>CM035407.1:79111591-79802841 GCA_020310875.1 Ceratopteris richardii | reverse complement strand
AGTACAAACTTAAAAAGGTTAGCCCCTCTGCATAGTGCATCATAGAGTTTGTGAACCCTCTCGTACATTGATTCCATACTTAAGATTCATTCTTAATTCCTATCCCTTGGTCAAGCCTATTGCATAGCTCGGAATAGAATCAAAGAAGAATAGGCTATTATAGATTGTGAAACAGTTCTCTAATGCCTGTCTAAGTCTGTGACATGAAGTTCTTCACAAAGGCACAGATCCTAATGGTTGTAGGACAGGGTGACAGTGTCATCGAGAGTAGAGGGAGATAGGACAGCAGCTTCATGTGCTCAAATACCTACAATAATACTTGAAAATGAAAGGAAGAGCTATAAGAACAAGGCAACCAACATTGCTGTGCATTGTAGGTGAATAAAAAAATATATACACAGAAGTCCTTTACCTGTACAATGTACATTGATTCATTTCAGAAATTTTCACACACACGCACACTCTCTCGACTGTGTTTCTTTGGTGTTCAAATTCCTGAGTTTAACTCACTATTTCTACTTTTAACGGCACTCTGACAAGGTTAATTCAAATTTCACTTTGAACACATTCCAATCACTTAGATCATTCAAAAAAATTGGATCAAATTTTTTAAAATTCATAACTTCAAATAGTCATCCTATATTGATCTGTAACAACTTAAATCAATTTCAAAAATATGATTTTTATGAAATTCACAATTACATGTCCCCAGAATATTCACAGCATGAACATTAAATCAGAAAATTTACAGCAGAATGAAACTTCCGATTACTCTGCAGATAAAAGATCTATGTTAATCATGTGATGAATAACCAAAAAACAGAATTGTATGGATCCTCTGATGGACAAATATGAACATAGAGATAACTAAGAAGCATAGTTGATTTGGACGGGAATCGGACTTGAGACTCGGACGGGTTGGAAAGCCCGAAACAAGACCGGAAAAATGTTTCAGACTTGACCTTTTTTCCCCCAAAAAAGTTTACAAAAATTCTTGTAGATACTCTAAATGAGATTAGAAACATAAATCAATGACAATTAAGCATAAATCTAATAAGCAACAAAGAGTATGAAGCTGAAATTAGATAGTGAACTTATATATGGTATCGCAAAACACCAAAAGTTTATAAATATGAGTGCAAACTCATGTAAAAATATGCACATAATCATGAATGATCAACCATCATCTTCCTCCACATAATCCTCCTCCCCATAATCATCCTTCTTGCTCCCAAAGATCCTTGTTCCTCAATGGTCTCTTGCAATTTCAAGAGTCTATCATCATCTTTCTCTTTCTCAATCATATGCAATGTAACTCCATTTTTAGAAATCCTCTTTCTTTAATTTTGGATACAATACATAGATTTCTATTTTGGAAGCTAATTTTTCTATATTCGGGGGTTTTAAACATCTCCAAATGACTCAAATTCAGAGGTTTTTTACCACTCCAACAATTGCTGAAAAATACCAGTCCGAAAAGGGTTTTGGACTCCGACGTCTGAAACCAAGTCGGGTAAGTCCGGTAAAATGATTCGGATGTCCGAATGCAACTATGTTAAGAAGTATGAACAGCAGCATGACTAATCTATAAACAACGTGGTTGCTACAAATATGGCACTAAAATAATCAACCTGAGGTTAAGATGATTAAGATGGCTGGAGAAAGTTTATTGTAGAAAGGCTGAACAGATTCTGAGGAACAGATGACCATGGCAGAAAAATGACGAGTTCAAGGTTGACATTGAAGTGTAGGGAGAAGGAGAAAAGAGAGTAATTGACCCAACACAGACACAGAAAGGATAAAAATGTGAATGCTAGGCTGAAAAATAGCTCACAATATAAGAACAAGGCCAGAAACATAGTCTGTTGAGAACGTATGCAGGTGCCGCAGAAGTTGAGGCAACAAATGTGCATGAGTTGAGATCTAAGAGATATGCAGTATAACACCCAACAGGCCAAGGCAGTGGCATATTTTTGGTTGTGAACCAGCTTCTTAAATAATCTCCAACAAACCTAAAATATTAAAATGTGTTCATCTATGACAAGTTTGTCTCATGCTGTCACTTGTCCTAGTTCAATGCACCTAAAGTTCTTTTAACCTTCTAGTGCAGGTTAACGCTCGAACTTTTTCGAACAATCCCCCTTTGACCTAAACTAGAAGGGTTATGAAAACATACACATAAAGGTTCATACACCAAACCTCTTTTCACATGGAGTCTAAGATTGAGACAAATATGGATCTAAGATTATGTAAATGATTGTTACAAGAGTCCAACTACATACTTCCAAAATAGTAAAATGTTAGGCACTCTACCAGGCAAAAACACATATTGGCTCATATGAGAAGATATCCATCAATTCAACAAACTTTAACAACTCAATGCTAGACACTGTTGAGACTATGTGACTTAGAAGTGTCCCTTTAGTCACTAAAAAGTGACATTTATTTGAGTTCAATTTTAGTTTAGCTTCCATGCAAGCACTAAAAACCTTCTCCAATTGACAAAGGTGATCTATTCCGTAAAGCTTCTTAAGAATTTGGGCAACAATGATCGAAAGATTGAATAAACCACTCAATTGAAAGAAGTAGAGCCATTGCGTAATCTGAAAGCAATTTTTGTATAAGCATCCGTACCTCAAGGTGTTACGAATGCACTTTTGGCTTGGTCCTTCGCATAGATGAACACTTGGTTGTGCCCTCTAAATTCATCCATGAAACTAGACAAGACATGAGCCCATAAATCCTTCTTCACTATTTTAGCCTCATTAATTAAAGGAATTGAATGCTCTCCAAGATGTATCGGAATTCCTTCTAAATCATAGTAATTCCATGCAAACACATCTTTGAAACTTTGCATGAAAGAATTTACCTTATGGAGCAATGCCAGATAATCCCATAGCCAAGTAGCTAGAAAAATTGGTTGTGATCGATCTTGATTAATAAGGTTGACTTGTCTTCCAGGTTTGAGATGCTAGGGGTGATCCTTCACTTTGATTCTCTTTTAATATGAAGATATGTTGCGGATAAGCTCGAGATTCATCTACATTGACCCTTGCTTCCTTTTTTGCATCCACATAGGTGAGAGCCCTTTTGTCCACTACATGTCTAATAAAATTTCTTAATAAGCACTCTTTTTCTTTTTCTGTGTTAGCTTGAGAGAGCACAAGGTTTAGAGTACACTTCCCTAAGGAGAACTCCCCTTGAGTAGGTGTTCTCACAGGTAAAGCATTCTTTCTTCTTCAAAAATGGAGTCCCATGGTCTCTTTATACTTACACACACACATGCATATATATATATATATATATATATATATATATATATATATATATAGTGTATGCACATGACGATCCTATAGTTTTTGGTGTTGCTCTTCATCCTCTAGTCCATCGTGCATTTTTTGGCTCTCCTCAAATTCTATCAAGTTCCTATTACCTAATCATTCCTTATTCACTTTGTTCACCTAAAACCCTTGATAGCCTATTTCCATCATTTTGTAATAGAGTGGATTGCTTATTCGAGGAGGTTCAAATATTTAGTTTTCTACAAGAAACATGCATGGAGCTTTATGCACATAGAATTTTTCTTGTGGTTAGAGAAGCAAAGATTCTTCTATCATGTCATGGGAGTTTGGACCTTGACTTTTGCAAAAACTATGTCATCTTTTACTTCTTGATCTTTCTCTTCCATACTTTTCTCATTTCACAAGCTTTCTTCTTTTCTACTTTTGTTAAGGGACCAAAGTAAGAGATTTAAGTGTTCTTATTCAAGATGAAAAGCTCAAGAAAAGTGACAACTACCATCCAAAAAGCCTTATGATGGATGAACTTTTCATAGTAAAAAGTTCATGGGATTACAATACCCATTACCATATATATTCCATTAGATCATCTACAAGAAAAGACTCCATTTTCAAGTCATGCTAGAAAGGGTGGTTTTATCTATGATGATTACATGTACTTCAAGGATTCGTGCACTTACTTGACCTACAAAGGGCGAAGCTTTGGGAATCCTACGATGCACTTTTTTTTTCCCTCATCATTCTTTCTATGGAAATATCAATTGTCCCATATATCCATTTAAAACGTATATCAAAATAAGCATGGTAATTTCTTGGTAATATATTCTAATCAAGATACAAAGCTACAATATCTCATATGTCTCACACTATTGTATGCATGAAAAAGGCAAAACCATGCCCATATGTCTCACACTATTGACTCAACTTATGTGATTCATATATCTTGCACATATTCACAATATCCAAGAGGAATCATTCAATGTGGATGACCTTTTACTAGATTTGGAGGATGTAAATTTCACGTCAAATTCACTACTTGCAATCTTATTTTGCCTTGACTTTTTTTTTGGAGGGAATGTGGCACTCTTGAATTTTCGCGAAGTTGTAGGTCTTGATTTTATAGCAAAAGCAAACAAGTCGAAACCTTGCTCAAGTACCGGATGATAGAGCAATGACCTTGAAGAAAAAACAAAGTCCCAAGAAAAAGTGCAAAAAAATGAGCAAGCGAAGTGTGAAGCTTCTACATCTTCAAATGAAAGAAAAAAACACCAGGAAAGTATCTCCACTGGTATAAGTAACTTGGAAACTCAAATGATGCGTTGCACACTTCTTAGTTTGTAATTGATACATCCGATGGACAAGCACGATGTACAAATATCAGTTAATTATTGCTTTGTTCCCCTAATATATGAGCATTCTCCATGGACAAGAATCATACCTAGAGTAAGAATACGAGTGATTTCTCTCTCAGCAGCTAACTGAAGAGGAATTTGAAATGCGAAGGTTGTATCCTCAAAAATTCCACGTTCACTCCTTGAGGTTGAGTTTGTTTGTACCCCATACGCAATTACAGTAGGGCTCTGCTCTAGGAAATGTAAGGCTCCTGTCGTGCGCATTGGATTCTGGATTAGCCATTGATTGACGTCTTGAACCGACCCAAACCCAAGAACCTGCACAAACGTTGCTTGGGTATAGGCATTCAATCAGAAGTATTGAACAGAACGTGTATAAAGGATTTCCTAAGCAGTAGTTTGTTTTATTTGCCGCTCAACTTCACAAGATCTTCTGTAAATAAGGTGGTGGTATGTACAGAGCTTGCCATTACATGCAAGCCGAGAAATGCCAAGTCTGGCACAATCCCTTGATGTATTGCACCCGAATGTACGATTGGGGCATAGGCCTACCAAAATTCCTAAACTGAGATCTTTGTCTTAGCTTGTGGGACTTCGCAATCTGTGGATGCCATTCTAGGCCAGGGTAGCACTAGAAACGAAAGAAGAAAAAAGCCATACCTTCGAATCAGGGATAGGGCGGTCCGGATTACGCTTTCGTATGTTCTCTACTATGGTAGATGCTCTGCTTACATTGTTTCCGTTCCAGATGAAGTCATAACAAGGCGTCTTGATATAGAATCCTGTCTCGCAAGCGGGTATAGGGTTGACCGGCTTTGCCTCTGGATCCGGCAGGTTCCTGAAGGCGGACGTGGTCGTGCGCCTTGTTTGTACAGCTCGGTCAACACAGAAGATGAGGAAGACAAAGAAGAAAGAAGATGCCAACTGCAGGAACGTTGCCCGTTTACTGCGTAGGGACACAAAGAAGTTCTTTCTCAACAAAGCGGACAGCTGCCGTTTGAACAGGGATATTCCGTGGTGTTTCGCTGAAGAGGACTGAGAAGATGCAGTTTGATTTCTGGGTAGACTGAGCAGGTCCTGCGAAGGGGACGACATAGCTGGAGAGGGAGCTGAAGGAATTGCAAGAGAGTAATGGGGGTAACTTACGTGAGGCCTGGTTTGAGAGAGAGAGAGAGAGAGAGAGAGAGAGAGAGAAAGAGAGAGAGAATCCTCACGTGGGTACGGCCATTTATCCAGTACATCAAAAACACAGACTTGCATTGAACGTCTGTATCGTCCGCGTAGAATACGTAACTTTCACGCTTGGAGAGAAGCTTCCTGGGAGCCTGGAGGACGTTGGTGAATCGTCATCTTTGCAAAGCTTTCCAACTTGCGACTTACAATAGTTGAGGCAGAGTCAATCGCGTCGATGCTTGCTCCCATTCAGAGGGACAAAATGAAAATGGTGCAGGGAAGTCTAGTTGACGAATTACATGGTCTGTATATTCACGTGGATATACAGAGTCTCTCAACACCATGAGTTTGTTAGTGTATGTTTTTTGTTGTTTCTCAAGGAAGTTCAGCATGAGGTTTAATCTCTCAGAATTAACTTGAGTTAATGTGAAAAATATAAATGAAGGCGAACTTAATATCCATGGGACTCTTCATATTCCACAGCTAAGATTATAGAACTTGAAGGTCTTTTAAGGTAGAATTTGGTAGAATTTGAGAAGGGATAGCTTAATACTCAACCTTGTATTCCACAAAGCAAGGGTTTGACAGTTAGCATGAATAGGATTACAAAACTCGAAGGCCTATTTAGGTAGAATTTGAGAAAGGATAACCTAAGACCCAGCAAAGATAGTAATTTAAATAGGTACGAAGGCCACAAATGAAGTACACTTGGTTGCAATGTATGTCCGAAGGTCAAAGTCCACAAGCCAAAGATATACTTTTCCATCCCAATAGGTAGGGAAATGTCCACAATGCAACTTGTGAGAATTGAAAGCCCCCCTTCTTTCGTCAAAGGCAACCTGTTTATCCACTTCACCTAATGCACTTGAACAGTGTTTGTGTTTTTTTTTTTTTTTTTGAGAGTACAATGAATTGGAAATATACACACACCCGACCTCGTAAGGTAGAGGCATCATCTTGGAGAACTATAAAGCATCGAGCCTCAGGATAGGACTTGAACCCTGGCCATCTGCCTAGGAGTACAAAGCACATCCGCTAAACCACGCCCACTAGATTAACAGTGTATGTGTTGCTGACATTGCACAAAATCAAAGCATGAAATCATTAATGTCATTGTTAACGGAAAATCTAGGGAAGTCGACAAGCGTACAAACAAGGCTTTGGTTAAAAATAAAAATTAAATTGAAGAAAAAGAGAATGGAGCAATGATACTCAATTTGAGAAGCTCGGAAGCTTGGTCAAGTTACTCGTATAATAGAAATATGGAAGATGCAAGATAGTACAATGGAGATAACGGAAAAGATGTACAACAATGATCCTCACTTTGAGAAGCTCGAAAACTACGGTAAGAGGAATCCCTCTATAGTTTTCCTCTTTTCTAGGGAGTGTGAATCATACTAAATGTGCTGATGGGCATATAGCAACTTTACCGACAATCTTAACATAGTTCCAAGTACTTGTAATTCTAATGCAATTCCGTAGGGAAAATGAAGAGATGGGGCATCATGTTATTGAGTATAGATAACCATTATTTCTAGTTGAAAATGCGTTCAATTAGGCACTTTTTGTCTTTAGCTCTAATGAGCTTTTCTAAACCTTTGTTATCTCATACATGTCTTAAAATTTGTTGCTTACACCACCCATTTTGGCATGGATTTTGCTCCATCAATATTTTCTCTCTTATTCACGATTACTTCATGAATATTCCATCAGAAATGGATTGATCTATGTTCTCATTAACAATCTACAGGTTGAAAGGTGGCCTGAGCATCAGGGGATACATATTCAGGGGATACAATTGATTGCCCACTAGTGATAAATATCCTCTGAAATCCTTGAAGCCTCCTAGATACGTAAAACTAGAGAGGGTAATATTGCATCCTCAAAAACAACTAAATTCTAGCTAACCATAATAAGTCTAATTTGTGAATGATATATGTGATTGCCTTTGCTCTGAAAGTTGTACCCAATCAAAAAATCCTTTTCACAACCTTATCATCCAATTTCTTGCATTTTTTCTCAAGCACTAACGGATATTTCAATGAACCCAAACATTTATCAGCGACAAATGGCTTGTGCCCATGCCAAGCCTCATAATGAGTGATAGATTGTGATGGCTTAATAGCAAACTTGTCAATTATATATGCAGCATAGACCATGACCTCAAGCTAGAAACTATGACTTAATGCTTGACTTTTGACAATAGATGCCATTTCTATCATATATTTTTTTCCTCACAAAAACACCATCTTATTGCTGCATAATGAAATTGTAAATTGGTGTTTTATCCATGCTCAATAAGAAATTCATTGAGTTTATACACATATACTCCCCTTCGAACAAAATTAAGGGTGCCTATTTTACATGTTGACATTATTCCAATTATCTTGAAGAATAATTTGAAAATCAAAACTTTGGACTTTGACTTTAGTGCATAGATGCATACATGGCTACGTAATCAAGTGCGTACATGCCCATAATTAGCTTAGTTGGTTGGGCCCATCACCTCTCAAAGTTGGGGGTAGGGAGATTCAACCCCTTCGAGTTGCAGTCGGACACCTCTCACCATTTGATTGGTGAGATGTTAAACCAACTCCTTTTAGAGGGATCGTTCGGCCTTCGGGCTACCTAATTCAAACCAGATATATCTTATGGCCTTAGGGCCATCCTTTCCCAATGTCTACCTTAATGAACCTTTGGAATATGTATCCTAACAGTTACTAGGTGTTCAACCCCTACTTTGTGGGATTTTGGGAGGATCCCATGGGTGATATGCCTACTTTTTTGTTGTACTTTCTAATTAATTAAAGCTAATCTGGAAGAGTAGTCTCAATGATCGAACTTCCTTTTAAAAGAATGTGGTTCCATCAATACAATTGAAAAATATAAATCAAGCAGACTTATTGAGATGCATGATACGTAATTTATGGTTGTAGCAATAGAAAGCTAGAATGTAATCAGTTGGTTCCAGCAATAATAGAATGTAATCAATTGGTTCCATTAGTAATATAAAAAAAGTAAATCAAACAATCTTATTGAGATGCATGATGTGTAAACTATTGTAGCAATGGAATGATAGAATGTAATCAGTTGGTTCTATCATTACTACTGAAAAATATAAATCAACCAAACTTATTGAGATGCATGATGTTTATAACTAGACTTAGACTTAGATGTATACATCATTCGAACAAGCACAAATTAATGCCATGCTCACTCAATACTGTAATCCCGTTTTTTTTTTTTTTTTTTTTAATTTTATTTAAGAGTACAATGAATTAAAAACACACTCACACATCCAACTTCGTTAGGTAGAGGCATCTTTTTTTTTTTAGATGAGTACAATGAATTAAAAACACATTCACACACCCAACTTAGTTAGGTAGAGGCACCCATCTTATGTGCAGCCAAGATTTGAACTCAGGATTTCCTCCCGAAAAGTCAAAGCATCAAACCTCTAGGTTATGCAGGCTAGGACTAAATACTGCAGCCACGAACCATCTCCTTCTCTACTTATGAGCTTATGAGGACTATGAATGGTCATGTTTCTTACCTCCAGCCACGGAACGAGCGATCTCCCTCTCTACTGCTAACTGCAGAGGAATTTGAAACGTGAATGTTGGATCCTCGAAAACTCCCCGTTCGTTCTTCACGGTTGAGTTCGTTTGGATGCCATATGCAAGTACAGTGGAGCTTTGCTCCTGGAAATGGATGGCTCCTGTTGTCTGCATTCGGTTCTTCATTAGCCATTGATTGACTTCTTGCACCGACTCAAACTCAAGAACCTGCAAGAATTTTCCACTGTGTATGGGTTGCCATTAAAATGTTCAAACAAAATATGGGATAATGGATTCGTGCCGCAATGATCTGCTTCGTTGGATGCTCAACATCCATGGCTTCTACTGCGGAGAAGATGCCCGTGGTCAATATTCATTGTGTAACGGTACGTTATCAAACCATTCAACAGAACGTGGAAACTGGACTTGTGCATCAATGATCTGTTTCGTTGGCTGCTCAACATAATGAACTCTTCTGCAGAGAAGATGCCCGTGGACATGTTATCTGCAGAGGAGTTCCGAGTCCGTTAGAATCCCTTTCTGAATGGCGGCATTCGGTCTACCCAGTCCAACGAGATCTGCGGGGCATAGCCCACTCAGATCCATAATCTAGACGAGATCGACAATGCTGAAGCTATGTAAACCTTGATCAAACCTTTCCGCGACTACGCTGTGCATGAGTGATACTGAACGTACTAGGCAATGGAGAGAGAGAGAGAGAGAGAGAGAGAGAGAGAGAGAGAGAGAGAGAGAGAGAGATTACCTTCGTTTTAGGAATTGGGCGGCCAGGATTATTCTTCCGTATGTTTTCGACTATGGAAGATGCTCTTTCTATGTTTTTCCCGCTCCAGATGAAGTCATAACAAGGTGTCTTGATGTAGTATCCTGTCTCACATGCCGGAATGGGACCGACGGGCTTTGCCTTCGGATCCTCCAAATTCCTGAAACCGGAGGTAGTCCTTCGCCGCGTCTCTACAGCCCGATCAACACAGAAGATGAGGAAAACAAAGAAAATGGAAGACGCAAGCTGTAGGAACGTTGACCTCTTGTTGCGCAGGGAGATGAAGAAGTTCTTTGTGAGCAACGCGAAGAGCTGCCGCCTGAAAAGGGATAGCCCATGGTGCTTGACCGGAGGGGGCTGAGAAGTTGCAGTCTGCTCGGGTAGGCCGAGCAGGACCTGAGGAGAGGTTGACATGTTTGTCTGCTCGGGTAGGCGGAGCAGGACCTGAGGAGAGGTTGACATGTTTGCAGAGGACAATTCGTTCGAGTTGCATGAAACGATAATCGACAATTGCAATATGAAAATGTGTGTGTGTGTGTGTGTGTGAGAGAGAGAGAGAGAGAGAGAGAGAGAGAGAGAGAGAGATCTGTCCCCGGGATATGCACTGAGCGAGAAGCTTCAATTCCGCCACTGCGCTTGTTTAGGAAGAGCCGACGCCCCGCAGTCACGACTCACGTAAGCTGGTATATGCAGACAGTGTGTAAAACCGATGTCGTCATCTTCACCATGCGGATTGCACGTGCAGAAGATTGGAACTTGCGCATTCGGGAAGTCTAGAATCTGAGGAAGACTGGCCTCGCCGTACGATTTCCAATGAGCGAAGCTTCGGTTTGAGCTTCGCCAGTGCGACTGGTCATCCTGATTCCTCATGAACATCCGGTGTCCCACAGTCAGGTAAGCTCGGCTATGGCGGTTGAGTCAACGATTTTTTTTTATCTTACGACGTGCACATAGCATGTGCAGGACTTCGGGACCTGGACACTCCCTTGAGGCTAGTGGTGAAGGATAGTCACACGAATAGGAAATAGCGTGATGGGCATCTTGTGAGGTTGGATTGACTAAAGGGGATCAAATACGACAGACACACAAAAAAAAAAAATCCATTGGAAATGAGAAAAAAGTATGTTTTCGTTGTACTCAATTGTATGTTTTAATTAAGATAGAAGGAAAATAGAAATAGATGAGAGAGTGTTACGAAAAAGGTTAGATAATTGGTTTTTCTTTTCATGGGGGATCATTTCTCTTTAAGCTTGGTTTCATGGAGCACAAAAATCATATAGTGGAAGTTGAATAGCTCTTGTGGTTCTTGACTCTCTTACTTAGGAGAGCAATGGTCTTCTCACTGGAATACTCTTTAGGTGTCTTTTAAAAGTTCACTACAGATATCTTCTTCCATATTTTTCAAAGGATTTCCTCTCAAATGACATTTGAGACATAGATCAAGCACCCCACACAACTTCAACATGTACTTTGGGGCATGTGAAAAAGAGCTAGTTGGAGTCCTCTACCAATCGGTGCCACCTTCTTGACCATGAAGGGTGTATGTTGTTGGTGCAAGACAATCAACAATTGAAGGTCTTTAAGTCCGCAGAGACGTCAGCAAAAATTTCCTTAAAAAGGTCACCAGAAGATCACCGGAAGGTCACTGGAACAGTACCGGAAGGTCACAGGAAAGTCACCGGAATGTTACCGGAAATGATCACTTTTACAGTTTTCAGTTCATGAAGAGTTGGAAGATAAAAGGAGGAAGAAAAGAACAAATTTTGAAGCATGGAAGAGAACCGGAAAAATTGTACACATATGTACAGTAGTATAGTCCGCGTTATAAGCTTGTACAAATTTATCTATAAATACCTGAAAATGTCGAGGCGCATAAGAAGAGATGAGAGTAGAAGAAGAGGGAAGAATGAGAGGCATATAGGCAAGAGAAGAGAGACATAGAATAAGAGAGAATGAGAAGTTAGATGTCATGAGACATATGAAAAGTTAGTTGAGTTTTCCTCTCATCACTCAACTGTAACTGTCTGAGTAATCGAAAAATACTGCGCCGAAATTTCTGTGTGTTTTCATCTGTGATAGATGATTTGTGAAATCCTTATATCTAAGTCTATAGTTAATCAATCTATAGCTTAAGTTTCAGAGTTTAATTGTAAACAGAAACCGAGAATTGTCAGTAGGAACATTCATATGTGTTGAGTGTTCGAAGTTTACTGAAACAGGCGCATTTTCGGTGATCAATGTTTTGATCATTTCTCAGTGCATACTTTAAAGTTTTGCATGAGTGAGGGCTTAATCTTTAAGTTAGAAGATAAGCTACTCGTAACCAGAAGCATTTGCTTAAACGGGTTCTATTCAAGAAGAATCAAGTTTTAGAAGTTACAGGTGTAAAACAGACTGTTCAGAATGACAGTTTCAGACATAGATAACTTGTGAAGGTGATTTCTCAAGTTATACTAAACTTTTTGAGTAACTTTAACCTGAAGGAGGTGCGCAATCTCTAGGCGACACTCCATACAAAGTTTCATAAAAATCTTTACATGTTTGTCGGATTAATTTGAAGAAACTGTGCAGCAGAATGTTTGTGTGATGAAGTTTTGACTTACTCTTGGTATAGAGGTGCTCCAAAAGAACAACCTACTCTTGTGATTAGAGCACCTCTATACCAAGAGTAAGTCAAAACTTCATCACACAAACATTCTGCTGCACAGTTTCTTCAAATTAATCCGACAAACATGTAAAGATTTTTATGAAACTTTGTATGGAGTGTCGCCTAGAGATTGCGCACCTCCTTCAGGTTAAAGTTACTCAAAAAGTTTAGTATAACTTGAGAAATCACCTTCACAAGTTATCTATGTCTGAAACTGTCATTCTGAACAGTCTGTTTTACACCTGTAACTTCTAAAACTTGATTCTTCTTGAATAGAACCCGTTTAAGCAAATGCTTCTGGTTACGAGTAGCTTATCTTCTAACTTAAAGATTAAGCCCTCACTCATGCAAAACTTTAAAGTATGCACTGAGAAATGATCAAAACATTGATCACCGAAAATGCGCCTGTTTTAGTAAACTTCGAACACTCAACACATATGAATGTTCCTACTGACAATTCTCGGTTTCTGTTTACAATTAAACTCTGAAACTTAAGCTATAGATTGATTAACTATAGACTTAGATATCCTCAAAAGGATTTCACAAATCATCTATCACAGATGAAAACACACAGAAATTTCGGCGCAGTATTTTTCGATTACTCAGACAGTTACAGTTGAGTGATGAGAGGAAAACTCAACTAACTTTTCATATGTCTCATGACATCTAACTTCTCATTCTCTCTTATTCTATGTCTCTCTTCTCTTGCCTATATGCCTCTCATTCTTCCCTCTTCTTCTACTCTCATCTCTTCTTATGCGCCTCGACATTTTCAGGTATTTATAGATAAATTTGTACAAGCTTATAACGCGGACTATACTACTGTACATATGTGTACAATTTTTCCGGTTCTCTTCCATGCTTCAAAATTTGTTCTTTTCTTCCTCCTTTTATCTTCCAACTCTTCATGAACTGAAAACTGTAAAAGTGATCATTTCCGATAACATTCCGGTGACTTTCCTGTGACCTTCCGGTACTGTTCCAGTGACCTTCCGGTGATCTTCTGGTGACCTTTTTAAGGAAATTTTTGCTGACGTCTCTGCGGACTTAAAGACCTTCAATTGTTGATTGTCTTGCACCAATAGCTCCCCCTCAATCATCAATTGAGGTTTTCTCTGTCTTCTTTATTCCTGCCATATCTTTAAACCTTTGTAACTTAGGTCCATCCAAACTTTTTGTAAGCATATCAGCTATCTGATCTTTCGTTGAAGTATGGATTACTTCAATCTCCTTATCCATCACCTTCTCTCTTAGAAAGTGATACTGAATCTCAATGTGTTTAGTCCTGGCATGAAAAACAGGATTAGCAGCTAAATATAATGAACTCATGTTATCTCCAAATATAATTGGAGTTCTCTGTATAGTGTCAAAACTCTTCATTAAAGTCTTTAGCCAAATCACTTCCTTTGTAGCTTCAACCATGCCTTTGTACTCGGCTTCGGTAGAAGACAAAGCAACTGTATGTTGCTTCTTGGAACACCACGAGATTAGCTTATCTCCCACATAACACATGTATCCATAGGTTGACCTTCTGTCATCTGGATTACCTGCCCAATCTGCATCACTGTATATTTTGATGTTTGTATCTGATGTAAAACCATAATACAAACCTTCTTTGAGTGTACCCTTTATGTACCTCAACACCCTTTGTCCTGCAATCCAGTGTTCTTTCCTTGGACAGTGCATGAATTGAGACAATACTCCTACTGCATATGATAAATCAGGTCTGGTTAACGTAGCATAGATAAGACTACCAACCAAACTCTGATATTGTCTCACATCCTTGAATTCTTCTCCACCAAACTTACTCAGTTTGTGGTTCACCTCCATTGGAGTAGGTGCTATCCGGCAATCATTCATTTTAAACTTGATTAACAAGTTCTTCAAATATCTTTCTTGGGTCACGAATACTCCGTGCTGAGTATATGTGATCTCCATACCCAAGAAATATGACAAGTCTCCCAAGTCACTTATCTTGAACTCCTTTTCCATTTGCTTCTTGAGTCTTTGTATACCTGACTCATCTGTTCCTGTAAGGATTATATCATCAACATATATGCACATGTATATGAAACCATTATCACTTGCTTTTATAAGCAGACTACTATCTGCTTCAGACACCTGAAAACCAAGTTCTTTCAAGAACTTTACAAGTCTATAATTCCACGCTCTTGGCGCTTGCTTCAAGCCATACAAAGCTCTCTTGAGCTTGCACACATGATCTGGATATTTTTTATCTCTAAACCCTTGAGGTTGCTCCATGAACACATCATCTGAAATATAACCATTCAGAAAAGCATTTTTCACATCTAACTGACATAACTTCCAACCTTTGCTCGCAGCAACAGCTATGAGTGTTCTGATGGTTGTCATCTTTGCCACTGGACTATAAGTCTCATCATAATCAACTCCATAAGTCTGAGCAAACCCTTTGACAACAAGTCTAGCTTTGTATCTAGACACACTTCCATCTGCAAATCTTTTGGTCTTGTAGACCCATTTGCATCCAATAATCTTCTGGCTATTTGGTTTAGGAACTAAATCCCATGTTTGATTTTCTACCAATGCATCATGTTCTTCCTGCATAGCTTTTTCCCATTTTTCCTTACCTTTTGCCTCTTCATATGTAGAAGGGTCTTCATCTGCTTTCACTATGTAAGCATAATCTTTCGTAGCCAAAAATGAAGTATCATAACTGTACCTTGTAGGTTGCCATCTATTTCTTGATGACCTTCTGAGTTCTCCGGTCCTTGAGGTTTCTGGTTCTTCACACTCAGGATCAAATCTTGGCCTTTCTTCAGCTTCTTCCTGTACTTCATAATTTTCTTCTTCATCAATTATTTGAACCTTTGATTTACCTTTCTTTTGACTCACTTCTTCTTCATCACCTGTATTGTTATTAATTGTTCCTGCATACCAAGAACTTTGCTCATCAAACGTAACATCTTTCGAAACCAGAAAATGTTTTGTGGATGGATTCCACAACCTGTATCCCATCTGTCTATCATCATAACCAATGAAAACATATTTTTCAGCTTTAGGTTCCAATTTGTGTCTTAATTGTGATGGCACATATGCATATGCCACACACCCAAAAACTCTGCAATGATCTAGGGTAGGTCTTTTACCCCACCAAGCTTCATATGGTGTCATACCTTGCAAGGCTTTGCATGGTAACCTATTGACCAAATAAGTAGCTGTATTTACAGCTTCAGCCCACAAATAATTAGGGCACTTTTTCTCATTCATCATGGACCTTGCAAACTCAACAATAGTCCTATTCCTTCTTTCTGCAACACCATTTTGTTGAGGAGAATATCTGCAAGTAACTTCCCTTTTTATACCTGCATTCCATAAGTAGTCACTAAACTCGTTGGAGAAATACTCTCCCCCTCCATCTGATCTTAGTCTCTTCAGTCTATGACCTGTAGTTCTTTCTGCATACGCATGATAATGTCTGAATGTATTAAATACTTCTGACTTATCCTTGATCACATAGATAGTGATCCATCTAGTAGCATCATCAACATAAATCACATAATATCTTGATCCATTTATACTGAAATCCTTTGATGGTCCCCACACATCTGTGTGTACCAACTCAAGCTTCTCTGAGTGCATAAAACCATGCTTGGTATAAGAATTCTTATGAGCCTTACCAAACTGACATGCTTCACATTTGTATGTCATATGTTGACCTGCAACATTAGGCAATCCAAGCACTGAACCATTGTTAACCATATCTTTAATACCTCTTTCATTGAAATGTCCAAGCCTTTTGTGCCAAAGATCTAACTCAGAAATTTTCTGTCCTTCATATGTAAACATGGCCTGACCAATGTTGCCTTGAATCTTCATTGTAAACAGTCTTCCTTCTTTCTTTCCTGAAACAATCTGTTTATACCCCTGACTGGGATCTTCCACGTATACTCCTTCATTAGTGAATCTTACTTCATATCCTTTTTCAACAATTTGTCCTACACTTATCAAATTCTTAGGAATTGTAGGAACATACAGAACCTTACCCAATAAGGTACTGCCGTCTTTGGCTTTCACTGATCCAATCGACTGCACTTTATGCTTTGTGTTGTCACCTGTTTGAACAACATGATTAGAAACTTTATTCTCCAAATCAGTCATCAATGATATGTTTCCACTCAGGTGATTACTACATCCTGAGTCAATGTAGAAGACTCTTTGATCTTCATTCTGACTTTCACAAGTAGCATTCAATATCATTGTTGAATCTTCCTTCTGTTCTGAAGCGTAATTGTAGTAGGTATTGTTATATTGTTGACTTTGGAATCCTCTACCTGCATTTCTTCCAAAGTAACTCCTACCACCTCTTCCTCTGAAATTTCCTCTTTGATTTCTGCCACCTCTTCCTCTTGCATTGTAACTTTGACTATATCCATTATTACTTTGAGTATTGTGCCAACAATCATTAGCTAAATGATTTGTCTTACCACAAATCCAGCAAGCTTTGCCTCCATCTTTGTTGTTTCTGCCTTTTCCTCTACCTTTGCCACCTCCTCTTCCTCTTAGGAAGTTGGCTTGGCTAGTTGTTCCTTCATCTTCATTTGCTTGTTGCTTTCCTTTGCTATTCTTCTTTTTATCTTTTGAGTACATTGCATGACCTGCACTCTTGTCACCATCTCCTTTAACATCATTCTCAAATGTTAGCATATGTCCTAGCAACTGATTTAAATCTGGAGTAAAATGGTCAAGTGATAATTCCGTAGACAAAATAAACGGCTTCCATTTGTCATCACCTCTTAAGCCTGTAAGAATTTGTCTTACCAATTTATCCTCCTCAATATCTTCATCAACAGCTCCTAAAGCATCTGCAATATCTTTCATTCTTGTCACATAGTCTGAAACGGACTGAGAAGCCTTCTTCTTGAAGGTTGTAAACTCTGCCCATAAGGATGCCTTTCTTGACTTAGTAGTATTCTGGAAATGCTCCTCCAATGCATTCCAAATGTCCGTTGCACTTTCAAGACCTCGAATATGAGGTAACAAGTAATCATTTACTGCCATATAGATAATGCTTCTAGCTTGCGCATCTTTCTTCATCCAGTTTTTCAAATCTGCTAACTCTTCCCTAGTCGGAACACTAGGATCTTTGAACTGTGGCTTTTCTTCTTCTCCTGTGATATAAGCTATCAAATCTTTGCTCATAAGATGAGCTTCCATCCTCATTGACCACGCAGGATAGTTTTCCCTATCCAGTTTCTCTATCTGCAGAGAATCTCCCATCTTGTGTCTTCCTGTGTGTTGAAACCTTCAACCTTTATGAATAATATATGTACCTTTGCTTCAAATTAGACTCCGTTTGTCTTTCTTGATATCGTATGATCTCTTCCTCAGGTTTTGCCTTCAAGCTTTCACCTTTTAGTTCTTCGGTTGTTGAATTCTTTGTAACCGCAGCAATCAGGAACCTCCTTTCTTTGATTTTGATGTCTCCTGCTCTGATACCACTTTACCTGTTCTGATATCACTGATGGACTGATACCTGCTCTGATACCACTGATGGAGAGTGTTAATCTCCAAAAGAACAACCTACTCTTGTGATTAGAGCACCTCTATACCAAGAGTAAGTCAAAACTTCATCACACAAACATTCTGCTGCACAGTTTCTTCAAATTAATCCGACAAACATGTAAAGATTTTTATGAAACTTTGTATGGAGTGTCGCCTAGAGATTGCGCACCTCCTTCAGGTTAAAGTTACTCAAAAAGTTTAGTATAACTTGAGAAATCACCTTCACAAGTTATCTATGTCTGAAACTGTCATTCTGAACAGTCTGTTTTACACCTGTAACTTCTAAAACTTGATTCTTCTTGAATAGAACCCGTTTAAGCAAATGCTTCTGGTTACGAGTAGCTTATCTTCTAACTTAAAGATTAAGCCCTCACTCATGCAAAACTTTAAAGTATGCACTGAGAAATGATCAAAACATTGATCACCGAAAATGCGCCTGTTTCAGTAAACTTCGAACACTCAACACATATGAATGTTCCTACTGACAATTCTCGGTTTCTGTTTACAATTAAACTCTGAAACTTAAGCTATAGATTGATTAACTATAGACTTAGATATCCTCAAAAGGATTTCACAAATCATCTATCACAGATGAAAACACACAGAAATTTCGGCGCAGTATTTTTCGATTACTCAGACAGTTACAGTTGAGTGATGAGAGGAAAACTCAACTAACTTTTCATATGTCTCATGACATCTAACTTCTCATTCTCTCTTATTCTATGTCTCTCTTCTCTTGCCTATATGCCTCTCATTCTTCCCTCTTCTTCTACTCTCATCTCTTCTTATGCGCCTCGACATTTTCAGGTATTTATAGATAAATTTGTACAAGCTTATAACGCGGACTATACTACTGTACATATGTGTACAATTTTTCCGGTTCTCTTCCATGCTTCAAAATTTGTTCTTTTCTTCCTCCTTTTATCTTCCAACTCTTCATGAACTGAAAACTGTAAAAGTGATCATTTCCGGTAACATTCCGGTGACTTTCCTGTGACCTTCCGGTACTGTTCCAGTGACCTTCCGGTGATCTTCTGGTGACCTTTTTAAGGAAATTTTTGCTGACGTCTCTGCGGACTTAAAGACCTTCAATTGTTGATTGTCTTGCACCAACAGGGGTGTTGCATATCTTGTTGGTTTTGGCATGATCCAAATGCCAAAGTGGAGGATTTGCAAGACAATGCTACATAATTCTAGAGCTCACATTTGGGCCTTGTAAGAAATATCCATTTTTACCATTTTCTAAGCCATTTTTTATGAATAGAATTCTTAAGGGAGATGAGGTAAGTGTTGTGTCATTATATCTTCAATCACCTAAAAATAAATTTTAATGAACCATGGGTACTATTTTATTCATGTATTGCTCACCATGGCACACAGCTAGAAACAATATTATAATAGCCATATTGGTGTGCCATCCACGTCTTCATGCAGTTTTAATCCTAAGAACTCCCACAAATCATTTTAAGAAGGAAAGCATGTTCGAGTTTCGGGATTGGAAGAGGAGCTTTGGAGCACATGCAGAGTGTATTACTAAGTTTAAAATGTACAAAGATAATCAGCCCTTTAGGATTATGGGCTTCTACACAAGCTGCAGAAAAAACCTTCGAAAGAGGGAAAAAAATGTCTGATAATTTCTAAGTGTGTTCATATGCATCACTATGGAAACATACTAATAAATCCCTCTTTAAGTGAATATGCAGTGAACAAGGGGCTAAACTCGTGTAAGGAAGTGTCAAGCAATGCCGAATAAGGCAATCCACAAAAGGGATTATGCCCAAACCTTTGTAGAAAATTTCAAGCTTCTCACAAGGAAGCGCCTTTGTAAAAAATTTTGCAACATTATCCTGTGATCTAGGCATATATGCCAATTAAATGGTCTCTCCAATAAAGCAAGAACCCTCTTGGCTTCCATTAAATGTTGTGCTTTGGGAGTTTTCATAAAGTGTGAGAGTCCTACAATATGTTTCATGCCCGGCCTAGTAAGAGTTGCATAGTTCAAAGATCCTACAATGGATCTATACAAAGTAACAGCTTCAATGTCTTCTCCCTCATTTGCACCGAGGTTTACATTTACTTCCAATGGAATTGAAATTGGATTGCAATTACACATGCCATACTTTGCTAGTACATAAAAAATGTACTTCTTTTGCATGAGCTATATGCCTTCCTCCTTGTAGATTACTTCTACGCCTAAGAAGTACTTCAACTCTCCAAGATCTGAGATCTTGAATTCTTCTCCAAGCTTCTTCTTGATCTCTCTATGTTATTCATTATTACTTCTAAGAATAAAATCATCAACATAAACGCAAATGTAGAAAACAAGATTGTTGGGTTTTGAGGTCTACGGAAGCATGCGAACAACACAAGGAAGAAGAAGAAGCTTGGAGCACAACACACAATATTGAATGTATTACCAAGAGAATGTACAAAGATAAGTGACCCATTAGGGTTATATGCATAGATACAAGCCGGGGGGGAAAACTTCCTAAAGAGGGAAAAAAGTGCCCGGACTATCCTGGTGTGTTCACACACATCACTACCTAAATATATCAACAAATCCCCCCTAGAAATGATGCGGTGGACAAGGAGCTGTCACGCCTGTATGAGGAAGTGCCAAGCTATGTGGCATCAATCCACAAAAGGAAGTAAGCCCAAAGCTTTGTAGAAAGCTTCAAACTTCTCCCTAGGCAGAGCCTTTTGTTAAAAGGTATGCAATGTCCTCCTGCATGGTCACATATGCCAAGCTTATCTCTCCAACAGAGAACCTCTCCCTAACATAATGATAGTGCACCTCAATGTGCTTAGTGCGAGCATGGAACACTCGGTTCCTCGCAACTGATATTGTGCTCTGATTGTCAGTGAAGATGGTGGTGGCAGAAGACTGACAAACACCCAAATCAGCCAGAAGTCTTTTCTCCGTTAGATCCCTTTTTTCAATTATATTTACCCATGGGATTTTCTTGGGATCTTCAACTCATACCATCATGAGTTGATATCCTAGCTTAAGTCTTCAACATCATGTTGGTGTTCTTCAAACCATTAACTATTCTCCTTCTAGGGATCAACAATTATATGTCACCCTTTTGACTTAAACAAGTTGTCATGCTTAGTGATCCAAACTTTGGATCCATCTTTATCCATCCTCAAACACCCTACTTTGAATATGCTTCAAGTCTTTGGCTAGCTTACCTTAGTTTACTTGCCAAATTAGAACTCTTTAATGAATTCCTTCTTACATATCTGGTTCTTATTTTGTTTGAGATTTAACTCAAACACACTTAGGTACTAGGACATCTAATGTACTCCTTAACTTTCATGAAAAAGTTGAGGAATATCTTTTGCTTAGAATTATCATATTGATGATATCTTTCTTCCCCCCTTTAAGGAGTTTTCGTCCTTAAAAACTGCAGGAAATTGATGTTCTTTTAATTTCCTATCCAAATGGGACGTTCATTTATGCTAAATCCTTGACTGAAAAAACTCTCCAATATCCTTGAGCTTAAGCTTCCGTTATCCTTAAGTTCAGTGTCCCATACCACTGAAGCCACTTAAGTGATATTGTAAACCTAGATGTCCCATACCATCCGATTTACAATCTCACCTTAGTGTAGACAACTTTAGCTCTTACTCAGGGATAACATTCCATTTTTTATTTTTTATTTATTTATAGTCTTATCAAATATAATCAGAATCTTTGTAAGGTATGTTCTTACAGAGTCTTGATTTGTTCTTTGAAAAAACTTTGAAAATTGAGCTTTCATTGAATTATTTCCTTGATTAGATGCAATCAAAGTTATCTTTGTTTATGCCATTTGATAATAGAGCTAGTATTCTCATACTAGATATCATTGATTGACATAAGTAGGCACTTGTATCAAAGGATATAGTCAATCATAAGCTTTGCTAAATGGTTACCTTTTTAACCATCTTGATAAATTGCTTCTCACTCATAGATCACATTTTGGAGTAGAGGTATTAAGAGTTTCTTTCAACCCTTTAATCTTCCTAATCTCTAGATATGCTTAATGAGTTACAACTCTTCACTCTTGAATCAATTTTCTCAAAGCTCCAAATGGATCCTACCTCTTGTCAATCAAGGAAGAAGCTTATCGGGGAAGAAATGAACGCTTAAAAGGGTAAAATGGTTCAATCATTTTTCCCCTAATATGTCATTTTATGACATTCTCTTCCCCCTTTTAGTGCGATCATTGTCCACAATGATCGGATGTTTAAGTTCCTATGAACTTCTTAACATCATTCACAATGAAAAATTACCCTATGTGTGTAGGGTCTCATATTGGCTTCTCATTTCTCTTTTGGATGTCTTTCAATCCAAATTCTTATTACCACTATCTTATGGTGAACATCGCTTAGTTTGTAACCTAAGTCCTTGGCCTTGCTGATCAGGCATGCCATGGGTATTATGGAACTTCAGGTTCCATAAGTAGGACTCGAAGCTTAAGGTTTTTCTATCTATAATAAATTTTGTTGGATTTTGGATTAAACCGACATATACAAGTTAATGATTATTGAGTTGCATGTCCCCAATGCATCATTGAACTTTTATGCTTTTGACTTCTTAATTAGAAGTCATTTCCTAGCTTAACCTTAAACTTTATTGACTTAATTTCTCTCTCATGTACCATGAACCCATGCATACATGATCCCATCAATTCATGCATATATGATTGAATTTGTGTATACATAATGTATGCCAAGAACAAATACATCTTTGCTTAAAGATGCTTAGAATGCATAAGGTCCAAATATTGAACCCCTCCTTAAAGCATGCATGGAATTCCCATTTTAGAACTCCATTAAATGCATAAATACATGGTTCTGGTTACCATTCATGTTCATCCCATGCAATAATGAACATTCTATATGCATTTTCTAACAATATTTAGGTGGTCAATCTTTTTCATGGTAATCAAAAGCCTTTTTTCCATTTAATTATGCCTCTAGTTTTTCATACAAATTAACTTATGCATCTCTCCAAATGCATATGGACCACCATTTTCATTTAAAATGCATCTCTATATGTATTACTTTTAGCATGGTCAAGGAGGCAAAAATGGAAATGGAAATGGTACTTACCTTCATTTTGGTTACATCCGTCCTTTGATTCTATGAAGAAGGAAGGTTTTCTATTTGAATACTTCAAACTTGAGGATGAAAAATCCTTAAAGGGGGGAAGAAAGATATCATCAATATGATACTTCTAAGCAAAAGATATTCCTGAACTCTTTCATGAAAGTTAGGGAGTACATTGGATGTCAAAGTACCTAAGTGTGTTTGAGTTAAATCTCAAACAAAATAAGAACCAAATATGTAAGAAGGATTTCATTAAAGAATTCCAATTTGGCAACTAAACTAAGGTAAGCTAGCCAAAGACTTGAAGCATATTCAGAGTAGGGTATTTGAGAATGGATAAAGATGGATCTAAAGTTTGGATCACTAAGCATGAAAACTTGTTTAAGTCAAAAGGGTGACATATAATTGTTGATCCATAGAAGGAGAATAGTTAATGGTTTGAGGAACATCAACATGATGTTGAAGACTTAAGCTAGGATATCAACTCATGACGGTATGAGTTGAAGATCCCAAGAAAATCCCATGGGTAAATATAATTGAAAAAAGGGATCTAAAGGAGAAAAGACTTGATCTTATCTCATGTTAAATGAGTTAGAGGAATTTTGAGAAAGCCAAGTGACCTAACTTGGTCAAATATATCAAACCCTTTATGGTTGGATAATCCAAGTGGCCTACATTGGTCAAAAAGATCAAACCCTTTGTAAAGTTCAAAGGTCAACCTAAAGAAACCTTTGAATTAATTGGTATTAGATTTAGAAACCTTAGTCTTTGCTCTAATGAAAATGATGCCAAGGAGTTACAAGATGGAATTCATGATCATGGTAAATGATCAAAGAGCATTGAAAATGTTGGTGCAAGACAATCAACAATTGAAGGTCTTTAAGTCCGCAGAGGCGTCATAAAAATTTCTTAAAAAGGTCACCGGAAGATCACCGGAAGGTCACCGGAACAGTACCGGAAGGTCACAGTAAAGTCACCGGAATGTTACCGGAATAGATCAATTTTACAGATTTCAGTTCATGAAGAGTTGGAAGATAAAAGGAGGAAGAAAAGAACAAATTTTGGAGCATGGAAGAAAACCGGAAAAGGATGTACACATATGTACAGTAGTATAGTCCGCGTTATAAGCTTGTACAAATTTATCTATAAATACCTAGAAAATGTAGAGGCGCGAAGGATGGAAGAAATGAGAGGCGTATAGGCATTAGAAGCATATACGAGAGAGAAAGGAATAGAATAGAAGAATGAGAAGTTAGATGTCATGAGACATATGAGAAGTTAGTTGAGTTTTCCTCTCATCACTCAACTATAACTTTCTGAGTAATCGAAGAAAAGTTGCGCCGAAATTTCTGTGTGTTCTTCATCTGTGATAGATGATTTGTGAAATCCTTTTGAGGATATCTAAGTCTATAGTTAATCAATCTATAGCTTAAGTTTCAGAGTTTAATTGTAAACAGAAACCGAGAATTGTCAGTAGGAACATTCATATGTGTTGAGTGTTCAAAGTTTACTGAAACAGGCGCATTCTCGATGATCAATGTTTTGATCATTTCTCAGTGCATACTTTAAAGTTTTGCATGAGTGAGAGCTTAATCTTTAAGTTAGAAGATAAGCTACTCGTAACCAGAGGCATTTGCTTAAACGGGTTCTATTCAAGGAGAACCAAGTCTTAGAAGTTACAGGTGTGAAGTCGACTGTTCAGAATGACAGTTTCAGACAAAAGTAACCTGTGAAGATTAATTTAAAGAAACCGTGCAGCAGAATGTTTGTGTTGTGAAGGTTTTTGACTTACTCTTGGTATAGAGGTGCTCTAATCACAAGAGTAGGTTATTCTGTAGGAGGTTAACACTCTCCAACAGTGGTATCAGAGCAACAGTGGTATCAGAGCAGGAGTGGTATCAGAGGAGGAGACACCAAAATCAAAGGAAGGAGGATCCTGATTGCTGCGGTTACAAAGAATTCAACAACCGAAGAACTAAAAGGTGAAAGCTTGAAGGCGAAACCTGAAGAAGAGATCATACGACATCAAGAAAGACAAACGGAGCCTAATTTGAAGCAAAGGTACATATATTATTCATAAAGGTTGAAGATTTCAACACACAGGAAGACACAAGATGGGAGATTCTCTGCAGATAGAGAAACTGGATAGGGAAAACTATCCTGCGTGGTCAATGAGGATGGAAGCTCATCTTATGAGCAAAGATTTGATAGCTTATATCACAGGAGAAGAAGAAAAGCCACAGTTCAAAGATCCTAGTGTTCCGACTAGAGAAGAGTTAGCAGATTTGAAAAACTGGATGAAGAAAGATGCTCAAGCTAGGAGCATTATCTATATGGCAGTAAATGATTACTTGCTACCTCATATTCGAGGTCTTGAAAGTGCAACGGACATTTGGAATGCATTGGAGGAGCATTTCCAGAATACTACTAAGTCAAGAAAGGCACCCTTATGGGCAGAGTTTACAACCTTCAAGAAGAAGGCTTCTCAGTCCGTTTCAGACTATGTGACAAGAATGAAAGATATTGCAGATGCTTTAGGAGCTGTTGATGAAGATATCGAAGAGGATGAATTGGTAAGGCAAATTCTTACAGGCTTAAGAGGTGATGACAAATGGAAGCCGTTTATTTTGTCTACGGAGTTATCGCTTGATCATTTCACTCCAGATTTAAATCAGTTGTTAGGTCATATGCTAACATTTGAGAATGATGTTAAAGGAGATGGTGACAAGAGTGCAGGTCATGCAATGTACTCAAATGATAAAAAGAAGAATAGCAAAGGAAAGCAACAAGCAAATGAAGATGAAGGAACAACTAGCCAAGCCAACTTCCTAAGAGGAAGAGGAGGTGGCAAAGGTAGAGGAAAAGGCAGAAACAACAAAGATGGAGGCAAAGCATGCTGGATTTGTGGTAAGACAAATCATTTAGCTAATGATTGTTGGCACAATACTCAAAGTAATAATGGATATAGTCAAAGTTACAATGCAAGAGGAAGAGGTGACAGAAATCAAAGAGGAAATTTCAGAGGTAGAGGTGGTAGGAGTTACTTTGGAAGAAATACAGGTAGAGGATTCCAAAGTCAACAATATAACAATACCTACTACAATTACGCTTCAGAACAGAAGGAAGATTCAACGATGATATTGAATGCTACTTGTGAAAGTTAGAATGAAGATCAAAGAGTCTTCTACATTGACTCAGGATGTAGTAATCACCTGAGTGGAAACATATCATTGATGACTGATTTGGAGAATAAAGTTTCTAATCATGTTGTTCAGACAGGTGACAACACAAAGCATAAAGTGAAATCGATTGGATCAGTGAAAGCCAAAGACGGCAGTACCTTATTGGGTAAGGTTCTGTATGTTCCTACAATTCCTAAGAATTTGATAAGTGTAGGACAAATTGTTGAAAAAGGATATGAAGTAAGATTCACTAATGAAGGAGTATACGTGGAAGATCCCAGTCAGGGATATAAACAGATTGTTTCAGGAAAGAAAGAAGGAAGACTGTTTACACTGAAGATTCAAGGTAACATTGGTCAGGCCATGTTTACATATGAAGGACAGAAAATTTCTGAGTTAGATCTTTGGCACAAGAGACTTGGACATTTCAATGAAAGAGGTATTAAAGATATGGTTAACAATGGTTCAGTGCTTGGATTGCCTAATGTTGCAGGTCAACATATGACATACAAATGTGAGGCATGTCAGTTTGGTAAGGCTCATAAGAATTCTTATACCAAGCATGGTTTTATGCACTCAGAGAAGCTTGAGTTGGTACACACAGATGTGTGGGGACCATCAAAGGATTTCAGTATAAATGGATCAAGATATTATGTGATTTATGTTGATGATGCTACTAGATGGATCACTATCTATGTGATCAAAGATAAGTCAGAAGTATTCAATACATTCAGACATTATCATGCGTATGCAGAAAGAACTACAGGTCATAGACTGAAGAGACTAAGATCAGATGGAGGGGGAGAGTATTTCTCCAACGAGTTCAGTGACTACTTATGGAATGCAGGTATAAAAAGGGAAGTTACTTGCAGATATTCTCCTCAACAAAATGGTGTTGCAGAAAGAAGGAACAGGACTATTGTTGAGTTTGCAAGGTCCATGATGAATGAGAAAAATTGCCCTAATTATTTGTGGGCTGAAGCTGTAAATACAGCTACTTATGTGGTCAATAGGTTACCATGCAAAGCCCTGCAAGGTATGACACCATATGAAGCTTGGTGGGGTAAAAGACCTACCCTAGATCATTGCAGAGTATTTGGATGTGTGGCATATGCATATGTGCCATCACAATTAAGACACAAATTGGAACCTAAAGCTGAAAAATATGTTTTCATTGGTTATGATGACAGACAGATGGGATACAGGTTGTGGAATCCATCCACAAAACATTTTCTGGTATCAAAAGATGTTACGTTTGATGAGCAAAGTTCTTGGTATGCAGGAACAGTTAATAATAATACAGGTGATGAAGAAGAAGTGAATCAAAAGAAAGGTAAATCAAAGGTTCAAATAGTTGATGAAGAAGAAAATTATGAAGTGCAGGGAGAAGTTGAAGAAAGGCCAAGATTTGATTCTGAGTGTGAAGAACCAGAAACCTCAAGGACTGGAGAACTCAGAAGGTCATCAAGAAATAGATGGCAACCTACAAGGTACAGTTATGATACTTCATTTTTGGCTACGAAAGATTATGCTTACATGATGAAAACAGATGAAGACCCTTCTACATATGAAGAGGCAAAAGGTAAGGAAAAATGGGAAAAAGCTATGCAAGAAGAACATGATGCATTGGTGGAAAATCAAACATGGGATTTAGTTCCTAAACCAAATAGCCAGAAGGTTATTGGATGCAAGTGGGTCTACAAGACCAAAAGATTTGCAGATGGAAGCGTGTCTAGATACAAAGCTAGACTTGTTGTCAAAGGGTTTGCTCAAACATATGGAGTTGATTATGATGAGACTTATAGTCCAGTGGCAAAGATGACAACTATCAGAACGCTCATAGCTGTTGCTGCGAGCAAAGGTTGGAAGTTATGTCAGTTAGATGTGAAAAATGCTTTTCTGAATGGATATATTTCAGATGATGTGTTCATGGAGCAACCTCAAGGGTTCAGAGATAAAAGGTATCCAGATTATGTGTGTAAGCTCAAGAGAGCTTTATATGGCTTGAAGCAAGCGCCAAGAGCGTGGAACTATAGACTGGTAAAGTTCTTGAAAGAACTTGGTTTTCAGGTGTCTGAAGCAGATAGTAGTCTGCTTATAAAAGCAAGTGATAATGGTTTCATATACATGTGCATATATGTTGATGATATAATTCTTACAGGAACAGATGAGTCAGGTATACAAAGACTCAAGAAGCAAATGGAAAAGGAGTTCAAGATAAGTGACTTGGGAGACTTGTCTTACTTCTTGGGTATGGAGATCACATATACTCAGCATGGAGTATTCGTGACCCAAGAAAGATATTTGAAGAACTTGTTAATCAAGTTTAAAATGAATGATTGCCGGATAGCACCTACTCCAATGGAGGTGAACCACAAACTGAGTAAGTTTGGAGGTGAAGAATTCAAGGATGTGAGACAATATCAGAGTTTGGTTGGTAGTCTTATCTATGCTACTTTAACCAGACCTGATTTATCATATGCAGTAGGAGTATTGTCTCAATTCATGCACTGTCCAAAGAAAGAACACTGGATTGCAGGACAAAGGGTGTTGAGGTACATCAAGGGTACACTCAAAGAAGGTTTGTATTATGGTTTTACATCAGATACAAATATCAAAATATACAGTGATGCAGATTGGGCAGGTAATCCAGATGACAGAAGATCAACCTATGAATACATGTGTTATGTGGGAGATAAGCTAATCTCATGGTGTTCCAAGAAGCAACATACAGTTGCTTTGTCTTCTACCGAAGCTGAGTACAAAGGCATGGTTGAAGCCGCAAAAGAAGTGATTTGGCTAAAGACTTTAATGAAGAATTTTGACGCTATACAGAGGACTCCAATTATATTTGGAGATAACATGAGTTCATTATATTTAGCTGCTAATCCTGTTTTTCATGCCAGGACTAAACACATTGAGATTCAGAATCACTTTCTAAGAGAGAAGGTGATGGATAAAGAGATTGAAGTAATCCATACTTCAACGAAAGATCAGATAGCTGATATGCTTACAAAAAGTTTGGATGGACCAAAGTTACAAAGGTTCAAGGATATGACAGGAATAAAGAAAACAGAGAAAACCTCAATTGATGATTGAGGGGGAGCTGTTGGTGCAAGACAATCAACAATTGAAGGTCTTTAAGTCCGCAGAGGCGTCATAAAAATTTCTTAAAAAGGTCACCGGAAGATCACCGGAAGGTCACCGGAACAGTACCGGAAGGTCACAGTAAAGTCACCGGAATGTTACCGGAATAGATCAATTTTACAGATTTCAGTTCATGAAGAGTTGGAAGATAAAAGGAGGAAGAAAAGAACAGATTTTGGAGCATGGAAGAAAACCGGAAAAGGATGTACACATATGTACAGTAGTATAGTCCGCGTTATAAGCTTGTACAAATTTATCTATAAATACCTAGAAAATGTAGAGGCGCGAAGGATGGAAGAAATGAGAGGCGTATAGGCATTATAAGCATATACGAGAGAGAAAGGAATAGAATAGAAGAATGAGAAGTTAGATGTCATGAGACATATGAGAAGTTAGTTGAGTTTTCCTCTCATCACTCAACTGTAACTTTCTGAGTAATCGAAGAAAAGTTGCGCCGAAATTTCTGTGTGTTCTTCATCTGTGATAGATGATTTGTGAAATCCTTTTGAGGATATCTAAGTCTAATCAATCTATAGCTTAAGTTTCAGAGTTTAATTGTAAACAAAAACCGAGAATTGTCAGTAGGAACATTCATATGTGTTGAGTGTTCAAAGTTTACTGAAACAGGCGCATTCTCGATGATCAATGTTTTGATCATTTCTCAGTGCATACTTTAAAGTTTTGCATGAGTGAGAGCTTAATCTTTAAGTTAGAAGATAAGCTACTCGTAACCAGAAGCATTTGCTTAAACGGGTTCTATTCAAGGAGAACCAAGTCTTAGAAGTTACAGGTGTGAAGTCGACTGTTCAGAATGACAGTTTCAGACAAAAGTAACCTGTGAAGATTAATTTAAAGAAACAGTGCAGCAGAATGTTTGTGTTGTGAAGGTTTTTGACTTACTCTTGGTATAGAGGTGCTCTAATCACAAGAGTAGGTTATTCTGTAGGAGGTTAACACTCTCCAACAGAAAAGACAAGGGCAAAGAAGGTGGAAACATTGAGGATGTGGTTCTATGGATTGGAGAAAGAACTCACTGGTATGGGATAGTGAGAACTAACTCCCATTGAGACTTTTCTCTGATGGCCAGAGAGAAAATAGGCTCAAGATCCGATAGGAAACATCACGATAAGCCTCGGTCTTAGGTTCATTATGAGGTGTAGAAATGTACCCCCTTGAACCAATTTAATACACCTAGTTGTATGAACAAAAGGGTAAATAGAATGAACTTGACATTTACCCTAGAAGAGGCTATCCTTTATCCTCTTAAGCAGATGCATTTTTCTTAATAAAATGCATAGCCAAAAAATTTATATGGAACAATAAATTTGGATAAGTAAGAAGGTAAAGAATTTTGGGAGTTTACGAAGTTAAACTCCAAAAGTAAAGTCAAGCCTATTCAAGTATCATAGCCTTGAATGAAAGAATGATCTGTAAAAGATCTTCTTTTGAATCTTTGGTGAGAACAAGTGATTCAAGAATGCTCCTAGAAAGATCTGAGATATGATGCCTAAAAATAGGTATCTTTCTTGCAAGTCCTTGGAACTAAAGCTGCAAAACTTGAATCATCTCAACTCCATCCAATATAAAATCTAGAAGGTATCTCGATGAAGCATTATTCCTCAATTATATTGAGGATTTGAAGGAATTGGTTTAGTAAGCTCTTTGCAAAGCTTTGGTGATCTTCAAGGTTAGTATACATAACTATCTCGAGTATGAACCAGAGTCGGTTCAAGATAGTTAGTACTGATTCTCATTGGAAAGAAATGGCTAACAAAGAACAAGGTAGAGACCCAAGAGAATGGTCTACCTGATAATTCCAATTCCTAAAGTCATCTTTGGATCTAAGTCTTGAATGTCAAAAGGATTAAATTCTATTCTGAGAATTAATCTTGGGAAAATCAAAGATGATCAAGATAGGGATCCACTTGTAGACATGAACTTTCAAAATTGGGTATATTGTCGTTCGGAATAGTTGAACTTTATGTTTCAAGAAAACCTGGATGATTGAAATAAGTCCACCGAAGTTGCCAAGGAATGAGAAGATAGTATTTCTCCTCATTTTATTGAGGATGTTTTAGTCGGGACTCACCAGACCCACTTTGCTAAGTTCTTATCTTTAGCTAAGTCCTATCAAATACAAATAAAGTATATTTGTATTTGAAAAGGACTATAAAAGAATAAGTTAAGTTTAGAACATCTAAATATTCCTCTCCTTTCTATTGAAAGTGGAAGACGAATCTAGTATCTAGCCCTTTCAAGATAGAAATAGGATTTCTATCATAGAATCCTAAAATTATAAATTTCTAGGGAAGTACAAAGTTTACTGAAATGTATTATTTTATGGAGCACAAGGTTTGTGAAAGTGCCAAAAGAAAAAGACCACCAAAGAATTCCACCCTTTTCACTAGTCCATAGGTACAAGGCATGCATATACATTCAAGTGGACTAAGAGAAAGTGATTTGGACAGGGATTTTGATTCATTTCTTTTCATAATAAGGTAGGGATTAGCCCTTATCTGATTACTAGAAATGAATCTAAAGAGAGAGATGATCATGCTCAGAGTATAGATCATGGTGCACGGGGGAATACTTCACATATTATACTTATACACATTTTCGAGGACAAAAATGTTAAAGGGGGGAAGAATGTTGTATAACTATGGGTCAAAGTGGCCAAAGACATGGGTTTTGATGGTCCAAAACCATTTGGAGAACCCTTGGATTCTATTGGGAAAACCTTGGGAAAGTATCTCCAAGAGTGTGGTTTGAACCCTTGAGTTATTTGGATTTATTTACTCCCAATTGAAGGGTTTTGACCTTAGGATTGATATTTCCTAAGGGTATGGTATTTAACCCTTAGGGAGGCCTCTCAAGCCTTGAGATTTGTACATACAAGCTTGGGAGAAATCCTTTTTAGAATCCATGTGAGGGCCATGAGATTCCATGTGATTTCCAATGTTAGAAGGCCTTGGATTAGAATCCATGTGGAGAGGACACTTGGCAAGCTCTCCTCACATTTCCTCCCTTGGCCTTGATATGGGTGGAGTTGGATGGGTGGATACCTGCTCTCTTCACCTTGGTGGTTTTGCTAGGTAGTTAGTCTTTAGTAGCTTGTTTCACAACATAAAGCCTTACTCTTGACCATACACCACGACATCTCCATGAGTGACCTGTTCTTCCGTATAGTAACTCCATTCTATTGAGGTGTATATGACAGTGTACACTGATGTTTTATCCCACATTCAACCAGAAATGCATTAAAGTCAGAAGACATATATTCCCCTCCTCGATCAAAATGGAGAGTGCCCATTTTACATGCTGACAGATCTTCAACCAAAACCAGAAACTATTTGAAGCACATAAATACTTCAGATTTTGCCTTCAATGGATATACCCATGCATACCTGGAAAAATCATCGATGAAAGTCATGAAGTAAAGATCGTTCCCAAAAGAAGGTGTCTGCATAGGACCACACACATCATTATGAACAAGCTGTAATTTTTTAGTAGCCCAAACTAAACCATCTTTTGGAACCTTCACCTCATTGAGCATGCATCTTGCAACTTCGGTGATATGTTTATTTTTCCTTTCAGCAATTCCATTTTGCTGAGGTGTGCTAAATTGTCATTTGATGCCATTTTCATAAAGAAAATCTAAAAATTCTTTGGAGAAATATTCTCCTCAATGCCCTAAATCTCAGATCTCAAATGAGGCATGCAAATCAGCCTTAAAATCAGCAATATGCTTCCTATAAGGACCAATGAGCGGCATGTCATCAACATAGACAACAATGATTAGAAGCACATCATTTGCACGCTTAACATATAAGATGCTTTCAGTTGGACTGTTCGCAAAACCATGTGCAATCATATAGGCATGTATCTTTTCATACCAAGCACGTGGTGCTTGCTTTAAACCATATAATGCCTTCTTCAACCTGCACACTTTGTTTTCATGCCATTTCTACACAAATCCATGGGGCTGAAAAACATACACTTCTTCATGCAAGTCACCTGACTTGGAAGATCCCAAGAACAAACATGAAGTGCAGATAGGAGATGATACAAGGCACTCAATAGAAAAAATAGGTAATATCAAGACATCATATGGGAACATGAACCTTTTGAGTAAGGTATTGTATGTACCTACAATAACCAAGAACTTGATAAGTGTTGGACAAATTGTGGAAGAAGGATTGCAGGTTAGATTTACAAGACATGGAGCCTATGTAGAAGACCCAAAGCAAGGATTCAAAAGGATAGATAAGGAGAAAAGATAGAAGGGCTCTTCACATTTGAAGTGGAAGATACCAAGAAGATAACATTGTTTGGCTATGGATCTCAAACTCTCCCTGAATTAGAGGTATGGCGTAAAATACTTGCTCATATTGGTGAAAGGACTTTAAAACAAATATGTAGGGACCAAAGTGTACTTGGATTGCCCAACATCACAAAGCAACATATGATCTACAAGTGTGGAGCTTGTCAATTTGGCAAGGCACATAGACAACCCTTCAATAGGAAAGGCTACATACATAAAGAGCTATTGGAACTTGTACACACATATGTGTGGGGCCCAAGTAAAGAACCCTCCATTTAAGGTTCCAAATATTATGTATCTTTTATTGATGATTGCAGTAGGTGGACAATCCTATACTTCATGAAACATAAAGATGAAGTTTTCAATTGTTTCAAAAGATATCTTGCACTTGTAGAGAATGAAACAGGCAAATGTCTCAAGAGACTCAGATCAGATGGTGGTGGAGAATACTTTTCAAAGGATTTTGATGCTTTTCTCCAAGAAAGAGGCATCAAAAGGGAGATAACAATGAGGTATACCCCTGAACTCAATGGAGTAGCCGAAAGAAGGAAGAAGACCATAATCGAAGCAACTAGTGTTGATATATTTAGGTAGTGATGTGTGTGAACACTCTAGGACCGCCGGGGCACTTTTTTCCCTCTTTAGGAGGTTTTTTTCCCCCGACTTGTATATACGCCTATTGCCCTAATGGGCTACTTATCTTTGTACATTCTCTAGTAATACATTCAGTATCGTGTGTTTGTGCTCCAAGCTTCTTCTTCTTCCTTGTGCTGTTCGCGTGCTTCCGCAGACATCTATCTCCAACAATTGGTATCAGAGCAGGTCGTCGCTTCTTCTAGGGCGCCGTCGACACTCCTCCGTTTGCAGTCTCAGATTCGCACGAAATTTGGTGAGCATACTCAAGGTGTTTCCGAGATCAAAATCGCTTCGCTCTGTGGTGCCGAAATCGCGATCTGAGCTCGTTTCGGCCTCCAAATGCACTATCGCAGTGCTTGTGCAGGCTATTTCGTCCTTTTATGCCAAAGGTATATACCAGTTTCTGTTTGCCAGTTTAAGCGTCTCGAAGTCTGTTACAGGTCTAGCAGAACTCATCTAGGCAGTTCTGTTCAACTTTTTGAGATACAGTCAATTTTCTGCATCAAGGTATTTTAGTCACCGGCCATGGCTGAAAGCAGTGATGTATTCCGTATGTTGGCTGTTGAGGATAAGTTGGATGGTACCAACTACCCATTATGGGCTTATATGATGCGACATGTATTGGTTGCAAAAGGATTGTGGAACATTGTGCAGGGTATTGAAAGACGTCCTGTTACACCTGTAACGACAGGTAATGCAAATACAGGTGTTGGAGATGATGAAGATGGTGTCGAAGATGATATTCTGCAGATTCCTGTTTGTGCTATTGTTTGTGTTGCACCTACTACAGAGCAGATTCGTTGGGATGGCAGAGATGCCCAGGCACATGCATTGATAGCTTTGTCTGTCAAACGTGCCATTATTCCTCACATTCGCTCTTGCAGAACAACAAAGGATGCTTGGGATACATTTACCACTTTGTACCAGGCTAGGAATGAGGCTCGTGTTGCTTACCTCCGAAAACAGTTGGAAAGTGAGCACATGAATGAAGGTGATTCTATGGACAGATTTCTTACAAAGATCAAAGACCTGAAGGAACAATTGATTTCTGCTGATGAGGTTATACCAGATAGCTCACTTGTGCAGACTGTTCTGAATGGTCTTCCTGATTCATATCAGAGTTTTGCCTCTACTCTTTGGCTGATGATGAAAGGCAATTCGAATGCCTTGTCATCTGAGGAATTAGTCTCTGTTCTGTTGCAGGAAGATCAGTCCAGGCAGAACAGGTCCATTATGCATGTTGTAGATCAAGCTTTCCTGGCTAGTCAGAAGGGCAAAGGAAAATGGAGCTCTTCTATTAGTAAGCAGAAATCTGCAAATGCTGCACAATCGAAGAACCAGGATAAAGATGAGAAGAAATCACAAAAGCAGAAATTGTTCTGCAAGTACTGTAAAGGAAATGATCATATTATAAAGAACTGTCCAAAATTGGCTGCTAAAGAGGCAAAGAAGAAAGAGGCTGGAATGGTTGTTGCAGAGGCCTCTACACCAAAAACAGAGTCTGCAAATCTTGTGCAGGAAGAAGAATGGGCGTTTACTACTATCTGCAGTTTTGACCCATCTTCTCATGATCAGTGCATGTCTGCAGTAGACTCAGATGTTTGGTACTTTGACAGTGGGGCGACCAAACATATTACCTCGCAGTGCAGTTTCTTCTCTTCACTCGAGCCTGCCCCTACAGGAAATATTGTCACATGCACCAATAACTCCTCTTATCCTGTTATGGGAGTTGGTAAGATCATTCTGACTACTGCTGATGGTAGTTCTTTTACTTTGTTAGATGCTTTATTTGTGCCAGGGATCAAAAAGAACCTGTTATCAGTTTCTGCATTAGCCAAGATTGGCTTGGTTGTGAAATTCGTTGATGACAGGTGTACAGTCCATGATCTCTCAAATGGCAATGTGATTATTGCTTCTGGCATTTTATGTCGTGAGCTGTATAAGCTCATAGACTATGAAAGATCTGTGAATGATTCGGCATGTGCAGTTCATGATTCTCAGGCTATGTCAGATGCAAAGCTTTGGCATGCACGCTTTGGTCATCTGAATTTTGCTAGTTTGTTATGCCTGTAGAAATCTGAAATGGTGTCCTCTTTGCCCAAACTTGAGGCACCTAGAAAACATGTTTGTGAAGGCTGTATTTTGGGCAAAATGCAGCGTTCTTCCTTTCCAAAAGATGGTTCAGTTCGGGCTACGCAGAAATTGCAACTTGTACATAGTGATGTCTGTGGTCCTATGCAGACACCCTCTTTTGGAAATTACCTTTACTTTGTGATTTTCATTGATGATTTTTCCAGGCTTGCATGGGTATATCCACTCAAAGCAAAGTCCGAAGTGTTCATGTGCTTCAAATAGTTTTTGGTTTTGGCTGAAAATCTGTCAGCATGTAAAATGGGCACCCTCCGTTCTGATCGAGGGGGGGAATATATGTCTTCAGATTTTAATGCATTTCTGGCTGAACGTGGGATAAAACACCAGTGTACAGTGCCATATACACCTCAACAGAATGGAGTTGCTGAACGAAAGAATAGGTCACTCATGAGATGGCGAGGTGCATGGTCAAAAGTCAGGCTTTACCACATAGTTTCTGGCTTGAGGCTGTCATGTGTGCAACATATGTACTGAACAGGTGTCCCACTAAAGCGTTGCAGTCTATCACTCCATATGAGGCTTGGCATGACCGCAAGCCATCTGTTGCTCATCTGTGTGTTTTTGGTTGTTTGGCATATGCATTAGTGCCTGAACAACATTGCAGAAAATTGGATGATAAGGTAGTAAAATGTATTTTTGTTGGGTACAGTTCTGAAAGTAAAGGCTATCGTCTGTATCATCCACAGACTAAACACATTTTGGTTAGCCGTGATGTTGTCTTTGTGGAAGATGCTATTCAGCCATTGCTTTCATGTACTAAGGAGACATCTGTTAGCTCCAAAGACATGTATGATACTTTGATGCCTCTTTTTACAGGTGGACAGGCTAGTGCTGGTCCTAATGAAACAACTTCTCAACCCTTGCAAGTTTCATATGATGATGCAGATCATTCCATTTCTGATGCAGATTTACATGATGCACTTGTTGATGAGAGAGCTGATATTGAGCAGGCAAAAACTATGCCAAAATGGCTGGTGCAGACTTTGCGTGACAGCAAATTAGATGCACCTTTGTCATATCGTACTCCTTCAGGCTCTCATAGTGCCTCCTTTGCATCAGATTGCTATGCTATGGTTGCATCTAGTCTCTGTGATGAGAATGATCCTGTTTCTTTTGATGAAGCACAAAATTCAGAAAATTGGATGGCTGCTATGCAATCTGAATATGATGCTATAATGAAGAATGGTACATGGTCTTTATGTGACTTGCCTCCTGGCAAGAAGGCCATTGGCACTAAGTGGGTATACAAGCTGAAGTGTAAACCTGATGGTACAATTGACAGGTATAAGGCTAGGCTTGTTGCAAAGGGTTATGCACAGGAAAGAGGCATTGATTTTGATGAGACCTTTGCACCTACATGCCGTATGACTACTGTTCGGAGCATTTGTGCACTTGCAGCCCATCATGGTTGGAATGTACATCAGTTGGACATTAAAACAACATTTCTGAATGGTGACTTGCATGAAGAAGTGTATGTTTTTTAGCCCCGTGGCTTTGTGCAAAAAGGGCATGAAAACCAGGTTTGCAGGTTAAAGAAGGCATTATATGGTTTAAAGCAAGCACCACGTGCTTGGTATGAGAAGATACATGCCTATCTGATTGCACATGGTTTTGAGAACAGTCCAACTAAAAGCACCTTATATGTTAAACGTTCTAATGATGTGCTTCTGATCATTGTTGTCTACGTTGATGACATGCTGCTCACTGGTCCTATTGAGACACATATTGCTGATTTTAAGGCTCATTTGCATACCTCATTTGAGATGTCTGATTTGAGGCATTTGCATCACTATTTGGGCATTCAGTTTATGCATGTTGATGGTGGAATGGCTTTGTGTCAGACGAAATATATTGACACATTATTGAAGCGTTTTGGCCTTGAAGACTGAAAGCCTATTGCCACTCCTATGGAGACAGGTTTACGATTGAGTCTTCATGATGCTGGAGATGCATTTGATGCTATTCTCTATCAGCAGGCTGTTGGATGCTTGATTTACTTATGCATTACTCGGCCAGATATTCAATTTGCTATCTCACAGATGAGCAGGTTTATGCATTGCCCAGGAGTCACGCATTGGAAAGCGGTTAAGCGCATCTTTCGCTACTTGAGTGGCACTCGGCTACTTGGGTTGTTTTATCCCAAGGGGGGGATCACTACCGCTAGATTTGCATGCTTTTTCTGACTCAGATTGGGCTGGTTGCTATGACACTTGTGTGTCCACCAGTGGTTTTTTACTTCATGCTTGGTAGCTCATGTATATCTTGGTTGAGCAAGAAGCAGCCTACTGTGGCCACTTCTAGTTGTGAGGCTAAGTATAGGGCAGCTTTCACAGCGACTGTTGAGTGTGTGTGGCTCAGACGCCTTATGGCTGATTCGGGTGTTGGCCAGTCTTCTGCCACCACCATCTTCACTGACAGTCAGAGCGCATTGGCAGTTGCAAGGAACCTTGTGTTCCATGCTCGCACTAAGCACATTGAGGTGCATTATCACTATGTCAGGGAGAGGTTCTCTGCTGGGGAGATCAGCTTGGCATATGTGCCCACGCAGGAGAACATTGCAGACCTTTTCATGAAGGCTCTACCTAGGGAGAAGTTTGAAGCTTTCCGCAAAGCTTTGGGCTTACTTCCTTTTGTGGAGTGATTTCCACATAGCTTGGCACTTCCTTATACATGAGTGCCAGCTCCTTGTTCACCGCATCACTCCCAGGGGGGATTTGTTGATATATTTAGGTAGTGATGTGTGTGAACACTCTAGGACTGCCGGGGCACTTTTTTCCCTCTTTAGGAGGTTTTTTTCCCCCGGCTTGTATATACGCCTATTGCCCTAATGGGCTACTTGTCTTTGTACATTCTCTAGTAATACATTCAGTATTGTGTGTTTTTGCTCCAAGCTTCTTCTTCTTCCCTGTGCTGTTCACGTGCTTCCGCAGACGTCTATCTCCAACAACTAGATCTATGATCAATGAGAAGAACCTACCTAATTACCTTTGGGTAGAGGCTGTATCAACAACCACATACCTTGTAAATAGACTCCCATCTAAATCCTTAGATGGCATGACTCCATATGAAGTGTGGCATGGAAGAAGACCAAGCCTAGAACATTGTAGAATCTTTGGATGTTTTGCCTCTGCTCATATTCCTTCTCAAGTAAGAGGGAAATTGGATCCTAAAGCAAGGAAGTATGTGTTTATTGGATATGATCAAAATCAAAAGGGCTAGATTGTACAATCCCACTAACAAAGGTTTTCTAGTTAGTAGGGATGTAGTCTTTGATGAGAATAAATCTTCGTTTGATGATGACAGGAAAGTGAAGCTACCATATGACTTGGAAGAGGACTTTCCATCTCTTCCAACAAAGGAGCCAAACCAACTTGAAGATAGTGATTCTAAAGATGACATCACAGAGTTGGAGAAATCGAAGATATGGAAGAACAAAGGCAAAGCTAAAATGGAAGAATTAAATCAAGGACCAAAAAACTCTCTACAACCAATTAGAAGGCCAATGAGAGAAAATAAGAAGCCAGAAAGATATGGATTTAACACATCCTTAGTTACAAAGCATTCAATCTACATGGCCACGGATCTCAACCATGAAGAACCTACATCCTATGAAGAAGCTCAAAGCAAGAAAGAATGGAGAGAAGCAATGGATGAAGAAATGGAAGCTCTCATGGACAATGACACATGGGAACTTGTTCCAACCAAACCATCAATGAAGGTAATTGTTTCAAGATGGATTTATAAAGTTAAGAAAAATCCAGATGGTAGTATCAATAGGCATAAGCCAAGGTTAGTAGCTAAAGGGTTTTCTCAGACCCATGGGATATATTATGAAGAAACCTTCTCACCTGTAGCTTAAATGCCTACCATCAGAGGAAGTCTAGGAATTGGAAGTTATATCAATTAGATGTAAAAAATGCATTTTTGAATGGATGGATTTCAGAGGACATCTATATGGCACAACCTCCTAGTTATGAAGATGCACATCATCCTAATTATGTGTGCAAACTGAGGAAAGCTCTGTCTGGATTGAAACAAGCTCCAAGAGCTTGGGATCACAGGTTGGTAACCTATTTGCAGGACCAAGGCTTCAAGGCTAGCAAGGCAGATACATCATTGTTCATAAAAAGAAGTGGATCAAAAGTTATATATCTCTGTGTATATGTAGACGATATAATAATTACAAGGAATGACATCAATGGAATCAAGCAAGTAAAGGTTGTAATGAAGGATGAGTTCAAGATCAGTGATCTTGGACCTCTAACATATTTCCTTGGACTTGAACTCATTTATACAGATTCTGGCATCTACATCACTTAGAGGAAGTATATACTTGACATGCTCTCCAAATTCAAAATGGAAAACACTAAGTGTGCAGGTACACCCATGGAGATGGACCATAAGCTAAGTGCTTATGAAGGAGAATTCATTTAGGACATCACAAGCTAACAAAGCTTCATGGGAAGCTTGAACTATGCTACTCTCACAAGGGTGGATATATGCTATAGTGTGAGCATACTCAATCAATTTATGCATAAGCCAAGGAAGCCACATATGGAAGCAGCCAAGAGAGTGCTCAAATATTTTAAGGGGACAACTAATGAAGGATTATATATTTTTATCCTTATACCTCAGAAATTGATCTCATAATTTACTCAGATTCAGATTGGGCTGGATCTAAGGATGATAGGAAGAGTACATCAAGATATTTGTCTTTTGTAGGTTCAAAATTGATCTCATGGTCTTCAAAGAAGCAACCAACTATTGCTTTATCATCAAGTAAAGCTAAATACAAAGTATTGGCCAATGCAACACAAGAAGCAATGTGGTTGAAGTGTTTATACTCAGGGTTGGGGTTGCATACCTCAACACCTCACATCTTTGGTGATAATACTATCTCTCTTCACTTAGTAGCTAATCTTGTTTACCATACTAGAGCTAAGCATATTGAAGCTCATTACCATTATGGTAGAGAAAAATTACTGAGCAAGGACATTCAACTGTCGTATGTATCCACTAATCTTCAATGTGCAGATATGTTGACAAAACCATTGGATGGTATCAAGCTAAACAGATTCAAAGGAATGATTGGACTGATGGAAATCAATGAGGAATGAAGACTCAAGCATGCTAGGCTTGAGGGGGAACAGTTGGTGCATTTTTCCAAGCCTAGTGCTTGATTAAAATCATTTGTGTAATGACCTTTTATGAACTTTCAATGAGAGAAGCCATAAAACCATTCTCTTGTAAAGGTAGAAACCTAGAATCTTCAAATGTAAAAGGGAAAAAGAAATCCGATGACTTTGGTAGGTACAAATCATGAAATCCAAGTAGGAGGAATCAATTACATGAGATTCCATAGAATGGAGGAACTTCTAGGTGGAATCCCCACCAAATTTGAATTCAAAAATTCCTATAAAAGCTCATGAGGAAAGTTGCGGGGTAGAGTAGCCTTTTAGAGGAGATTAGAATTGAGATTTAAATCATCATTGAAGCACACATTTTGTTCCTCCTTCCCATGCTTCATTCCCATCAATTTCATGTATCATATGTGCAATACAGGTTGATTTCTTTGATCATACTTGGAGCTCTCTACAATTGCTGTCTCAAGATTACTCTATGTTTTTTAGTCAACTTTGATCGATGATTTATCTCAATGTACTTATGATTTTGAAGTGATTTAAATTGCTATAGGTAAATTGATAAGTCTCCCTGCTTCTTCTCAATTTTCATTCCATTTTGATCTTTAGAATGTGAACTACATCAATTTGAAGTGACCTATGTACGCAGGCAGACTACTCTTGAAAAGTCAGGATGACACCCCAATGTTGCTAAATTAATTTCTCTCAGTTTATTCCATTAAAATTCATCACATTTGTTGCTTTAGATTCATCATATATTCAATTGAATGTGTGCAAAGTTTCTCTGGTCAACTTTTAGCAAATAGTGAGCTCTAAGTAAAATACCAGAGTGCTCTTCATCCCAAAATAGCAAGTTTTTGATCATCTATTTTGTGTTGAGTTATCCGTATTGATGAATCAATTGGAGAATGATCTTCCAAAGTACTAAGGAGGTTTTATTGCATCATTAGCAAGCTCAAAGTGTCTATTAAGCATTCCTGGAGTGAAACTTGGCAGGTATAGACTAGGTTATTGCAACACCATCATCATGTTTGGAGTGTATCACCATCTCTTCTCACAGTTCTTCTCCCTTTGGAGCACCTATTCTCTTAGTGGAGAAGAAGAACAAGACTTATAGGATATGCATTGACTATAGAGTACTCAATAAGATCACAATTAAAAACAGATATCCTATTCCTAGGATAGACGATTTGCTAGATAAACTTTGTGGAGCACGTGTCTTTAGCAAAATTGATCTTTAATCTGGGTATCACCAGATACGAATGACACAAAGTGACATTTATTAGACTAGGTTTAGAACTCAAACTAGTAACTTTGAATTTATGGTAATGCCTTTTGGACTTATTAATGCACTTGGTACATTTGCACATAATAAGATTTTTCCTGATTACTAAGCTTTTGTTCTTGTTTTCTTTGATGATATACTTGTCTATAGTGAGAATGACAATGAACATGAAAATCATTTAGCAACAATCTTTGATTTGTTATGCAAAAATAAATTTATATGCCAATCTTGAAAAGTGTTGATATATTTAGGTAGCGATGTGTATGAACACACTAGGACCACCGGGGCACTTTTTTCCCTCTTTAGGAGGTTTTTTTCCCACGGCTTGTATATACGCCTATTACCCTAATGGGCTACTTATATTTGTACGTTCTCTAGTAGTACATTCAGTATTGTGTGTTGTGCTCGAAGCTTCATCTTCTTCCTTGTGTTGTTCGCATGCTTCCGTAGATGTCTAACTCCAAAAATTGGTATCAAAGCAAGTCACCGCTTCATCTAGGGCATCATCAACACCTCTCCGGTTGTACTCTCAGATTCACATGAACCATGGTGAGCATACTCAGGGTATTTCAGAGATAAAAAGGGCTCTGCTTTGTGGTGCCGAAATTGCAATCTGAGCTCATTTTGGCCTCCGAATGCACTATCGTAGTGCTTATGCAGACTATTTCATCTTTTTGTGCCAAAGGTATATACCAGTTTTGGTTCGCCAGTATAAGCATCTCAAAGTCTGCTACATGCTTAGTAGAATTTGTCTAGGCAATTCTGTTAACTTTTTGAGATACAACCAATTTTTTGCATCAAGGTATTTTAGTCACCAGCCATGGCTTAAAGCAGTGATGTATTCTATATGTTGGTTGTTGAGGATAAGTTGGATGGTACCAACTACTCGTTATGGTCTTATATGATGCGACATGTATTGGTTGCAAAAGGATTATGGAACATTGTGCAGGGTGTTGAAAAACATCCTATCATACCTGCAACTCTTTCAACTGCAGTAAGTGAAGTTGATGCAGAAGGTGTCGAAGATGATGATATTCTGCAAATTACTGTTTGTGTTGCAGTTTCTGCTACACCTACTGCAAAGCAAATTTGTTGGGAGGGTAGAGATGCTCAGACACATGCATTGATAGCCTTGTCTATCAAATGTGCCATTATTCCTCACATTGGCTCTTGTAGAACAACTAAGGATGCTTGGGATACACTTACCACATTGTACCAAGCTAGGAATGAGGCTCGTGTTGCTTACCTCCAAAAATAGTTGGAGAGTGAGCACATGAATGAAGGTGATTGTATGGACAATTTTTTGACAAACATCAAGGATTTGAAGGAACAATTGATTTGTGTTGATGAAGTCCTTCATGATAGGTCACTTATGCAGACCGTTCGGAATGGTCTTCCTGACTCATATCAGAGTTTTGCATATACTCTTCATTTGATGATGAAAGGCAATCCAAATGCCTTGTCATTTGAGGAGTTAGTCTCTGTTTTGTTGCACAAAGATCAATCTAGGCAGAACAAGTCCATTATGCATGTTGTAGATCAAGCTTCAGTGGCCACTCAGAAGGGCAAAGGAAAATGGAGCTCTTCAACTATTAAGCAGAAATCTGCTAATTCTGTACAATCGTAGAAGGAAGACAAAGATGAGAAGAAATCAGAAAAGCAGAAATTGTTTTGCAAATACTATAAGGCATATGATCATGTCATTAAGAGCTATCCAAAACTGGCTGCTAAAGAGGCAAAGAAGAAAGAGGCCGGAATGGTTGTTGCAGAGGCCTCTACTCCAAAAATAGAGTCTACTAACCTTGTGAAGGATGAAGAATGGGTGTTTACTACTGTTTGCAGTTTTGACCCATCTTCTCATGAGCACTGCATGTCTGCAGTATTGTTACACTTATGTGTTCCTTGAGTACATTTGATGAAAGAGCAGCTTAGATGGGATGGAAAAGATGCTCAAGCTCGTGCTTTGATTGCGCTTTCAGTGAAGCGTCATATAGTTCCACACATTCGGTCATGTTCTACATCGAGACAGGCATGGGACACTCTTGCTTCTTTGTATGTTGTGCGTAATGAAGCACATGTTGCATACTTGAGGAAGCAAGTTGAGGATGTATGTATGACTGAAAATGAGTTTGTGGACGTGTATGTGACACACATCAAGGACTTGAAAGAGCAATTGGCAAACATAGATGAGATTATTCCGGATGCATCACTCATCTCTACATTGTTGAAAGGATTACCAGAATCTTTTCAAAGTTTTGCTACTACTCTCTATTTGGTTGCAAAAGGGAATCCTAATATGTATGCATTTGATGAGGTTGTGTCTCTTCTTTTGCAAGAAGAGCAATCTAGAATGAATAGGAGTAGTTTGATTGAGGGAACACAAGCACTTGCTATCTCACAAAAGGGGAAAAGCAAGTATGGTTCAGCTTTGGGTTCATCAAAACCAAAGCCTCAACCTTCCTCTTCCACTCATTACTCTAATAATGGTGATTTGCAAAAGAAGAAGAGATGCAAATATTGTTGAAAGGTTGGTCATACTATTGATGAGTGTAGAAAGCTTGCTAAATGCAATGAAAAGAAGAAGGAATCCGACATGTCTATTGCTGAAAATTAAGCAAATGCAAAGAATGATGAAGCTAACATGGCTCAAGATTTTTGGGCATGTGCTATTACATGTCATTATGATGCTTCTTTGCATTCTAAATGTATGGTTGTGAGTGAGGCCGATTCAGATTGGTTCTTTGATAGTGGTGCTTCAAAGCACATAACATCATGCAAAAGATTTTTTGCCTCTTTGAAAGATGCACCCAAACAAGGACATGTGGTGTGTGCAAACAATGCCTCTTATCCTATCATTGGAGTAGGAGAAGTTGAGCTTACGGCTGCAAATGGAGGTGTGATTCTCTTGAAAAATGCATTGTATGTGCCCGATATCAAGAAGAACTTAATTTCAGTTCTGTTGATTGCCAAAGCTGGACTTCATGTACACTTAGATGATGATAACTGTATGGTTCATCATTTCAACAATGGCGATGTTATCGTGATATCCGATACATTATGTAATAACTTGTATCGCATGAATACATACAAGAGGGCTGCCTCGAATGCCTTGGCTGCTCATACTTCTTCCATGGTTGAAATGGAGCTTTGGCATGCTCGTTTTGGTCACTTGAACTTCAATAGTTTGCTTTACTTGCAAAAGAAGGACATGGTTATTGGTTTGCCTACACTTGAGTCCATTGAAAAGCATGCATGTGAAGGTTGCATTCTTGGAAAAATGCATCGTGCTTCTTTTCCAAAAGATAGTCATACACACACTACAAGAAAATTGCAGCTTCTTCATAGTGATGTATGTGGTCCAGACAAGACTCCATCTTTTGGGAAGCATGTATATTTTGTTACCTTCATTGATGATGCTACTCGCCATACATGGGTGTATCCTATGAAAGCAAAGAATGAGTTATTTTCTTGCTTCAAAGCATTTTTAGCTATGGCTGAGAATTTTTCTTCACAAAAGCTTTTGACTCTACGCATGGATCGTGGCGGTGAATACATGTCACATGAGTTCAATGCTTTTCTTCATGAAAGAGGTATTTCACACCAATGTACGGTACCATATACACCTCAACAAAATGGTGTTGCCGAGCGTAAAAATAGAAGTTCAACATGGCCTATATGATCTTCTCTACAAGCTTCCTCACCTCCATGGTACCATGTAAATGACTGCTAATGCCTTGGAGGAGCTACTTCAATATATGAAAATTCATATATTGCATTTCTCTATCAAAATTCCACCATACGATGGGAAAAGGGTTCTTTGTGACCTTCTCATCTATACTCACAAAGGTGATGATGAATTTGCAAAATGTTTGAAGTGGTTCCAAGCAATTGCAGAAGAAGTAAGGTGCCTACTTGATGAGACCGTGCCACTAATAAAAAAAATTAAATAGAAAATGCGAGATGGGTGAAAAATACCTATCTTTAATTGCTGCCACAATCTTCATTGTGAATGAAGAACTAGATCTAGTTGGTGGTTTTGTTGATGATAAAAAGGAACCACCCCAAGAACCCTTGAATCTCCTATTATAGAGAGAGAATTGATTGAAACAACTTATCCTTATGGTATGGATGATAAGTTGGAAGAAGTACCTATGCCATCCACCTCTTCGAAGCCAGAAGGGACTATCATAGAGGTGGAGATCAAAGTTTTTTTAGTGGTTCTTATTGAGGGATAAAAATATTTATTCTTGCATAACGTTGAAAAGGCATTCGAGTTATGACATGATGAATGCATAAGTTTATTTTTTATCGTGTAAAAGTGCCCTTTGGGTAGTAGCTGTTGGGGGATTCTTGTGCAGAAAGGAACTTGAGTGTTTGTAGGAGAATGGAGAGTGAGAACAAGAGAACTAATGACACCAAAAGCTTCTGATCAATTAGGAAGAGAAGAATGCAAGCTTATTCATAAGCCAAATGCTCTATGCAATATGCCAAAGACTAAATAATGCTTATGAAACAAGATTACAAAGTACTTAGAATCTACCGCTGACCTTTGCACCAGACCTCCACCTTCTCTAAGCTTGCCCTTATGCACACCTTGCACCAAGCTTCCAATAAGGTGAGGGATGGACACCTTCTGTCGACACACACCCATTAGGAAAAAAGGTGAACCCTAGATGGGCCTTTTAGCTTAAGGAGTGATTAGTGATGGACCAATCAGAAGAGGGTGGTGGCCACAGTCTATACCCTATAAAATACTAGGCTGAAGGGGGAAGAGGGAACAAGATTTCTCTATGTTCAGGGTTGTCTTCTAGAGAGAGAAGAAATCTCGTAATCAGATTGGGCCCAAAAATTCAAAATTTTTAAAAAGTTGTAAAACTCATCATAATACCATTAAATGACCTCCATATCACTTTTCAGGGTCAAAAGTGCTATTTTTGGCTTCTAATTCAAAATCCATGCATGTTTTTGAGCTAAAAAAGTGACTTTTCTCAAAATAACTCAAAAAACTCTACTTTCCCTCTTCAAACTCCCATTTTCATACCCAAAACCCAAAAAGTCATATTTTTCACCTCTATTCCCTCCATACCATACAACAGAAGCGTTGTTTCTCCTCCTACCATTCTCCCAACTTTTGCAGCAATGACAACAACTCTTACTCCCATGGAAAGCTCTAGAGCTCGTAGGATACCAAAAGACGAAGTTCACACGATGACGTGCCACAACATCAAAACAATGGAAGGAAGTTGGCTACCACAAGAGTTTTGCAAAGGTGCATGGGTGTACATGCATCCATCTGGACTTGGTCCTCATCATGTTCGAGATCGTGGAAATTTGGATTTTCATTGGAAAGGTAAGCTCTTAGGCTTCAAGCAGCAAACACATGGTGGGATGGTTGCTATTGTACAACATGTCTTCACAGTTTCAACCATGAAGTTAGAAAACTCCAATAGAATTAGATATCCAATCCATTGTGAGTATTTCTATTTTTTCAATGCTTCATGGTGTTAAATGTATTAATTACTCATCTCATATGTTTTTCATTGTTACAATCATATTTCCTTCTAGTTTAGTGGAAGAGCAACCACTTCATAGTCTTATAGGAACTTTCAAAGCATTACATGCAGACATTGGGGCATTAGTGTTTCCAGATGTACCTCCTGCTAAACTTATGTTGGAAGTGAGGTAGGCCCTTGGCTCTTATCACAGGTCCATGGTTCCATAGTTCCAGTATATACAACATTAATTCCAGCATTCTTCAATATTGACAAAACATGAACATACCACAGTTTAATCATAGAGATGATGAGATAAAGATAGAGAAAGAATAGACGACATGTGTAAGGTGTTATGTAAGCCATGGCTTACTCATAGTATCATATATACCAATGCTCAATGTACAATGTGGGAGCAAAATTCTCAACCACTCTTTGTGATGAGAAATAGATGAATGAGTGAACGTACAAATGTAACAAACATATTCAGATGTATGGGCAGTAATCTGAATATACATGAGATGTGTGACCTTATAGGTTATAGAAGAGTGAATATGAGTGACTGACAGAGGAAGGATCAGTGTGAAACTGATAATCAACAAACCCTCATCTGAACTTAGGCTATGGAGGACCCTAAGTCAGATATGTGTGTGAAAAGATCACATACTTAAAAAATAGCAAAGAATGCTAACAAGTTTGCTGCCAAAAATCCTCAAACTCATGTGAACACACCTTCTCAAACACCTCATCAAATATGCATAAAGCATATACGTACTGATTCTCTTGTACCTATGCCGAATAGGACTCCTCCTGATATAAATGCTACTGCCTCCATAAAATTCAAGTAGTACCTGTGTGCATAAAGAGAATATGTACCTGAACACTTAACATAAGATGTAAATCTTATGTTAAACACCATCCAATGTCTTTGATGTAGCCCGAAATCTTCATGTAGAAGAGAATCTTCAACTACAACATGTAGATGGCCGATCCTCACCATCAAGCTGCTAATGACCAAGTCTTCTTGCCATGAACAAGAGATAACCTCCTCTCCATGAGCTAAAGTGTGAGCACACCCTTCATCTTCTCCAAGAAGAATCATTAAGAAGAACTCCATAGCTGCTCCTCAACATGCTTCAAGTTAGCACCATGGCTGCCCCATGTGCTAAACGAAACACCACCTCTATTGAGGTCCAAGCTCCAAGCTTGTGTTGAACACTAGGTGAAGGATGCATAGAAGTGAACCCAAGCACTTCTTATATAGTCTTTTGTCTACCTTGAAAAGCAATAATAAAGCACAAGTCTCCTCGCTCGCTATGCGATAATAAAGCTAAGTAAAATAGCAATCCTATAGAAAATAAAACTCCATCGTTCGTCCATCATTGTGAAAAAATCGGATTTTAATAAAACAACTAAAAAGCTGCCGCCACGCGATCTGCCGATTAGAAGATTCAAACTCGCGTCGACAGTTTAAGGATGTTGAGCTATCCATAGTGTTCGCGTTGTTTTCCTTTTAGATGGAGTAAGACTGAGCTCTATAAATGGTGAACGCGCTCGTCTGCTTGTAGAAAGAAGTATACTAGCTACTCATGCTGTAAACAATCAATTCTATGGACCATTTTGACCATGGACAATGTCCTATATGACATTGTATTCCAACAATCCCCCCTGCAATGTCATATTGGTACAAACTGAACTGGATCTACAAACTTCATAAGCTGTAAACTATTACAAGCTTCAAGCTTGTACTCCCGCACTTCAGAACTTGTTTTTCAAAAGTCTTCTTCAAAATTGAATTTTGACTTTCCTTCAAAAAATCTGAACTTGCTGAATATGAACCATAATACTTTAGAAAATATGAAAACTAGATATCCAATAGTGTTCTCATCAAGCAATCACTGCTTGAATACAAATATAGCAAGAACTGTCTCTGAACCTGCTATCTCCTGTCTTCAAAAACCTGAAAACATACACCAAGATCCAGATATTTGCATTTACCTTCCAAAAAGGTTTCTCAACGTACTTCTGCTGTGTCATGTAAATACACTAAACATAATCAAGAACTGAATCCAGGAACCTGTGACTGACAACTCACAACTTAGTGTATTATGAACACTGCTGGCTCATTTCTGATTGTACTCAAGTCAAATCAACTCAACTCAATTGGAATCAACTGACATCAATTGAAATATGAGTAAAAATCTATGATGTCATCATGTCTTCATCCTTTAAATCCTTCATACCTCTTTCCTTCAGAACCTGGTATAAATATATATGTGCGCACTTCTCAAATATACCTTTCTGAAATATCAAGCTTCTCTTCAATAGAACTCTGGAACCTTCTCCTGAATAGGAACATCCTAACAGGAACTTTCTCCAAACATTCTTCTTCCTTCTTCTTTCAAAGTTGGAACATAAAGAGAACTTGACAAAGGAAATATAGGAATACCTGTAAGTATGAAATTGCATTCTTTTACATATGACTGAAAATAAGTCTTCATGTTTCATCACCCCCTGGATGACTTAACACTAGTATCCAACATTCTTCAAATATATCAGACTTTATGAAATCTGGAACGTCTTCCTTCATAAATCTGAGCTTCAGTGATCAATACGTGTATCTGAAACAAAATCTCTGAACCCTTTTTATTAGAATTGTGCACATGCCAATAGCTTTCCATGTCATTCCTCAGCTTTCCAAATTGTAGAATAAGGTTAGCTGAACCGAACATAACAAAACCTTGCTGAAAGCTTTATAGGATTCATAACCTTCTGTAACATAACACGTATCTTCTATCTTTCTGCAACACAAATTTGATAGAACCAGAATCTTTGACTTACTTCTTCCAATGTTAAGAATCTCTACAAACAAAGGATAGACAACTGACTCATAAATACTCAAGATCATACAAGATCTATTCAAGATCAATTATCTCTCCTGTGTAGAATCTGCTCTTATCAAACCTTCATGTCTGAATGTTTGATTTGCTACCTGCATGTCTCTAAGTGTCCATATTTCAAATAAAGTTGTAAAACTTTACTGCAAACAAATCCTTTCCAAGAATCTGTAACGCCTACTTGAAACATAAGTGGACAAACTTCTCACCTTGAGAACTCCAAAAAGCGGCAAGTTGATACTTCATATCTTTCATATTCTACCCGGGTGAAATGTGACAGTACCTGCTTGACTTTCTTTTGGCTAACTCCACTTCTCAATCAAGTGATAGGATATAATGGAACACCTTTTTGAATACAAGCATGTATCCAAAAATCTAGAAAATCATAGAAAGTAGATTCTTCATTGACTTGTACATCAACAATCTAAATTTTCTGAAGTTTCTGAAAATACTGAATGTACTGAATATGAGGTAACCTTTTCCAAACATAAAACCTCAACCCAAGTCTTCAACATCTGCTACAAAAAACTCTTTTACCTCAAGATAAAGACGAAATATACTTCTCTGCAACTTGTCATATACCAAGTAGCTCTGTATTGACACTCCAAGAATTCTTTGAGGGAACATATAAGCTGCCTGCTTAAAAGCTTCAACTAAAACATAACTCATATACATATGAGTCAAAACATATATCTGCTGCTTTTTCTTTCTCTCAATGCAATTCTTCGTCAAATCTACTAAATCATGACCAAGTGTAATGCAAAACAAGAAACTGCTTCTTCTTTAAACAAGATGTTCTCGTAGACTTGTCTTTGGATGTAGAGGATAAAATAGGAAAAGTATATGGAAAATATATGAGAAAAGGAAGCCTTACTTTTCTTTTGGAAATGATGGACTTTCTTCTTCTGCACCTTTCTTCCACCTGATGATGTCAACATCTTCAAACTTCTCTTCCATACCTTTTGTTCTCTTCATCTTGAAGTAGCAAGTACTCTTGACTTTTTCAAATGAACTTTTTCTCTGTCTCTAGTACTAAGAGTAAGAGATAAAACAAACATGGTATACAAATGGAAGTGAATATAGAAACATGTTTTATCATCTCCTCATATCTCTGAATTAAAATTCTGCTTCAAATGTCTGAAACGACTAAATTCACGAATCTTTTGTCTGAATGATGAATTATCCTTCTAGAGTTACCTTCTCTAGATACATTTGTACCTTGATATCCAACCAACTTACAATAGAAAATTGGCTGTAAAACTCATACCATCTTCAAATTTGTCTTCTTAGATGAGCCTTCTTGCCATGAAAGAGATCTCTCAAAACTCTCTAGAAAAAACCTCTAGATACCTATTTTGATGTAGCCTTTAACTTTCAAATGATGAAAGCATATAAAAGCACTCGTTGAAACCTTCAGATCTCTTCATAACTGCTCTTCTAAGATATGACCTGCGAATGATAATCTGATAGTAGAAATCGATACCTGTGATTTGATGTTGATCTGATTCCTTCATCTTCTCTAAACCATTGTTCTTCCTTGAATTTGAAGTAGCCTTCTCTTCATCAAGTCTGGGTCTTCAAATGATACTTTTGTAAAGTATTTGCATACTCTTCCAAAAATATTCTACTGCTAACAGATCATCAACTTCATACTCCACACTGATGAATACACATGTGACTGAATTGTCTAATTCTCAAATCTCTACTCATCTAGATTAAGTGTGTATGTCAAATGTTAGAAGATGCTTCTTAAATCATATGTTGTAAACCTGGAATTCTGGGAACCTGAGAATGTGAATGAGCCTGAATGCATTGATGCCAAAGATCTGAAGTTCTAAAACCAAAACCTTAGTGCTCTGATACCAAATGTTGGAAGTGAGGTAGGCCCTTGGCTCTTATCACAGGTCCATGGTTCCATAGTTCCAGTATATACAACATTAATTCCAGCATTCTTCATTATTGACAAAACATGAACATACCACAACTTAATCATACAGATGATGAGATAAAGATAGAGAAAGAATAGACGACATGTGTAAGGTGTTATGTAAGCCATCACTTACTCATAGTATCATATATACCAATGTTCAATGTACAATGTGGGAGCAAAACTCTCAACCACTCTTTGTGATGAGAAATAGATGAATGAGTGAATGTACAAATGTAACAAACATATTTAGATGTATGGGCAGTAATCTGAATATACATGAGATGTGTGACCTTATAAGTTATAGAAGAGTGAATATGAGTGACTGAAAGAGGAAGGATCAGTGTGAAACTGATACTCAACAAACCCTCATCTGAACTTAGGCTATGGAAGACCCTAAGTCAGATACGTGTGTGAAAAGATCACATACTTAAAAAATATCAAAGAATGCTAACAAGTTTGTTGCCGAAAATCCTCAAACTCATGTGAACACACCTTCTCAAACACCTCATCAAATATGCATAAAGCATATACGTACTGATTCTCTTGTACCTATGCTGAATAGGACTCCTCCTGATATGAATGCTACTGCCTCCATAAAATTCAAGTAGTACTTGTGTGCATAAAGAGAATATGTACCTGAATACTTAACATAAGATGTAAATGTTATGTTAAACACCATCCAATGTCTTTGACGTAGCCCGAAATCTTCATGTAGAAGAGAATCTTCAACTACAACATGTAGATGGCCGATCCTCACCATCAAGTTGCTAATGACCAAGTCTTCTTGCCATGAACAAGAGATAACCTCCTCTCCATGAGCTAGAGTGTGAGCACACCCTTCATCTTCTCCAAGAAGAATCATTAAGAAGAACCTTATAGCTGCTCCTCAACATGCTTCAAGTTAGCACCATGGCTGCCCCATGTGCTAGATGAAACACCACCTCTATTGAGGTCCAAGCTCCAAGCTTGTGTTGAACACTAGGTGAAGGATGCATAGAAGTGAACCCAAGCACTTCTTATATAGTCTTTTGTCTACCTTGAAAAGCAATAATAAAGCACAAGTCTCCACGATCGCTACGCGATAATAAAGCTAAGTAAAATAGCGATCCTATAGAAAATAAAACTCCATCGTTCGTCCATCATTGCGAAAAGATTGGATTTTAATAAAAAAACTAAAAGCTGCCGCCATGCGATCTGTTGATTAGAAGATTCGAACTCACACCGACAGCTTAAGAGGATGTTGAGCTATCCACAACGTTCGCGCTGTTTTCCCTTTAGAAGGAGTAAGACTGAGCTCTATAAATGGTGAACTCGCCTGTCTGCTTGTAGAAAGAAGTATACCAGCTACTCATGCTATAAACAATCAGTTCTATGGACCATTTTGACCATGGAAAATGTCCTATATGACATTGTATTCCAACAACTTATTCGTGAAAGGATCTTCTTTTGCACTCACAAGTACATTGCTCCTTCCACAGATGGTGAATATGGAAGGTTGGAGATTATCAAAGTTGATTCTCTTCTTAGTTTAGAGTGGCCAAAACCTGATTTTTGGTCCATATCATCTTTCAAGCGTAAGATGGTGATGGACATACATAACTCTTTGAAATTCACGTGAGTGTCTAGATCAATAGGTCTTCATTGGACTCTACCAATCCATTGCTTTGTTTTCATATTTCAAGGCATTCTTTTTGTAGAAACTCCTACAATGTTCCTATGTAAAGATATCATACGAAGTAGTAGAAGGATTGTTAGGGGAGAACTGGGGTTATGTAGAAGGATTGTCAAAAGGGGATAGATATCGTTGTAGAATTGGTGACACAGGTATAGGGTTTCGCTATTTAAAACATCGCACCTCTTTGTACATTAGATTTTATTATGATCGTTGGATGTGTAAACTAGGAGAGTGGATACCTTTGCAAAGCTCGGAGGGATCTTTAGCTTCATTTGAAATTAATGTGAAGTTACCAAACAATGATATGGAGGTGGTTTTAGTTAATCAACATTGGAACTTGGCCAGCTTGAGAGAGCACTTACTTATCATGGGATATGATGATCTTCATGATTTCAAATTTCGAATACGAGGGAACAAGGTAAGAGTTGTATTCCATATATACATATAGATATATATATGTCTTATTCTATCACTATTGTTCATGATTTGAAAATGTTTTACTCTTTTATGAATTGTCCACAGATCGGAAAGAGATTGGAAGACAAAATCAAGGTTCTTGCATATTGGAGCATGGATGGAACTGAAATTTGATTGTCATAACTCTTTTTTGTAAAGATAATGTGAAACCTGTAAACAAACCTATTTTTGCAATGAAAAATTTTTCACATTTGCTTCAAGGATATTTTGGCCACATTCTACTTGTATCTGTACATTCTCAAGGTTTTTCTTGAAAGAGCATTCTTATTGTTTATTTTCTTTGATGTGATCTCAAATGTCAAAGTTTTCCTTTCCAAGACTCTTATGATTTAATTTAAGGAAAAGTCACTTCTATGAAAAAGTGTGGGACCCATCACTTAAAAATTCTAGAAAAGTTATAAATAGGAGTCCTCTCTCCTCATTTCTCACTTTTTCAACTACATTGAGTGATAGAGCAGTCCGCATTTGCAAGCTATGGCTTCCACCTCTATACCTACTAAGAGCGCACGCCACAAGTTTCTAGAATTTTTGGAGGATTCAGATTATAAAGGTCAACATGACCTATATGATCTTCTCTCCAAGGTTCCTGACCTCCATGGAACCGTGCAAATGAATGCCGATGCTTTGGAGGAGCTACTTCAATGTATGCAAGTTCATATATTGCGTTTCTCCATCGAAATACCACCATATGATGGAACCTGGGTTCCATGTGACCTTCTCACCTACATTCACAAAGGTGATGAGGCATTTGCAAAACGATTGAAACGGTTCCAGGTAATTGCAGAGAAACTAGGGCACCTTCTTGATGAAACTATGCCACTTATAAGGAGATTGAATAGGAAACGCAAGATGGGTGCAAAATATCTTTCATTCATTGCTGCCACAATTTTCCTTGTGAATGAGGAACCTGAACCAATTCCTCATGAGATCCCTCATCTTCTTACAGGTGGTTTTGTCAATGATAAAAAGGAACCACCTCAAGAACCCTTGAATCTCCTGTTAGAGAGAGAAGCTATTGAGAAGAATTATCCTCTTGGTGTGAATGATAAGTTGAAAGAAGTGCCTAAGCCATCCACCTCTTCGAAACCACAAGCAACTATTACAGAGGTGGAGATTGAAACTTTTTCAGTGGTTCTTGTCGAGGGACAAGAATATTTGTTTTTACATGATGTAGAGAAGGCATTCTAGCTACGACTGGATGAATGCCTAAGTTTGTTTTGTACTTTGTCAGAGTGTCCTTTGGATAGTACCTCTGACTTGTTGGAGAAAAAGTGTTTGCCATTTGGTGACTCAGTGGCCGACACAATAAAATTGGTTTGCAATGACATACTTACAAGTGAACATCAACATATCACAGAAGAACAATTTAGTAATGCACAAGAAAGGATATTGGAATCAAAAGTTCCCGCCTCACCAGTAATCGAGCAGAGTGGGATGTCCCACTCCAGCATTAATTTACATCTTCAAGAGAGAGGAGAAGAAGAAGATAGAGTTCAAGATGTAAGTATCTTCAATTCATGTCATTCATTCTTACAAACACATGCATCTACTAATCATAAAACTTTGTGTAGGAGGTGATTGAAGTCGACAAGTTTGCAGCAAGGAGTGGAGGTGATCGAGTGGCTCGTGGAGGTGGCTCATCCCTTGCAAACTACATTGGAAAACTTCCCAAAGAACATTTTGTAATTATCCATAAAGAGTTCAGTCCGCAGGGCCACTTCATGACATGGTGTCTAAAGGCCTTAAGTAAATTGCTTTGTTTATCAACCATTACACAGGGAAGTAATTGTATCTTTTTAGTTAAGAAATCCCTTGTAACTACAACCTTAGGTTCCAACTTCCGTGGAAAGGTCTTAGGTCAAATAGGTATATCTCTAGGTCTAGGAGTTAGAAATGTTGATGAAATAGCAACCTCAATTTTTACTTACACCCTACCCATGGCTTTGGAGCGTCGAAAGAGAGTCATTGAGAAACTCAAAGCCAATTACTGTAAACAATTGAATTAATATCAAATTTTCACTTTGCTTTATTTACAATTGTCTCAAGTCTTTCTTTTTGAGTATATTATCTAAATTTCTTTTGGACCTGCATGTGATGTATTGAGCATGACTTCTTTACTCTCATTTAAGGTCACCTAGGACATCTTGAGGCCAAATAAAGCACTGCCATAGAAATGCGGGAGAAGGCCCCGCAAGACGTTTGTAGGGCCTTCTCCCGCGTTTCTGTGGCAGGGCTTTATTTGGCCTCAAGATGCCCTAGGTGACCTTACATGAGAGTGAAACTTCACTAGATGGATATTTTCAAGAATGCAAATGTTCTAAGTTTCAAAATGCTCTGATAATATGTTTCAAAGATGTGTTTTTCATGTATGTATTTGGAAATTCATAGTGCAAGGTATAGGGAGGTCAAAATTTGTCCATGTTCAATCCTCATGAACTAGTTTTACTCCTCATGATCCTTCATGTGAAAATAGTGCTTTTTTACAAAGAAATAAGCCTTGCCACAAAAACGCGGGAGAAGGCCCTACAAAACGTTTGCAGGGCCTTCTCCTGTGTTTCTATGGCAAGGCATGATTTGAGCATTTAATCAATAGACAATGATCAAAATGACAAGATAAGAAAACAATCACTGATATATGAGAGATTATCACAAGAAAACACATGGAAATGTATAGTGACTGCTCATGTTTCATTCTAAATAATGAGATTATAAAGAGAATAGAGGAGAAGTGCTCATGTTTCATTGAAAATGGAAATATTTACAAAAAATCTCTTGTCTGTAGAGATTAGTTACAAAACTTAGCTACGATCACCCCTAATTCTCCTAGCTAATTGTATGTCCAGTCGTATAGTGACTTGCTTAGCATGGATGGCACACAGGTTGGAATCCTCAAGCATTGATATCAAATATGCTTCAGCTGCCTCTTGTAAAGCTTCTAAAGCTAGAGCTTGGATCCTTAACCTTGCACAATGTTGATATATTTAGGTAGTGATGTCTATGAACACGCTAGGACTACCAGGGCACTTTTTTCCCTCTTTAGGAGGTTTTTTTCCCCTGGCTTGTATATACGCCTATTGCCCTAATGGGCTACTTATCTTTGTACATTCTCTAGTAATACATTCAGTATTGTGTGTTCGTGCTCCAAGCTTCTTCTTCTTCCTTGTGCTGTTTGCGTGCTTCCGTAGACATCTCTAGTAATACATTCAGTATTGTGTGTTCGTGCTCCAAGCTTCTTCTTCTTCCTTGTGCTGTTCGCATGCTTCCTTGTGCTGTTCGCGTGCCCTTACTTTCAGAACTGTACCCAACAAAAATACATTTTACTACCTTATCATCCAATTTTCTGCGATGTTGTTCAGGCACTAATGCATATGCCAAACAACCAAAAACACGTAGATGAGCAACAGATGGCTTGCGGTCATGCCAAGCCTCATATGGAGTGATAGACTGCAACGCTTTAGTGGGACACCTGTTCAGTACATATGCTGCACACATGACAGTCTCAAGCCAGAAACTATGTGGTAAAGCCTGACTCTTGACCATGCACCTCGCCATCTCCATGAGTGACCTGTTCTTTCGTTCAGCAACTCCATTCTATTGAGGTGTATACGGCACTGTACACTGGTGTTTTATCCCATGTTCAGCCAGAAATGCATTAAAATCAGAAGACATATATTCCCCCCCTCGATCAGAACAGAGGGTGCCCATTTTACATGTTGAGAGATTTTCAGCCAAAACCAAAAACTATTTAAAGCACATGAACACTTCGGACTTTGCTTTGAGTGGATATACCCATGCATGCCTGGAAAAATCATCAATGAAAGTCACAAAGTAAAGGTAATTCCCAAAAGAGGGTGTCTGCATAGGACCACAAACATCACTATGTACAAGCTTCAATTTTTGCGTAGCCCGAACTGAACCATCTTTTGGAAAGGAGGAACGCTGCATTTTTCCCAAAATACAGCCTTCACATACATGTTTTCCAGGTGCCTCAAGCTTGGGCAAAGAAGACACCATATCAAATTTCTGCAGGCATAGCAAACTAGCAAAATTCAGATGACCAAAGCGTGCATGCCAAAGCTTTGCATCTGAGATAGCTTGAGAATCATGAACTGCACATGCCGAATCATTAACAGATCTTTCATAGTCTATGAGCTTATACAGCCCACGACATAAAATGCCAGAAGCAATAATCACATCGCCATTTGACAGATCATGAACTGTACACCTATCATCAACAAATTTCACAACCAACCAATCTTGGCTAATGTAGAAACTGATAACAGGTTCTTTTTGATCCCTGGCACAAATAAAGCATCTGACAAGGTGAAAGAACTACCATCAACAGTAGTCAGAATGATCTTACCAACTCTGTAGCTCAATGATGAGTAGCACCTCCTTTAATGTCAATCCGGGAAGACGTGAGGATGGTATGAAGACCTCGAGCAAGTGGCGGCACAAGTGCGTGAGTGAGAAGTACACTAGCATGCACACACATACACACACACGCACACACACGGCAAGACAAAGAGTGAGAATCAATGGAGCTTTCAGATTACTTTCAAAATGCTCTTACAAGTTCGTTTCAATTACAATCTAACCCCAAAAATGAGCTCTCTAGCTCTTTTTATAGTTTTTGACTAGCTTTTGGCCCTGTCCAGACCTAGTGTCCGGCCTAGTTAAAAATTAGGTTCCAAGGCTTATTTGGGGGCTCAAACGAGATCTTAAAAATACGAAAATTGGTACGCAACTACTTCTAAGGCTCCTCAAGCTCAAGGACTCCTTGGCTTGCACAAAATGGAGCTACAAAAATGTGAAATGATATTTACAATGATTGTTAGTGATAAAAATCACTGTTGTTGTAGGGATTTCTTCTAGTGATCTGCCATACATATCTTCGAGCTCCCTACTTGCTCTTCCTCCCTGCATGTCCATCTCTTTGATTTGCATTAATGTCTTGAAAAAATATTGGCCTACTTGCCAGATCTTCTTTGACTGCCCTGTTTGCTTGTGATGTCCCTTCGCTCTGACTCCCTTCTTTGACTTTCACGTCTTGTAAGTCCCGGTGTACCAAGGCTACTGCCAACACCCCCCCCACTCTCGCGTCTGTCGCCCCTGACAGACCCTTGTCTAGCTGCTTTTTGGACGTAGTATTGTACAACATCGGCTGCGAGGTGGTGTTCTTCTAACCTGAGTCCCCTTGCTAGATCTGTCAGCAATGCATCCCAATTGACTGGCCCTGGGACATCTGGATGTGGCACCCGTAACTGTTCTGAGTGAATGGTTCGCTCCACAGCAAATAAATGGAGGAGATGTGAGGGTCTGGGTACAAATATTTCTGAGTGGTATTCCCAGAACCCTGTTATGAACATCTCTTCGAATGTTTGTTTAAAGCAGGCTGGGAGGTATTTTATTCTGGCGTGCCAAGCGTATATCACCTCTATGGAAGGAGTGGTGCTCATGTCATAAACTAAATCTTGGTTTCCTGTAAGGAATCCGACGCCTGAGAAGTGTGGGTCCTTGATATTCTTGAATGTCCTGAATGTAATAAGCATTAACTCAAAAATTTTCATGCACATCTGGGCCATTACATCAGGGGTATTCCTTAATCGGATGCTCCAGTGCCGTATAGTGGAGATCATGTAATTGACGGTGGGAGGCCCTTGAGGGGGTGCTAGATAGACGTAGTTTAACCATTTGGCGCATCCCTTGATATTCTTGACTGCAATGGTAAACTCTGGCCATGTGCGTCTGCGGAGTACAGGAACATAACAAGGGTTATATTTAATAAAAAGAGGCATATTCGTCCAGGTGCGAACCATCTCCGGGTAGGTTTCGAGGAGTCGGATCCTCCAAGTGGGTTGATGAATGGATCCTTTTTGAGCGCTCTCTGGGATGTCATCTGGCCCAAATTGTGTAGCAAACGTTGGAGGTTTGCCACATCTTTGTTGGATTTCTGCATTGTAGTCCGCCAGGAGTATACAATATGGCACGTATTGATCATCATTGGTTCCTATCCATCTATGGTGGGACATGCTGCGGAAGTATTCTGATTTAATAATGGTGTCCTCTATCTTTGCCATAGATTGGATTTGAACTGCCACTCGATCTTCATGAGTTGATGCGGTTTTCTCTAGTGTCTGGAGCCACTCAGGTACTTCGATTTCTAACGTATCCATTCCTTCTGCGGTTTGCTCACCACCTGGCATTGGCATAGGAACGTATGGTTCCTCATACGTCTCATCTACCTCGATGGGTACCAAATCTTCGGGTTCTGGTTCGACAACTGGAGAGGGCTGCCTTTCGTGTGTGAGTAATCTAGCCTGTAATTCGGCCACCTGCTCTTTCAATGTCTTGACTTCCTCAGAAGTCGTGGTCGTTTCTGTGACTTTGGGTGCTGTCTGTTGCTCTTGGAGTTGATTGCGCAGCGCATCACGTTCCCTTTCCAAGTCATCATGAGCCTCTAATAGATCTGCATAGCTGTCCAAGATGGTCTTCATTGTCTCTGAGGGCACAGCTTTAAACTGCTCTGGATCAATTTCGTGTGGAGAGCCTTCCATTGCTGCTTCTAGATTTGCTTCATTTTGCTGCTGCAGTCTCTTGTTCTCTTCAAGGGCGGCTGCCATGTGTTTTCTGAGAAGTGCCAGGTTACGCCGGACTTTGAGATTATCGGCTTGGTATACTTCGAGCAAAGCTTCTAGTTGTTTGACACCTGATTCTGTCGATGGTTGGGGTGCCTCCAATAATGTTTGGTGAGCCTGCTCAAGCGTCGTGTAGCGTTGATTCAGTTCTGCATTTTCTGTTTGTAGAATGTGAAATTGTCTTTGTAAGTTCTGATGGTGCGTTGCCAGTTGTTGATACCGGTTGTCCAAAGCTTTGTACTCATTCTGGAGTTGGTATACACATTGATTTAATGCTAAAAAGATGCTATTTACATTAAATAATGCTGGGAGGGGTGAAGATGCAGGGGGAATGGGGGCGGGAATGGGAGATGTGAATGATGTGGATGCAAGTGGAGAGGTGGGTGGAGGGGGTATGGGAGATGAAGGTGGCATGGGGGGAGGGAGCGGTGCTGTGGCAGGTGATGTTTCCATCGTGTCAACTGTTTGAGTGACGGTGTAGATGGGAATCGTGGGTGGAGTGGATGTGACATCGGTGAACAGGGTGGTGAAGGTGGGCATGGTGACTCCCCCGAATTGGAGTCCCGGAGAGAGTGGAATGCCCATGACAATGGTAGTGGTGGTGGACGTGGTAGTGCTAGTGTCCTGTGGTGGAGTGAATTGTGTAGTGCGAGGTGGGGATGGTGGTGACAACGGTGCTTCTTGATATTCTTCTGATTGCGCTGCCTCGCCTGGTGCTGATGTATTGATGTGAATTTGCTTCCCGGACCTCCTGGGACGAACGGGAACCCTTTTCTCAAACCTGTGAATGTAGGCCACTGCCTCATGAATGGCCTCATCCAGTCCTACGGCGTCGGCATGAAGGTTCATGGACTCAATGAACAATTCGTCCACACCTTCCTCAGCTAGCAAGTCGTTCATGAGCCTTTTGCCCTGTCCTAGAGACATCTGATGCTGTTCCTGAACCAGTCGCATGGTTCGATATAGTCTCTTGATTTGTGCCGAATATGCTGGGGCACTTGCTAACTCGGAGAGTTCGTCATATTCTTGATGTTGTTCTTCGTCGGCTTCTTCTTCGTCTCCTCCTGCCTCTTGTTCATCTACATCGACTTCTACAACTTGTGGTTGGGTGGGGGCCGATGTTGTTGTTTGGGGTTGTGGTTCCTGAGCTCGCTCTGCTTCAGCTTCGAGGTTAGAGTCATAGATTAATCTGGCAATTTCTTCATCCGTGAGGTCCTCAAGAGTAAATCCCTGTGGAAATTCCAAATCTGATGGAATGGGTGGAAACACCAGATTAGGCCCCTCTGTGCTTGGTCTTGGTAGCCGGATTGTGAATGGCCTAACTCGTCGTGTCTGGGGAGGGGTGATTTCTGGTGTAGTGGTAGCTCCCCTTGGTTGAGCACAGGGTAATTGGACTCCCCCCCTCATCTTCTTTGATGGGGGACCTGCTGCTGATAGTCTTCTCTGGAATTCTTGGACTCGGGACCATACGAGTGCCCGCTGAACAGGCACGTCATAAGCCAAGCATCTATAGATTATTCTGGTCAGAGCACAACACCCGTGGAGCACATTCTTTTGTTTCTTATTCCACCTTTGATGCGCTAGGTGGATCTGATCTATGATCCAGTGTGGCACATTGATGGGCAGGCTTTCTGTCTCTGCTAGATACAAGCTGAACCATATTTTCTTCGGAGGCATTGTGAATCGTTCTTGGGCGGGAAAAGCAAAATGTTGCATGATGGTTCGCAGGTGAAGCGCAATGGTAGGTGTCATCGCTACCATATCCTTCAACTTATTAAGATCCTTGTGCTTCATTCGACCTGGGACCATGGTTTCCTTTTCTGTTGGGATGTGCATGCCATACATACCCAATGCTTCTCTTACCAGATTGAGGGTCAACTTGAATCTTTTAAGCTCATTACCCGGCAGCAGTGATGGCAACACAAAGGTGCTGTCGCCTCCCTTGGCCCTGCTCGGCGTGATGGTACTGATCAGATATGAGCATCGTAAAAAATCCGGCTTTGGTAAGTGAGCCCTGAAATAACTGTCCACACCCGCTTTGATCCAAACTGATCTCATGACTTCGGCGTTTTGATAACTTTCAAACTCGCGTGTGAAAAAGTGGTATCGACCCCATTTGCCATTGAATTCCAATTCTGCTTCCCAGAAATAGGTTCCATCGCCCAGTGGTCCAGCAACATCACTGAACCAATGCGCATGCTTACCTACTTGAGAAGTGTGCCCTTGAGGAGGATCCTGAATGGGGAGCACATGCACGGCTTGAAGCTCTTGCGGTCTTGCGGTGAGACGTGGCTCAAGGAGAAGTGTTTCTATGTCCACAATCTGGGCACCAGATCCGGCTTGAGAACTGGTACCTGCTTCTGCCATGGCCCTGTTCGCTGGATGGTTCTGTGAGAATATAGAACCAAGTGTTAACATCGTAATGGACAGAATAAATCCGTTGTTGTCCCCGTTACAACATTAACATGAGGTAGATGGTGAGTTAGTGGTTAGTAAGTGCCTGAAGACAGTGTGTGTAGTTAGTGTTTGTGTTGTCCTAGGAGACTACTGCAGTTAGTAAGTGGTTATGAATTTACAAATTGGGGTCGGGGGTTTATTACAGGCCCTAGGCTGCCAAATGCAGTGAGTGGGCTTTGCCTTCGGTTTCGGAGAGTCTCTACAGAGCTTTCTCGGTGTCGTGGTTTGAAAACGAGGCCTTTTTGGGACCCATTTACAATTGATTACATGCATGCTCTTGGGTCTTGGTGTGTTCTTGAGCGTTGAGAACGAGTGAATACTGGCAGTATGCGTAGCTGCGTTATGCTGTTTAGGTTGTGTCCTCAGCGTAGCTGCTTGTGCCATCAAACAAGCCTTAGGCACCCAAATTTGTCTTGATTGTGGGCTAGCCTTCATCGACTTCTTGGGCACCCAAATATATTTCACGTTAGTAGAAGAATTTCCGAAAGACTTCTTATTAGTGTCGTGTTGTTGGTTATAAGAGGCTTGGCTCGGGTGGTTGGCTTGAGTGCAACCGGGTGTTCGCCTTTCCGCACCCACACTTGTTTCACTTGCTGGGACATTTTGCTGCGCAGGTACTTTGGATCCCCGACATAGGTAGTACTCTGCTTCTTCGGCCTGTGATCCACCTTGGTTTGTTGCCTTCTTTTGGCCTTTGGAAAAGAAGGGAGTTCCTTTGCATCCCGGACTCCTTTTTTGTGAATATCCTTCCTCTGCAACACATAGTTTTGGACAAGAACAGCATGGTCAACTTCATGTGCACCCCTGGAAGGACCAGGAGTCTGTGCCTTTCCTAGTTCCTTGAGTGCTCCATTGTCTAATGCTACTGTAACTCGACTATGATTGACCCATACCTGAAGAAGTCCACTTCTTAGGTTTAAGTTGATTGCTTGGTCATAAATCCAGTCTTGACCCAAGACAAGAGGTTCAGTGAGATCCTCATCCTGACACACTAGTACTTTAACTGTCATTGCCTCATCATGAAGGTAGAGGGGAAGTTCCACCTCGCCCATGCAAGGGGTTTCCACGCCTCCCAATCCTATGAGATATGCTTCCACAGGATTGACAGTTAACTATAACTCTTGACAGTAAGACATTCTAACAGCACTAGTGGCTGCACCTGAGTCAATCAAGGCTCTTACAGTCCTTGCACTTTTTCCTTGTCCTATATCTAGGGTTACGAAAGGACGTCGATCAGTTATCCTAGGTGAGCTGGTTCCTGCGACTTCACACATTGCCATATGATATCCTTGATCTGCATAGTCATTTGTCCTAGGCTGCTCTCTACCTTGCCTACGTAATTTCATCCTTCTAATGCATTCTAAAGCTTCTGCTTGAGCTTCTTCCCACACTCGCTTTTCTTCCTCTTTGCGTTTCTTAGCAGTGTTGAGTCGGCTAAGCATTTCCTCCGTGAGGGGTTCCTGATACAACTTGACCCTGCAACCGCTAATATAGTTTGGGAGAACATCACCTTCTAACGTGGCTAGTTGTACTGCTCCGCTCGTGGAGATCCTATTGATGATCATAGGTCCGTAGCCTCTCTTTTCTAGTTTCCTGGCGTGTTGTTTCAGTGTATATATTAAAACTAGATCTCCTGCTTTCAAGCCCTTATCCTTCACATGGGCATCGAAATATGCCTTCTGTCTCTTCTTGGCTGCATATATCCCTGCAGCGGCTCTCAGTCTTGTTTCTCCTAATCGTTCAAGGTCAAAGATCCTAGAGGAGAGCTCATGACCTGTCCATTCGTACTCTTGTGCTACTCTCAATGTAGGGATCAAGAAGTCTAAGGGTAGCACAGCGTTTTGGCCAAATACCATCTGAAAGGGAGTGGCTTGGAGTACCGTTTTGTAGGCCACTCGGTATGCCCAAACAGCATGGTGTAGCTGTTTGTCCCAATCAGAGCGTTTAGTGTTCACTAATTTCGTCAGTACATTGCATAAAATCTTATTAGTGCTCTCAGCTTGTCCATTAGCTTGAGGGTGATAAGGGGCAGACTTCTTGTGTATTACCAAGAATTCTTGGAGTAGATTTTCAATTACTTCATTCAAGAAATGAGTGCCTCTATCACTTACAAGCTCTATAGGTAGTCCATATCTCGTGAATACATTCTCAAACAAGAATTTGGCAGTTGTTTGAGCATCGTTCTTGGTTGTAGCTTTTACCTCTACCCACTTGGTGAGATAATCTGTTGCCACAATGATGTATTCTGCATGAGAACCCTTAGCTGGGGGATTAATAGGACCTACGAAGTCTATTCCCCACTTAGAGAATGCACGTCCACCCATCATAGGTTTCAGTGGCATCTCATCTTTGCGTATAGGATACTGAGTCCTCTGACAGACATCACACCGTTTCACATAGGTATGTGCATCCATGTGAAGGGTAGGCCACCAGAAGCCCGCAAACAATATTGCCTTGATCACCCGATCTGGTCCAAAGTGTCCTCCTGCTACACCTTGGTGAGCAGTCTCCAAGATTTTGAGATATTCACTTTCATGGACACATAACCTCAGGTAACCATCTTTACCGCGCTTATATAGATTATCACCTATGAGTGAGTAATCCAAGGCTTCTTGTTCTAAACTCCTTTTCCTAGCCAGAGTCATGTCTGGAGGGAATGTGTTTGTCCTCAGGAATGATACTAGTGGTTCGCTCCAATCTGGCACAATGGATACTTGATAAAGAGTGGCATGTTCCACTGGTGGTTTAGTGCAACAGATTGGGCATTCCTTGCACCACTTTTGGACATCAGCTTCCATAGTTGGCCAATGCACTCCGAGTCTCCTTAGAGTCTGTAACGTTCGTTGCTTTGAATGGTGTTGCTCTAGTGCACCTACATGTGCTAATTGCAACCATTTAGCGTACTCATCCTCTTCTACGCAACAAGCCAAGATCCCTTGATCTGTGTGCTTGTACATGCTTCCTGCCATGATGTGGTACTTTTGGGCTTTTACAACCTCTCTATTCCGTGTGTTTACCACTGGATGGTTAGGCCCGTATGTCAAGACTGGTACCAATGGCTTAGCCCACTGCGGTACAACTTCCAAATTAAACAAGTAAGCATCAGGAAGGTCATCTGACACTCCTTGTGGGGCTTCTCCCGATGTGAGCCTAGAGAGATGATCTGCTCGTAAGTGAGTCCTACCTTTCCTTACCACAACTTCAAAGTCATATTCCATGAGCAAGAGAAACCATCTCACTAATCTTCCTGTATTGCATGGCTTATTTACAAGATATAGTAATGCCTGATGGTCAGTAAAAAATTTAAACTTATTTGCAAGCAAATAGTGTCTAAATTTCTTAACTGCATATACCATGCCTAATCCTTCTCGCTCTGTAGTGGTGTAATTCCGTTCAGCTGCATTCAATTGTCTACTGGCATAGGCAATTGGAAGATCCATATTACCTTCACCAGTAGGTTGTGCAAGCACACATCCAATGGCATAATTGGATGCATCCACATGAACATGGAATGGCTTATTCCAATCTGGTGTGGTCAAGATTGGTGCTGAACATAATCTTCGTTTAAGCTCTTGGAAGGAATTCTCACATTCATCCGTCCACTCAAAGTTTGTCAGAAGTCCGTACATGGGCTTTGCAATGACAGCATACATGTGTATAAATCGTCGGTAATAACCATAGTGCCCCATGAAAGCTTGTACTTCCTTGACATTCTTTGGCCTAGGTAGCTCTGCTATGGCTCGCACCTTTTCTTCGTCGGTAGATATGCCATTCTTTGACACTATGTGTCCTAGAATCTTGCCTTGCCTGACCATAAAAACGCACTTTTCTGGGTTCAGGCAGACTTGATATTCTCTACATTTGTCAAAGATTTGTCTGAGTTCAGGAATATGGGTTTGTCTAACATTGGAATGAGCACAAAGATCATCAACATAGACTTCTAAACTCTTCCTCAGGAACTCCTTAAACACATGGCACATCAGCCTCTGGAAGGTAGCTGGTGCATTGGTAAGCCCAAATGGCATTACTCTAAAAGCAAAAATGCCCCACTCTGTGGCAAAGGCTGTCTTATGCTGATCCTCTGGAGCTATGGCTACTTGATTGTAACCCGAGAATCCATCAAGGAAGCTCTACACTTCCTTGCCTGCCACTCTTTCTAAGAGATGTTCCGTGATGGGAAGCGGATATTTATCTCGAATTGTGGCTGCATTAACCTTTTTCAAGTTAATGCACACTCGCAGTTTGCCATTCTTCTTGGGCACCACTACGATGGGGGATACCCATTCAGTGTGCTCAATTTCATAGATAAATCCAGCTTCGACCAGTCTATCTATCTCTTCCTTGATCTTAGCAGCATAATTATCGTTATATGTATAAGGCTTTTGCTTAGAGGGTTTGGCGTCTGAAGTCATGGGGATGGTGTGTGAGCATATATCAGGGTCAACACCTTTCAAATCCTTGTAACTCCAAGCGAATACATCTCTGTATTCTCTTAGCAAGGCTATCAATTCGTACTCTTCTTCTTCTGTTAGGTCATGGCCTATATACGTACATCTCTCCTCTCCTTCTTCTAGGGCCACTACAATTTTCTTGGTAGTTTCCTTGTTATCATAGGCCTCTCCTGATTGTGCCTCTCGTTTAGGCATTCTTATCAGGACTCTCCTGTCATTTATCTCATACTTCTTAAAATTTTCTGGGACCTCAAACAAAGATTCTTCCTCTTTTGGTGAGGCTTCTCTCTTTTTTCGTTTCTTTCCTTCTTCCTTCGGGGTCACATGTGTTGCTAATCTTACATCATTTGTAACCTCTCCATGCCTCTGGGGTTGAAATTCTATTTCATGGAAGTATTCTTCATCTGATGCAAATGGTGGGTCCATAATGATTGACTCTAGATCGGAGTCACTTGCATCCTCAAATGCATCAGGGCTAGGTTCACATTCTTCTAGAACTGCCTCTCCCATGATTGGCTCTATGGAGAGGACTGAAATGTCATAGCCATCCTCATCACAGTGAGGTGTCCATTGTTCTTCATTGATGGCTACGTCCATTGTTGCTAAAATTTCTGCCCAGCCATGGGGTTCAAATTCCTCGTCTGGAAAAACTACAGGTGCATAGGCTGGGTCTTGAATGGGTCTATGGGTTTCGTTTGCACCTATTTCTCTGGCCTTTTCTCTCTTCTCTTCCTCCACTGCTACTTTGCACATCCATAAGTGAGTGTCTTCGTGCATCCAGGAGGATCCTGACCCTATGGAATGCACAGATTCCGTATCATCTTTGGCTCTATGAATGGGATTCCACTGGATAGGAGGGACATCTCTATGAGAATAATCCTTGAGATTGACTTTGGTCGTGACACCTAAGTGTTGCAGGTACAAAGAATTGGTCCCCCAATCCTGCACCACTTGCAACTGTCGCATAAATGGTCTTCCCAAAATCATCTCATAGGCATGATTTTTGCTGAAGTCACATATGGCAAAGGTATGTTCAAACTCGACACCACAAGTGGTGAGAGTTATGCCTTCTAACAATCCTAGGGGTCTCTCTATGTGACCATCGGCCATCTGCAATTTCATCCTCGTTGGCCTGAGTGCTGGCTTGCCCCAACGCTTCCATAAGGAGGTGGTGGCAATTGCAACTCCTGCACCTGAGTCCAAAATTGCCTTGGTGGTGTATTCCTGGTAGGTGATGGGAAGGTAGGTGTTCCCTTCTTCCCCTTCACACATATCTCCTATCTTATCCAAGGGAATTTCTGGCACTGTCCTATGGGATCCTACCTGGGAACGAGGTTTTGCTATCTCTGGTACTTGTTTGGCTACATGTTTCCATAATTCAGGTCTAACCTTGAGCAACTCTTTTAACTTGAGATTACACTGCACGTTAGTGTTCTTCACTACCTCTGTGTTCCTAGGTATGACTGAGTCGTCGTTCCTTACCATGACTGTGGGTGCTCTCATACACGTGGACCTTGCTTCCCATGGGCCTGTGAAGTGGGGTAGCTCCTGTATGGAATTAGACTCAAAGTCCAATCTCTCATGAGACTGAGTACTCTCCTGTTCCCCGTAAATAGATGGGATGTCTTGTGGGAATTGGTCGTGTGCATCGTCCACAAGTTCAAAAGGAGGGGCGACCTCGCTTTCGTTATCCCATTTGTCTTCTTGAATCTCTCGTAGGAAGTCTGGTGCAAACCGATTCATAGAAGAAGAAGTGTCTGGCTCCGTGGAATTGGGCACATAAGCAACCTGGGAAGGGGGGCTTGTTCTATCGTTGGCTCTCTCCTTGCTCTCATAAATGGCTGGAGCACAAGCTTCTTGGGGGGGATTGCTTATTCTATTACTCTTCCGAGCAGGCTCATACACTCCCTGAGAAGGAATGTAGGCAGACTGTGGAGGTACATAAGCTTCCGGGGGAGGCTCATCTGCCTTTTGGGGGGGAAGATAAGCTTCCTGAGGAGGCACATGGGCTTCCTGAAGAGGCTGGCTTATCCGTTCTCTTGCCCTTTCCTTTCTTTGAGGGGTAGGTTCCTTTTCTGACTGTGCTATTGGCCTCTCTATTCTTTCTAAGGAGGGGAAGTTGTCCGGTTTAGGGGAATTGGCCACATACACTTCCGATGGGGAATGATTCATGTTTTTGCTTGCTTCATCTTTTTCTTGATTTTTTTCTTCCTTGGCAGATCTTGCAATTATTTCCTCTAACTTCTCTAGGAATCCATCCAAGTGTAATTGCGTTTTGGCTGAGCCCGAGTAATTGAAAAGGCGACTGGCTTCAAACATAGTCTGACCCAATGCGACCATTTTCGCGCACAGTTTGGTTCTTTCTATCTCTAGGTCAGCTCTAGGATAGCACTTGGCATGATCCGTGACGTTTGGCCCTTCTTGGATTCTGGCCTGATATGCTTTGAGCATCATGTCTATGTCTTCAGGAGTGGGATCAGCTAGCACCGATCCTACCCTAGGAGGTGGTGGAATTGTATGACGTGGTGGGGATGGTGGTGGGTCAGATGGAGATGGGAGGGGTGGCGGCGGGGTATCGTGAGAGGGGATTTGAGAGGTGATTTCAGTTATCCTAGCTTTGGTTTCTCTTATGCTTTCCTCAAGTTCACTCATCTTTTTAGCCCATTGTCTTTTCATTCTTTCCCGACTATCTTTCCATGCTCTAGTCCTTTTCTTTGTTATGCTCTCGGTTTCACTAGCCTCTGAGTTCTTATCCTGGTTTGTCTCTTGGTTTTGCTACAATGCCTGAGCTCTAGTGACTACCTGCACTGGTGCAGTGGAAGTGACGCTTCCTGAGGAATCTACAACCAAACCAATCACATTGATTGGAGTGATTTTTGGCATATTATTGGGGTTCTTTGGGCAATCTCGTAAAAGATGCTCTTTTCCACAATCTTGGCAAAAACCTTGGATAGTCACTGGCTGGGGTTGTGTAGGTGGGGGCAAGGGACAATCACGAATGAGATGATCTCCTTGGCATCTGTAGCACGGTCCTCTTGGGAATGGAGGTCTTACTTGCCTAGGTTGAGGCCTGGGGTTGGGGTTTGCATACATGACGTTCGTGTAATCTGACTCCCAACTAGGTTCACTTGGTTCTTCACTATAGTAAGACTCACCATGTTCTGGAGACTGCATGTAGTAAGCCTGGGGACTATCGACATGTGTAGAATCAAAGCTATGGTCACTTGGGTCACTTTCTGAGATCAATGGGGTTACTGGTACTATGGCCCTATTCAGGTTTTCTTCTGCAACAGCATACTTTACTGGAATCACGTTAGCGGGGTTTGGGGGCTGTTGAGCTAGTACCGGTTGGGGTCTCTGTTGGGCCTGATATTGTGGTTGGTAGGTTTGTTGGGGTCTAGCATATTGTGGTGGTGGATTTTGGTTTTGGTATCTGCCTTGTTGGTAGGGCTGCGGGTAGGGTTGCCTAATTGCCTGCTTGTTGTATGGGCAATCTTGTGCGGTGTGATTGGTGTATCTCCGTTCTATGGTGCAGTACTGGCTACTAGGGTTTACTTGGGGTTGAGCCATAATAGGGCAGACATTCGCCATATGGTCACCACCGCATGTATAGCATCTTTTCACAGGGGCAAACCTTGGGATTTGTTTGCTAGTTACACCTAATTTCTGAGCTACCTTTTCGGCAAGTTCCTCAATTGATGTGGACTGCGTGGAAGAGTGACTAAATGCACTATCTGAATCTTTGTAGATTTTGGAAAGCTCTAGTTCTTCCCCTAGGTTATCTTCAATGTCAATGCACATGCGTACACATTCTTCTATAGTCCTAGGGTCCTTCAGATACACATAGGATCTCAATTTCGTACTCAGCAATCCATCAAGGAATAAGGCTACTTGTTTAGCAGATGTGGGTAGCTCCGAAATAGGGCACCTTTCCAGATATTGTCTAAATCTTCTTCCGGCCAATCTGACAGTCTCTTGGGGGGTCTGTTTGAAGCTGTGAATCAATGAGGAGGTATTGTGTCTTATGCCGCTCTTAGAGAACTCTATAATAAATGCTTCTAGGAGTTGATCTATGCTCCTGAACTGACGCTCATCTAATGGCTGAAACCATGTAAGTGCTGTGTTCCTAAGGGTTAGACCGAAGGCATTGTACTGCGTGAACAGATCTTCCACTTGTTCAGCTCTCAAGACTTGCTTGAACTCCGCCACATGATCATAGGGATCTCCTGTGCCGTCAAAGTAATTCTTCATGGACTTAACTAGCTGGGTGGGTCTCAAAGTTCTTGTGTGCTCTCTAGGCCTCGGCAGAGGGAATCCATCTACATTTCTTTGGTTCCTGTGGGCTCTATGCATCTCAGGTTCTACCCTATTCGTCTCCGTTCTCGTTCTTTCTCTGCCCACTGGGTTGACAAAACTTACTTCCGGTCTATCTCTACTTCTGTCTCTTTGCGTACCATGAGCTTGGGATGTTCCAGCCCCAAGATGACCAAAGGATACGTTTGATCTTGGTTGGGGGAAAATAAATTCACCCTTCCAAGTGTAGGCATGCCTATCATTTTCTGTCACCACAAAGATCCGTTCTGAAGCATGATCTAAGTAGGTCACTCTGCCTGGGCTATCCGGATCCTTAAACTCATAGATCATGATATTTCCTATGCCTGTTGGCTGATTAGACTTATACCTCCAAAAGGCTTCATCAGTTTCTCGATTGAGGAGCAACTCTATGCTCTTGTTGTCTTGGGGTACCCACTCAGGCGTGATAATCCTAGTGAGAACTGATTTACCTCGAGGGGTTCTAGGTTCCGCACCCATGTTCCCTTGTTCCAAGTCACCTAAGTCCGCTTCTGAGATTACATTCCCAAAGTCATCTGTCCTATCCGGGTGACTAGTGACTACATATATAGTTCCTTCCTTGTCCAGGTATGCACCATTTTCAAACTTGACAGCTGGGTGCTCTAGTCCTATGGATTGGTCAGGGTTTTTAATCTGGACCACGGATCTTCCTAAGCCGTCCTCATAGATGCTAGCACCTAATCGGTTGGTCCTAAGATATTCCAGTTGTGTTTTGTAAGGGCCTTCTACCCTGTACAAATAAGGCACTCCTGAACTTCCTGTGGGTCTGTCCATGCCTTGAGACATTTCTGACTCACTGGTCTCAGAGCTAGGGTAGTGTGAGTGGTGGCTCAACTGCTGGGCCCAAGACCTTGCAGTGTGATTGACACTAGCCTCTGAAGACCTAAGGCTTTGTCTCTCTCTTGCTAGGTGTCGTCCTGATCTAAGGTTCATATGCCTAACTGATTAACCCAATTTTTTTGCCCAGAGTACAACCTCGTTGCCGATCAATTGGTGTTAGTTACTTGATTCTTTTTTAGTTAATTATTGTGTTTATGGTCTTGTCTGATATCACGTCGTCAGGAATACTTGAATGTTCTTCGTGCTTTCAGATTGATCGCTCCACGTTAGGTTCTTTTCCTTTAGGTTATCGACAGTACAGAGATTATGTTTTTAACTTGAACTTGAGTTTTTAGGTAGTCTTCACTTGATAACTGCCTACCGTTGCCCTGGCTTACTCCTATCACTCGTCGTTCTTAGCTTAAGCTAGGAAATGACAGAGGGAGTTGAGAATATTCCAACCTTACTTGTTGATCCCTTGCTTTATGGTGTTCAAGAACCCGGTTCTCAAGCTTGCAAAGAAACCTTGCTTTGTACGCTCTCAGTTGCTCTCAATGGACCTATAAAAGTCCCACGGTTAGCTCAATGCTTATATTCAAAAGACAAAACCAACCACTTTCATTCATGTGACACAAACACATATTTGCATTGTGACTTTTAGGAAAATAATTCTAAAGACCCCTGACTTTGATCCCCCTGGGTATGGCCAACTTCAAAATACCCTCTCGTGTAGTATATGCCACGAGCTTTCCAACAAGCTCAAGAGCTCAAAAATTGGATTTTGTATGAAAAAGTTATGACTGTTCAGGGTTTAGGGAGTTAAATCAGGATTCAATACAAGCTAACAGTCAAACAGGAATACTCGAGTAGCTTGTGGCACGGCCTCGCAATGCAATACTACACCCTAGTGTTTGTCCCACACGTAGTCAAAATTTAGACCAATAATTTTGCCTTAAAAATTTGACCTAATTTGCCCTTCTAACGCGTTCGCAAAGTCTGTCGGTCGCGATTGACAGGTCAGTCGCGATCGATGTGTCGATCGCGATTGACAGGTCCGTCGTGGCTGTCAGTCGCGATTGACTGGTCAGCCGCGATTGACACGTGGCCGAAAAGTCAATCAATCGTGGTCAAAGGGTCGTTGACTCTGTCGATCGCGATTGACAAGCCGGTCGCGAGGGTCTGTCGATCGTGGTCAAACAGTCGTTGACCGTGTCGATCGCGATTGATGACTCGATCGCGATTGACACGTGTCACGCGTATGGTCTGTCGGTCGTGGTCAATCAGTCGTTGACTCTGTCGGTCGCGATTGACAGAGCCGTCGTGGGCTGTCGATCGCGATTGACGTGTCGATCGCGATTGACAGATCTGTCCGTCGTGGTTTGTCGATCGCGATTGACAGAGCGATCGCGACTGACAGAAATCTGTGGAATTTCAAAAAACTAAACACATTTTTGGGAAGCTCTAGGCCTGTAGGTCATGGATATGCACTTTGTTTAGCATTTAGAGCAATTTTTCTGTCGGTCGCGATTGACAGAGCTCGGCGACACACAGACAGTTACTCAGATTTCCGTACCTGCGCAGAGTGCTCGGGATGATGATGCGGCCTGTACCTGCAGAATGCTCACAAAACATGCAAAAAATAGCACATGCAAATTCGCTCTCTCGCTCTCTCTCACAATTGAAATGAGGGAAATGAGGTGGAGGTGGGGATATAGTCAAAAAACTGAAATTTTTGCGATGATGGAGATGGACGTGGGAGATGGTGATGATGATGATGGTGATGAAGATGGTGAAGAAAGTAAAAGAAAATCGATGAGAGTGAAGAAAATACCTACAACTCCAACGCGTCAACTCTACGTCTTACCATCACACGCTCGTCCTCAAAGCTCGATCCCCGGCAACGGCGCCAAAATTTGGTGTAGCTCAATGATGAGTAGCACCTCCTTTAATGTCAATCCGGGAAGACGTGAGGATGGTATGAAGACCTCGAGCAAGTGGCGGCACAAGTGCGTGAGTGAGAAGTACACTAGCATGCACACACATACACACACACGCGCACACACGGCAAGACAAAGAGTGAGAATCAATGGAGCTTTCAGATTACTTTCAAAATGCTCTTACAAGTTCGTTTCAATTACAATCTAACCCCAAAAATGAGCTCTCTAGCTTTTTATAGTTTTTGACTAGCTTTTGGCCCTGTCCAGACCTAGTGTCCGGCCTAGTTAAAAATTAGGTTCCAGGGCTTATTTGGGGGCTCAAACGAGATCTAAAAAATACGAAAATTGGTACGCAACTACTTCTAAGGCTCCTCAAGCTCAAGGACTCCTTGGCTTGCACAAAATGGAGCTACAAAAATGTGAAATGATATTTACAATGATTGTTAGTGATAAAAATCACTGTTGTTGTAGGGATTTCTTCTAGTGATCTGCCATACATATCTTCGAGCTCCCTACTTGCTCTTCCTCCCTGCATGTCCATCTCTTTGATTTGCATTAATGTCTTGAAAAAATATTGGCCTACTTGCCAGATCTTCTTTGACTGCCCTGTTTGCTTGTGCTGTCCCTTCGCTCTGACTCCCTTCTTTGACTTTCACGTCTTGTAAGTCCAGGTGTACCAAGGCTACTGCCAACAAACTCCCATAACAGGATAAGAGGAGTTGTTGGCGCATGTGACAGTATTCCCTGTAGGGGCAGGCTCGAGTGAAGAGAAGAAACTGCGCTGTGAGGTAATATGTTTGGTCGCCCCACTGTCAAAGTACCAAACATCTGAGTCCACTACAGACATGCACTGCTCATGAGAAGATGGGTCAAAACTGCAAACAGTAGTAAACACCCATTCTTCTTCCTGCACAAGATTAGCAGACTCTGTTTTTGGTGTAAAGGCTTCTGCAACAACCATTCCAGCCTCCTTTTTCTTTGCCTCTTTTGCAGCCAGTTTTGGACAGTTCTTTATGATATGATCATTCCCTTTACAGTACTTGCAAAACAATTTCTGCTTTTCTGATTTCTTCTCATCTTTATCCTGGTTCTTCGAATGTGCAACATTTGTAGATTTCTACTTACTAGTAGAAGAGCTCCATTTTCCTTTGCCCTTCTGACTAGCCAGGAAAGCTTGATCTGCAACACGCATAATGGACCTGTTCTGCGTGGATTGATCTTCCTGCAACAGAACAGAGACTAACTCCTCAAATGATAAGGCATTCGGATTGCCTTTCATCATCAACCGAAGAGTAGAAGCAAAACTCTGATATGAATGACCATTCAGAACGGTCTGCACAAGTGAGCTATCTGGTATAACCTCATCAGCAGAAATCAACTGTTCCTTCAAATCTTTGATCTTCGTTAGGAAACTGTCCATAGAATCACCTTCATTCATGTGCTCACTCTCCAACCATTTTCGGAGGTAAGCAACACGAGCCTCATTCCTAGCTTGGTACAATGTGGTAAGTGTATCCTAAGCATCCCTAGCTGTTCTGCAAGAGTGAATATGAGGAATAATGGCACGTTTGACAGACAAAGCTATCAATGCAAGTGCCTGGCCATCTTTGCCATCCCAACAAATTTGCTCTACAGTAGGTGCAACAGAAACAACAGCACGAACAGGAATCTGCAGAATATCATCTTCGACACCATCTTCATCAGCTCCAGCACTTGCATTTGTAGTACCTGTCGTTACAAGTGTAACACGACGTCTTTCAACACCCTGCACAATGTTCCACAATCCTTTTGCAACCAAAACACGTCACATCATATAAGCTTATAATGGGTAGTTGGTACCATCCAACTTATCCTCAATAGCCAACATACGGAATACATCACTGCTTTCAGCCATTGCTTTCATGTACTAAGGAGACATCTGTTAGCTCCAAAGACATGTATGATACGTTGATGCCTCTTTTTACAGGTGGACAGTCTAGTGCTTGTCCTAATGAGGCAACTTCTCAGCCTTTGCAAGTTTCATATGATGATGCAAATCATTCTATTTCTGATGCAGATTTACATGATGCACTTGTTGATGAGAGAGCTGATATTGAGCAGGCAAAAACTATGCCAAAATGGCTGGTGCAGACTTTGCGTGACAGCAAATTAGATGCACCTTTGTCATATGGTACTCGTTTAGGCTCTCATAGTGCCTCCTTTGCATCAGATTGCTATGCTATGGCTGCGTCTAGTCTCTGTGATGAGAATGAGCCTGTTTCTTTTGATGAAGCATAAAATTCAAAAAATTGGATGGCTGCCATGCAATCTTAATATGATGTTATTATGAAGAATGGTACATGGTCTTTATGTGACTTGCCTCCTGGCAAGAAGGCCATTGGCACTAAGTGGGTATACAAGCTGAAGCATAAACCTGATGGTACAGTTGACAGGTATAAGGCTAAGCTTGTTGCAAAGGTTATGCGCAGGAAAGAGGCATTGATTTTGATGAGACCTTTGCACCTACATGCCGTATGACTACTGTTCGGAGCATTTGTGCACTAGCCCATCATGGTTGGAATGTACATCAGTTGGACATTAAAACAACATTTCTGAATGGTGACTTGCATGAAGAAGTGTATGTTTTTCAGCCCCGTGGCTTTGTGCAGAAAGGGCATGAAAACCAGGTTTGCAGGTTAAAGAAGGCATTATATGGTTTAAAGCAAGCACCACGTGCTTGGTATGAGAAGATACATGCCTATCTGGTTGCACATGGTTTTGTGAACAGTCCAACTGAAAGCACCTTATATGTTAAGCGTGCTAATGATGTGCTTCTGATCATTGTTGTCTATGTTGATGAGATGCTGCTCACTGGTCCTATTGAGAAGCATATTGCTGATTTCAAGGCTGATTTGCATGCCTCATTTGAGATGTTTGATTTGGGGCATTTGCATCACTATTTGGGCATTCAGTTTATGCAAGTTGATGGTGGAATGGCTTTGTGTCAAACGAAATATATTGACACATTATTGCAGCGTTTTGGCCTTGAAGACTGTAAGCCTATTGCCACTCCTATGGAGACAGGTTTACGATTGAGTCTTCATGATGTTGGAGATGCATTTGATGCTGTTCTCTATCAGCAGGCTGTTGGATGCTTGCTTTACTTATGCATTACTCGACCAGATATTCAGTTTGCTGTCTCAGAGATGAGCAGGTTTATGCATTGCCCAGGAGTCACGCATTGGAAGGCGGTTAAGCGCATCTTTCGCTACTTGAGTGGTACTCGGCTACTTGGGTTGTTTTATCCCAAGGGGGGATCACTACCGCCAGATTTGCATGCTTTTTCTGACTCAGATTGGGCTGGTTGCTATGACACTCGTGTGTCCACCAGTGGTTTTTGCTTCATGCTTGGTAGCTCATGTATATCTTGGTTGAGCAAGAAGCAGCCTATTGTGGCCACTTCCAGTTGTGAGGCTGAGTATAGGGCAGCTTTCACAGCGACTGTTGAGTGTGTGTGGCTCAGATGCCTTATGGCTGATTTGGGTGTTGGCCAGTCTTCTGCCACCACCATCTTCAGTGATAGTCAGAGCGCATTGGCAGTTGTGAGGAACCTTGTGTTCCATGCTCGCACTAAGCACATTGAGGTGCATTATCACTATGTCAGGGAGAGGTTCTCTGCTGGGGAGATCAGCTTGGCATATGTGCCCACGCAGGAGAACATTGCAGACCTTTTCACGAAGGCTCTGCCTAGGGAGAAGTTTGAAGCTTTCCGCAAAGCTTTGGGCTTACTTCCTTTTGTGGAGTGATTTCCACATAGCTTGCCACTTCCTTATACATGAGCGCCAGCTACTTGTTCACCACATCACTCCCAGGGGGGATTTGTTGATATATTTAGGTAGTGATGTGTGTGAACACACTAGGACTGCCGGGGCACTTTTTTCCCTCTTTAGGAGGTTTTTTTCCCCCGACTTGTATATACACCTATTGCCCTAATGGGCTACTTATCTTTGTACATTCTCTAGTAATACATTCAGTATTGTGTGTTTGTGCTCCAAGCTTCTTCTTGTTCCTTGTGCTGTTCGCGTGCTTCCGAAGACATCTATCTCCAACACAGAATACCTTTGTAACTCTTCTTTAACCACCCTTGCAAAGGGTCTTCTAGGTATCAGAAGCTTAGCTGTCATTTGATAGTGCCTTATCTCTGCAAATGCCTTTGTATATCTTCTTCTTCGTTGTGGTGCTCTAGCTTGTGGTGGTGGTGGTCTTCGTTGGACATTTTCCTATGGTCTTGGTTGGGGTGGTCTACGACGGGGTTGAAAGACTTTCTTCTTACGTTGCATGCGTCTTGAGCTTTCTCCTTATTCAGGATGTTGTTGCTGGCTTTGCTCCCTCTCTTGATCATTTGGTATGGCCCCCTGATTTGTTGGTAGAGTCTTTCCCGCTACAGTAACTCTATGATTTGTAGGTATTTCTTGGTTACCCCATGGTGGCAATGTTTGACTCTCCTCACTTGATTTTGAACGTTGTTGAGACACATCCTCATGCGATTCATCAAAATCAGCATCATATGTCTGTGAGCACGCTCCTTCACCCTTGTCTTTGTGGGTCTCTTTGGTGATGGAGGCTCATCATATGATGATGGTGGTGATTGGGGTTGATTTACGGCCTCTTCCCTGGATTGCCCATGTTCCACTTGTTCATGCAATTGTTCACTCCCAGAGGTATGACCACCACCTGTTTCTCGATGGGATGCAGAGCACGAGACACTACGTCACCTTTTGTGGTGATTCATCCATGGTGGCTTCTGAGTGCCTTGCACATAGGTAGGAAAGTTAATGGGATCCTTCCTTGCAGTTTGCTTTGTTCGTGCCATCCTCTATAGTGCTAGAATGTTGAAATGAGACAATGAGTCTCCTTTTATAATGTTTCACTTAAAAAAGGTCCTGTTCACATCTGAATGGACAAAAAATAGTTAAAAAATTAAAAATTACCTTAAAAAATTGCAAACAAGAGATTAGTGTGTAGCAAACCTTGTGAATTATTCAGAAAATGCCATGAATGTATTAAATGACTTCACTTCCATGATGAACCCTGTCGTGTTCCTGTAGCCCGCCATTCAGCATGACGTAAAGGTCCCAATGATGACTTCCATTTTTCACTAGCTAAGTTGTGTTGATTAATTCTTGCAATTTTTGCAACTTTCGACTCCTTGGCTCGTTCCATTGCATATGTGCTTGAAAATGTAGTATGATAAAACCAATTAAACATCTCTTCCATATAGTTTGATTGCATTGCACCACCACCATGTCGTGTGTTCTTGAAGTAAACACCTCTAGCCTTGTAATGTGAGTTCTCCATTCCTTGTGTACTAAAAATCTCCAACGAACCATATCGATGCATAAAAAATGCTCCATGTGCAAATAAAATATGCTGAAATGATATAAGTACATATAACACAATCTTATCAACAAGAAAATTGAAAAAATAAGAAAACTTACAATGTAATGTGTAATATTGCTCTCTCCCCAAGATAGGATGAAACACTTTGCAAACTCCATTAATGTATCTTGAAACAACTGACGGTCATTTTTGTTGGAGCTATTAAGATTCATTAAGCCTACCAACTTATCTAAGCATGACCAAACCTTCTTTCGCCTATTACTAAGGTCAATTTGAGAATCATTATCAGTGGTGATCATGCACAAGTCTTTCCATAGCTCCCTGCATTCATTTTTCTTAGGGCTCACACCTCTTCTGAAAAATTTTCTTGCCTTCTTCCCTGTCATTGACACTTGTTGCAAACTATTTTGCGATTCACTAGGTTTTTTGACAACTAGACTTACATTACCACCATGACAACCAATCGAATTAAGTAACTCTTCCAATTTTTTGATGGCTTGTTAGATTTATCAATTGGCTTCATGGAAAATGCATATTCTATGTGGAGCTTCAATAATCTATCAAATATTCTCATGAAAGCATGCAATGTGCAAAAGTGAACATTAACTAATGGAAATGGAATAATGGGATTCCAATCTTTATCTAATGTGTCATGGTTAGGTATTTCTAACATTGGAAACCTTAACAAAGGTCTATCCCATTCTGTGGAAGCAGGTGCATCTATGTATTCATCTAAGCTAGATAGTACTTTTTGTTGTCCCTTTGTTACTTTATAGCCTCGGGTACAAAATGGACATGGATAACAAGCAACCTAACATGCATTTGATAGTTTTTAAATCCCCACCCAAGTGCCAATCGATCTCAAAATCACCAAAGTTTTCTATGTGGAGCTTTGCACCATGAATTTGAGAAACTATTACTTTAGTGATGCATGGGGTCCTACTAAAAATCCATGAAAGAACATCATTGGATTCTTTAGGTACTTCAATAGCACCTAACCACCATATTTCTTTCTCGGATTGAACACTATATGTAGAGTTAGAGCTAGAGTTACTACTTTCATCAGATATGGCATTTGTCATAGCTTCATTCATGAGTGTCAAACTCAATCTCTCCAATCGTCGTCCCTTTATGATATGGCATTCATCTAACTTCAATATAAACTTTAATTTGGTATTACAATCTGCATAAATTACCAAAATTTTTATAAATCAAAATACAATGTATATCAAGGTAACAATAGTGGACATACCTGGTATAGTAGATTTGTAAAAATGAACCATTGCCTGTTGAAGCCTCTCCAAATCCACGAATATGTTGTTGTACTTTGTGTAAGGAAATCCATTCCAGCTGCGCTTTTCAACTCTTTTTTGGATGTAGATAAATGCTAAATAGACATAGGCATAATATCCTCTATATATAAGTAGTTTCCAAGAATACTAGCTATATCTTCATTGGACATTGACTTCTTAAGCGATACCTTGTAAGGAGATGGAAACATATTCTGCAAAATACCTTCTCTTTGTAATGAATGCTTCAAAAGGTTGTGCAATGCACTTTAGTACTAATTCCTGCTTCATCACATACCATCTACACATCTCTAGGAGTGATAATATCTTGTAACTTTTTTGTGAAATCTTTAACACTTGCTTCTTGATAAGGTTTCCTATTCGTGACTCCAAAATACTAACCACCTGCTTGTTGGTCAAACAAGAATTTAATAACTTGAATTGATCCTCTGTTGTTGATGAAGCACTAACATCTTCAACGAATGACCTACATAACAAGAATATATATATATATATATATATATATATATATATATATATATATATATATATATATATATATATATATATATATATATATATATATATATATATATATATATATATATATAATTCTTCCAAAAAGAGAAACAAATACAAGCCAAACCTTATCGCAAAAACTCATCGTTTGCATGCTCCACCACCAATTGAAAGAGAGTCAAAGGATGTTAATGATCGTCTCCTACGTCGCATCCCAAGTGGAGTCTCTCTCAAGTGTTGGACAGTGTTTTTTAATTTCTCAATTATTCTCTCCTTTTCTTCCATATGCTTTTCAAGCTTTGCAAGCTTTTCTTGTAAAGATATGATTGTGCTTTCTAAAGTGACCAACCTTGTATGATTTAGTTGATATTGTTGAATCCAATACTTAGTAATGACAGTTGAATGTGTAGATAATCGTTGACAATAACCTAAGAGCCCAGCTTTATCGGCACTGATGAACTGAAGTAAAGTTGAGAGGTTATGGAATGTTGGATGGTAAGAAGACATTGGATCAGGAGGGTATAATGAACCATGAGTCCAAAGATCAATATTCTTTTCTCCAGCTTCACGACGCTCATTTTGAGAGTTCACATCATTGTTGCACTGTGTATTTGGAGCAAACTCTCTAGGCACACAAACATGGATACTTGTTGATGCTGGGGCATGAGGACGTCTTAATGTGAGGTTTGTAATAGGTGTCAACACCATCTTTTCCAACAATTAGACAATACTGAGAAAGAGACCAGAAATTTGTTTGGAAGAGATGCTAGAGCATGATTTTCTCAGGAAAATTTTGTTTTCTTGGATGTGGATGGGTCACAGTGTGTTTTTCCACTGAGAATAGCCAAAAATGATGAAAATTTGAAAAAGTCATTTTTTGGGTGAAGAGTAGTTACGGATTTGATGATGTGGCACTCTACTTTTGGAGGGATTTAAAAAATATTACTTTTTTAAAAGGAAAATTAAAAACTCAACTAAAAAAAGTCACTTCTCACATATATATATTAAAAAATGAGCCCTTTCAAGTAAATAAACACTGAAATTGAGACTTGAAAAAAAATCATTTTTTTATTCCCATACATGCTCAAGCTTGATGATGTGGAAAGTAGATTCCCTTTCTCTCTCTCTAATAGAAGAGAGAGAGGAGCCTAGTAAGCCTTAAAAAAAGCCTACTCCAACCTACTAAAAATTTCCCTATTAAATGCACTTTGTCCCCTTAAACAACAACAGAATTAGGCTTAATCCCTAAAAATTAGGGATCCTTACAAGGCCCATGCAGGGTTCACCTTTTTTCCTAATGCTTTAATGGGACTTTGGAACTCTTGATGTTCCTTGCTTCGCTCTCTCTGCATGCAATCTAAGTCACTCTTCTTGCACCTTGCAATGGCTCTCTGTGTCATGCACACTCTCTCTGAATGTGTGTCTCTTCTCTCTCTTGCTCTAGAATATCTCACAATAGCTTGGTCCAACCAAGAATTCTCCTTGCCTTGGGTGTCGGTTCACGTATGCTCCTAACTCCCATAGCATCTTGGTGCTCACTTTGATGTCCCAAGATTGTCTCCAAAAGTGGGCAGCCAATGAATCCTTGTTTTGTCCTGTAGTGACTTTAGACTAAAACAAAATTTCTAATTGAGGGGCCATACCTTCACTTTTGCGTATGCTACCACTTAACATACCTTCATATTTTGCCTTTTAACTCTTCAAATATGCACCTAAGAGAGGGTTCACCTCAATCTTCCAAAACACTTTGAACCTTAGAGAAATTATAGAAGGGCACTCTGCAACCTGCAATCTGCATCCAACTTTTTGGAAATATAATCTTTGTGAACAATTAATTATGCACAACCTGTGCACCTTGACGCCCGAACTTTGAACGCTTTGACTTTGCCCATGTTGACCTTGAACTTGAACATATTGACTTTGATCACTTTGACTTTGATCCTTTGTATTTGACTATGTTGACTTTGAACAATATTACTTTTATGGGCTCAATAGTTGCCCATCGCCTGATGGGCTCTCCGTCCCGGAGAGCCACCGGCCAAAACTTTGAGTAGAGATGACACCATGATTCCTGTGCTACAAAATCTTCAAAAGAACACTTGAGTAGCTACCAAGTCAACCAAGAGCAGTAAAAAGAACAAACACTAGTGAAGAACCAAAAGGTGGAAATTTTGCATTGAAGAGAAAAGGATGGAGAATGGAGAGTAAGAGGATTTCGGAAAGGGGGATGAGGGGCTAAGAGGGATAGGGTATGGAGGGGTAAGGATGGGACTTGTGAGAAGGCTAAAGGGAGGTCAGGGAGTAGGGTTGTGGACTTTGAAGAGGGTTAAAATGAGAAAATAATAAAGCTATAGAGGGTGCATATGTGAAAATATGAAACATAAAGTGAGAATAGATCATTGGGACCACATGCATAATGAAAAACATGTGATCAATTCTGCTCAAAACATGTGGTTTTTGACCAAAAGTCAGAGAAAAGTTGGGATTTTGGAAAAACTAAGTGAAAAAATGAATCCAAAGGTGCCAAAAGACATGAAAATGATCCCAAGTTTGAAAGAAATCACCATCCGAGGCACAATCCAGAGCCAAAACATTGGATCAAGGAAAAAATAAAAATAAAAATAAAAATAAATAAATAAATAAATATATATATATTATTTAATGTGTTTATTATTATATATAATAAAAAAAACATATGTTGCGAGAGGTGGGGCGGGGAGGGTTGCGGGGGGTGGGGCAAGGAGCATTGCGGGGGGCAGGGCGAGGTGTGTTGCGGGGGGCGGGGCGGGGCGGGGTGTGGGGCGGGGGGTGGTGCGGGATGCGAGGGGGGGGGGGTAGGGAGGGGGAGCGGGGAGCGTTGCGGGGGGGGTGCGGGGTGGGGTGTGTGGTGGGGGGCAGGGCAGGGAGTGGGGCGGGGCGGGGCGGTGCAGGACGGGGGTGGGGGGGGAAGGGGGGAAAAAAGGGGGGAGGGAGAGAGAGAGAGAGAGAGAGAGAGAGAGAGAGAGAGAGAGAGAGAGAGAGAGAGAGAGAGAGAGAGAGAGAGAGAGAGAGAGAGAGAGAGAGAGAGAGAGAGAGAGAGAGAGAGAGAGAGAGAGAGAGAGGTTTTTGGAAAAATTATCCATGGGCCCCTCTTTTTTTTGTTTTTTAAATTAAAAAATTAGCTAAGAAATCTAAGATAATTAATAAGAAGATTTACCTCTTAACCCAATGAAGTATTATTGTAGCACTATCGACACTTGAATAATGCTTCTCCACACTGCAATATTGCTTCTCCTATGCTCAAGCCTCCTTAGGACCCATTGGGCATGCCAAATTTTGTTGGGGGATTCTTGTGCAGAAAGGAACTTAAGTGTTTGTAGGAGAATGGAGAGTGAGAACAAGAGAGCTAATGACATCGAAAGCTTCTTATCAATTAGGAAGAGAAGAATACATGTTCATAAGCCAAATGCTTTGCGCAATATGCCAAAGACTAAATAATGCTCATGAAAAAAGATTACAAAGTACTTAGAATCTACTACCGACCTCTGCACCAAACCTCCACCTTCTCCAAGCTTGCCCTTGTGCACACCTTGCACCAAGCTTCCAATAAGGGGAGGGATGGACACCTTCTGTCAACGCACACCTTCAATGGGACTTTGGAACTCTTGATCTTCCTTGCTTCATTCTCTCTGCATGCAATCTAGGTCACTCTTCTTGCACCTTGCAATGGCTCTCTGTGTCACGTGCTCTCTCTCTAAATGTGTGTCTCTTCTCGATTTTGCTTTAGTTATCTAATAATAGCTTGGTCCAACCAAGAATACTCCTTGCCTTGGGTGTCGATTCACGTATGCTCCTAACTCCCATAACATCTTGGTGCTCACTTTGATGTCCCAAGATTGTCTCCAAAAGTGGGTAGCCAACGAATCCCTGTTTTGTCCTGTAGTGACTTTAGACTAAAACAAAATTTTTAATTAGGGGGCCATACTTTCACTTTTGCGCATGCTTCCACTTCACATACCTTCATATTTTGCCTTTTAATTCTTCAAATATACACCTAAGAGAGGGTTCACATGAACCTTCCAAAACACTTTAAAAACACTTTGAACCTTAGAGAAATTAGAGAAGGACACTCTGCAACCTGCAACCTCCATCCAACTTTTTGCAAATATAATCTTTGTGAACAATTAATTGTGCACAACCTGTGCACCTTGATGCCTGAACTTTGAATGCTTTGACTTTGCCCATGTTGACCTTGACCTTGAACATGTTGCATTTGATCGCTTTGGCTTTGATCCTTTGACTTTGATTGTATTGACTTTGACCATATTACTTTTATGCGCTCAATAGTAGCTCTGAATTATTGGAGAAGAAGTGTTTTCCATTTCAGAACTCGGTGGCAAAGACAATAAAATTGTTTTGTGAGAGATCATTTGATTGGAAGTAGGTGGTGAATGTTGGCACCTCTCCTACCACTCTTTTGATTTTTGCTTTGTAGTGGGCCAAAAGTACAAAATAGGGCATATATTGTAGTTTAAAACTTGTGATCAAGGATCTATGGGAAACATTTCATAAATATTTTGACTTCAGCATTGTTTCTTCTAGGTTTGACATTGACTCCATCCCAATTGTTACTCGACGGTTGTGAGTACTTCCAATTTCTTCAACTTGTTTAAACCATTGAGGGATGGGTGTTTCATATGTCTCCTAGCCTTCATTAATGGCATGACCGTCTAGGACTGGTTCAGGTTCATATGCATCTTCAAATGTTTTGTCTCTGGGAATTTCCGCTAGCTCTTTGGGTTCAGGCACCTCTTGTGGAGATGGTAGCTGTTCATACTATAAATGGTTTCTGACTCTGTAACTAATTAGATTGTCTTGCAACTGATTATAGGAGTCGAGGAAGTCGGCATGTTCTTCTAAGAGAATTAGGATTGTCGCGGATGGTACAACTTGGAATCCAGAGGGATTGATGTGTGCTGCAAGTGTACTCTCCATAGTAGCTTTAAGGTTGTCTTGGGTTTGTTGGTGAAAGCGTTTATTTTCTTCTAAGGCTACTTCTATATGTCGATGGAGGAGGGCCATATTTCTTTGGAGTTTGGCATTGCACTCCATTTAATGGTCATCTTATTAGGATGAAATTCCCATAAATATCAAGTACAATTATTTATAATAACATCAAATATTGACTTTCATAATAGGCATCATATTATTTGGTTTCTATGCTTCATCAAAGGAAGCATGTTCATTTTCATCACAAAGTCTAGAAACAACCATTTCATAGCAATTTGATTCAAGAGAAACACCAAGGAACCTAAGCGAGTATTGTAAGTCAAAGGTGAATCTAACTTATTATCTCTCAAATTATACACTGATAGTTTTGGGATAGTTTGCCTCATCAATATTTGCTCTCTCTCATCAATAAAAAGTCCATGACTATCTTTCTTTCTATCTATCTATTTATCTATCTATCTATCTATCTATCTATCTATCTATCTATCTATCTATCTATCTATCTATCTATCTATCTATCTATCTATCTATCTATCTATCTATCTATCTATCTATCTATCTATCTATCTATCTATCTATCTATCTATCTATCTATCTATAGTAGAAATGGAATGATCTATTTCCTCATTCAAAACCTACATAGGTTGAGAAGTTTCCCCATCAAGAGATACATTTGACTACCCATTAGTGAAAAGAGGCAACAATGTGTCAAACATATCCTTTGGAATTATAGAATTGTGCTTGATATACGAAGTAGAGACTCGACTTGATCATCCACAAATATCATGTCATGGCCTCAATCCATAAATGCCAAGGTAATGCTTGATCTTTTATCATACAACTTGCCATTTCCATGAAAGACATATTTTTCCTCTCATCAATACCAATTTATTATGGTTTACATGGAAATGTATATTAGTGTTTATTGGCTGCTCAGTAAGAAATTTGTACATTTGAGAATAGAGGGTTTCCATTTTATTGTTGATAGTTTCATGTTCCACCCTTTTGTCCAAAACTCTATTGATTCTCATGCAAGCTCATTTATCCCACATGCAAAGTATTTTTCCCTCTAATCCACATAAGGAGGGCCTCCCTTCACAAGCTCATTCACTCAAGCTCTTGGCAAATGCACTCTTCCCTTGCTTTGAATAGAGGGTTTCCATTTTATTGTTGATAGTTTCATGTTCCACCCTTTTGTCCAAAACCCTATTCATTCTCATGCAAGCTCATTTATCCCACATGCAAAGTATTTTCCCCCTACTCCACATAAGCAGGGCCTCCCTTCACAAGCTCATTCACTCAAGCTCTTGGCAAGTGCACTCTCACCTGATGGAGTCTCAATACTCATAGAGTATTGTATGTAAGTGATTTCCATTTTATTCATTGGTTAGGTTTTCATATATTTCATTTCTTCTTCCATAGCTTGGTTATTGTGTGATTAATAGTAGACTAGAAATTGCTTTTCTCATTTCAAAATTTTGTACCAAGAGCATAATTTATTCCTTTTTTTTCCTTTATAGCTTCACTTTTACACAAAGTTTTACTTTATTCCCTCCCATCCTTCTCTTGGATATCTCACTAGAATTTGATCATTTCTCTTTTATAGTTTCTATCAACACTAATAAGTGTTATTTTGAGCACAATAGTTTGGAGTAAGAATTTCCTTCTCATAACAAAGGTCTCCTACATTCATTATTTGCATTTTATGGTCGGAATCACTATGGCTTCTTGGAATATTTAGACACATGCAACACACTAGCTATCTCTCATGTTGCTTGCAAGTACAAGGTGTTTCCTTTTTTGTTCAATTTGCAAACCTCAATTGCTATCGTCCATCTCAATTTTCTACATCTACAACATATTTAGGTTTACATATGTGTAAAGGATAGCTACTATGTGAGAGGGAGTCACTCGTTGTTATCCTTGCTACACAAAAAGAACATCATATAAATGCACTTGTCAATATAGCATGCGATGAAAGGACTATCCATTCATATATCTATTGGAAAAGACATCATATAAGGGCTATGTACAATAGCAAGAAGCCATCTAACACTCCTATGAAGCTGAAGGTAGAGGGATGTGTAGAGAGTACATGTGCAGAAGCAAAATGAAAAGAAGATTGTACTCATAGAAGAAAGAGTGTGTGAGACTCAAAATGAGTAGACCGTGAAATGGGTAAACTCATGTGGATTAGAAATGAGCTTGCCAAGAGCATGGAGTAGGCTCCTCAAGCTTCTAATCAAGTACAAATGGGGGGAGAGGCACTCTCATATTCTCAACACCCCCTCTATAGCTCCATTTTGTAGAGTATGGAGGCTACTAGGGTATGAGAGAGCATGAGCACCAAATATGAAGTCATCGTATGGGAATCATAGCCTCCAAGTGGTATTGACCATGCTTGATTGCCAGGTACTCCATAATTAATCCACTAGATGGATCAAACAGATGCATCAAGGAGGTACGCCACCAATGAGGTACACGAACGGAACAAGATCTCACTGAACGAGATCATCTCCATGTGAGATAGGTAGGTGGTACGTGGGAACCCCCAAAGCTTTGAAAATATCCACCAAGAGATGTGTATCGCTAAGAAGTAGGTCCTGCATAGATGACATATAAAGCATGAAGCATAAAATCATAGTCACGTGGTAGTACATCTGTATGTTGTATTCTTCCATGGAGTGTACAAAGTCATGATGTGTGTGGGTAGGACCATGGAAAGCCCCTCTGAACCAAGAAGCTGACCCAGAAGAGGATCCAACTAAGTGATGAATCTAGGTAGATGCACGAGTATCATGTGGTAAGTAAGAACATGATGGAATCCATGAATCAAAAAGTACATGCTCAAAATGCTGCTGTAGACGAGGTAAGTGGACTCTAGAAGATAGGAATGGAAAATGTGGAGTCACTGATGCTGGAGTAATGCCCACCTAAAGATGAGGGGAAATATAAAACTTCGATAGTACGATAGGAGGTGTAGCCATCTGAGGTATAAGCTGAGTTGATATCTCTGATTCCTCTTGCTCCAAAACTGTATCATGATTGGGAAAGTTATGTACAAAGAGAGCATGCTCCACATAGTGTGACTATTCAAAGTTGGAATGATCCCCCTCTGAAGTAGAAATTGGAGGATCCAAAAGGGATGAATACTTAGAGTATTCATCAAAGGTGCAATATTAGCTGGTTACTATAACTGAGTGACTCTTTAGGTCGTAGAGTTTGTATGCCTTTTGTCGGTCATTGTATCCGATGAAAATATACTACGTAGGCATATCATCATGGCCTTGTACACATGCATCACTACCAAAGATGCGGAAATAGCTCACACTTGGCTTCTTCTTAAAGTAAACTTCAAATGGTGTTTGGTTCTTCAAGACATCTACGAACCCTCTGTTCCGAATATGTACTGCTGCTTGTACTGCTTCACCCCAAAACTTTAGTGGAAGTTGCTTTTGACTAAGCATAACTTTGGCCATATGGATCACACTTCAAATCTTCATTGAGGCAATACCATGTTGAGTATCTTACATTGCTTGATACTCGAATCCATGTTGCTTCAAGTACTTGGAGAAGTTGTGATTGACAAAGCTACTATCTCCATCAGATCGGATGATCTTCAAAGAACTTGGAAAGTCATCCTGAATTGTTTGTGTCCACTCCTTAAACTTTGAAATAGCATCCTCTTTATGCTTGAGTGAATAAACCCAAGTGTATCTAATGAAGTAATCTACTAGCATGAAGAAGTAAATTGACTCATTAAGAGAAGGTGTATGCATAGGTCCACAAATATCGGCATGGACTAATGCTAAGGGTTTATTTGTAGAAATGGATGCTTCTTAAGGCAAAGGGGCAAGTGTGTGCTTGGCACATGTGTGGAAATTCAATTCCCCTTGTGCAATCCTGGGTAAACCCTTAACAAGATGTTTGGAAAAGATATTAGCTAAGCAAGAGGTATGTCCAAGTCTGCAATGCCACAGCCATAAAACTTGAAAGCTTGTAGAGACCCTTGTCTTAATAGCCTTAAGCTATCACCATTGGATTCATGATCAATGAATTGAACTTTGCTGTGATCAAATTGCACTATTATGTTGCACTTTGTAATGGCCTTTATTGAGAGAAGTTTTTTACAAAGGCTTGATACATAAGGAACATCTTTGAGTGACTTAGTCTCGCTTTCAGACTTGATGACTTGAACTTTTCATCTTCCTTGGATTTCAATGCACTTGTTGTCTTCAAGGTAAACCTGACCTTTATGCTCTTTAAATTCATGAAAATCATCTTTGTTATTGCATATATGTGACAAAGCACCACTATAAAAAATCCATTCTTTCTTGGGAGTGGTTGCCACAAATGCTTTGTGTTCAGTTGTGAGAAAGAGATCTTCACTTGTGCAGTGAGAATGATGTTTGCTCTTTGAAGTAGACTTAGACTTGTCCTTGTTCTTTTTCTTGAAGCAATAGTTCTCTATGTGGCCAGGCTTGCCACAAAAATTGCAAGTCTACTTCTTCTTGCCTTTCCCCTTTGATTCTTGATCATCTTTTTGCCCTTTATGTTTGTGGAAGGTGGCTTTAGCCTTCACGACTGTTTCTTGGGTAGCTTGGGTCTGTTATCGAGAGTCATGAAGAAGCAACAATCTCCTAACTTCTTCCCAAGTGAGTGTTTGTCCTTGATTGTATAAAATAGTTACAAAGGCCTCATATGGCCTAGGTAGTTTGTTAAGTAGCCTGATGGCGATATCTTTGCTGGAAATTTGCCAGCCACAAAGTGCTAACTTGCATTGGTAGTCTTCAAACTGAGCTATGACTTTTGTGATTGTATCTTGTGGCCGAATAGTTAGATTATGGAATTCTACTTCTAAAGCTTAGATCCCAGAGGGTGTTTTATCTTCGTATAAGGTTGCTAAAGTACCCCAGGCTTCCTTGGATGTTTTACATGCCGTGTGCCTAACTTTGAGTGTCAAGATTAATTTTTTTTTTTTTTAAATGGAGGTTCAGCCGAAGCCTACTTCCCCGGACTTTAACTTTGAAATTGCAACTGTACAAGTGAATGGGCATAGTACCCGCGGGACCCCCCATATCCCACAAAGCAGGGGTTAGACAAGGAGACATGATTACGACTGGTTTCAATTGGCCTAAGCCATTACATGTCCAGCCCGAGACTTGAACTCAAGACCTCCGCCTCAAGAAGCCAAAGCTCAACCAACTACCCTACAATGTCAAGATTTAGATGAATGTGTTGAGTATGACTTTAAAAACTCAACAAATCTTGTCCAAGATAGTTGATCAATTCCTAATAGTCGTCCTGAACATTTCATAAATCTAGATCCCGAAGTTGAAGACAGAGAAGACTCCACTCTGGTCATTGATAGTATGTCCTTGGAAAAATGGAACAACCATTTGACTGAGAAAGTTGTCATTGGATTATGTCATGTATTAAGACCTGCTCAGGACATATTAAAGAATTGGATGAAGGTTAACTGGGAAAGTAGGGGCTTATTTGCCAAACATATTCAGTATCTGCCTAATAATTATTTCCTTTTCTTTTTTGAGGATGGAAATAATGCCATGCAAGTGATTGCTGAAGGTCACTGGTTAATCAGAAATACTCCTATTTCTTTTTTTAAGTGGTACCCTGGGTTCAACCCTAGGGGCCCAAAGCCAACTAAGGTGCCTGTGTGGGTTGAACTTACTGATTTACCTGTTGAATTTTTTCCTTGGATTGATAAGCTTGGTGGACTTCTAGGTAAAGTTCTGGGACAGAAACCTAGAAATGGCTTTAACTCCAAATGGGATCCTCTGTTGCTAGTTGAAGTTGATATTTCCAAAAATATCAAACAGACACTTGTTCTTAAAAATTCTGAAGGGTATAAGCTTCATGAACAAAGAGTTATCTACAAGAATTTACCTAATGCTTGTTTTCATTGCTATAAACAGGGGCATTTGATTAAGGACTGTCCCTCTATGGTGCTCAATCAAGGTAAGGAGAACAGAGAGGATAAATCGGAAAAACAGGTCCCTGATGGTAAGAAAGAGGAGATTGCCAAGGAGGATGTGGTCTTCAGAAAACAGACAGGTAAAAACAGAAGGAAGACTTTTCAGGTTGGTCTTAAACCTAAAACTCTTGTAAAGGTTATTAGCAATCCCTTTCAGGCTCTTGATATGTCTAATACTGATGAGTCAGAGATCTTGGAGGGTGCAGATATACAAAAAAATAATAATGTTCCTTTGACTGCGCATTCGAGTGAAAGCCATCCAGAAAGTGGGGAAGGTTGGACTGTGGTGGGTAAAAAAAATAGTGTTAAGTCCCAATCCCTTAACTTGCACTCCTCCTCTGTGCAGAATCAACTCGAAGAAGATTATGAGTATCCTTCACAAAAAGCCAGGGATCCTTTTGTTGAACAACTGAATAAAAGTGATGAAGAAGGCTTGTTAAAGGCTGGAGTTATGGTCGATAACGAGGATAATATGGTTATTGATAAGGATTCAAGTCCCTCAGTCAAAGATAAATCAAAGGCCAAAAGAAAAGATGTGATTAGGTCATCCATCTCAGCTGTGAAACCGATCAAGAATCTTAAAAAATAAATGTTTCTTATGGATTTCCTCAACATTATTTCTCTAAATACTAAAGGTTTGACTGATCCTGTTAGAGGCAAGATCATTAGCAACTGGTTAAAAGATTCCTCTTTGTCTCCTGATTTTATCTGTCTGCAGGAACTCAAGATTGGTGGAGATCAACTTATTTCCAATCTGAAGGTTGTTTCCAGTAATTCCATCTGGTTTCCCACTATTCATAGTGGAAAAGGTGGAGCAGCTATTGGAATTAAGGCTAATCTCAGTCATCTTGTGGAAAAGTCCTTGATTAGTGATACCAATCAGTGGATTGGTCTCAAGTGTAAAGAGCCCTTCAATTTCACTATCGTTTCTGTTTATGCTGCTAACAATCCTTTAGACAGGTCTAAATGCTGGGAGGAGATTGGTAAGCTTGATGGTGATCTTATTCTCACTGGTGATTTTAACATGGTCACTAATTCTGCTGACAGGATCGGTAATTGTAACAATGTGATTGCTGGTAGTGAAAAAAATAAATGGTTTAGTCTTGTGAATTTACATAATCTGGTTGATATTTCGTCTAGTACTTGTCATACCTGGAATAATAGGTGTACTATTAATAGACTCTCGGCCAGGTTAGATAGAATCTATATGAACTCCTCTAGATTTTAGGATTTGTGGAACTGTAGTTGCTCCATTGACCCCTCCCTTCAGGTTTCTGACCATTTCCCTTTGATTGTTAAACTGGCCAGCAATAACCCGACCTACAGAGCTGGTTGGCCTCATGTGGATATGTCTTTGTTCAGGGTGCCTTTGGTTAAGTTGGAAATCAGCAATATTTTTAAAAAGCATTTTATCCGGGGTTGTTCTCCTTTCAAGGCCTGGGAGGCTGCTATTAAAGATGTTCAGTCTGCTCTTGCTTTCTTCAAGAAAAAAGCCAGGGAGATCAGATACAACAGAAGAATGATGCATCTTAAGGAGATAGACAGAATTGAAAGCTCTAATTTAAGTAGTAATGTTAAGATTCAGAAGATCCTGGAGCTTCAGGAAAAAGTGAGGTATGAAGATTACCTTCTGGCTAGTGGTGCCCTTGCCACATCCAGAGAGTTCTGGGCTGGGAAAGTTGATAAACCTAATAAGCATATGTATGAGATTATGAGAAAAAAAAAGCTAAAGATTTCATTCCTTTCTTAAGGAAAAGTAATGGTGAGGTTGCCTCTAATATCAAGGAGAATTTACAGGAGGCTTTGTCCTTCTTTACCAATGTTTTCTCTTTGCCTCCCAAGAGAGGGGACCACATCTGGAGTGCAAGAGCTGCCATTGCCCTTTGTAGGAAGAAAATGATTCCTCAGGGCTTGGTCTCCCTCCTTGATCTCCCCCTCTCTACTGGTGAGGTTAGAGAAACCATTAGTAAGTTGAAGCCCTGTAAATCCCCTGGACATGATGGTATTCCTAATGAGTTTTTTCAGGAGTTCAAAGAAATTTTGGTTCCCATTATTCTCTGGATCTGGCAAAAAGCCATTAGTAGAGGGTCTCTTTCTACTTTCATTAATACTGGAGTTATTAAATTAATCCATAAAAGAGGATCTAAGGATGATCTTAATAACTGGAGACCTATCTCTTGTCTGACTTCTCCGTACAAAATTTATGCTTCCTCCCTTGCTAGAAGGTTGAGTCCTTTGATGGATTCCATTATTCTTCCTGAGCAAAAAGGTTTTATTAAAGGAAGATTTATTCTTGATGCTATTATCTCTATTTGGGAAGGGATGGATTTTGCTAAGGATAATAACATTGACACTTTCTTTTTTAAGATTGATTTTGACAAGGCCTATGATAGGATTGAGTGGGATTTTATTCTGCAATCTCTTCATGACATTGGTGCAGGGAAAAACTTTATTAAGTACACTAGTGTTTTGTTTGGCAATGCTCAGTCCAAAGTTGCCATGAATGGTCACCTGTCTTCCCCTTTTAAGCTTTGCAGGTCTGTGAGACAAGGATGCCCGTTAGCCCCCTTACTGTTTGCTATTACTAGTGATGCTCTTGGCTGGCTTGTTAAAGATTGTATTAATAAAGGTCTTTTAAAAGGTTTAGAAATTCCTCAAGCTACTGACATGCTCTGTTGCAGATGTTTGCTGATGACACAAATCTTGTGATGGAGGCTGATCCTACTTCTGCTAACACTTTTTTAAACTGTCTTAAGACCTTCTGTCTGGCTAGTGGGTCTGTTGTTAATCATCACAAAACCGGTTTTTTTTGCCTCTAATGACTTGATCCCGGATTGTGTGGTTGCTGCAGGGTGTGACATCATTAAAAAGGGTACTGTTTTCAGATTATTGGGCATCCCTATGGGATTTAATATAACCTTTCAACAGAGATGGGACTGGGTTTTGGACAAATTTAGACTAAAGATTTTTAAATGGATGGATATGCAGACCAATATTTCCCAAAGAGTGTTTGTGTTGAAGCATTATATTCTCCCTGGTCTAACTTACTTCCTTGCTTGTTGGCAGCCTACCAAGAAGCAGTTGGCTCAAGTCATTGCCCTTTCCAGGAGATTCTTATGGGGTAGTTCCAAAATTCCAAAAGTTGCTTGGAAGATATGCTGTATGAAGAAATCTCAGGGAGGCCTTGGCCTTCTATGTCCCTCAAGAATGGCTACCCAAATGGCAGCAAAATGGATTCTTAGGGCTATTTCTTCTTCTGACTTTTGGGCCTGCTTGATTAAAAGAAATATCAATTCTTTTTGCTTGAGAAGTAATAAGAACTGGTGTAATTTTTCTCTTTGGGATATTGTGTCATCCCCTGCCATTTTCATCCCCAAAGGGAGTCAGCTGGTTTGTAACTTCTGGAAGGCTTGGATGTCTATCAAGGAAGATTACAAACTTCCCATCTGGTTTGCTAAGAATCACTCCTTTTTATTACAGGATTCTTTATGGATTGGCTGGTTTTCCTGTTATAGGGATGCCTCCCTGCCTATAAGGTGGCATAAATGTAAAAAATATGGTTTCAATAAATGGGAGGATTTGTTGAGAAATGGGCAGGTGATTGAGGATACTCACATTTTGAATGCTAATGACCTGTCTATGTCTTGCAAATAGATAATCAAGGAAAAGAAGTTGCAGCTGCTGAGATTGAGGGCAGAAAATCTTTGGGACAAAGTTATTGCCTTGTCTGTGGTGGCTCAGGATATGTATTCTTCCTACAAGTCTTCCTACATCAGCATATCTAACATTTGTGGTAGGCTGAATAAAAAATGGGACCTGTCCTGGAACAATCATCAATGGAGGTACAGATTTCAAAGCCTCTGGGCTTATCCTATGGCTAACAAGCATTCCTGTCTCCTGTGGCTGATTCTGCACAAAGGAGTCTGGACTGAGAGCAGAGCTAGAAAATATAATATTGATGCAGGATTGTGTAAATCTTGTGGCAAGGTTGAAGATTTGGAACACCTTTTTTTAAATGTAAAGACAGTATGGCTTTTTGGAAAATCATACAATTCTATTGCCAGACTGTTGGGATCTATACCCTGGGAGTCAAGGAGCTGCTTATTGGAGAAACTTACAGGATGGACATTGCTTTGTGGCAGATTGTGAGAGCTCATATCCTTTGGTACGTGTGGAAAAGCAGAAACAGCAAGATTTATGACAAAAATGGAAAAAATTTTCTTTTTTCCTGTCTTATTGGAATCAGAAGAATTGCCTACAGGTGTAGCAACATTCCCCTCAACGAGAAATTAATAGATAAAAAACCCTTGTATGTAGTCAAAAATTACCCTTTTAGTACATGGAAGAACAAATTGCTTCAGATGTACTCTAGTGACAGAAACAATATGATCAGTTTCTTTAACTGGTACATAAGAAACTATGTGAAGTAAGTGATGGCTGGCTTGGGCTTTCTTGGCCCTGGTCTTTGCTCCTGGTTTTTCTGAGGTGTTCTCCTCCCAACTATTTTGTGGGAGGGTTCAGTAACGTTCAAAAGAAAAACTCTGAAACAAGAGTACCTCTGTAATTGGGTCATGCACCTCGGTCTGTGAGTCTCTTGTTGGGGTGCGGGTCGCCTTTAGTGCCCCTCTCCCCCCTCGCTACGAGGGGGGCTCTTGCATTCCTATCTGTTCAGTTCCCGGGGGTTTCCCCTGGGGAGCTCGTCTGGTTGGTGCTCTTTGGGGCGCTGCTCTGGTCCTACTCCATGTCGCTGCATGAAGCTCTCAGGGACGGGATGGCGGGTCCGTCCCTTCAGAAGGGGGAGTTGAATGGCTTGCAGACAGCGATCAACCCTGTCTTCGACTTTGGTGAAACCCTAAATGGTAATGTCTCTGTGACTACTTTTGGCTCTCAAGTCTTCGACAAGATGCAGGTATCTACCAAACCTTTGAGCGGTTTGCAAAGCTCTAGTTCTATGTCGTATGCTGGTGCTCTTCAAGCTCCTCAACAAAATGCCTTCTCCATGTTCAACATGCAAGGTTTCGCAGGTATGTCTCCTCCTCACTCGTCTATTCGGGACAGTAAAGGAAAAGAAAACATTGATTTGGGCATGGAAGAGGAAGGTTCTTTCCCTAATCGACGTCCTGAACATGTTATAAATCTTGAACCAGAAGTAGAAGACAGAGATGATTCCACTCTGGTCATTGATAGTATGTCCTTAGAAAAATGGAACAACCATCTGACTGAGAAAGTAGTCATTGGTTTATGTCATGGTCTTAGACCTGCTCAGGAAGTCCTAAAGAGTTGGATGAAGGTTAACTGGGAAACTAGAGGTCTCTTTGCCAAACACATTCAATATTTGCCTAATAACTATTTTCTGTTCTTTTTTGAGGATGGAAACAATGCTATGCATGTGATTGCTGAAGGACATTGGTTAATACGAAATACTCCTATCTCTTTTTTTAAATGGTTTCCTGGGTTTAACCCTAGGGGCCCAAAACTAACTAAGGTGCCAGTGTGGATTGAACTTCCTGATCTGCCCGTGGAATACTTTCCTTGGATTGAAAAGCTTGGGGGGCTTATTGGCAGAGTTCTTGGACAGAAGCCTAGGAATGGCTTTAACCCTAAATGGGATCCTTTGATGCTTGTCGAAGTAGATATTTCCAAAGAAATCAAACCTATTCTTGTCCTTAAAAATTCTGAAGGGTACAAGCTGCATGAACAAAAGGTTGTTTACAAGAATTTACCTAATGCTTGTTTTCATTGTTATAGGCAGGGGCATTTGATTAAGGACTGTCCCTCTCTTGTGAGCAATCAGGGTAAGGAGAACAGAGATGAGAAATAAGAAAAACAGGGTTCTAATGTTAAGAAAGAGGAGAATCCCAAGGAAGATTTGGGCCTCAGAAAGCAGACAGGTAAAATCAAAAGGAGGTCCTATCAGGTCGGTCTAAAACCTGAAACTCTTGTTAAAGTTATAAGTAATCCTTTCCAGATTCTTGATATGTCTAATTCTTATGAGCCTGAGAACGCAGATTGTGTTGGCATACAAAAGGGTAATAATGAGCCTCTGTCTGCCCTTTCGGGTAGAAATCACTTAGAAAGCGGTGAGGGATGGACCGTTGTGGGTAAGAAAAACAGTGTTAAGCCCCAATCTCTTAAAATTAATCCCTCCCCTGTTCAGAACCATTCAGAAGATGATAATGAGTTTGCTCTACAAAAATCTAATGACCCTTTTGTAGAACAATTGAATAACAGTGATGAAGAGGGGATGTTACAGGCAGGTGTTTTGGATGATAATGAGGATAATATGATTATTGATAAGATGGCAAGTCCCTCAGTCAAAGATAAATCAAAGCCCAAAAGGAAAGATGTTATTAGGACTTCCATCTCAGCTGTGAAACCGATCAAGAATCTCAAAAAATAATTTTTATGGATTTCCTCAATCTTATTTCTTTAAATACTAAAGGGTTGTCTGATCCTGTTAGAGGCAAGGTCATTAGTAACTGGTTAAAAGACTCCTCTCTTTCTCCTGATTTTATCTGTCTGCAGGAGCTTAAGGTTGGTGGAGATCAACTTATTGCCAATCTGAAGATAATTTCCAGTAACTCCACCTAGTTTTCTACTAATCATAGTGGAAAGGGTGGGGCAACTATTGGTATTAAGTCTAGTATCAGTCAAGTTGTTGAAAAGTCTTTGATTAGTGATTCCAATCAGTGGATTGGCCTCAAGTGTAAAGATCCTTTCAATTTCACTATTATTTCTGTTTATGCAGCTAATAATCCTTTTGACAGGTCCAAATGCTGGGAGGAAATTGGTAAGCTTGATGGGGATCTTATCCTTACTGGTGATTTTAATATGGTCACTAACTCTGCTGACAGAATAGGTAATTGTAATAATGTGATAGCTGGAGGTGAAAAAAATCAATGGTTCAGATTAGTGAACTTGCATAACCTTGTTGATATTTCTTCTAGTACTGGTCATACCTGGAACAACAGATGTTCTAGTAATAGGCTTTCGGCCAGACTTGATAGAATCTACATGAACTCCTCCAGATTTCAGGTTTTGTGGAACTGTAGCTGTACCACTGATCCCTCCCTTCAAATTTCGGATCATGTTCCTATTGTTGTTAAAATGGCTAGCAATAACCCGTCTTACAGAGCCGGGTGGCCTCATGTGGATATGTCTTTGTTTGAAGTGCCTATTGTTAAGGTGGAAATCATTAATATTTTTAAAAAGCATTTCTTCCGGGGATGTTCCCCTTTCAAGGCCTGGGAGGCTGCTATTAAAGATGTTCAAACTGCCCTTGCCTTTTTTAAGAAAAAAGCCAGGGAGACCAGGTATAACAGAAGAATGATGCATATTAAAGAGATAGACAGAATTGAAAGTTCCAATTTAAGTAGTAATGTTAAGATTCAGAAGATCCTGGAGCTTCAGGAAAAAGTGAGGTATGAAGACTACCTTCTGGCTTGTGGTGCCCTTGCCACGTCTAGAGAGTTCTGGGCTGGGAAAGTGGATAAACCTAATAAGCACATGTATGAGATTATGAGAAAAAAAAAAGCTAAAGATTTCATTCCTCTCTTAAGGAAAAGCAATGGTGATGTTGCCTCTAGTATTAAGGATAACTTACAGGAGGCTGTGTCCTTCTTTACCAATGTTTTCTCTATGCCTCCCAAGAGAGGGGAGCAAATCTGGAGTGCAAGAGCTGCCATTGCCCTTTGTAGGAAGAAATTGGTTCCTCAGGGCTTGGTCTCCCTCCTTGATCTCCCCCTTTCTGCTGGTGAGGTTAGAGAAACCATTAGTAAGTTGAAGCCCTGTAAGTCCCCTGGTCATGATGGCATTCCTAATGAGTTTTTTCAGGAGTTTAAAGAAATTCTGGTGCCCATTATTCTCTGGATCTGGCAAGAAGCCATAAGTAGAGGGTCTCTTTCTACCTTCATTAATACTGGAGTTATTAAATTAGTTCATAAAAGAGGATCTAAGGATGATCTTAACAACTGGAGACCTATCTCTTGTCTGACTTCTCTTTACAAAATTTATGCCTCCTCCCTTGCTAGAAGATTGAGTCCTTTGATGGACTCCATTATTCTTCCTGAGCAGAAAGGGTTTATTAAAGGAAGATATATCCTTGATGCTATTATCACTATTTGGGAAGGGATGGATTATGCTAAGGACAATAATATTGACACCTTCTTTTTCAAAATTGATTTTGACAAGGCTTATGATAGGATTGAGTGGGATTTTATTCTTCAATCTCTTCATGATATTGGAGTTGGGAAAAACTTTATTAAGTACACCAGTGTGTTATTTGGCAATGCTCATTCCAAAGTTGCCATGAATGGTCACCTGTCTTCCCCTTTTAAGCTCTGTAGATCTGTTAGACAAGGTTGTCCCTTAGCTCCCTTATTGTTTGCCATTACTAGTGATGCTCTTGGCTGGCTTGTTAAAGATTGTATTAATAAAGGTCTTATTAAAGGTCTAGAAATTCCTCAAGCTGCTGACAAGCTTTGCTTACAGATGTTTGCTGATGACACTAATCTTGTGATGGAAGCTGATCCCATGTCTGCTAACACTTTTTTAAATTGTCTAAATACCTTTTGTCTGGCAAGTGGTTCAGCTGTCAATCACCACAAAACTGGTTTTTATGCTTCTAATGATTTTGTTCCTGACTGTGTGCATAGGGCAGGGTGTGACATCATTAAAAAAGGTACTGTTTTCAGATTATTGGGTATCCCAATGGGATTTGAAATTACTTTTCAGCAGAGATGGGACTGGGTCATGGATAAATTTAGAGTAAAGATCTTTAAATGGATGGATATGCAGGCCAACATTTCCCAAAGAGTCTTTGTTTTGAAGCATTATATTCTTCCTGGACTAACTTATTTCCTTGCCTGTTGGCAGCCTTCCAAGAAGCAGCTTGCTCAAATCATTGCTTTGTCCAGAAGGTTCTTATGGGGCAGCTCCAAAATTCCGAAAGTAGCATGGAAGATTTGCTGTATGAAGAAATCTGAAGGTGGCCTTGGTCTTTTTTGCCCCTCTAGGATGGCTACTCAAATGGCTGCTAAATGGATCCTGAGATCTATTTCCTCATCAGACTTTTGGGCCTGTCTGATTAAAAGAAATATCAAATTATTTTGCTTGAGTAACAATAAAAGTTGGTGTAACTTTTCTATTTGGGATATTGTGACTTCCCCTATCACCTTCGTTCCCAAAGGGAGTCAGTTGGTTTGTAACTTCTGGAAGGCCTGGATGTCTATCAAGGAAGGATACAAACTGCCCATATGGTTTGCCAAGAATTACTCCTTTTTATTACAAGATTCTTTATGGGTTGGATGGTTTACTAATTATAGGGAAGTCTCCCTCCCTATAAGGTGGCATAAATGTAAAAATTATGGTTTCAATAAATGGGAGGATCTGATGAGAAATGGTCAAGTGTTGGAGGATAATCAAATTATGAATATTAATGACCTTTCTGTGGCCTGTAAACAGATTATCAAAGAAAGGAAGCTGCAGTTGATGAGCATGAGGGCAGAATACTTGTGGGACAGAATTATTGCCTTGGAGGTGGTGGCTCAGGACATGTATGCTTGTTACAAGTCTGCCTTCACCAGTATTCATAGCATATGTGAGAGATTGAATAAAAAGTGGGACCTGTCCTGAAACTATCATCAATGGAGGTACAGGTTTCAAAGCATCTGGGCTTACCCTATGACTAACAAGCATTCCTGTCTTCTGTGGTTGATATTACACAAAGGAGTCTGGACTGGAAGCAGAGCTAGAAAATATAATATTGATGCAGGATTGTGCAAAGCTTGTGGCAAGGTTGAAGACTTGGAACACTTGTTCTTTAAATGTAAAGACAGTATAGCCTTTTGGAAAATCATTCAATTCTATTGTCAGACTGCTGGAATCTACTCTCTGGGAGTTAAGGAGTTGCTTATTGGAGAAACTTACAGGATGGACATTGCCTTATGGCAGATGGTGAGGGCTCACATTCTCTGGTTCGTTTGGAAAAACAGAAACAGCAAGATTTTTGACAAAAATGGAAAAAGCTTTCTTTTCTCCTGCCTTGTTGGAATAAGAAGAATAGCCTACATGTGCAGCAATATTCCCCTCAATGAGAATTTTCTAGATAAGAACCCCTTGTATATTGTCAAAAAGTACCCTTTTAGTTCTTGGAAGAACAAATTGCTTCAGATACACTCTAGGGACAGAAACAATATGATCAGTTACTTTAACTGGTATATTAGAAACTTTTTGATGTAAGGTGTGCTGGCTTGGGCTCCCTTTGCCCTTTGCCTTTAGCTTCAGCTCTTGATCTGAGGTGTTCTCCTCCCATGCAAAGCTGTGGGATTTAGTCTTGTATTTTCTTTCCTGCATCAATATTATACTTTCTGTTTGTGCTCAAAAAAAAAAAAAAAAAAAACTATTTTGTGAGAGTGCTTTTGTAATTTTTCTTCCTGCATCAATATTATACTTTCCGTTTGTGCTCAAAAAAAATAGTTTCCTTTTGAAGCCTTGTGGATTTAGATTCAAGAGTGTGAAGCGTGAGTTCTTTGACCCCACATACTAACTACATACAGGTCATCTTGAGATTGAATAAAATGCACTCCAGAATTGCTGAGTCGCATGCGCAGGTTCACCGAACTGTTCTAGGCCTCATATTTTCTTTGTCTCATCACTTTGACGTGAACATCTCAAGCTATCATTAAATGACATCATGACGTGGATCCAATCATAGATTTTTAACTTGACTGAAAGCCACCAGATGCAACTGTGAGCAATCACATCGTGAATGACAAAAAAAATTGAATATGATGTATGATACTGTAAGTTGCAATCGACGGTGCGCAATTCTTCTACTAGATGCAACGTATGAGAGACTGAGAGTGCATAGCAATGGTGTGCTTTCTCCGCATGTCTTCTGACGATGTGGCAAACTTCGATGCCTATCCTGACCACCGATATCACTGTGCAAATGCCACCACGCTCAAGAGCTGGTACTGTTGTGTCAGAGGGAAGCTATCAGTGTATGTGTCAAAACTATCAGTTGAATTCACTCGCGTTCTTGTGTTAGTGTGCTTCTGCCACATGATCAAAGTCGTGACCATTGATGAAATGGCATGCAACAACTTGAATCATCGGATCCTCTGACAATACTGGCTCAACGGACTACACGTCAGAACCTCTCACTCATGCACTGTTTCTAGCGCAAGGCAAATTCGACGTCTTTCTCTCGCTCTCTGTATATTTGGCGACGTGAGTGGTGCAGCGTTTGTCTGTATTGCTAATGGAGGGGTCGATACAGGTCATGAGGCTTGCTTTAGTCAATGGCAATCACGTTACTGCATTGATGAAGTATTGGGTCGGAGTGGATTGTATGGACCACGTAGTTGGAATCATAGCCAGAAGGACATCCGTTGCATTATACAGTGATGCTATGAGCAAATCAGAGGAAAAGAAATATCACTTCGCTCTCTCTCTCTCTCTCTCTCTCTCTCTCTCTCTCTCTGTGAGAGTTCTCCCTCCCAAAAATCAACCTGAGAAGATGTCCCAGTTCATTGGCAGGTGGAGCAGATGAGGGCAGAGCGTGCTCTTTCTCTCTCTACAACCAATGATGAGCACTCTTTGTCTCTCCAACCAGGTCGATCCTTGGATGTGAGTTGCTTCAGAGCTGAATATGTGCAATCGATGATGAGTTGCTCAAATTATGCTCGCTCTATTGGACTCATGTGCCAATGCTCTTGCACCGCGACATGTTAGACATGATAGAAGGCCTTAGGTTGGTCCTGTGGAAGCATTTAATGCTTTGCAAGCCGAGGAAGAATAGTGATCCTCGGAGTACGGATCATCAATCTCTCTCTCTCTCTCATGCTTCTGAAGCTTTGTGGAGAGCAAGTACAATAGCAAGTCGGCTGGGAGTCGATGCCTGAGCAAGCTCCTGCACAAGCCTCTGGAATGGAAGCTGGTCACCTCTCGTTCTGAGGTGTCTGGTTACGTTTGCAAATGCACAACCAAAAGAGTCGTCTGCTAATGTTGTCTCCACTTAGTGGTTTTCAATAGGTAGTCGATCTTGGATGACATAGAAATCTTTCATAGGCAATCCCTATGGCCATCTAGGCTTCTTTCTGCCTCAACCCAGATTCACATTGTTCATCATCCACCTTAATATGCACAGGTGGATGGAGATCTTCTCTGTGGTATTTGAATACCAGGTACAGTTTCTGTGTTTTGCTGAGAGGACTATGTGAGTGGTAGAGCGGAGCTGAGTTAGAAGCTGTGATCAGTCTTCCCGCTTCAATACACCAACAGATCTGAGGATAGGTCTGAGGAGTGTTGAGGTGGGCGCAAGGAGGAGAAGCAGCAGGGTTCATTGTAGCTTGTTAGGGAAAATAGAAGCTATTCTGTGTGCTATGAATGGTAGGCTTTGTTTGTTGCAGTTGATTTGCACTTCCCCTGCTTGACCTATGTGTTGTAGATGCCTCCTCTCCACCCTTTTGTGCAAAGCGTTCCCCGGTTCCTGCTTGTGCTTTCCTCTGGATGTGCACAATTCAAAATCAACTTGTGCTCCTATGATAGGTGTTTTGTTCGACTCCACAGAGTCACCATGCACATGTAATTACAGAGAGTAAGGAGCAGTTGAAAATAAGTTTGGGCATTGATACAATCACAAAATTGTTTTTGAGGATTCCACGAAGGTGATGTGAACAAATGATTTCGTGAATAGTGTCATGAAGGTGAAACAAGTGTTTATGAACACTCCATGATGATGATATGAACCACCCAAACAAGCAAAGCTGCCCCTAAAAATGATGTAAGACCATAATAATGAAAGGAAAAACAACATAAAGTGGTTATAACCACTATTTAAACTAGAGATGTCACAAAGGCCATGAACAATATCATAGGATCATAAAGCACCTCCTAAAATACATCAAGAACAAGGGTGGGAGGGTTGGAAAGATAGGTGAAAGAGAAGGGTGGGAGCGTAGAGTGGTGAAAGGGTGGAGGAATGATGAAGAAGAAGGGTGGGAGGGTGGGCAAATGGGCAAAATGAGGCCCAAAAGAGTGTAAACTAATGGCAAAAGCTTCTCCAAATGAGTGAAGAGCAACACCACCAAACTCAAGCACCACCACCACCAAAATCACCACCAAATGTACCACCAAGAGAACCACCAAGACCTCCACCTAGTGCTCTGATACCATGTAGAGAGTACACGGGTGGAACCAAAATGAAAAGAAGCTGAGTGTACTCACAAAAGAAAGAGTGTGTGAGACTCAAAATGAGTAGTCCATGAAATGGGTAAACTCATGTGGATTAGAAATGAGCTTGCCAAGAGCATGGAGTAGGCTCTTCAAACTTCTAACCAAGTACAAATGGGGGGAGAGGACCTCCTTATATAGATTTGGGAGGGTCTCTCCAAAGTACATCTCATGTGGGATAATTCCCCTCAAAGGAGAATGAATACAATGGTAGAAACAAATGGCAAGGTAACCAAATACAAAGGATATAATATAAAACGGAAATATAATGGAAATAGAGTGACTCCAAGATACAAAAGGGAGATGAAACTCTCATATTCTCAACAAGATGTACCATATATAGCATAAGGCAAATGCTATATGGCACCAGATAGAGAGAAAGAAAAGGCAAGGTTGTGACTTAGAAGAGAAGTTTTGGATGTAGGACAACAAGAGTAGGCAAAATGATTATGAAGTAGAGTAGTTCTCATCTCTCAAAGAGTGCCAAAATCGATTGAATCTCAGCATTGATGGAGAATGGCATCCTTATAGTTGTCATCCCTAAATTTCAAAAGGCTACTCTTAACAAAATAGAGATAGTGCATTTAAGATTGCAGATGAATTTATGATCATATGCATATGCACATCGCTCTCTAAGTTACATATTTAATCATCTCAGGGAGGATGATAGGTGCACTCTAGGCGGCCATTCTTGTCTTTTATTGAATCACATAGAGTTCCTTCAAGTTAAGCATAGTTGTACATCTAAAAGAGCTACATAGTGTTGGGGGAGAGAGAGAGAGAGAGAGAGAGAGACTAACGAGGCAATGATTAGGCAAAAGCACTATGCATGCTACCTATTTAAATAGGAAGATGAACACTGAACATGAAGGTTCTCCTTGAAAATGTGATCCTCAGCAACAATAGAGTATACTGAAGCTGCAACAAAGGAAGCATTACCTTCAAGTGACAAAGAGGGAGAGAGATAGATAGATATGGGGAGAGAAAGAGAGAGTTTCTTGTAAAGATATTTTTGCCAAAAGTGACTAACACTGAGTCATAACAAATTATAAGAACAAAGACATGTTCTCTTTTTAATTTGAGAAGAAATGCATGAAATATCGCAAAAAAACTTCACTTTTGTATCTAAGTGTGGAAAACATAGTTTCTTGTTCAATAAGTGCCATGAAAAACTATCCACTTGTTGTATCAATTCACGAAGTAGCTAGCCAAATTATATTTAAAGATAGAGAAAGCTACCTAATGATCAAGTACCTCCCATTAGAGCTTCCAATTCTAGAGAGTAGTGGCAATAGTGCCAAAAAGAAAGAAATACAACCTCTTGATATATTACTTGCTCCAAAAGCATAGATAATTGTTCTCATTACTATTTACAATTTGCATAACTCGACATGGAAAAATAAAATAGATTCTTCAAGGCTCAACATATATAATACCACATCATTTGATAATAGTACATAAATTACGAGAAGCTTTTATGGATACCGCTATTGATATTAACAAAGGTGTTCCAATTAGGAGTTCAAGTATATGACTTTAACCATCCATAAATATAAATGAAACCACACATCAATCCAACAGAACTAAGAAAAATCTGGATAAAGATAAACATAAGTAGAAAGAAGCTTTGAGCATTATATTCCAATGAAAAAATAATTACACATGTATGTTTACAAATTTGGACAACTTTTGTACACTAGAAGTTGATCGTATGTTTGCTTGGCCTCATACATAACATTTTCTTTAGCCACTTGAGAACTCTCAGTAGGCTTTTCTTGCTCTAGAATTGGCTCTTCAAGGTCAACCATGTCTCCTGGCTCATCTACCAATGGTGGCACGGGCTCCCTTGAGGTAGGTAGGAATCTTTCTGTGTTAGCAATATGTCTTTTCCCAACCTCTTGATACTCATCTTGGAACTAATTCAGCCCTTTAATTCACATTCTAATGAAGCTAACTTGGGATTCATCTTTCTTTGTAGCTACACAATGCTTGACATTTTGAGCGCACATGCGAGTGTCATCCCTGAAAACAAATAGATCAATTAGAGGTGATGGAAAAAGAGATGTGGATGAGAAACATTGCAAGTACAATTATCTGTGACAGAGAATAAGTCCAGGACCCAATCATCATCATTAGAGAACAATTGAATCAGGGGCCTATGATAAGGATTATCCAATGTAATGTCCCCTTCTGGATGATGAAGTTTCTTTGTAACTACAGGGAACATTAGTACATTTGAAATTCCATTCTCATTGCAATGTTCCTTGACCCTTCTTTTACTGACTTCATCATAGTAACTTATTATAAGGCACTTGATTGCACTAACAAACCTATGGTGTGGGGTGTGATTTATGTTTGTCTTTACCCTACGAACAAATACTTGTAAGTAAACGGGGACATGAAATTTCAACACAGAGACAAAAAGCAAACAACTTTGAGAATGAAGATCAAAGAAAATACCATGTAAAACACTCTACATCATGAAACATTGATGTCAAGGTTGTTGAGACAGAGAAAGATTGGTCCCTACTATGGAAAATGACAATCCTCTAGAGTGGTGATAGGGTCAATTCAACAAAATGTGTTACCATCTTTCTTATTTGTGGGTGCTTGAATGTCTCATCATCATTAATGGAACCACTCATCCTAAACCCATATGGGATGTCTGCTATGAGAAGGGAATAATGTTTCCTAGGAACTACTGTGTACACGTTATTTACATCATCGCAAAAAACACTGTAATACAATGTCCTTAGAGGGTCTATGGGGTTTAAAAAACACTTTAGTTCAGACGATTCACCCCTTGAACTCCATCTTCTTGGCCTTTATTCTGGACTCCTCATGCCTTGCACTTTGTATATGTGTGAGGAAGGTAGCAAGATAGTCCTAATTGGCCTCACCACTCTCCTTATTTCGAGATTTCTAGAAAGAAAGGATGCATACATTCATCATTCTTGCATGTGTACTAATCGACTACATATGTGTATACTTGCATCATTCTTGCATGTGTACGAATCAACTATATATGTCTGCATGCCTTTGTATATGTGTATGATTTCACCTATTACTGATTCAATGAAGTGATTCTTTTTGAACATAGAGTATGCAATGAAGTGACTCTCCTTCATCATGGAGTACTGAATGATGTGGCTTCCCTTCGACATAGAGTACATAACAAAATTTCAAAAAAATAAAACTTAGATCTTCAAATCTTAGATCTTCAAATCTCGGTTATTTTTCTCAAGTTGCATAGAGTATATAACAAAATTTCAAAAGAATATGCCGGACATATTCAAATGTCAGTTATTTTGCTCAAGTTGTCTATGGAGGTATCTAGCAATTTGGCAAAATATGGCATTTAGGATCCATGAAAAGTATGCATCTATGTTGTTTGGCAAAACACGTGTTGTGCAACTTAGGAATACGATTCGATTTGGCACAAGATCCTATCCTTATTTGATGATGAAACTTTATCATGGTCAATCTTTAGATTAACCTAATTGTTTCTTTCTTTACTTTTTGAGACTACCATTACCTAAATCTTAATTATTTCATTTTTGTGTAGTGATTCGTGAAGCATGAAAGTGCGTGCGTTTGATCAATGACTACAAATTTGTGAAAGTGATTTCTATTTTATTTCGCTCCTCCAAATATAAAAAAGAAGTGCTACACACACACACACACACACACACACACACACACATATATATATATATATATATATATATATATATATATATATATATAGAGAGAGAGAGAGAGAGAGAGAGAGAGAGAGAGAGATGCATATGTTATTTATATACATAAATAAATTTTGGGAAGGCTAAAGGTAAGAAAAATTAATAGATGGCTTCAAAAGAATCACGCTTCCAACCAAGCTTCAGGAGTATTCTTGTGAATCCTAGGGTTGGGCTTCAGATTTAACTCCTAATAGGGGGTGGCACTACAACATATGAGGGGCATACCAATGTTCTTCATACTGATGGTCACCCTTAGCATCAGTATAATCGTGGAAAATATCTCTAAAGATCTCGTTATGCATACCGGTGGTCATTTGATCGTCGGTATGACTGTTTAAAAATGGGTCGTTGATATCCAATGCGGTTGCCAATATGGATGTCGGTATAGGCATCGGTATAAGCGTCGGTATAAGCATCGATAATTACCTAAAATTACCGATGCTTATACTGATGCCTATACCAGTGCCTATACCGATGCCCATACGGATGCCTAGTTTTAAACATGTAGGGGACCCGAGAGCAAAAAGTTGACATTTTGCACGTCATTTGAACTCAGCATTACTTCTGTTGAACTTGTGTGTGTGAACTGAATTGTGACTTGCATTGTGTTGTGCACACACACACAGATCTCTCTCTCTCTCTCTCTCTTGCTCTCTCTCTTTAGACCTCACATCTTGGTAAGTGGTGCATGTACTTTTACCGTTTCTCTTTCTCTATGCTTTCTGTTTTATAGTTTCTCTTCTCTTTGGTTTCACAAGAGGTTTTTGGCATGCATTCTTTGGAATTCGACGAGAGACAACATTCATTAGACTTTGATGACAATGATCCAAAAGAGGGACATACCTGTAAGTGATTGTTTTATTCTCTATTGATAGAGAGTGAGAAAGAGAGAGAGAGAGAGAGAGAGAGAGAGAGAGAGAGAGAGAGAGAGAGAGAGAGAGATAAAAGAGAGAGAAAACGAGAAAGAGATAGATAGACAGAAAGAAAGAGAGATAAAGAGAGAGAGAGATAAAGAGAGAGAGAGATAAAGAGAGAGAGATAAAGAGAGAGAGAGATAAAGAGAGAGAGAGATAAAGAGAGAGAGAGATAAAGAGAGAGAGAGATAAAGAGAGAGAATAAGAGAGATAGAGATAGATACACACACACATACACACATGCATACATACACACACATATACACACATGCATACATACACACACATGCATACATACACACACACATACACACATGCATACATACACACACACACATATAAAAACATGCATACACATACATATGCATACATACATTCACACACACTCACATACATACATACATACATACATACACACACTCACATACATATACACACACTCACATATATACATACACAAACATATGCATACATACATATATACATACACAAACATATGCATGCATACATTCACACACATACGTACACACACATGCATATTACACACTCACATACACATATTCATGCATATGCATGCATGCATACACACATATATATGCACTCACATACATATTACATACACACATACATATACATACACACACATATACATACACACTCACATACATACACACACACACACTCACATATATACATACACACTCACACCTATACACACACATACATATTACATACACACATGCATATACATACACACACATATCCATAGACATGCATATGCATACACACATGCATACACACACATATGCATACACACACATATGCATATACATACACACACATATGCATATACATACATACACATATGCATACACACATATGCATATACATACACACACATGCATATACATACATACACATATGCATACACATGCATATGCATACACACACATGCATATACATACATACACATATGCATACACACACATATGCATATACATACACATGCATATGCATACACACACATATGCATATACATACACACACATGCATATACATACATACATACACATATGCATACACATGCATATGCATACACATGCATATGCATACACATGCATATGCATACACATGCATATGCATACACATGCATATGCATACACATGCATATGCATACACATGCATATGCATACACATGCATATGCATACACATGCATATGCATAAACATGCATATGCATATACATACACATACATGAATATACATACACACACATGCATATGCATACACGTGCATATGCATACACATGCATATGCATACACATGCATATGCATACACATGCATATGCATACACATGCATATGCATACACATGCATATGCATACACATGCATATGCATACACGCACATGCATATGCATACACACACATACATATGCATACATACACATATGCATACATACACATATGCATACACACACATATGCATACACATGCATATGCATATGCATACATACATACACACATGCATATACGTACATACATACACACATATGCAAACACATGCATATGCATACATACATACACACATGCATATACATACATACATACACACATTGTTTTTATTAAATTCAATATATATAAGAAAAAGAAAAGAAAAAAATTAGAATATATAATTAAATATATATAAAAAATAGGATTTTAGTATACATAAATAAATAAAAAATAGGATTTTAGTATACATAAATAAATAAAAAATAGCCAGTGTTTTAATTAAATATATAAAATTACGATTTAAGGGTTTTTTAATCAAATTAAATATATAAAATTAGGATTAGGGTTTTTAGGCTGTTTACACATGCATACACACATATACACATATACACATATACACATATAATATATATACACATGCATACACACATATACATGTTTTAGGTCTAGGTCTTTAGGAGAAGAGTTTTAATTTTTTTACATACATATAATAAAAAAATATATATATATATATATATATATATAATAGGTCTTTAGTGTATATATATATATATATATATTATATACTTAAATATATATAATTAAATATATATAATCAAATATATAAAAATAAGGATTCATCGTCTTTTAATTAAATTAAGTATATATAAGAAAAAGAAAAGAAAAAAATTAGAATATATAATTAAATCTATATAGAAAATTGGATTTTAGTATAGATAAATAAATATGAAAATAGCTATTGTTTTAATTAAATATATATAATTAAATCTATAAAATTAAGATTTTAGGTTTTTTATCAAAAGTAAATATATAAAAATAGGATGAGGATTTTTAGGCTGTTTACATATGCATACACACATATACACATATACACACATAATATATGTACACATACACATATATATACACATGCATACACACATATACATGTTTTAGGTCTAGGTCTTTAGGATTAGGGTTTTAGGTTTTTTACAAGAGTTTAATAAAAACAAATATATATAATTAAATATGTAAAAAATAGGTTTTTAGTATCAAAATAAAAGAAATATATAAAAATAGGTTCTTTAGTCTAGATAAATAAATAAATATATATAATCAAATATATAAAAAATAAGGATTTACCATCTTTTAATTAAATTAAATATATATAAGAAAAAGAAAAGAAAAAATTAGAATATATAATTAAATCTATATAAAAAAATAAGATTTTAGTATAGATAAATAAATATGAAAATAGCTAGTGTTTTAATTAAATATATATAATTAAATATATAGAATTAGGATTTTAGGGTTTCTTTATAAAATTAAAGATATAAAAATAGGATTAGGGGTTTTAGGCTATTTACACATGCATACACATACATATATACATGCATACACACATATATATGTTTTAGGTCTAGGTCTTTAAGATTAGGGTTTTAGGTTTTTTACATACATATAATAAAAATAAATATATATAATTAAATATATAAAAAATAGGTCTTTAATATATATATATATATATATATATATATATATATATATATATATATATATATATATATATATATATATATATATATATATATATATATATATATATATATATATATATATAGGTCTTTAGTATAGATAAATAAATAAATATATAAAATTAAATATATATAATATATACACATGCATAGAAACATATACATATTTTAGTTTTAGGTTTTTAGGATTATGGTTTTTAGGTTTAATAAGAAAAATCAAATGTTCTAAAATGTCCATATTGTATTAAATGGCTAGGTTGGATCCGGAGGAGAGAATGGTATGTCGTTGCACTCAGTGAAAGTATCAAATTTATTGGAAATCACGGATTTATACTGCACATGTTAGAGAATATGTATCCTTTGATAAATGTCAACTACAAAACCTAAATACCATTCGCATGGTCCCCTTGGTGAGCAGGTGGACCCAAACAACATTGCACCGATAAGCGCTCGTGGACATAAGAGAACAAAGAGGGAGGTAGAAGTACAAGCTACTGATAGCATTACACAAAATGAACACATGAAAGAAATGCTCAAAGTGTTTTATGAGATGGATGAAGTTCACGATGGTGGAGAAGATGTCATGGGTTTCATGGACACAACATAATTTCCACGATCAGAAACCGATGAAAAATATGAGAACATGTGAATACTAACCCATTTACCATTGTACACTAGGGCAAAGATATCTGTACTATGTGAGTCACTCACGAGGCTCAATCTACAATCCATTTATGGATGATCAGATAGTAGTATCTCTGAATTGTTCAAGTAAGTGGATTTGAAATAAACTTTCACTGTTGTATCAAAATAATGTTATTTACTAATATCCTTATAATTTCTTATTGCACGCTTCTTAAAGATCAATTTTTTCCAGATGGCAATGACATGCCTCCAACACGTGGAGATGCAAAAAAACTTTTACAATCCATTGGAATGGACTACACTAAGATTCATGCTTGTACGAATGATTGCATCCTCTTTCGGAATGAATATGAGCATCTCCATATGTCCAAATGTGAAGCAAATAGGTTTAAAGAAGACCCTGTGGGCAAAGTAATCCCCACAAAGGTTCTTCTCCACTTTCCTATCATTTGAAGAATTAAAAGCATGCTTAGATGCAAATCCATAGCTGAGTTAATGTCATGGCATGTAAAGAGAAGGTCTACAGATGGTGTAATGCGAGTGCCTACTGACTCTAATGCTTAGAAACACATAGATAATAAGCGGCCATAGTTTGCTAGTGAGCTTCGGAACTATCATCTAGGCCTAGCTATGGATGGAATAAATCCTTGGTTTATGCAGATGTTCATGGAGCACATGACCTGTATGTTTGGTCAATTATAACATCCCACCATGGCTGGCCACAAAGAAGGGCCATTTACTATTAGATCTTATTGTGCCAAGTAAGTATAAGGTAAAAAACATGGATGTGTACCTTGCATCACTTGTGGAAGAGCTATGCACTTTATGGGATAGGATTATTGTGCGTGACATGTCTCAACCTATAAAAAGATGAGACATGCGAGTGTAAGGCGTACTTATGTGGATGATGCATGATTGGCCTGATTATGGTGAATGTGCAGGTTTATTGATTTCGGGTTACTATGCTTGTCCCCTATGCAGACCACAACTCCAAGCACGTTATTCCAAAGCACTTTGGAAAACTGTCTATGAAGGACATCATAGATATTGGCTTGATGGACATGTTTTACATGAAGGGCAAATTAGTCAACGAGCACAATGCCAAATGAAAGCTAGCAATAATGCAACTCAATGTGCTTAGTGCGAGCATGTAACACATGGTTCCTTGCAGCTTCCAATGCACTCTAACTGTCAGTGAAGATGGTGGTGGCAGAAGACTGACCAACACCCACTCAAATAAGCCATAAGGCATCTGAGCCACACACACTCAACATACGTTGTGAAAGCTTCCCTATACTTAGCCTCACAACGAGAGGAGGCCATAGTAGGCTACTTCTTGCTCAACCAAGATATGCATGAGCTACCGAGCATGAAGCAAAAACCACTAGTGGACACGAGTGTCATAGCAAATAGCCTAGTTAGAATCAGAAAAAGCATGCAAATCTAGTGATCCCACCTTGGGATAAAACAATCCAAGTAGCCGGGTACCACTCAAATAGTGAAAGATGCGCTTAACCGCCTGCAAATGCTTGACTTCTGGGCAATGCATAAACCTGCTCATATATGAGATAGAAAACTGAATATATGGCTGAGTAATGCATAAGTAAATCAAGCATCCAACAACCTGCTAATAGAGAACAACATCAAATGCATCTCCAGCATCATGAAGACTCAATCGTAAATCTGTCTCCATAAGAGTGGCAATAAATTTGCAATCTTCAAGGCCAAAATGCTATAATAATGTGTCAATATATTTCATTTGACACAAAGCCATTCCACCATCAACGTGCATATATTGAATGCCTAAATAATGATGCAAATGCCCCAAATCAGACATCTCAAATGAGGCATGCAAATCATCTTGAAATCAGTAATATGCTTCTCATGAGGAAGAGTGAGCAACATCTCATCAACATACACAACAATGATCAGAAGTATCTGATTAACACACTTAACATATAAGGTGCTTTCAGTTGGATTGTTATCAAAACCATGTGCAATTAGATAGGCATGTATCTTTTCATACCAAGCACGTGGTGCTTGCTTTAAACCATATAATGCCTTCTTTAACGTGCACACCTGGTTTTCATGCCCTTTCTGTACAAAGCCACAAGACTGAAAAACATACACTTCTTCATGCAAGTCACCATTCACAAATGCAGTTTTAATGTCAAACTGATGTACATTCCAACCATGATGAGTTACAAGTGCCAAATGCTCCGAACAATAGTCATACGACATGTAGGTGCAAAGGTCTCATCAAAATCAATGCCTCTTTCCTGTGCATAACCCTTTACAACAAGCCTAGCCTTATACCTATCAACTATTCCATCAGGCTTACGCTTCAACTTGTATACCCACTTAGTGACGATAGCCTTCTTGCCAGGAGGCAAGTCACATAAAGACCATGTACCATTTTTCATGATAGCATCATATTCAGATTCCATTGCTGCCATCCAATGTTCAAAATTTTGTGCTTCATCAAACGAAGCACGTTAAGTCTCATCACATAGACCAGAGGCATCCATAGCATAGCAATCTGATGCAAAAGAGGTAGTATGAGAACCTACTCGAGTGGGATATGACAGAGGTGCATCTAATTTGCTGTCATGCAAAGTCTACAAGCCATTTTGGCACAGTTTTTGCTTCCTCAATATCAACTCTCTCATCAAGGAGTGCATCATGTAAATCTACATAAAAAATGGAATGACTTGCATCATCACATGAAACCTATAAAGACTAAGAAGTTGCCTCATTAGGACCAACACTAGACTGTCCACCTATAAAAAGAGGCAACAAAGTATCATACATGTCTTTGGAGCTAATAGATATCTCCTTCGTACATGAAAGTAAGGGCCGAATAGCTTCTTCCACAAAGACAATATCATGACTAACCAAAATGCATTTAATCTATGGACGATACAAACAATAGCCTTTGCTTTCAAAACTGTACCCAACAAAAATACATTTCATTGCTTTATCATTCAATTTTTTGCGATGTTGTTGAGGCACTAATGCATATGCCAAACAACCCAAAACATGCAGATCAGCAACAGATGGCTTGCGACCATGTCAAGCCTCATATGGAGTGATAGACTACAATGATTTAGTGGGACACTTGTTAAGCACATATGCTTCACACATTACAACCTCAAGCTAGAAACTATGTGGTAAAGCCTGACTCTTGACCACACACCTCACCATCTCCATGAGTGACTTGTTCTTCTGTTCAACAACTCCATTATGTTGAGGTGTACATGGCATTGTACACTAATGTTTTATCCCAAAAAAAGCCAAAAGTGCACTAAAGTGAGAAGACATATATTCCCACCTCGATCAGAATGGAGGGTGCCCATTTTACATGCTAATAAATTTTCAACCAAAACCAAAAACCGTTTGAAGCACATAAACACTTCGGACTTTGCTTTCAATGGATATACCCATGCATGCCTAGAAAAATCATCAATGAAAGTCATGAAGTAAAGATAGTTTCCAAAAGAGGGTGTCTTCATAGGACCACATAGATCATTGTGAACAAGCTTCAATTTCTGTGTAGCTCGAACAAAACCATCTTTTGGGAACAAGGAACACTGCAATCTGCCCAAAGTACAGCCTTCACGTACATGTTTACCAGATGCCTCAAGTTTGGGCAAAGAGGACACCATTTTAGATTTCTACAGGCATAGCAAACTAGCAAAATTTAGATGACCAAAGCGTGCATGCCAAAGCTTTGCATCTGACATAGCCTGAGAATCATGTACTGCACATGCTAAATCATTCACAGATTTTTCATAATCTATGAGCTTATACAACCCACGAGATAAAATGCCAGAAGCAATAATCATGTTGCCATTTGAAAGATCATGAACTTTACATTTGTCATCAACAAAATTCACAACCAGGCCATTACATAGTCCTTTTCTGACCAATACATGACGCATCATATAAGCCCACAATGGGTAATTTGTACCATCCAACTTATCCTCAACAACCAACATACAAAATACATCACTACTTTTGGCCATGGGCATTGACTAAAATACCCTGATGTAGAAAAATGAGTGTATCTGAAAAAGTTGAACAGAACTACACTGATGAGTTCTGCTAGAACTGTAGCAAACTTTGAGATGCTTAAACTGGTGAACCAAAACGTGTATATAGCTTTGGCACAAAAAGATGAAATAGTAAGCAAGAGCACTGTGATGGTGCGTTTGGAGGCAAAAACAAGCTCATATCACGATTTTGGCACCACATAACGAAACTATTTTGATCTCAGAAACACCCTGAATATGCTCACCAAATTTTGTGCAATTGTGAGATTGCAAACAGAGAGGTGTAGACGACACCCTAGATGAAGTGACGACCTGCTCTGATACCAATTGTTGGAGTTAGATGTTTACCGACGCATGCGAACATCACAAGGAAGAAGAAGAAAACTTGGAGCACAACACACAATACTGAATGTATTATTACTAGAATGTACAAAGATGAGTAACCCGTTATGCCTATCAACGTATATACAAGGGGGGAACCTCCTAAAGAGGGAAAAAAGTGCTCTGGAGGTCCTAGTGTGTTTACACACATCATTACCTAAATATATCAACAATTTACTCATTCATGTGGTAGATGAAGTTGCAATAGCAGGAACTGTCCATAGTCAATGGATGTTCTTCTTAGAACGCTTCATGAAGATATTAAAACATTTTGTTTGACAAAGAGCACATCCAGAGGGCAGCATGGCAGAGGGATGCCTCGTACAAGAGTCTCTTGTATTCATAACTGAGTTTATACGCATGTTGGACCCAGAAATGCCTCGCTTATGGAGCGATGATGAAGATGTTTGCCTTGTAGGCAATGAACGTCAAGGTAAAGGGATTCAAAGAAAAATGGATGCAACTTTCAGAGAGAAGGCAATGAAGTTTTGCATTGTTAACTCTGAGCCTATGCAGAAGTGGTTAGAAAGGTATGAGCTTGTCAAGGAGACAAACACAAAGGAAAGAGCTCAGTTTCGAAAGAATCGCTCCACTCAATTTTTGCCCCTTTCGAAAAATCTTTGACCTATTTCACCCTTTTCAACGAGGAGATGGCTAGATAGAGCAGTTTCATAAGCAAAGGAAGTGCGTGAAGATATCTCTAAAGACGAAGAAGAACTCACAAAGGGATGTGATTGTGAGTATTCTGAATAGGGTGCATTATGGTCTCATGACGACACTTTCAGATTGCATGAATCGATGAAAATAGGACTACTTTTGATAGTGGGGTGATGGTGAACTTTTTCCAAAAAGGTAGAGCTAGTGTAAGAGATGGCAATGCTCAAGAAGGCCACCTAGATTATTGTGGAGTGATTCAAGATATCTTGAAGCTATCCTTTAGGAAGTTTGATTACTTTGTTCTTTATCTGAAATGGTTCAAAGTAGTAACCTCTGGAAGAAACGCAACAATGAGGCGGGATAGGAGTGGTTTGCTTTAGGTCCCGAACATTGTGGGCAAGTTGTTTTTATACCAGATTCAAAAGAACCAGAGTGGCATGATGGGAGACAGTTCTCCAGTCACTTCACATTCCATGATAGAGGAGTAGTTCTTGGGTTTATATCTCAGGTGCCTCTCACGTATATGGTTGCTACATCACAGTACTGGATCGCTTGCAGTAGCACTCCCCCTAGCCTCACTCCTTATGGCGTCACTGCCATCGTCGTCACTCCCGCCAGTGTCACTCCCATTGGTATCACTCCTACAGGCAGGCTACTCCTGATGGAGGTAAGCCTCTTGGCTTTATGGCTCCACCATGACCACCTTCTCAGCCATCCCCTAATGGGTCTAATAGTAGATGTGTGCATTCGACACCTCAATGCGATACATGTGCTAGTACATTCCGTAGGTCGAGGTTATAGGAGTGGATCTACAGGTGGCTCTGGAGGAGGCAGATATTGTGGAGGCAATGCGATGGATGTTGTGTCACCCACTTCTACTCCTAGATCGAGTACCTCAGATGTAGGTATGCCATGTGGTACACTATTAAAAAATAAAGAAGCAAGGTCATATATATTTTGCAAAAAGGATTTTTCTTCCAATTAGTGGGAAAAATATAAAAATGTGAAATGGAAACATTTACTTCAGCAATTAGTGGAGGCTAAAAGAGAATCAATCAAAAGAGAATCAAATCTAAAAATTGAATCGGAAGAGAAGAGTGGTTGCTCAAAGTAGTGGAGGAGTTATAGAGAAGAGCTCTCAAATTCATCATGAGAGCTTGTGGTCATTTCGCTACAAAAGAGGCAAGGGAGAACACTCAAGAACAAAGGAAGAAGGAATTGAAGTCCCCTTGTAAGTAGTTCATTTGGTTTCAATGATTTCCTTTTCTTTGGTCTCATAGACTATGTCTAGCTGCTCACAAATTTCTAGCTAGCCTAATTGTGAGAGTTATATCTCTCAATTTATGTGATCATTTTTAGAGTTTAAATATGCGTTAGGAAGCATATCTCATCTATGTTCTCTGTCTAAAACAATTTTTTCAAATTCTTCATGCTCTTTGAGTTATTTAGTTTTTACTGAACTCTAGTTTTTAGCCTAACTGAGTGGGTAGGTAGTCTATTTTGAGGCAAAGATTTGCCAAACCAAAACTACTCCAAATTGAGTCTTGATAACTCATTTGAAAGCTATTAGTGTCTAGTTTGAGTGGACAAAGTCTCAAGTTCATTGTCTCTTGAATTGATACCATGTTTCATTCTAAGGTTCAGATGTAGGTAAAAGTCTTGATCCTAAGAAGGTCTTCTACACTTTCCGCTGCGCATAGGAGAGGAATTCTCCAATAGTTTGTATTAGAGGATTGCAGCTTGAAGAAAAAACACATTGGAACTAAATTAAAGGAAAGGAGAAACTAAAAATCAAGGGGGAGATTTGTAAAGTCAAGAGAGAGCACCACAACATATTTGAGGTAAACTTCAAACTTGGAAGTTTTCAATGGCTGATTTAGGACAGCAAGTTGAGAAGTAAGATAAAGATAATTTTCAGTCTTGAAGGTATAGAATGACAAATTACCTTAAACATAAAGGTTTATGGAGTCTATTTACAGGAGATGATCCACAACTAGTGGACCTTTAAGATCCCAACATTACTCAAGCACAAAGGAGATAATTTGCTGATTGGGAAGAGAGGAATCAAAAGGGTGATGTTCCTCATTCCACAAGTTATTTCTAACACTACGATTGGTCATGTCCAGAGCCTAGAGACAACCAAGGAAGTTTGGGAAGCATTGGAGAAGGTGTATGCTACCTCAACAAGGTCTCAGAAGATGCAACTCAAGAATGAGCTCAACAACATGAAGAAAAACTCGATCCAAAGCATTAGTGAGTATACATTAAAGACCAAGGAGCTTCAAGATTAGCTAGCATCAATTGAATGCAAGATAGAAGAGGAAGACATCATCCAAACAACCTCCAATGGCTTGAGGAGTGAAGAGAAGTGGAATCCCCTCATCACAAACATTCTTTATAGAGACCCTCTACCAACACTAGATGAGATTATACAAAATCTTATTGCTGAAGAGGTTACTCAACAAGGAGAAGGCAATAAAGGTAAGGACAACCATAGCCAAATGTTATATGGAGGTCGAGGTAGAGGAAGGAACTCAAGAGGAGGCTCACGAGGAAGATGAAGAAGCTACAACAACACAAATTCCAGCCAACACAACTCGAAGGACAACAAGGACAACTCAAATGACAAAACACATGGAAGAGGTTGCGGAAGAAATAGAGGAAGAGCTCGAGGTTCATCCAATCCTCATAAAGGTATAACATCTTATCATTGTGGTAAAATAGGAAATTATGTTAATGATTTTTGGCAAACAAATGGAAGGCTGAATAGAGGCAACCAAAGGAGTCAAAATAACTATGCACATACATCAAGTGAATGAGACAAGCATACCATGCTTGCCATGAAGCATGAGTACGACAGCCCGAGAAGGGATGACCAAAAATGGTTTATAGATTCAGGTTGTTCCAATCATATAACATGCCAAGGAGATTTATTCACAAATCTACAAGCTCCAAATGGAAAATGATGTGTGGAGACCAGTGATGAAACTCAACATACAATTGAGCATGTTGGAGAAATCAAGCTTGGAGACAAGATGGTATTGACTGATGTTCTTCATGTTCCTACTATTGCAAATAATTTGATTTCAATAGGATAAATGGTAGAGAAAGGATATCATGTTATCTTCAATGAAAAAGTCTACTTTATAAAGAATCCAAAAGAATGATTCAAGGTCATTGCTCAAGGAAGGAAGGAAGGTAGGATGTTCACTTTGGACATTCAGCAACCACATGGAAAGGTGATGTATATTCAGTTTGGAAACAAGAGGATTGCTGAAATCAATTTGTGGCACAAAGGGTTTGGACATATCAACATTCCCAAGCTCAAGGACATCATCAACCATGAAGCGGTAAGAGTTCTTCCAATATTCAACGATGCTGGACTACATGAGTTTTGTGAAGCATGCCAACTAGGAAAGAAAACTCGACAACCATTCAAGAAGAGCAACTATGTGGCAAGGAATGTCCTCAACTTGATACACACAAATGTATGAGGACCATCACAACAACCATCGATGGCTGATAACATATATTTTGTCACTTTTATTGATGACCATTCAAGAAGAGTATGGATGTTCTACATAAAAGAAAAATCAGATGTGTTCTCTATGTTCAAGAGATTTAAAGCACATGTTGAAAAGGAAACAAGACAGTACATAAAGACTTTGAGACGTGATGGAGGAAGAGAATATTTCTCCAAAAAAATTTCATATTTTCTTTATGAAAATGACATCAAACGATAATTTGCATGTAGGTGCACACCTTAGCAAAACAGAATTGCTGAAAGGAAAAATAGACATATCACATAAGTTGCAAGATGCATGCTCAATGAGATGAAGGTTCCACTAAACTACTGGGTTGAAGCAACTAGAATGGCTGTTTATTTGCTGAACAAGTGCACAACAGCTAGACTACATAATTTAACTCCCGAGGAGGTTTATTTCAGTAAGAAACTGACCTTACACATCTCAAAGTTTTTGGATGTGTGTGTTATGTTCACATTCCTCAAGAACTAAGGACAAAGATGGAGCCAAAGTCAGGAAAATGTATTTTCATTGGATATTCATCGGAGAAAAAAGGATATAGGTGCTACATTCCGGTGAGAAAGGAGCTATGAGTCTCACAAGATCTGGTATTTGATGAGCTAAGACCATGGTTTGGAGACAAAGGGAAAGAGAAGATTCTTGAAGAGGATTGCGAAGATGATGGAAGTGATGTCCAAGAAGAATTTAAGTAAACAAGCACTCAAATGTCAGGTCCAGAAGCTTCTACATCACATGGAGAAGGTCAACATGGAAGGGGAGACTAAGGAGTCATTCCTCATCACCAACATCAGGTTATGAAAGATTTGAAGCTGAACGTGCTCCCCAAAATAGTGATTCAAATGCAAGTGAAGAAGAGTATGAAGAGGTGATTACACCAAAGGTAAACTTGAAGTGGTTGAAGAAGCAATATTCAAAAGGAAATGTAAGGAGGTCTTCAAGAGCAAGGTATTCAATTCAAAGGCTAAGCTATAATAATTTTATTGCAAAGCATTTTGCATATATGACACAGGTGGTCAAAGACAAAGAACCAGATGCATATGAAGAAGCATGTACACAAAAAGAATGGCAGCAAGCTATGCAAGAAGAGATAAAAGCTCTCAAGGATAATCACACATGGAAGCTAGTTCCAAAGGCTGAAGGTATGAGGATTGTTCCAAATAAATGGGTATTTAAAATAAAGGGAAATGTTGATGGTTCTCTAGCTAGGCATAAAGCTAGACTAGTAGCAAAAAAATTCAAGCAAAGTCATGGCATCAACTATGAAGAGACTTTAAGCTCGGTTGCAAAGATGAGAACAATTAGAATCTTGATTTTAGTGAGTGCAGCAAGGAGATGGCCATTGTACCAACTTGACATAAAAAATGTCTTTCTCAATGGATAACTTCAAGAAGAGGTATACATGAGTCAACCAATTGGATTTGAAGATAAAAAGCATCCAGATTTTGTTTGTAGATTGAAGAAAGCTTTCTATGGGCTCAAGCAAGCACCACGTGCTTGGAAGCAAAGATTGGTTGAGTACCTCACAAAGTGTGGGTACATAGATCCTTCTCTCTACATGAAGAAAGAAGAAGGCAAGCAGGTATCCATCTGCATATATGTTGATGATCTCATCATAACACGAAGTAATGTTGCAGAAATACAAGCGACAAAAAGAAAACTCGGTAAGGAGTTTAAAATTTCAGATCTTGGTGAGCTGAAATATTTTTTAGGCATTGAGGTAGTCTATGGGAAAGATGGCATCTACTTGATGCAAAGAAAGTACTTGTTGGATGTTCTTTTCAGATTTGGAATGACTGAATGCAAACCACTCACTCAACCTATGGACACAAATGTGAAGCTATGCTCAAATGATGGAGAGAAGTTACATGATGTAACTACATACAAGAGTATTATACGTTCATCGATCTATGCTACAATCACAAGACCAGATTTGTGTCATATCGTTGGAGTTCTTTCTTAGTTTATGCAAACTCCAACAAGTGAACATTTAAATTCAGCCAAACAAATGGTAAGGTATGTGAAGCACACAATCAATCATGCCTTGTTTTATAGATATGACGAAGAATTGTAGGTGAAGGGCTTTAATGATGCTGATTGGGCTAGTTTGAAGGAAGACAGAAGATCCACATCAGGTTATGTATTCATGATAGGCAGCAAACCTATCACATGGAGCTCAAAGAAGCAACGTACTATTGCACTATCATCTACAAAAGTTGAATATAGAGGATTAGCCTTTGCAACTTGTGAAGCTATGTGGATTAAGGAGCTCTTGGATGATCTTGATGTGCATGTAGAAACCATTCCAATTTATGGTGACAACATGTCAAGCATTCAGTTCATAAACAATCCAATGTTTCATGCACAAAGTAATCACATAGAAGTGCATTATCATTATGTTTGAGAAAAGTTTTGAGCAAGGATGTGGATATAAAATTCATTAGAACTAATGACCAGGTTGCAGACATGTTTACAAAGTCCTTAGATGCTTCTAAACTAAAGAGGTTCAAGGATGAAATCAATTTGCGGGATATGGCTAAAGGTGCGAGCTCACATGTGAGCTTGAGGGGGAGTGTCAAAAAGTAAAGAAGAAAGGTCATATATATTTTGCAAAAAGGATTTTTCTTCAAATAGAAGGAAAATATAAAAAATGAAAAATGAAAGCATTTACATCAACAAGTAGTGGAGGCTAAAAGAGAATCAATCAAAAGAGAATCAAATCTAAAAATTGAACTAGAAGAGAAGAGTGGCTGCTCAGAGTAGTGGAGGAGTTATGGACAAGAGCTCTCAAATACATCATGAGAGCTCATGGTCATTGGGCTAAAAACAAGACAAGGGAGGACACTCAAGAACAGAGGAAGAAGGTGTTGAAGTCCCCTTGTAGGTAGTTCATTTGGTTTCAGTCATTTTGGTTTCTTCAATTTCATAGACTATGTCCAGCGCCTCACCAATTTCTGGGTAGCCTAATTGCAAGAGTCATATCTCTAAATATATGTATTCGTTTTTAGAGTTTAAATATTCCTTAGGAAGTTTAGCACATGTACTTTCTTTATCTAAAACAATTTTGTCAAGTTCATCATGCTCTTTGAATTATTCAATTTTTAGTGAAGTCTATTTTTTAGCCTAACTGAGTGGACATGCATCCTGTTCTGAGGCAAAGAGTTACCAAACCAAAGCTACTCCAAATTGCATCCTTGATAGCTCATTTGAAAGCTATTAGTGTATAGTTTGAGAGACCAAAGTCTCAAGTCCATTGTCTTTTTCAATTGATACGAGTTTTCATTCTAAGGTTCAGCTATAGGTAGAAGTCTTGATCCTAAGAAGGTCTTCTACACTTTCCGCCCTGCATAGGAGAGAAATTCTCCAACATACACCACATGGTACACCACGTACACCTTGGGATGCTCATGACTATGATGAATCCAAGGTTTATAGTATCTGTGATGGAGCTCCAGTGATGGATGTGACCGAAAAGGTCATTCATTAGTGTATATGATAGCTTTGCTCCATACAGTTTGGACGCTGTGTCATGTTGAAATGGAGTGAATAGGATAAAGATTGTAAAAATTATATCAAAGAGAAAATCTATCAGGAGTTTCAACCAACACATGGGCATTCTATTATCAGCTCAAAGTGGATTCTATTGGAGATAGACGTCTGCGGAAGCACCAATACAACACAAGGAAGAAGAAGAAGCTTGGAGCTGAACACACAATACTAAATGTATTACCACTAGAATGTACAAAGGTAAGTAACCCATTAGGGCTATAGACATATATACAAGCTATGGGAAAAAACCTCTTAAAGAGGGAAAGAAGTGACCCGACATTTCTAGTGGAACACACACATCACTACCAAAATATATCAACAAATCCCCCCTAGGAGTGATCCAGTGAACAAGGAGCTCACACTCATGTATGAATGGTCTTCTTGACTCATATCATAGTTTTGCTTGTACTCTTTAGTTGATGATGAAAGGCAATCAAAATGCCTTGTCATTTGAGGAGTTGGTCTCTGTTCTATTGCAGGAAGACCAGTCAAGTAGAACATGTCTCTTATGCATGTTGCAGATCAAGATTTCCTGGCTAGTCAGAAAGGCAAAGGTAAATGGAGCTCTTCTACTAGTAAGCAAAAATCTACGAATTCCACACATTCGAAGAAGGAAGACAAAGATGAGAAGAAATCAAAAAAGTAGAAATTATTTTCTAAATACTGTAAAGCAAATGATCATGTTATCAAGGGCTGTCCAAAATTGGCCGCTAAAGAGACAAAGAAGAAAAAGGCCAGAATGTTTGTTGTAGAGGCCTCTACATCGAAAACAGAGTTTGCTAATCTTGTGCAGGAAGAAGAATGGGCATTTACTCCTATTTGTAGTTTTGACCCATCTTCTCATGAGTAGTTCATGTCTGCAATAGACTTAAATGTTTGGTACTTTGATAGTGTGGTGACCAAACATATTACCTCGCAGTGCAGTTTCTTCTCTTCACTCAAGCATGCCCCTATAAAGAATACTCTTACATGCACCAACAACTCCTCCTATCCTGTTATGGGAGTTGGTAAGATCATTTTGACTAGTATTGATGGTATTTCTCTCACTTTGTCAAATGCTTTGTTTGTGCCAGGGATCAAGAAAAATTTGTTATTAGTTTTTGCATTAGCCAAGATTGGCTTGGTTGTGAAATTTATTGATGATAGATGTACAGTTCATGATCTGTCGAATGGTGATGTCATTATTGCTTCTCGCATTTTATGTCGTGGGCTGTATAAACTCATAGACTATGAAAAATCTGTAAATGATTTGGCATGTGCAGTACATAATTCTTAGGCTATGTCAGATGCAAAGCTTTGGCATGCATGCTTTGGTCATCTGAATTTTGCTAGTTGGCTATGCCTGCAGAAATCTAAAATGGTGTCCTCTTTGCCCAAACTTGAGGCACCCGGTAAACATGTATGTGAAGGATGTATTTTGGGCAAAATGTTACGTTCTTCCTTTCCAAAAGATGGTTCAGTTCGGGCTACTCAGAAATTGCAGCTTGGACATAGTGATGTCTATGGTCCTATGTAGACATCTTCTTTTGGGAACTATCTTTACTTCGTGACTTTCATCGATAATTTTTCCAGGAATGCATGTGTATATCCATTGAAGACAAATTCCGAACTGTTTATGTGCTTCAAACAGTTTCTTGTTTTGGGTAAAAATCTGTCAACATGTAAAATGGGCACCCTTCGTACTGATCAAAGGGGGGAATATATGTCTTCTGACTTTAATGCATTTTTGTTTGAACGTGGGATAAAACATCAGTGTACAGTGCCATATACACCTCAACAGAATGGAGTTGTTAAACAAAAGAACAGATCACTCATGGAGATGGCGAGGTGTATGGTCAAGAGTCAGGCTTTACCACATAGTTTCTGGCTTGAGGCTGTTATGTGTATAGCATATGTATTGAACAGGTGTACCACTAAAGCGCTGCAGTCTATCACTCCATATGAGGCTTGGCATGGTCGCAAGCCATCTGTTGCTCATTTGTGTGTTTTTGGTTGTCTGGCATATGCATTAGTGCTTGAACAACATCGTAGAAAATTGGATGATAAAGTAGTAAAATGTATTTTTTTTAGGTACAGTTCTAAAAGTAAAGGCTATCGTCTATATCATCCACAGACTAAACGCATTCTGGTTAGTCGTGATGTTGTTTTTGTGGAAGATGCTATTCAGCCATTGCTTTCATGTACTAAGGAGACATCTGTTAGCTCCAAAAACATGTATGATACTTTGTTGCCTCTTTTTATAGGTGGACAATCTAGTGCTAGTCCTAACGAGGCAACTTCTTAGCCTTTGCAGGTTTCATATGATGATGCAAATCATTCCATTTCTGATGAAGGTTTACATGATGCACTTGTTGCTGAGAGAACTGATATTGATCAATAGACAAAAACTATGCCAAAATGGATGGTGTAGACCTTGAGTGACAACAAATTAGATGCACCTCTGTCATATTGTACTCGATCAGGCTCTCATAGTGCCTCTTTTGCATCAGATTGCTATGCTATGGCTGCCTCTAGTCTCTATGATGAGACTGAAATACTTTTGTTTGATGAAGCACAAAATTTTGAACATTGGATGTCTCCAATGCAATCTGAATATGATGCTATTATGAAAATGGTACATGGTCTTTATGTGACTTGCCTCCTGGCAAGAAGGCCATTGGCACTAAGTGGGTATACAAGTTGAAACATAAACGTAATGGAACAATTGACAGGTATAAAGATAGGCTTGTTGCAAAGGGTTATGCGCAGCAAAGAGGCATTGATTTTGATGAAACCTTCACTCCTACTTGTTGAATGACTATTGCTCATAGCATCTGTGCATTTGCAGCTCATCATGGTTGGAATGTACATCAGTTGGACATTAAAACATCATTTTTGAATGGTGATTTACATGAAGAACTGTATGTTTTTCAGCCCCGTGGCTTTGTGCAGAAAGGCCATGAAAACTAGGTGTGCAGGTTAAAGAAATCATTATATGGTTTAAAACAAGCACCACGTGCTTGGTATGAAGAGATACATGCCTATCTCATTACACATGGTTTTGAGAACAGTCCAACTGAAAGCACCTTATATTTTAAGCGTGCTTATGATGTGCTTTTGATCATTGTGGTGTATGTTGATGACATGCTACGCACTGGTCCTCATGACACGCATATTGCTAATTTTAAGGCTGACTTGCATGCCTCATTTGAGATGTCTAGTTTGGGGCATTTGCATCAATATTTGGGTATTGAGTTTATGCAAGTTGATGGTGGAATGGCTTTGTATCAAACAAAATATATTGGCACATTATTGTAGCATTTTGGCCTTGAAGATTGTAAGCCTATTGCGACTCCTACGAAGATAGATTTACGATTGAGTCTTCATGATGGTGGAGATGCATTTGATGTTGTTCTCTACCAGCAGGCTGTTGGATGCTTGGTTAGACATTTAGTTTGTTGTCTCACAGATGAGCAGGTTTATGCATTGCCCAGGTGTCAAGCATTGGTAGGTGGTTAAGTGCATCTTTCACTACTTGAGTGGTACCCGACTACTTGGATTCTTTTATCCCAAGGGGAGATCACTACCGCCAGATTTGCATGCTTTTCTGATAGTGATTGGGTTGGTTGCTATGACACTCATGTGTCCACCAGTGGCTTTTGCTTCATGCTTGGTAGCTCATGTATATCTTGGTTGAGCAAGAAGCAGTCTACTATGGCCACTTCCAGTTGTGAGGCTGAGTATAGGGCAGCTTTCACAACGATTGTTGAGTGTGTGTGGCTCACATGCCTTATGGCTGATTTGGGTGTTGGTCAATCTTCTTCCACTACCATCTTCACTAATAGTAAGAGCACATTGTCAGTTGCGAGGAACTTTGTGTTCTATGCTCGCACTAAGCACATCAAGGTGCATTATCATTATGTTAGCGAGAGGGTCCTTGCTGGGGAGATGAGCTTGGCATATGTGCCCACACAGGAAAACATTGCAGACCTTTTTACGAAGGCTCTGTCTAGGGAGAAGTTCGAAGCTTTCCTGAGGAGTGGGATATGATTTGTGATGAGCAACAATAAACTCCTGATCGATATTGCCAGCAGCGAGATGTCACAACCATACATCTAGATACGGTCGGACCATCACATTTGGGTAGTGATGGATATGACACTATGTGTCACGAGTTTCTAAGTATCATTTGGTGTATTGAATTTGTTTGTGTTAATCATATATGTCATGTGTGTTCACCTAATGTTTCGCATATTTGTTGCAGGAGTTGGTAGTGGGTCATCCTCCAACATGAATCCAGGAAGCTTATGGATATCATCATGGATTGGTTGCACTATTGGAAGACTTGGAGGGACATAGTGCGATAGTTTCATGGGAGCATCTATGATGAGGTGATGAACTTATAAACTTGGTTTGGTGTTTTTAGTTTTTGTTTGTAAATATTGTTTCAATTTGTCTCATTTCATGAATGTTCTTTGTTGTAGGACTGCTGATTGTTTTGATCCTTCTAGGTATGTGTATGGCAGTGGTGTGCCACAATTTTGTATTTGGCTCATATATGGAAGTGGTGCACTAGAATTTTGTATTTGGCTCCTATATGGCAATGCTTTGCCACATTTTGTATTTGGCTCATATATGATAGTGGTTTGCCACACTCTTGTACATGCATAATTGTTGGTGCAAACAAGCCTTCACACTTGGCATTGTTTTGTACCTTGAAGACTCAACATAAAGATTGGACATTGATAGCTTAGCATTGGATATCAACCTTGAAGGTTTTACAAGAGTTTGGATTAATTCATGAAGACTTCATTTGAAGGAAAAGCATAGGAACACATGCTTATGCTTAGTTATCTTTTACCTCATGTAAAAGTCAATATGACTTCATATAATTACACCTACCTTCAAAAGTCGTGGAATTTGGAAGGTATGAATGGAGAGAATATCTCCCTAAGTTTAGATGAGAGATTCAAGGGAGCTTCAATTTGAATTTCAAATTCAAATGACCAATCAAATCCTATAAAAGCTATGAAGAAAATCTCGCGGGTTAGTCTCACTCATTGAGCTCATCTCCCGAGGCATTTCACTACTGTATTGGTGTGTGTGATAGTGCTACATCTTAGCCTACACCACAATATCTCATTTAGCTATGCTTGGCATGCTAATGAGCTTGTACATCTACATTAATCAATAGATATATTCACATTTCTCAACTCTGTTTTTTTTCTGAGTCATCTACCTCAAGTCTGTCAACTTCAGAGAGGCATATCTCAAGATCTACTGAACCAAATTGGATGATTCAAAGTGCATTGGATTCAGCTCAAAGCATTCTACAACACTACAAAGTTTCAAGTTATTCCATTCAGCCAATTGTGAGAAATCGCGGACGAAGCAGTCTCTGGTATTTTTCTGTGTAGATCCTAAAAAGTCGGGGGTGTCTCTGATTTTGCTAAAGATCATTCTCAGTGTATAGTTTATTAATTGGAGTGATTTAACTTGCTAATGGTAGCTTGTTAAGTTAATTTAATAATCCCAGAAGGAATTAATCCAATTGTAAGTGTGCTGGTCACACTGAGCTTAAGACTGAGCAGGTATCATTACAGGAATAGAAAGTTTTTGGACTTGTGAAGGTTCAAAATCATCTGTTTTGATTTGGTTGTTTCACAATCATTTTGTAAAGCACATATATAGTTTCTTGGTGTCATTTGGAAGCTCTAGGAGTCTCCTAAGCATATTTGAAGAGAAAGGAGGGCAGGTGTGGAACAGGTCTAGCAGCACCAACTTGATCTCCTGAGTGCATCCAGCCATCACATCCAACAGTGGTATCAGAGCAAATAAAGTAATCATGGGTGATGGTTTCCCTTCCTTTATTGACAAACTGGATAGAAATAATTACCAGGCATGGTCATTGAGAATGAAGACCTATCTACAAGGGAGAAGCTTGTATGGATACATATCAGGAGATGAGGAGTTGCCCTCATTCAAGACCAGAGGCCTACCAACAAAGGATGAACATGAGAGGCTCAACCAATGGTGTGCAAAAGATGCTTTGGCAAGGTCATACCTTCTAAACTCTATCTCTGATTTCCTTCTACCTCATGTAAGGAACTGTAAGACTTCCCAAGAGACTTGGGAAACCTTGTCAACCTACTTTTCATCAAGCACAAGGGCCAGAAAGAATCAGCTATGGATTGAGTTTACAACTCTTAGGAAGCAATCAAAACAATGTGTCTCAGATTTTGTCACCAAAGTCAAAGATATTGCAGATCAACTTGCAAGTATTGGAGAAGAAATTGAAGAAGAGCAAATAGTCAGACAAGTGATCAATGGACTAAAGGCAGATGACAAGTGGGAGAGCTTTACCACTGCAATGGACTTGTACATGGACATCCAAGCACCTGATCTAACAACTCTGATTGGACAACTATTCACACATGAAGCAAAGATCACAAAGAATGGAGAGCAATCAAAAGGTAACAATCCCTCTGCCCTATATACTGATAAGAAGACTAAAGACAAGGGTAAAAGCAAGAAGGTTGATGAAGAAGGCTCTACCTCCCAAGCAAACTATGCAGGGAGAGGTAGATCATCTAGAGGTAGGGGCAGAGGAGGTAAGTCAGGTAGGGGGAGACCCTACAATCAATCTCCATGTAATATTTGTGGCTTATCTAACCATACTACAGATGAATGCTACAAAAACTACAAGAACCAAAGAGGAAGAGGTCACCAAAGAGGAGGATACTCTCAAGGTAGAGGCAGATTCAATCAATCTCAAGGCTACCATGGCTACAACAATAATTACAACAATAGCTACAATCACAATAGCAATTATCAAGGTGGATACAGGAACAGGAAGGATTACAACAATTATGCAGAGGATCAAGATGATTCCTTGTTGATTATGAACATGACATCTAAATCAGGTATCAATGATGATCATTTGTTCTATATTGATTCAGGTTGCTCCAACCATGTAGCTGGAAATGTTGCCTTACTCTCTGATTTGGAAGAACCTAAAGGCAAGCACCAAGTGCAGACAGGTGATGACACTAAACATTCAGTTGTTAAAGTAGGCAATGTCAAAACAAGTGATGGTAATCAGAATTTACTAAGCAGAGTGTTGTATGTTCCAACAATCACCAAGAATCTGATGAGTGTAGGTCAGATTGTTGAAAAAGGTCTACAGGTCAGGTTCACTCAACATGGTGCATATGTGGAGGATCCAAGACATGGATTCAGAAGGATAGCCAAGGGAGAAAAATCAGGTAGATTGTTTACCTTTGAACTTGAAGACACTAAGAGTATTGCTTTGTACAACTATAAAGACCAAACCCTATCAGAATTGGAGATTTGGCACAAGAGATTAGGTCACATTGGAGAGAGGACTCTAAAACAAATGAGTAGAGATCAATGTGTGCTTGGGATACCTAATGTATCCAAGCAACACATGATATACAAGTGTGGGGCTTGTCAATTTGGTAAGTCACACAGATTGCCATATACCAAGAAAGGTTTTATGCATGAAGATTACTTGGAATTGGTGCATACAGATGTTTGGGGACCAAGCAAGGACCCATCCATATCTGGATCAAGGTACTATGTGTCCTTTATTGATGACTATAGCAGGTGGACTGTCTTGTACTTCATGAAACATAAAGATGAAGTATTTAATTGTTTCAAAAGGTATCTTGCATTAGTTGAAAATCAAACAGGTAGACATTTGAAGAGGCTAAGGTCAGATGGTGGTGGAGAATACTTCTCCAATGACTTTGAAGATTTCTTGCAGGAAAGAGGCATCAAGAGGGAGATCACTACAAGGTACTCACCTGAACAAAATGGGGTAGCTGAAAGGAGGAATAGACTCATTGTAGAGACAGCTAGGTCTATGCTTAATGAGAAAAAACTACCAAATTATCTTTGGGCAGAGAGTGTATCTACTGCCACATACTTAATCAATAGGTTGCCATCTAAGACACTTGATGGAATGACACCCTATGAGGCTTGGCATGGTAAGAGACCATCTCTGGATCATTGCAAAATCTTTGGGTGTGTTGCATATGTGCATATTCCCTCACAGGTAAGAGGAAAGCTAGATCCTAAGGCTGAAAAGTGTATCTTCATTGGTTATGATTTGAATCAGAAAGGATACAGGTTCTATAACCCCTTAAACAAAGGCTTCAAGGTAAGCAGAGATGTCATATTTGATGAAAATGATTCATGGTATGAAAATGAGTGCAGGAAAGTTAGCCTACCTTATGATATGGAAGAAGACTTTCCAAAGCTTATCAGGCAAGAACCAACTCAGAAAGAGGACACAAGCTCAGATGATGAAGACACCATCAACATTGAAGAGTTCAAGGCTTGGAAATCCAAAGGGAAGATAAAGATGAAGCAACTAGAAGACAATCCAGAATCCTCAACTCAAGCTATGAGGAGATCTCAAAGAGAAAAGAAGAAACCAATTAGGTATGGGTATGATACTTCACTTGTAACCAAGCACTGTGTATATCTTGCAAAGGATATCTTGAATGAAGAACCAGGTACATTTGAAGAAGCAATTACTAAACCAGAATGGAAGGAAGCAATGGATGAAGAAATGGAGGCTCTCAAGGAGAGTGATACTTGGGACTTGGTACCCAAGAAGGACTCCATGAAGGTGATAGGATCCAGATGGATCTACAAACTCAAGAGGAACTCAGATGGTACAATAAACAGGTATAAAGCTAGGTTGGTAGCCAAGGGTTTTGCACAAACCCAAGGCATTGATTATGAGGAGACATTTTCTCCTGTGGCCAAGATGCCAACTATCAGAGTTATGGTGAGTGTAGCTGCATCCAAGAATTGGAACATGTACCAATTGGATGTGAAGAATGCATTCTTGAATGGATGGATATCTGAAGAAGTCTACATGTCACAACCACCTGGCTATGAAGATCCCAATAAGGTAAATCATGTTTGTAAATTGAAGAAGGCTCTGTATGGATTGAAGCAGGCACCTAGAGCATGGAATTACAGGTTGACAACCTATCTCCTAGATCAAGGATTTGTCATGAGTAAAGCAGATACTTCATTGTTTATAAAGAAGAACAATTCAGAGGTAATATACTTGTGTGTCTATGTTGATGACATCATTATTACAGGAAATGATGTTCAGGGGATAAGACACATCAAAGGACAAATGATGAAGGAATTCAAGATCAATGATCTTGGATTATTGAAGTACTTTCTAGGACTTGAATTGGTCTACACAAATTCAGGTATCTTTATTACTCAGAAGAAGTACATTCAGGACATGGTCAAGAAGTTTAATTTGCAGGAAGCTAAAGTCTCAAACATTCCTATGGAGGTCAACCACAAACTCAGTGCACATGAAGGAGAAGAACTCAAGGATATTACAGGTTACCAAAGTTTGGTAGGTAGTCTTAATTAAGCTACCTTAACCAGGATTGATATATCATATGGTGTTAGTGTACTTAGCCAATTTATGCATAAACCAAGAGTACCACATTTGGAGGCAGCCAAGAAGATAGTAAAGTACCTAAAGGGAACACAAAATCATGGTTTGTACTTTCCATATTCATCAGACATTGATATCAAAGTATACTCAGATGCAGATTGGGCAGGTTGCAAGGATGACAGGAGGAGTACATCTGGTTACATATGCTTTGCAGGTGATAAACCAATTTCTTGGTCATCCAAGAAACAACCCACAGTAGCTCTATCATCTACTGAGGCAGAATACAGGGGGCTAGCCAATGCCACTCAAGAAGCCATATGGTTGAAGCTATTATATTCAGAATTGGGCCTATACACAAGGCCACCAATCATATTTGGTGATAACACAAGTTCTCTTCACCTAGCAGCTAATCCAATTTATCATGCTAGGACAAAACACATAGAGGTTCATTACCACTATGTGAGGGAGAAATTACTTAGCAAGGAAATTCAATTATCATATGTGTCTACTAACATACAATGTGCAGATTTGCTTACTAAAGCTCTGGATGGAAGCAAGCTATGCAGATTTAAATCCATGATTGGATTGCAAGAAATAATTGAAGACTAGAGATGAAGACTTGAGCCAAAGTGTTTGGCTTGAGGGGGAGCTGTTGGTGCAAACAAGCCTTCACACTTGGCATTGTTTTGTACCTTGAAGACTCAACATAAAGATTGGACATTGATAGCTTAGCATTGGATATCAACCTTGAAGGTTTTACAAGAGTTTGGATTAATTCATGAAGACTTCATTTGAAGGAAAAGCATAGGAACACATGCTTATGCTTAGTTATCTTTTACCTCATGTAAAAGTCAATATGACTTCATATAATTACACCTACCTTCAAAAGTCATGGAATTTGGAAGGTATGAATGGAGAGAATATCTCCCTAAGTTTAGATGAGAGATTCAAGGGAGCTTCAATTTGAATTTCAAATTCAAATGACCAATCAAATCCTATAAAAGCTATGAAGAAAATCTCGCGGGTTAGTCTCACTCATTGAGCTCATCTCTCGAGGCATTTCACTACTGTATTGGTGTGTGTGATAGTGCTACATCTTAGCCTACACCACAATATCTCATTTAGCTATGCTTGGCATGCTAATGAGCTTGTACATCTACATTAATCAATAGATATATTCACATTTCTCAACTCTGTTTTTTTTCTGAGTCATCTACCTCAAGTCTGTCAACTTCAGAGAGGCATATCTCAAGATCTACTGAACCAAATTGGATGATTCAAAGTGCATTGGATTCAGCTCAAAGCATTCTACAACACTACAAAGTTTCAAGTTATTCCATTCAGCCAATTGTGAGAAATTGCGGGCGAAGCAGTCTCTGGTATTCTTCTGTGTAGATCCTAAAAAGTCGGGGGTGTCTCTGATTTTGCTAAAGATCATTCTCAGTGTATAGTTTATTAATTGGAGTGATTTAACTTGCTAATGGTAGCTTGTTAAGTTAATTTAATAATCCCAGAAGGAATTAATCCAATTGTAAGTGTGCTGGTCACACTGAGCTTAAGACTGAGCAGGTATCATTACAGGAATAGAAAGTTTTTGGACTTGTGAAGGTTCAAAATCATCTGTTTTGATTTGGTTGTTTCACAATCATTTTGTAAAGCACATATATAGTTTCTTGGTGTCATTTGGAAGCTCTAGGAGTCTCCTAAGCATATCTCAAGAGAAAGGAGGGCAGGTGTGAAGCAGGTCTAGCAGCACCAACTTGATCTCCTGAGTGCATGCAGCCATCACATCCAACAATAATTTATGGAATATATAACTTTTTTGTACATGATTCATGGTTCATTCTGCTCATCTCTTTTGTGTCCAATAGTATTTTGCTTTATGAGATCATGGTTTTGGTTTTGGCTATGGAAATCTTTGTACTTTTTAAGTACCATTCTTGAATATTTACAACTACGCATTGTTTAGTAGGAAGAAAAACAAAGATCAAGACATTATGTAAGTCGTTATGTTACTTTTCCCTGACTCGGTTCGGATCCTCGTGGTGTTTGGGCCATTTTTAACCCTTAGGCTGAGTTCACACAGCGTGGATTTTTGAATGGCAACATTGTATTTCACTGAAAAGTAAACCAAAATTTTGAGGACCACTATTGAATGAGATGGGCTCACCTCCTCGGAACCAAAGTGTGTCGCTCTAATAAAGGGATTCTCATTGGATACTTGATCTTTTCATCTAATAATTTTGGAGATATATTTTGTTTTTCAACCACTTCAGCTGGCCTATGTGATTTATAGAGAAAATGTAATTACACCAATTTCACATAAGGCTGAATGGGGAGAGAAAAGGTAATTACACCAAATTTACATGTGTATATGAGTATTCACATAGGGCTAGCGGCACACTCTTCATCTTGATCCATGTCAGCAAACAGAAAGCTAAATTTTGTTCTGACCCTCTCATCCCATCCTCCATGTGGAAGAAAATAATACAAAATAAATCCATCAAAAGAAATTTGTAATTAAACAAATTAAGATTTTACATGTGTGTGCGGGCATTCACACATGGCCAGTGGCACACTGCTCATGTTGATCCACATCATAGAACTGAAAAGTAAATTTTATTCCAACCCTCTCATCCCGTGTATGTCCCGTCCTCTACACATGGTACCTGTATTTGACATTTTTAATGTAATTTTTGGAAGTTTAATAAAATTTATGACCTTATTTTATGCTCTAAAATGGGCAAAACGGGAAACACAACCATTAAAAATCAACACTGGCTCTGCCCTTTGGAACAAAAGTGTGTCACTCTAACAAAGGATTCTGATTGGATATTCGATTTGTTCATCCAATAATTTTGCAAATGTTTTTTTCCTAACACTTTTGCCGCGCAGTCTAGTGGTTGATGCCTTGAAGCTGTGGGAGGAAGTCCTGAGTTCAAGTTTTAGTTGGACATGTCCATGAGATTCTCATGATGGCTGCCTCTACCTTATGTAAGGTTGGGTGTGTGAGAGTCCATACGAAAGGAGTTTGTCCAAAGTAGATGAACAATGCCTTGTGAGCCACATGTCCACACAAAAGGTAGGGACCAAAGCCCTTTAGAACGCGAGTACGCATGGATTTATGCCTCCTTGGACCTTGGCGGAAAATGACACAAATGAAAATAAAGTCAACTTGTTCTTTTGAGTATTTTAAATAAAACAATAAACAATTAAACTAATTTTAAAATTTCGTTTTTTTTTGTTTCCAAAAAAAAAAAGCCTCAAGTTCTCATTTAGGTGGGTTGAGCTCCTTGTAAACGAGAATATCCACATCGAGTTGAGCGGATTGAACTTTCTGTGTGTGTAGTAGGGGCCAATCCAAGCTGACTTTCATTTAAGGAGATTTTGCCCAAGCTCTTGTTATATCAAGCAATTCATTATTGTGGGATAAGGTATCATGACTAGCCAAGGTTTGGGGAGCATGTGGGGACATATGTCAGATCGGAATCTCTTGAAAAACGAGTGATTGTGAACATATTCCAAGCACAAAATCCAAACCAGAAACCTCTATTGTAAGGAAAATAAAAGGGGTGAGAGAGAGTGTGTGTGTGTGCGTTGAAGGCATCTAAGAACCATGTCCTATCACTATAAAAAATGATGAATTATTTTACAAAGACAATCCATCATGTATCCGACCTCTCTATATAGAGCGTGTGAAGACACAAAAAATAGAATTACTCATAGAGGGTGGACAAGGGGCTATGCTATCACAATCCACACTCACATTCACATCCATGAAGAGAAGATAGGATAGGCCCTAAAACACGTAGAAAAGTGTGAGCATGATTTTCTTACATTAACTCATGCAAAATGAAGTTCAAAAATAGTCATAACTCTTGGGAATCGCACTTTTATCCTTTTTGGATTGAGCTTATTCACATTACAATGTTTACCTAAACTTAAATATACTCATGGGCACCCAAAGGGCCTCCAATTTACAATTTGAAAAAGGCATAAAAATTTTAATAAAGGACGACTCTTCAAAGCTCAAAGACCCCTCAATCTTTATAATTTGGAGTTTATGTACCTTGAAAATACAGGAGAAAATATTTTTTTGGAAAAAATTTACCCAAAAATAGATGCAACTTATGAAAATATTTATGGTTCTTACTCCATATCACAGACGGCTCAAAGACGACTCAACCTTAATCAATATACTATTTTCTTCATCCATTTTGCATTCAACCCCATCAGCATCCATCATGAACGGAATCGCTTCTTTCGATTACTTCTTCTTGAAAAGGCTGCACATCTTTTTAGTAGGTTTGTCTGCCCTACCTGCCCACCAATCTTTAAAGTATATTCCTTTCTTTAGATATCTTCTTCGTATCTCATCATGCTTCTGATTTTTTAGAGTGTAGTCTGGTATTGCGAGTGGCCTTTGTTAATGTCTATTTCCAAATGCCACAGCCTTTGATAAAGACTTTCCTTTATAGCACTACGAATGGCTTGAAGATTCTTATGAGCCTTTGCCAAGATGTAACGGGTTTGTAGGACCGCCCTCCTTCAACATCTGGCCCGGTGAGGAGAAGGTGGCAAAGGCCCTGCTCCAAGCCTTGAACATACACAATTATGCATTCTTTTACAAGGACGAAAAAACAAAAGAGCAAAACACTTTGTAGTCGCTTTGGGCCCTTCTTGTCCCCGAAGGTGATGTTAGGCTTAGAGACTTCGTGGGCCATTCCTGAATCCTTAGTGTCAAGGAAACATTGACGAAACCGAGACTTTTAACTGCCTTGTGAATGAAGGCTTGGGACGCACGCCGATAAGTCGAACGACCACTTGTGAGTTGAAGCTTGTGACTTGTGAGTTACACGTCGACAGAGAAAGGTAGGGCCCCATGTGTGGTACTAAGGGCCAATCTAATGAACTTCCAAAGGGGTAGAGAGAGAGAGCTATCCAAAGGGGTGGAGAGAGAGAGAGCTAAAATTTTTTGGAGATAGAAACCTTGGAACTTACTATGTTTGATAGCAAATATCCTCTCGTATGCTTTAGAAAGCTTTTATGATGTTCATGATCACAGAACATTCAGCAACTTTGGCATGCACATTTTTGTTATCTACTATCCATTTGCCTCTTTTTACTGTAGCATGTGAGATCCATTGTGGCATCCTTTGGAGATTCTAAAGTCCTCTGCATTACTTGTGGTTGTTGTCAAAGCCTTTGACCTTTCTTCACTTTGATGGCATTTCTTTAACTTGATCTTGACCTTGGAGTGGGCTTTGTGTGTCATAGCGCATATTAGAAGATGTATCCTTTATGAGACACATAGTGAAGGAGAGATTATCTATATAAACAATAAGAAAGGTCTGACTCTTTATGAGAGAGCAGTGTCGAGTCCCACTATGAAGGTGCATACACATGTGCATGGATACATACATGATTCATTAGGTTTGATATTTTAAGCATTGTACATTATGAAGCTTTCGAAAATATTAAAGCATAGAGCGTTTTAAAATTAATTCATATTTATACTTGGGAGACATCCATAGTGATTCCAACTTAATTATAAACTATGGGCATTCTATTTTCATATCTATGGTGATTACGAAATTCTCTTTTCATTAATTCTCTCTCTCTCTCTCCCCAACATTGAAGTCTGTGGTGCTATGCAGACACCTTCTTTTGCGCACTATCTTTACTTTGTAACTTTCATCGATGATTTTTCCAGGAATGCATGTGTATATCCATTGAAGGCAAAGTCTGAAGTGTTTATATGCTTCAAACAGTTTCTGGTTTTGGCTGAAAATCTATCATCATGTAAAATGGACACCCTCCGTTCTGATCGAGGGGGGGAATATATATCTTCTGACTTTAATGCATTTCTGGCTGAACATGGGAGAAAACATCAGTGTACAGTGCCATATACACCTCAGTAGAATGGAGTTGTTAAACAAAAGAATAGGTCACTCATGGAGATGGCGAGGTGTACGGTCAAGAATGAGGCTTTACCACATAGTTTCTGGCTTGAGGCTGTTATGTGTATAGCATATGTATTGAACAGGTGTCCCACTAAAGCGCTGCAGTCTATCACTCCATATGAGGCTTGGCATGGTCGCAAGCCATCTGTTGCTCATCTGTGTGTTTTTGGTTGTGTTGCATATGCATTAGTGCCTGAACAACATCGTAGAAAATTGGATGATAAAGTAGTAAAATGTATTTTTGTTGGGTACAGTTCTAAAAGTAAAGGCTATCATCTGTATCATCCACATACTAAACACATTCTGGTTAGCCGTGATGTTGTTTTTGTGGAAGATGCTATTCAACCATTGCTTTCATGTACTAAAGAGACATCTATTAGCTCCAAAGGCATGTATGATACTTTTCTGCCTCTTTTTATAGGTGGAAATCTGGTGCTGGTCCTAATGAGGCAACTTCTCAGCCTTTGCAGGTTTCATGTGATGATGTAGATCATTCCATTTCTAATGAAGATTTACATGATGCAATTGTTGATGAGAGAGCTGATATCGAGCAGGCAAAAACTGTGCCAAAATGGCTGGTGTAGACCTTGCGTGATAGCAAATTAGATGCACCTCTGTCATATTGTACTCGATTAGGTTGTCATAGTGCCTCTTTTGCATCAGATTGTTGTGCTATGGCTGCCTCTAGTCTCTGTGATGAGAGTCAACTTGTTTTGTTTGATGAAGCACAAAATTATGAACATTGGATGGCTCCAATGCAATCTGAATATGATGCTATCATGAAAAATGGTACATGGTCTTTATGTGACTTGCCTCCTAGCAAGAAGGCCATTGGCACTAAGAAGCTTGTTGCAAAGGTTTATGCGCAGGAAAGGGGCATTGATTTTGATGAAACCTTTGCTCCTACTTGCCGAATGACTACTACTCGTAACATTTGTGCACTTGTAGCTCATCATGGTTGGAATGTACATCAGTTGGACATTAAAACAACATTTCTCAATGGTGACTTGCATGAAGAAGTGTATGTTTTTCAGCCCCGTGGCTTTGTGTAGAAAGGGCATGAAAACCAAGTGTGTAGGTTAAAGAAGGCATTATATGGTTTAAAGCAAGCACCATGTGCTTGGCATGAAAAGATACATGCCTATCTCATTGCACATGGTTTTGAGAACACTCCAACTGAAAGCACCTTATATGTTAAGCGTGCTAATGATGTGCTTCTGATCATTGTGGTGTATGTTGATGACATGCTGCTCACTAGTCCTCATGGCATGCATATTGCTGATTTTAAGGCTGACTTGCATTTAGGTAGTGATGTGTGTGAACACTCTAAGACTGTTGGGGCACTTTTTTCCCTCTTAAGGAGGTTCCCCCCCCCCCCCCTTGTATATATGCCTATTGCCCTAACGGCCTACTTATCTTTGTACATTCTAGTGGTAATTCATTCAGGATTGTGTGTTGTGCTCCAAGCTTCTTCTTCTTCCTTGTGTTGTTCCCGTTCTTCCACAGACGTCTAACTCCTACAACACGAGCCTCATTCCTAGCCTGGTTCAATGTGATAAGTGTATCCCAAACATCCTCAGCTGTTCTGTAAGAGAGAATGTGAGGAATGATGGCATGTTTGATAGACAAGGCTATCAATGCATGTGCTTAAGCATCTCTGTCATCCCAACAAATTTTCTCTATAGTAGGTGTAACAGAAACCATAGCACAAACAGGAATAGAATATCACCATTCTTGAATATTTACAACTATGCATTGTTTAGTAGGAAGACGTTATGTAAGTCGTTATGTTACTTTTCACCCCGGAAGGTTTTGTCACGCCTAGATATTTCCCTGACTCGGTTTGGATCCTCGTGGTGTTTAGGCCATTTTTAACCCTTAGACTGAGTTCACACAAACTGGATTTTTGAATGGCAACATTCTATTCACTGAAAAGTAAACCAAAATTTTCAGGACCACCATTGAATGAGATGGGCTCACCCCCTCGGAAGCAAAGTGTGTCGCTCTAATAAAGGGATTCTCATTGGATATTTGATCTTTTCATTTAATAATTTTGGAGATATATTTTGTTTTTCAAGCACCTCAGGTGGCCTATGTGATTTATAGAGAAAATGTAATTACACCAATTTTACATAAGGCTGAATGGGGAGAGAAAATGTAATTACACCAAATTTACATGTGTATATGAGTATTCACATAGGGCTAGCGGCACACTGTTCATCTTGATCCATGTCACCAAACAGAAAGCTAAATTTTGTTCTGACCCTCTCATCCCATCCTCTAGATGTTCCATCTTCCATGTGGAAGAAAATAATACAAAATAAATCCATCAAAAGAAAATTGTAATTAAACAATTTAAGATTTTACATGTGTATGCGGGCATTCACACATGGCCAGTGGCACACTGCTCATGTTGATCCACATCATAGAACTGAAAACTAAATTTTATTCCAACCCTCTCATCCCGTCCTCTAGATGTGCCATCCTCAATGTCCCGTCCTCTACACATGGTACCTGTATTTTACATTTTTAATGTAATTTTTGGAGGTATAAGAAAATTTATGACCTTATTTTATGCTCTAAAATGGTAAAAACGGGAAACACGAGCACTAAAAATCAACATTGGCTCTCCCTTTTGGAACAAAAGTGCGTCACTCTGACAAAGGATTCTGATTGGATATTCGATTTGTTCATCCAATAATTTTGTAGATGTTTTTTTCTTAACATGTTTGCCGCGTAGCCTAGAGGTTGACACCTTGAAGCTATGGGAGGAAGTCCTAAGTTCAAGTCTTGATTGGACATGTCCATGAGATTCTCATGATGGATGCCTCTACCTTACAAGGTTGGGTATGTGAGTGTGTATTTCCAGTTCATTGTACTATAAAAAAAAAACACTTTTGCCGCCTTGTGTGAATAGAGATGGTGAAACTCAAACTGAGTCGGGAAAAAGTTATCTCTCAGTGTGAACCTACCCTTAATCTTAGAAAAGGTCAACGAAGTTGAGACTTGGGAATCATAGAACTGAAAACTAAATTTTATTCCAACCCTCTCATCCCGTTCTCTAGATGTATGTCCCGTCCTCTACACATGGTACCTGTATTTGACATTTTTAATGTAATTTTTGGAGGTTTAATAAAATTTATGACCTTATTTTATGCTCTAAAATGGGCAAAACGGGAAACACAACCATTAAAAATCAACACTCGCTCTGCCCTTTGGAATAAAAGTGTGTCACTCTAACAAAGGATTCTGATTGGATATTCGATTTGTTCATCCAATAATTTTGCAGATGTTTTTTTCCTAACACTTTTGCCACACAGCCTAGTGGTTGATGCCTTGAAGCTGTGGGAGGAAGTCTTGAGTTTAAGTTTTAGCTGGACATGTCCATGAGATTCTCATGATGGGTGCCTCTACCTTACGTAAGATTGGGTGTGTGAGCGTGTATTTCCAGTTCATTGTACTCTAAAAAAAAAAAAAACACGTTTGCCACCTTGTGTGAATTAGAAATGGTGAAACTCAAATTGAGTGGGGAAAGGTGTGCCACTGAGTGTGAACCTACCCTTAATCTCAGGAAAGGTCAACGAAGTTGAGACTTGGGAGTTGGGGCTAGCAGACTACCGCGTGTCCATAGGAAAGGAGTTTGTCCAAAGTAGATGAACAATGCCTTGTGAGTGAAGGCTTGGAGCTTGAGACTTACGCGGATAAGTCAGCGATCACTTGTGACTCGTGAGCCACACGTCCACACAAAAGGTAGGGACCAAAGCCCTTTAGAACGTGAGTACGCATGGATTTATGCCTCCTTGGACCTTGGCGGAACATGACACAAATGAAAATAAAGTCAACTTGTTCTTTTGAGTATTTTAAATAAAACATTGAACAATAAAACTAATTTTAAAATTTCGTTTCAAAAAAAAAAAGCCTCAAGTTCTCATTTAGGTGGGTTGAGCAGCTTGAGCTCCTTGTAAACGAGAATATCCACATCGAGTTGAGCGGATTGAACTTTCTTTGTGTGAAGTAGGGGCCAATCCAAGCTGACTTTCATTTAAGGAGATTTTGCCCAAGCTCTTGATATATCAAGCAATTTATTATTGTGGGATAGGGTATCATGACTAGCCAAGGTTTGGGGAGCATGTGGGGCATATGTCAGATCGGAATATCTTGAAAAACGAGTGGTTGTGAACATATTCCAAGCACAAAATCCAAACCATGTGTGTGTAAGGAAAATAAAAGGGGTGAGAGAGAGAGTGTGTGTGTGTTGAAGGCATCTAAGAACCATGTCCTATCAGTATAAAAAATGATGAATCAGTTTACAAAGCCAATCCATGTATCCGACCTCTCTATATAGAGCGTGCGAAGACACAAAAATAGAATTACTCATAGAGGGTGGAGAAGGGGCTAGGCTATCACAATCCACACTCACATTCACATCCATGAAGAGAAGAGAACGTACGCCCAAAAGCACGTAGAAAAGTGTGAGCATGATTTTCTTACCTTAACTCATGCAAAATGAAGCTCACAACTAGTCATAACTCTTGGGAATCGCTTTCTATCCTTTTTGGATTGAGCTTATTCACATTACAATGTTTACCTAAACTGAAAAATAGTCATGGACACCCAAAACTCCTCCAATTTACAAATTGAAAAACTGCATAAATATTTTAATAAAGGACAACCCTTCAAAGCTCAAAGACCCCTCAACCTTTATAACTTGGAGTTTATTTACCTTGAAAATACATGAGAGATTAATTTTATGGGCAAAATTGACCCAAAAATACATGCAAATAATAAAAATAATTATGGTTTTTAGTCCATATCACATATTTCTTTGTCCCTCTATACTCACGTACTACGAACTTTGCCCTCCCTGCTTTTTGTCATCTCTCACATCCATGAACAGAAGAGAATGTAGACATAGAGGAGTGTGAGCATAAATTTCTGACTTCAATTCATGCAAAATCAAGTTCAAAACTACTCACAGCTAGTGGACATAACCTTTTATACTTTTTTGGATTGAGTAGCTTATGCACATTACAATGTCTACCTAAACTGAAAAATAGTCATGGAAGCCCAAAACGCCAATAGACTCCACTTTACGATTTGAAAAAATGGATAAAAACTTTGGAACTAAAGGATACATCTTTAAAGGCTTGAAGACTCCTCAACCTTTACAAATAGGAGTTTATTAACTTTGAAAATGCATGCAAAAGTGACTTTATGTACAAAATTCGCCGAAAATACATGCAACTTATGAAAATATTTATGATAAGGCATTTTCCTACAGATCTCATACTTCTTTGTCCTTTTGTAATTACTTCTTGATTCTTTCCATGGTCATCTACTATCAACTCTACCTTACCCGCTTTTTGTCATATCTGTTAGACCTCTCATTGAGGTGGTGGTTCTTTAAAGTTGGTCCTATATTTGGGATCATTGCCCTCCTAATTTCCCCACATGAAGGAAAATCTTTTTTGGTACTTGACATAGATTGGCGTTGAACCCCAAACTGTATCAAGTAGGATCGCTTCAGTAGAGAAGGTTTTAAGACTCTTTGTACTTTTGTAAGTTCCATTCTTGAACAAATTCAATTATGCATTCATTTACAAGGAGGAAAAAACAAAAGAGCAAAACACTTTGTAGTCGCTTTGGGCCCTTCTTGTCCCCGAAGGTGATGTTAGGCCTAGAGACTTCGTGGATCGGTATCGATTCTTGTGGCTTTGTTTGCGGTGGAGAGAGAGAGAGATAATGGCATCGATGTGGTATCAGTTCCATGGAAATGTGGCATCATCCATGGTCCCGAGACATATGGCATCCCAAAGTTCTAGAGTTATATGGCATGCCTATACATACTTTTTACATCATGGGGTTGGTGGTACTTTGTATCTACTATCCATTTGCCTCTTTTTATTGTAGCATTTGATATCCATTGTTGGGATTCTAAAGTCCTCCACATTACTTGTGGTTGTTCTCAAAGCCTTTGACCTTTCTTCACTTGAATGACATTTCTTTAACTTGATCTTGACCTTGTAGTGGGCTTTGTATGTCATGCTTGTAATCGCATATTTGAAGATGTATCCTTTATGAGACACATAGTGAAGGAGAGATTATCTATAGAAACCATAAGGAAGGTCTAACTCTCTAAGAGAGAGCAGTGTCTAGTCCCATAGTCCCACCATAAAGGTGCATACACATGTGCATGGATACATACATGATTCATTAGGTTTGAAATTTTAAGTATTATACATTATGAAGCTTTAGAAAATATTAAAGCTCAGGACGTTTTAAAATTAAGTCATATTTATGCTTGGGAGACATCCATAGTGATTCGAACTTAACTATAAACTATGGACATTCTCTTTTCATATCTATAGTGATTACGAAATTATCTTTTCATTAATGCTCTCTCTCTCTCTCTCCCCAACCCCGTGCAGTTCATGATTGAGTCTTCATGATGCTGGAGATGCATTTGATGCTGTTCTCTATCAGCAGGCTGCTAGATGCTTGATTTACTTATGCATTACTCGGTCAAACATTCAGTTTGCTGTCTCACAGACGAGCATGTTTATGCATTGCCCAGGTGTCAAGCATTGGCAGGTGGTTAAGTGCATCTTTCGCTACTTGAATGGTACCCGACTACTTGGATTGTTTTATCCCAAGGGGGGATCACTACTGCTAGATTTGCATGCTTTTTCTGACAGTGATTGGGCTGGTTGCTATGACACTCATGTGTCCACCAGTGGCTTTTGCTTCATGCTTGGTAGCTCATGTATATCTTGGTTGAGCAAGAAGTAGCCTACTGTGGCCACTTCCAGTTGTGAGGCTGAGTATAGGCCAGCTTTCATAGCGATTGTTGAGTGTGTGTGGCTCACACGCCTTATGGCTGATTTGGGTGTTGGTCAATCTTTTGCCACCACCATCTTCACTGACAGTCAGAGGGCATTGGCAGTTGCGAGGAACTCTGTGTTCCATGCTCGCATTAAGCACATTGAGGTGCATTATCATTATGTCAAGGAGAGGGTCTCTGCTGGGAGATCAGCTTGGCATATGTGCCCACGCAGGAGAACATTGCAGAACTTTTTACGAAGGCTCTGCCTAGGGAGAAATTTGAAGCTTTCCGTAAAGCTTTGGGCTTACTTCATTTTGTGGATTGATTCCACATAGCTTGGCACTTCCTTATACATGAGTGGGATTTGTTGATATATTTAGGTAGTGTTTCCCTCTTAAGGAGGTTTTTCCCCCCGGCTTGTATATACGGGTATCGCCCTAACGGGCTATTTATCTTTGTACATTCTAGTGGTAATTCATTCACCATTGTGTGTTGTGCTACAAGCTTCTTCTTCTTCCTTGTGCTATTCACGTACTTCCATAGATGTCTAACTCCTACAACACGAGCCTATTCCTAGCCTGATACAATGTGGTAAGTGTATCCCAAGCATCCTCAGCTATTCTGCAAGAGCGAATGTGAGGAATAATGGCATGTTTGACAGACAAGGCTATCAATGCATGTGCTTAAGCATCTCTGCCATCCCAAAAAATTTTCTCTGTAGTAGGTGTAGCACAAACCACAACACGAACAAGAATCTACAGAATATCACCATCTTTGACTCCATCCACATCAGCTTCAGTTACTGTATTTGCACTACCTATATTCGCAGGTGTAACAGGATGTCTTTCAACACCCTGCACAATATTCCATAGTCCTTTTGCGATCAAAACATGACACATCATATAAGCCCACAATGGATAGTTGATACCATCCAATTTATCCTCAACAACCAACATACCGAATACATCATTGCTTTCATCCATGGCCATTGACTAAAGTACCTTGATGTAGAAAAATGATTGTATCTGAAGAAGTTAAACAGAACTACCCAAACAAGTTCTGCTAGACCTGTAGCAGAGTTTGAGATGCTTATACTCGCAAACCCAAACCTGTATATATCTTTGGTATAAAAAGATGAAATAGCCTGCATAGTGTGTTCGGAGGCGAAATGAGCTCAGATCGCGATTTCGGCACCATAGAGGGAAGATGTTTTGATCTCTGAAACACCCTGAGTATGCTCACCAAATTTTGTGTGATTCTGAGACTGCAACCATAGAGGTGTCGATGACACCCTAGATGAAGCGGCGTCCTGCTCTGATACCAATTGTTGGAGATAGACATCTGCAGAAGTAGATGAACAACACAAGGAAGAAGAAGAAGCTGGGAGCTCAACACACAATACTAAATGTATTACCACTAGAATGTACAAAGATAAGGAACCCGTTAAGGCTATAGGCGTATATACAAGCTGGGAAAAAAAACCTCCTAGATAGGGAAAAAAGTGCCCCGGTAGTCCTAGTGGGTTCACGCACATCATTACCTAAATATATATCAATATATTTAGCACACAACACGTGAGGTTATGTCCCATCGATGATCTAAGGCTCGTGATGCTTTCAGAACACGTTTACCAAAGGTTATATGGTTAGATGTTGATGAGTGGGATATGATTCGCGACGAGCAACAACAAACTCTTGATCGATATCGCCAATAGCAAGATGTCACAGCCATGCATCTAGATACGGTCGGACCGTCGCATTTGGGTAGCGGCGGATATGACACTATGCGTCACGAGTTTGTAAGTATCATTTGGTGTATTGAGTTTGTTTGTGTTAAGCATATATGTCATGTATGTTCATCTAATGTTTTAGGTATTTGTTGCAAGAGTTGGTAGTGGATCATCCTCCAACACAAATCCAGGAAGCTTATGGATATCATCATGGATTGGTTGCACTATTGGAAGACTTGGAGGGACGCGGTGCGATCATTTCATGGGAGCATCTATGATGAGGTGATGAACTTATAAACTTGGTTTGGTTTTTTAGTTGTTGTTTGTAAATATCATTTCAATTTGTCTCATTTCATGAATGTTCTTTGTTGTATGAATGCTGATTGTTTTGATCCTTCTGGGTATGTGTATGGCACTGGTGTGCCACAATTTTGTATTTGCTCATATGTGGCAGTGGTGCACTAGAATTTTGTATTTGGTTCCTATATGGTAGTGCTTTGTCACATTTTGTATTTGGCTCATATATGGTAGTGGTTTGTCACACTATTGTACATGCTTAATTTATGGAATATATAACTTTTTTGTACATGATTCATGGTTCATTAAACTCATCTCTTTTGTGTCCCATAGCATTTTGCTTTATGAAATCATGTTTTTGATTGCCATTAGGGTACATGTCACATGTACTCAATGTTATTTGGGCAGAGTTTATTGTCTTTTGCTACACAACATCATGGTAATGTTGCTGCAACAAGAGACAATAACCTCTACCTAGAAAAAAATTTGTAGATATGGTCATTGGCATGCACGCCGGTATGTCCAACACGGTCGTTGGTATGTTGACAGTACTCTCAGCATGGTCACCGATATAGGCACTGATATGTGCACTGGTATGAGCATTCGTATTACCAGTGCTTATACCAACGTTCATACCGATGCCTATACCGGTGCTTCCTTACCGATATCTATGCCGACCCTTACACCGTCATTGGAGCAAAATTGCACCCGTGTATTTGCTTCGATATCCCCTTGATATGTTGTAGTGTGGTTACAAAAATATTTGAGGTCGTTGAACATGATGAAGTCATACAAAGATTGTGTGATATTTTGGAGTTTGTCCTCTCATTGGTTAGTACAATGCCACATTTCATGGATTTCCTTCGTTTTAATCAGCAGCAAAGGCTATGGAAATCTTTGTACTTTTTAAGTACCATTCTTGAATATTTACAACTATGCATTGTTTAGTAGGAAGAAGAAACAAAGAGCAAGACATTATGTAAGTCGTTATGTTACTTTTCACCCCGAAAGGTTTTCTTTCCATGGTCATCTACTAAGAACTTTGCCCTCCCTGCTTTTTGTCATCTCTGATAGACCTCTCATTAGGGTGGTGGTTCTGTAAAGTTGGTCCTAAACTTGGGATCATTGCCCCTCCAAGCCCCTGTCGAAAGAACTTGGGCTAAAAGAATCCACCCTCACGTCCATGAAGAGAAGAGAATGTAGACATAGAGGAGTGAGCATGAATTTCTTACTTAAATTCATGCAAAGCCAAGTTCAAAACTACTCATAACTCAGCCTTCTATGCTTTTTGGATAGCTTATGCCCATTACAATGTATGCCTAAACTGAAAAATATTCACGAAAGCCCAAAACGCCTATAGACTCCACTTTACAATTCGAAAAATGCATAAAAACTTTGGAACTGAGGGATACATATTTAAAGGCTCAAAGACTCCTCAACCTTTACAAATAGGAGTTTATTAACTTTGAAAATGCATGTGAAAGTGACTTTATGTAAAAAATTCACCCAAAATACATGCAACTTATGAAAATATTTATGATCAGACATTTTCCTACATATCTCATACTTCTTTGTCCCTTTGTAATTACCTCTTGATTCTTTCCATGGTGATCTACTAGCAACTCTACCGTACCCGCTTTTTGTAATCTCTGATAGACCTCTCATTGGGGTGGTGGTTCTTTAAAGTTGGTCCTATATTTGAGATCATTGCCCTCCTAACTCCCCCACTTGAAGGAAAATCGTTTTTGGTACTTAACATAGATTGGCGTTGAACCCCAAACTCTATCAAGTAGGATCGCTTTAGTAGCGAAGGCTTTAAAGCTCTTTGTAGTTTTCTAAGTTTCATTCTTTTTTTTTGAAGGAAGTTCAGCAAGCCTACTCTTCCAAACTTTAATTAATAGAAATTACAACTATACAACTGAACAGGTCTAGCATCCATGGGACCCCTTGTATCCCACAAAGCAAGGGCTGCTTATAGATTACTAGAGAATTTTACAAAGAAGGTTGATAATTCTCTCGTCCCTCTCATATGGGGCCCACTTGGTTTTGATCTTGTTGCTCTCAAGGAAGAACACTATGATGTCTAAAGGTGGGGACTTCTTAAAATTGGAAATTCTTTTGCCTAAAAGGAAAAGAGATTTTTCGATCGACCATTCTTTAGGAGGGATTCCAAAGTTGGTTACACACTTCTCTTTCCATATTTTTCATAGAGTCTCCCCTCTTATAGCATTCCATAGTGCTGAGGAGTATCCGATTGCTTCACCCAACAAAGCTTGCTTCCAATTGATTTGTCCCTGTAATAGCATGATTCTCTCAAGGGCCTGCTAGATCGATATTGATTTGGGACATGAATAGAAGAGGTGTCCCAAGTCTTCCATGCCCCAAAGACATCACTTGCAACATGGGGGGACCCCGCAAACCTTGTTAGCTTTTACATTGGTCCAGATTCTATGGTGTAGGATTTGCCACATAAGCACATACTTTTTTATCTCGATGAGGGGGTGCCAAAGGGATTGGAAATTAAAGTCCCACCTCTAGCCTAACCAATCCAAACACCACTTCCTATTGAGCATGACATGAACTTCCACATCCCTCTTCAATCTCGGAATTTTCTCAAGGCTATTGTCATTGTGCCATCTCCCTCAGTGTGAGAAGGGTCCTGACCAATGAGGAGGCGAGTCTTCGAGCATTCCCAAGGATTGAATATGCTCTACAAAAGATGTCATTCTTCAAAGTCCACTCTTTTGGTCAGCCCAATGTCCTCGAATCTAATCCACCGACAAGTATCTTAGTTCCATAGGTGTTTGCACAAATGAAAGACTTTTTTGAAGCTTCCTAGCCTTTTGGAGGTTGCAAGACTCCACACCCCTGATGCCCTTGATAGGGAACCAATTCTCTCTAATACCAACTTCCCATTTCCAATCTTCATTTATGCTGATAAATTGTTAAATCTTGTTCCAACTCTTCCATAGAGAACAAACCAAGCTTGAGCCTTTGGGAGTCACTGGAAATGGGGAGAACAATATGGTGAGAAGGTCGAGACCCTTCCACCTCGGGAGGTCTAGAAGCTTAAGAGCACTCTTGTTTCTAAAAGTAAGCTTGGCCCAAGAGGCATCACTCTTGCTCCATGCTTTAATTAACCATTTTGCTACTAGCTTATTGGCCATTCCCTCGATGTATAGAATGCCCAAACCACCTTGATCCTTTTGGCGAAAAACAGTCCATTTAACTTTGGGGATACCCCTTTTGTTGGGGTTACCCATCCAGAGGAGGTTCCTATAAATTCTCTTTAGTTTGAAGATCTCTTGGTCTTTTGGTCTCAGCAGGAGAGAAAGTAAATCATTGAAAAGAGAAGGAAAGTGTTAATCACCAAAGCACGTCCAGCTAGATTAATATGCATACCTTTCCAATACGTCAGCTTGTTCTCTAGATTAGAGAGAACCCAGTTCCATCACTGCCCCATTGAAACATCGAATCCCATCGAAATACCTTAGAAGCAAAAGATTTGACCACGAGGGATCAATTGACAACCATGGTCAATAAGCAATTGTAGTGGATACTCAATAACTGCCCTGAAAGTGATTTTAGTATGTTTTATTTTGGATCTAGATGCCTCACAAAACGTAGTCAGACAACTCCAAAAGGTGTCAATGCTTGACATGTAATTATGCACAAAGACACTAGTAGCATTGGCAAAAAGCCTCATGATCATTTGATCTTGATTGAGAGGTAGATTGAGGGCCTGAATACGACCTAAGTGAGCTTGATGGTTTACAAGGCAACTAAGACCATCGACCATTGATAAAAAAGAGAAGAGGGGCCAATGGAACCCTTGTCTAAAAGAGCATTTTAATCTCATCTCTTGAGAGAGTTGGCCATTGATGTTTATTTGAGCAGTTGCATTTCCTAGCAGAGTAGAGATCATCTTAATGATTTTTTGTCCATAGCCCGTCTTTCAACGATTGGAGAATGAAGTCTCATTGTCATACGCTTTGTCAAAGTCGATCTTAAGGAAGAGGACATCTTGCACTAATTCCTTAGCAAAAACCAGACCTTCCCAAACATCAATGATAATTTAATGAACCCTTTTTTATCCTCACTGATCCAGACTCAAAGGTGATAGATTCTTATGGGCCTTAGCCAAGATGTAACGAGTTTGCAGGATCGCCCTCCTCCAACATCTGGCCGATGAGGAAAAGATGACAAAGGCCTTGCTCCAAGCCTTGAACATACATAATTATGCATTCTTTTACAAGGACGAAAAACCAAAAGAGCAAAACACTTTGTAGTCGCTTTGGGCCCTTCTTGTTCCCGAAGGTGATGTAAGGCTTAGAGACTTCGTGGATCGGTATCGATCCTCGTGGCTTTGTTTGGGCCATTCTCAATCCTTACTCTCTCGAAACATTGAGGAAACCGAGACTTTGAACTGCCTTGTGAATGAAGGCTTGGGACGCACGCCGATAAGTCTAACGACTACTTGTGAGTTGAAGCTTGTGACTTGGTGGACAACGTTTTCGAAAATGCTCATCGACCTCAAAAGACACAAAAATGAAACTAGAGTCATGTTGTTCTTTTTAATAAATTAAATTAATTAGTAAAGCATTTCGAACAATTTAAAAATCCCGTTATTGTTTCATAAAAAACACTAAGGTTCTGGTTTGGGTGGGCTGAGCTTTTTGTAAAAGAGGATATCCGAATGGAGTTGAGATGATTGAACTTTCCATGTGTGGTACTTGGGGCCAATCTAATGAACTTCCAAAGGGGTTGGGGGTGGAGAGACAGAGAGAGAAGAACTAAATGCTTTGTATATAGAAACCTTAGAACTAACTATGTTTGATAGCGAATATCCTATCGTATGCTTTAGAAAACTTTTATGATGTTCATGGCCAGGGAACATCCAGAAACTTTCGCATGCACATTTTGGTTATCTAAATTCAGAAACTTTGGCATGAAACTCTCAACACCCCCTCTCCATGTGATGATCCTTTATTTCCAATGTAGAGAACTAGTGACATATGACATCACTTACTCCATTGGGCTTTTAGATGTAAGGACATATGGGATCTTTAGATATAACTTGGACATATGGCATCCAATATTGGGACATATAGCATCCCTTGGTTTCCTGGACATATGGCATCCATGTGGTATTAGTTTCATGGACATGTCGCATCATCCATGGTGGTGAGACATATGTCATTCCTAAAGTTCTAGAGACATATGGCATGCCTAGACATACTTAAAAATGGTTTACATCATGGGGTTAGTGGTGTTTCGTATCTACTATCCATTTGCCTCTTTTTATTGTGGCATGTGAGATCCGTTGTGGGATCCTTTGGAGATTCTAAAGTCCTCTGCATTACTTGAGGTTGTTGTCAGAGCCTTTGACCTTTCTTCACTTTAATGGCATTTCTTTAACTTGATCTTGACCTTGTAGTGGGCTTTGTGTGTCATATGCTGTAAGCGCATATTAGAAAATGTATCCTTTGTGAGACACATAGTGAAGGAGAGATTATCTATAGAAACCATAAGAAAGTGTGACTCTGTATGAGAGAGGAATGTCTAGTCCCACTATGAAGGTGCATACACATGTGCATGGATACATACATGATTCATTAGGTCTGAAATTTTAGGTATTATACATTGTGAAGCTTTAGAAAACATTAAAGCTCAGAGCATTTTAAAATTAAGTCATTTTTATGCTTGGGAGACATCCATAGTGATTCAAACTTAACTATAAACAATGGGCATTCTCTTTTCATATCTATGGTGATTACGAAATTCTCTTTTCATTAACGCTCTCTCTCTCTCTCTCTCTCTCCAACACCGTGCAGCTCCTTCCGATCTACAACTATGTTTAACCTGAAGGAACTATATGTGGTGCAATGAAAGACAAGAATGGCCGCCTAGACTGCACCTATAATCCTCCTTGAGACGAGTAAATAACTAACTTACAGAGCCGATGTGCATATGCATATGATCACAAATTCATCTGCAGCCTCAAATGCACTGAGTCTCTATTGTGTAAACAGTAGCCTTTTGAAGTTTAGGGATGCCATTCTCCATCGACGCTGAGATTCGCTCCATATTGGCACTCTTTGGGAGAGGAAATCTCCTCTGTTTCATAATTGTTTTGCCTACTCTTGTTGTTCTACATCCAAAGCTTCCCTTCTAAGTCGCAACCTTGCCTTTGATTTGTCTCTATCTGGTGCCATATAGCCTTTTTCTTATGCTATCTGTTGTACATCTGTCTACCTTCAGCTTGAGCGGAGTGTTAGATGGCTTCTTGCTATTGTACATAACCCTTATAGGATGTCTTTTCCAGCAGATGAATGAAGGAATAGTCCTTTCATCGCATGATATATTGACAAATGCATTCATATGATGTTCTTTTCGTGTAGCAAGGATAGCGACAAGTCTTGAATCTTGACCATACACCTTGCCATCTCCATGAGAGACCTATTCTTCCATTCAACAACTCCATTTTGTTGAGATGTATACAACACTGCACACTGATGTTTCATCCCACGTTCAACCAAAAATGCATTAAAATCAGAACACATATATTCCCCCCCTCGATCAAAACGGAGGATGCCCATTTTACATGTTGACAGATTTTCATCCAAAACCAAAAACTTTTTGAAGCACATAAACACTTCAGACTTTGCTTTCAATGGATATACACATGCATGCTTGGAAAAATCATCAATGCAATTCACGAAGTAAAGATTGCTCCCAAAGGAAGGTGTCTGCTTAGGACCACAGACATCACTATGTACAAGCTGCAATTGCTGAGTAGCTCTAATTAATCCATCTTTTGGGAAGGAGGAACGCTGCATTTTGCCCAAAATATAGCCTTGACAGACATGTTTACCATGTGCCTCAAGTTTGGGCAAAGATAACACCATTTCAGGTTTTTTGCAAGCACAACAAACTAGCAAAATTCGGATGACCAAAGCATGCATGCCAAAGCTTTGCATCTGACATAGCTTGAGAATCATGCACTACACATGTTGATTTCATCATTCACAGATTTTTCATAGTCTATGAGCTTATACAGCCCACGACATAAAATGCTAGAAGCAATAATGATATCGCCATTTGACAGATCATGAATTGTATATCTGTCATCAACAAATTTCACAACCAAGCCGATCTTGGCTAATGCTGAAACTGATAATAGATTTTTTTAATCCCTAGCACAAAGAAAGCATCCAAAAATGTAAAAGAACTACCATCAACAATATTCAAAATGATCTTACGAAATCCCATGACAAGATAAGAGGATTTGTTGGTGCATGTGATAGTATTCCCTATAGGGGCAGGCTCGAGTGAAGTGAAGAAGCTGCACTATGAGGTAATATGTTTGGTTGCCCCACTATCAAAGTACCAAACATCTAAGTCTATTGTAGACATACACTATTCATGAGAAGATGGGTCATAATTGCAAATAGTAGTAAATGCCCATTCTTCATTTTGCACAAGATTAGCACACTCTATTTTAGGTGTAGATGCCTCTACAACAACCATTCCAACCTCTTTTTTCTTTGCCTCTTTTGTAGAAACTTTTGGACAACTCTTTATGACATGATCACTTCCTTTATAGTACTTGCAAAACAATTTTTGCTTTTCTATTTTCTTCTCGTCTCTCTCATCCTTCTTTGATTGTATTCCCATGGTGTTTCTCTTGAATCAAATTGTTATGGAATGGTTGTGTCTAGACTTTGTGATGAGAACGAACATGCTTCCTTTGATGAAACATAGAAACCAGATAATATGATGGCTATTATGCAAGTCAAAATTTTGATGTTATTATAAATAGTTGTACTTGATATTTATGTGAATTGCATCCTAGCAAGATGAACATTTGTAAAAAATGGGTCTATAAGCTAAAAAAAATCCTCACATGTGACATAACAACCACTCATAGAATTTGTGCACTTGTTGCTCACAATTATTGGATTCTACATTAGTTCAACATCGAAACTACATTTTTGAATGGGCAATTGAATGGAGATTACCCATGCTTTTGTACAAAAAGGTTATGAAAACAAAGTGTGAAGGCTCAAAAATTATTGTATAGAATAAAATAGAATCATGGGCTTGTTATGAGAACATACATGCCTACTCATTAGCACATGGATTTCAAGATAGTCTAATTGAAAGCACTTTGTATGTGAAGTATGAAATGATGTTGTTCTCATCGTTTTTGTTATGTGTATATCACTCACTAGTCATAATGAGATGCATATATTCAAGTTTAATGCTGATTTGCATGCTCATTTTAGTTGTTATACTTATAGAATTTGCATCATTATTTGTGAATTTGTAGTAGAAGGTCGGTCGGTACCTTGATGAACTCTCCAACTTTGCATGAGATCTTTAAGATATTTATGAAAGGGATGATGAATATACTACATGGGAGATAGATATGTTGCAAGTCCTCCCCAGCACATGGTCTCCTCTCTAATCTGTGTGTGTGTGTGTGTGTTTATGTGCATAACATTCCCATGGGTCTCTCCATGAGTAACAAGTGGCACTCATGTGCCAATCCTCCATAAGGAGAGGTGTCCACCTCTCCTTGTATAATGTTTCCTTCCCCTTAAGTCCATTTTTGTCATAGAAAATGGTTTTGGAAGGCATGTGTGTGAAAGAAAAGAACTTGGTTACCACTCCCATTGAACTCAATGTACTCTCTATACATAGGAATCTCTCTAGTATGTTTCCCCATATGCTTCCTCTTAAGAAGACTATTGGGAGGGAAAAGCAATGTGGGAAACTATTTTTGAATGGTGCTCATCCACTTCCATGTAGCACTATCTTCTAGAGTATCTTTCCTTTACTAAGCACTCCTTATATAAGTGAATCCTCTTTTTTTTAATCTCTTCAATGCATAGTACTATTTCAAACACATGTGGAACATATTGAACAAAAATAGTTTATATTTCCTCACTATAAAAAATGAGGTTATATGATTCACCTAGTCTTCTCTTAAGCTAGATCACATGAAACATTGGATGGATCAAGCTATTTTCTATAACTTGGAGCTAATAAGCTATCTTTCTTATTCATTTTGGCATTATGAATGGTCCAAAATACATAGGAGATATTCTTGAAAAATTTCATGTCTTCATGGTTTCATACTAGAGGCAACTCTAAGAGATGCTTCCCCTCCTACCTCAAACTTTTTTTTCTCCTTTGAGGGTGAGGCACTAGCTCTATCCCGACCTCTCTTAATTTTATCCTTAGAAACCCTAAGCATATTGTTATCTCTTCCAAGAATTGGTTTCAATCTTGGACTTTCTCATGTTGCAATCCTACTGTGAAAGGAACTCTTGGTTTAAATGCATCCATAAGCATAAGTAGATTGTTTGATGGAATAGTGCTCGACACATTTGTAAGCAAATTCTACTATAAATAAGTACTCTTCCAACTATTTTTCCTTTCATTCACATACGATCATGGCACATCTTCAACAATTTTGTAAACCCTCTCCATTTGAACATACGATTATGGATGCTCAGCCATTCTCATGCTAACCCTAGTATCCAATCTTTTAAAGAGTTCTCTCTAAAGGTGGCTAATGATTTTCATATTTCAATCTAAAATAATGTCTAAAGGAAGATCATTAGTTGCTATAGGTACTCGACAAACAATCTAGCCAACTTTGGTGTTTACATTGTGCTATATGTTGGAATAAGCCTAGCCATCTTGGTTAACCTATCCACAGTTACCTGAGCCACATCCTGCTCTCTCTAAGTCTAAGGTAATCCTACTATGAAATCCATGGAGATGCTCTCTAACTTCCCATTGGGAATATCCAATCAGTGAAGAATACATCAAATCCTCAATCTTTCAAACTTATTGATCTGGCATTTTGTGCATTTAAGCTCATAATCTAGGACATCCTTATGAAGAGAAGTCCAATCGAACAACCTCTTAACAAGATGATATGTCTTTTTTAACTCTTGGGTCACAATAAGTGTGTCATGCCACTTGTAAGTAACTTTCCTCTCATCTCTAAATCTTTAGGGATGCACATCTTACATTTGTACAAGAGATATTCATCATGGATACTATAACTCTTTTACGTGATTGCTTTCTAAGTATCCTTTTAAAACCTATCCTCATTGGAAATTCAGGTACTTAGATCCACTTCCTCAATGGTTTTCCATATCTAAGAATATGTAGGGCCTATCCTAAATTTCCCTCTAATAGAATCAAATAGCTCATTATTGATTTGAATAAAACTCAATCCATTGAGCATATGCATGCAATAAGAAGATTAGCCACCACATTAAACTCTTCCTTCCTATATCTAAGCTCATAATCAAACTCTTGAAGGGTCTTTGCCCATCGATTCTTATGATCTTTAAGGTTTGAGTAAAGAGAATCTTAATGTTTTCTTGATCAAACAAAACTATAACCTTGGTGCCATATAAATAATCATCCCACTTCTTCAAAGCATGTACAATTGCATACAAAGCTTTATCATAGATGAAGTAATTCCTCTAATTTAATTCTATTTTCTTTCTCTCAAATCAATTGGTCAACCATCCTAAAGTAGCATTGCTCCTATGACAAAATCTATTAGACATAGATCCAAGCCGGATCATTTATCAGTGATCATAGATGAAGTAATTCCTCTGATTTAATTCTATTTTCTTGCTCTAAAATCATTTGGTCAACCATCCTAAAGTAGAATTGCTCGTATGACAAAATCTATTAGACATAGATCCAAGCCAGATCATTTATCAGTGTGTGTTGGAAAAAGAGCATGAGTTGCTAAGGTTCCTTGCATAGGGGTTATCCTAAGGTTCCACCTTAAAAACTAGAGTGAGTGTGCATGATGGCCATATGTCACACTAGAGCACTTTAAAAGCTTTCTAATCTAGCAACAAGAGGATAAGAGGTTCTTCGCCATTTGAGAGATTCTTCTACTATTCTGCGCTGATGTAATGAATTACCACATGGATCATTTTCAAGAAATTTGGGATCTCCTTCTTCGTTCTACTCCATGAATGACAACAGTGATGGAACCTTTGATTTTGGAGCATGTGTCTTAAAGGAGAAGGATTTTTGAGCCTCTTAGAGAGCTTGAGGAGATCTCCAAGGATCCCATTCAACATCAAGGACGAGCACACAACCCATGGATGCCCATGACTACTCATCATGGTTGCCCAGCTTGTATGATAGTGTGAAAAACCATGGATAAGGTTCTTTTCCCCTTCTCTTGTGATGGAAGTTTATGAGGTAATGTTTTCTATATGCAGTGCCTATTTTAGCTCTTAAAACACATATGGTGGGATAAAAAAAGAGGCACATGTCCCATTATAGGAGTTTTCTCTACATGGACACCATTAAGCCTTCATATTCTCTATTTGAGAGAGCATTTCTAGATGACCTATCTACAATCTTTTTACCATCACTCTCTCAATTCTTATCCAAATTTGTGATTCATCTTGATAAAGAAACTAGATTTCAAGAGCTTTCCAATGAGTGAGTGGAAGCCGTAATTGGATCATTAAAAATCACATGTATAAAGAATTTGTTTTATTGTGTGTATGTTCTGTTAAGAGAAAGGAGATAAAAAAGAGAGCTCTCACACACTGCACACACAAAGAGAGGAGCACATAGATATTGAGGCAAGGAACAATGATCTTCTTCTTATTGTTATTATTCTTCTTCTTCTTCTTCTTTGTCTTCTTCTTCTATTACATAAAGAGAATATACAAGAATGGCCTAATACAACAATACAGCTAGTGCAATATATCAAGAACAATACATAAGGAAAATCCTAATGTCTGTGAATGATTGAGCTGACAAGAAACAAATGTGCCATCAATCTTGGTAGATAAATCTAGTAAGGCTTACTAAAGTATCCTTGACATATATCGATATGACCACTATACATGTCATAGAAATTAAAAAGTGATATGTATCATCATCGATCATCACATGCTGAGCTTGATACCTCAACACTCCCCCTCAAGCTCAATGTCATGTACTCTAATCCAAGCATCTTCCGAAACTTCTTCAGCTTCTCTACTCCAAGTGTGTTAATGAAAATATCAGCAACCTGCTCATCTGTCCTCACATAAACAATATCAATATCACCGGTCAATACCTTTTCTCTGATGAAGTGATAATGTTCCTGGATATGCTTTATTCTAGCATGAGAAATAGGATTTTCTACTAATTGGATGCTACTAGGATTATCACAATAAATGATAATAGAATTTTGCACTCAACACCTAAATCTGCAAGTCGCATCTCTAACCATGATGTTTTGCATGCTACCATTGCAACACCTCTATACTCAACCTCTATATGCCCAATAACAATGAGATATATTTTTTTCCATCAAGGCTCTTGCCATTTCTAGAATATCTCTATTTTTGCATTCAACAATGCCATTATGTTGTGGTGTGCACTTGCATGAAAACTGTCATCGAATTCTATGATTTTTTAGAAAGCTATTGAACTCATTTGACATGTATTCAACTCCTCCATCAGATCTCAATGTCTTAATATAATTCCTTGTCTATCTTTCGACCATAGCCTTAAAATTTTGAAAGTGAGTAAACACCTCATTCCACTCTTTCATGAAGTGTACTTATACTTTCTGTGTATGGTCATAATGAAAGTGACATAAAACCTGCATCCTCCCATAGATGTGGTCTTTGCAGGAGTCCAAACATCTCTATGTACTATTTCTATCACATTCTCACTAACATGGTTGTCATGCAGAAATTTTGCCCTTCATTGTTTACCAAATTGACATGTTTCACATACCTTATGCACCTCTTCAACCTTTGAAATTTTAATAATATATCCACTTTTTGCATGTTTTGAAGGAAAGATCAGAAGTGTTTGGAGCCTTCAAACATTTTCATGCATATGCAGAAAGAGTTATAGGTCAGAAGCTCAAGAGGCTAAGGTCCGATGGAGGGGGAGAATACTTCTCCCAAGAATTCAATGATTATCTTTAGAATGGAGGAATCAAAATAGATATAACCTACAGATACACACCTCAACAACATGGGGTGGCAGAGAGGAGAAAGAAAAATCCGGTTGAGTTTGGAAGGGCTATGCTAAAGGAGAAGAACTATCCAAATTATCTTTGGTTTGAAGCTGCAAATACAGCTACATATCTCGTGAATAGACTTCCATGTACAACTCTAAATGGAATGACTCCTTACGAAGCCCGATAGGGTAAGAAACCTACATTGGATCATTGCAAGGTGTTTGGATCAGCTTCCTATGCTTATGTACCATGACAACTTAGACATAAGCTCAAACCAAAAGCTAAAAAATATGTGTTCATTGGATATGATGAAAAGCAGATGGGTTATAGGTTATGGAGTCCTCTAACAAAATAGTTTATTGTGTCTAGAGATGTGACATTCGATGAACAAAAGAGTTGGTACACAGATCAATATGACAAAACTGAAGCATATGAAGAAGAAATAAGAAGACATGAAAAAGGAAAATCACATATACAGGTAAATGGAGATGAAGCTCACATGCAAGCAAGCACATCTAGAGTTGGATCATCAAGGAGGAATGAGGATGTACCTAGGTTTGATGAAGAATTGTATTCAGATACACATGAAGAATGTGAACCGAGAAGGTCAACTAGATTGAGGAAACAACCAACAAGGTACTCATATGCTACTTCTTATATGACTCAGAAAAATTATGCTTATATGGTCAAAGAAATGAAGAACTACAAAGCTATGATGAAGCAAAAGGTAAGAAACAATGGGAAGAAGCAATGAAGGAAGAGTTCAATGCACTTGAGGAGAACAGGACTTGGGAACTTGTTCCAAAACCAAATGGTAAGAAAGTGATTGGAAATAAATGGGTTCACAAAGTGAAGAAGCTTGCAAACGGAAGAACAACTAGATACAAAGCTAAACTAGTGGTAAAAGGCTATGCACAAAGCCATGTCATAGATTATGATGAGACCTTTAGTCTTGTGGCAAAGATGTCAACTATAAGAACGATTATTGCTATTGTAGCATCTAAAGGATGGATGTTAAGTCAACTGTACATAAAGAATGCATTTTTAAATGGATACATATCAGATGAAGTAAACATGGAGAAACCTCAAGGTTTTTCGAACTATAGGTACCCAGTAATGTCTACAGATTGAGAAGAGCACTCTATGGACTAAAGCAAGCTCCTAGGGATCGGAACTACATGCCTATGAAGTATCTCAATGATCTTGGAGAACGAAGCTCAAAGGCAGATGCAAGTCCACTTATCAAGAGAACAGATGAAGGTATAATCTACATTTGCATTTATCTAGATAACATCATAATTAGAGGTACCTCATGAAATAATTACAGAGGTAAAGAACATACTTGAGAGAGAATTCAAAATAAGTGATCTAGGAAAATTGTCATATTTTTTTGGAATGGAAATCACTTATGTAGATCATGGTGTGTATATATATATATGTATATATATATATATATATATATATATATATATATATATCACAAGAAAGGTATCTTTTAAACTTATTGAAGAAGTTTAACATGGAGAACTACAGAGAAGCTTCAACTCCATTGGAAGTAAATCATAAGCTTAGCAAGTATGATGGTGCAAATTTCAAAGACATGAGGAAGTATCATTCATTAGTGGGAAGTTTAATTTATGCTATAGTAACAAGACCTTATCTTAGTTATGTAGTGGGAGTTCTTTCACAATTTATGCACTGTCCAAAGGATCAACATTGGATTGCAGGTAAAAGAGTTCTCAGATATGTAAAAGGAACTATAAAGGAAGGATTATATTATTCTTTTACTTCAGATATAAAGCTAAAAGCATACAGTGACTCAGATTGGGATGGAAGTCAAGATGACAAAAGATCAATGCATGGATACATGGTGTACGTTGGTGATAAGCTCATAAGCTGGTGTTGAAAGAAGCAACATACCATGGATTTATCATCAACCAAAGAAGAATACAAAGGACTTGTTGAAGTAGTTAAAGAAGTAATATGGATGCATACCTTATTCAAAAGCTTGGGCATAGATCAAGGCATACCTATTATACATCGAGATAATATGAGTTCATTATATCTTGTAGCAAACCTAGTATTTCATGCAAGAACAAAGCATATAAAAATCCAGTATCACTTCCTGAGAGAAAAGGTAATGGAAAAGGAACTTGAAGTGGTATATACGCCTGCAAAAGATCACATAGCAGATATTCTCACAAGAAGTCTCGGTGGGGTGAAGATAAGAAGATTCAAAGGAATGGTAGGGATAAAGGAGAAGGATATATGAAGAAATCAGAGAATGCTAATTAGTGATTGAGGGGGAGTTGTTGGGGCTTCACTCACTAATTAGACATGAAGACAAGAAGACCTCAACGAGAAAAAGAAGGAACAAGAACCAGAAGATAGACGTTCAAAAACCCATGCCCATGTGAAGGGACAAATTCACAATTTTGTGTAAACTAGAGAATCAATCAGAATCTTGGATATTCCACACACCTTGATTTTAGGGGCATCTAGAGAAGTTGTATATAAATGCTCACTTGAATGAAGTAGGGGAGTGGATAGTGAAGTGGAGAATGAGGAAAGAAAGAGATTTATAGACTGCATCGAATACACACTGTAGAAGAGATTTATAGACTGCATCGAATACACACTGTAGTACATACCGACTGATTATAAATAAAGCAAGCAAAGCAAAGAACTGAGCTTGGGCTAGGGATACACACATGAGAGAGAGAGAGACTAGAGAACGCAGAAGTGTAAGTCCTACATGTGAGAGAAGAAGCCAAGATTGTTCTAAGAGAGAGGCTGATGGAAAGTTACTCAAAGTAGGAGAACTTTCTATGATTATGAGCATAAGAAGGCCCCCACTTGACATGATCCTCTGTCTGCATAGCCTCTTTGTAGCAAGAATGCTCACCAGCATCTGTTAGCATAACAAAATCTAAACCCGGAACATATCTATCAGGTGGATGTGAGACATGTGTAGAGCATCTCAATGGTTGCTGAATAGGAACATTTTCAGACTGATATGATCGAACATTCTCTTGAACGTCCCTATAAGTAGTATTTTTATACATGCTAACTGAAGGACTAGTATCCTCAAACACCACTCTTCTCACTTCAACCTCCTTAATGGGTTGTTTATGCATCATATATTCATTGAAAATGACATCACTACTTCTTATCATTGAGCGTGTTTCAAGATCCCATAAGCGATATCCAAATTGTCCTTCTCGACCATATCCAAGAAAAATGGATTTCTTTGACTTATGGTCCAGCTTTTGTATAAGATTCTTGGGTATATGAACATATGCTTCACACCCAAAAACTCAAAGATGATCATAATATGATGGCTTCCCTGTCCATAACTCCTGTACCACTTTTAGACCTTTGGCAGTACTAGTTGAAAGGTTAATCACATGAACTGGAGTCAATACTGCTTCAACCCAAAAGCCTTGTGAAAAGTTTGCATGATGCAGCATAGAGACTACTCTATCTTGAATAGTTCTATTCATCCTTTTAGCTACACCATTCTCTACTAGAGTATAAGGAGTTGTAAACTCTCTATGAATTCCTTTAGACTGGCAGAAAGGCTGAATTCATGTGAGGTATACTCATCCCCATTATTTGAATGTAAAGCTTTGATCTTAGTTCCTTTTTCAGTCTCAACTGAAGCAAGCCATTTTTTGAAAGTAAGGAAAACCTCATCCTTCAATTTGATAGGATATACCCAAACTTTTCTAGTAGCATCATCTATGAAAGTGACAAAGTAGAGAGAACCACCTAATGACCTTGTGGGCATTGGACCACACACATTTTTATGAACAAGATCTAAAGGTTGAATTGAAGAGTCTATGTGCATTATATGCACATTTCCCGTTTGCTTTCCGTATTGATAATGCTCACAAAATGAAAAATCAGAGAAAGATAACACATATGAGTAGCCAGAATGAGAAAGATTTTCCATTCCACTATGAGATATATTGCCCAATTGACCATGCCAAATACAAGCCATAGGTTGTTCATTAACAACTAACAAGTGTTCTTTTTGTGAAACAAATAAAGGATAAAGTGAGCTAACTTTGCTTTCTTTTGCAATAACCATATTGCCCTTTGATATGCAAAAGGACTGAGCATAGAAGACCACCTTGTAACCAAGGTCATCAAGTTGACCAACTGACAATAAACTATGTGATAACTAAGGTACATGGCATATATTATGCATAATATATTTTGAACCATCAATGAACTACACAACCACATCTCCAATCCCCACAATGTCACACTAGTAAGAGTCACCAAGTCTCACATTACCAAGAGACTTTGTCGCATAATTAGAGAACCATTCTTTGTGTGGTGTCACATGGAAAGAAGCACCAGAATCTAGCAGCCACATATGGGAAAGAGAATCAACCATAAGAGCCTTAGTTGGCACAGTACTATCAAGTTTCAACACATCAACATCATCAGAAATAGCATTAATTCCTTCAATCTTCACAATCAAAGTAGATGGTGTAGGTAATTGTTTAACATGCCCACCAACATTTTGTCCTTTACCTTTAGCATTCTTTAATGCATAAAAGTCTTTCTTCATGTGTCCTTTCTTATGACAATAATGGCATTTGATAACCCTCTTCCTTGATTTACTTCTATTCTTATTTTGTTGACCGTTCTTTTCCTTGTTCTTGCTCCTGCCATGTTGTTGATTCTTTCCTTGGTAAGAATCACAAACATTATGTGCATCTCCACTTTGAGTGCCAACCATAGATTTTATATGAATCTCCTCACTCAAGAGTGCTCACATATGTCATCATAGACCAGTTTACCACCATGTGAACTATTGTTAATAGTTGTGCAAAATGTATCCCATGATTATGGCCAGGTGCACAACAATAAGACTGCTATCATTTCATTATTCGTATCCATTGTTTGACCCTATAACTGGGAGAATATAACATCAAACTCATTTAGATGAGCAGCAACACTTTTTGTGTCCTTCATGCGAAGGTCATATAACTTTCTCATCACATAAACTTTATTTGATGTTGTCTCTTTTTCATATGTATTGCATAACTTCTTCCAAAGCTCCTCTGCACTTTCACAGTCTAATACTATAAAGTAAACATTATCTACCAGGTGCAATCAAATGGTAGACCTAGCCATTTCATCTAACCCATTCCAATCATCTTCATCCATGTCAGCAATTTTTTTTTGAGATTCCATTTATTGGCTTCCATTGCCTCCTTTGAATTAGCACATCTTTAATCTAATTCCTCCATAGAGAAAAGTTTGTGCCAACAAATTTTTGGATCTCAAAATGGTCTTTTCCCTACAAGTTATAGCTCCTTCTCAGAACACTAGCACTAGACCTTGATCCACTAGGCGTGCCTAAGACCTCTGATGCCATGATGGTAGACAACTAAATAGAATGATAATGGAGCTAGAAGTGTTCAAACGCCACTAAGGCTAAAAGAAGGATGACCAAGTGTCAGATTCTAGGAGAGGATTCAACAATCTTTGCAAAAAAATGAATTAATGAACACCTGACATTTAGGTGTCTCCCAGTTAAGAAAACCTCACCATGAACCTCTTTATCAAAGGTAAAAGGCTTTATGAAAAAATGTAATTGCTATATCAATGACCACATGGATGTACATAAGAAGTATCCATAGAAGTGTACATAGTGTATATGTGCTCAATATATGCAATAAAATGACACTGAGAGGTTGAATGCACAATGCAAAAATTAGCCAACAACACCAAAGTCACATTTATAATGAAAAAAAAAATCTCAATAGATGAAGGCAACAAACAAACTCCCATTTATCAGTACATATAAAAATCCAAGGTACCTATGGATCTTTCTAATTACACTTAGGTATCATCCATAAATTCATAGAATAATTTATTAATACCATGGAATCATCATCATTGTTCTACTAGACTCAAGAAAAGTATGAATGTATAGCCAACAAAATCATGCTTTACTTATCTAAATGGATGAAGACACTAACCTAGTCGTGTTTATCAATACATAAAAAAATCTAAAATACATAGCTTTTTCTATTAGTCCTAGTTATCAGTAGAGACAACCACCTCTTGTTTATCAATATAGATAGAAATCTCAACAAATGAAGACACCAGATAAGTCATGTCTATCATTATAGAGATTCGAAACATGTTAGAGAGTATAGGAAAAAACTCGAGAGATGAAAACACTAGCCAACTCATGTTTATCAATATAGACAATGAAGTCATGTTTATGAGTATAATTTAAACAACTTTATCTATCAATCATGTTTTCCAATGCAAATAGGTGATTCTTGTTTATCAATCTAGAGAGAAAGATGAAAGCATCATCCAACTCATGTTTATCTATATAAACAACCAAGTCATGTTCATTAGTACATCTAAAAACCTGAATAGATGAGAACACTTACCAAGTTCTATTTATCAACACATACAAAAATCCAAAATACATAGATCTTTCTAATTACACTTAGGTGTCATCAATAAAGTCATAGATTAGTTCATTAAAATCATGGAATTTTTATCATCATTCTTCTATATTCAATCAAAGTATGAATATATATCCAACCATAGCCAACATGTTTATAACTATTATTACAATCACGAGATCATAGCCATAAATATTCCGCATATGAGTAACAAATTAAATGTTTAGAACCACTATTACAACCAAGGGGACATAGCCATAAGAATTCCATATACAAGTCACAAATTTTGTAGAAACTAGCTCAGCATAATCTACTTAAAACATACTTTACTCATGTAAATGGATCAATACACTGAGCCTACTCCTAGAAATCTCAACTAATAAAAACACTTGCTAAGTCATTTTTAGTACTACAAATAGGCAAGTGATGTTTATAAGTGCAGAAAAAAATCTTGATATATGAAAACACTAGCCATTTCATGTTTATCAATAAAGACAACCAAGTAATGTTTATGTGTACATTAAAAAATTGAAAGTTTATCTATATGGAAAACCAAGTCGTGTTTATTAGTACAAATGAAAATATAAATAGATGAAAATACTAGCCAAGTCCTATTCATGACTACATACAAAAATCCAAAATACATAACTCTTTCTAATTACACATAGGTATCATCTATAAATTCATGGAATGGTTCATTAAAACCATGGAATCATTATCATTTTTCTTCTACATTCAATCAAAGTATGAATATATAGCCAACTATGGCTAACATGTTTAGAATTAATATTACAATCAAGGAAAGATAGCTATAAGTATTCCACATACAAATAGCAAATTTTATAGAGAGTAGCTTAGTATAGTCTACTCAAAACATACTTTGATCATATCAATGGATCAGCGCAGTCATGTTTATAAGAACACACACAAATCCAAAAAACATAGATCTTTTTTTTCAATCTTATTTATCAATAGAGACAACCAAGTCTTGTTTATCAATAGAGACTAAAATCTCAGAACACCGCCCAAGTTGTGTTTATCACTTATATGAATAATCACTCACAAACATGCACTTTTCTTACAAACAAAATTCTTAGTTTGTCTGCATTTTTGTAACTCAAACCTATAATGTGAGCAATGAGCATAAAACATCAAAATAGGATGTATCTATCGGATCATTATCAGTGATGCACCTTTCACATGCCTTTGTAATAGATATCACTCTATGTGTGTGTGTGTGTGTGTGTGCGTTTAGTTTTTTCATATACAATTTACTTTGACTACATTAGTTTACAATGCATTCGTGAAGAAAATAATTCCTAAATTTTAGGGTGATTGTTTTTGGTTGGGAAGATCTAAGTTATAAACACCTGATGTATACAAAAAAACCTACCCCAAACTTTGTAGAGGAATTTTTTTTATTAGTCCTCTTTTTCTACTTTTGGAACTAGAGTTAAAACACATGAATGGCTTTTTAACCATACCAATCGAAATTTTTGCATCTCTAAGACAATATAAGTTAAAAACTTAGTATTTAGGAGCTAAAAAAGTTAACAAAAAAGGGCATTTTACCATATAAATTTGATGTTTTATTCCCCGGATAAAAACACCTAAAAACAATTAGTCTAATGTGAGAAGTACATAAACTGTCCTTTACACACTATCCATGGGGAGTAAACTGAAGGGGAGCCTTTGAGCTCCTCATAGGGTGGATTATTTTTTGGATGGTATCACAATGCTTCTCTTCAGTTGTTTATGTAGACTCACAAGAAAAATGTAGAAAACTAGAGAATAGAGAGCACAAGTGTTGGTAGTATTCAAGGCGTTCCAAGACTAACACGGCAAGGAAGCATGAGATAGAGGAAAGGGAGCAAGGGTAGTAGAAGGAAGGCCAAATAGGACTAAGTAGACAAGGAAGTCAACACAGATCACGTGAACATGTCACCCACAAGCCAATGGACAAGCGAAAAACATGAATAAGATCCTATGCACTTTTCCAACTAAGTCGATGAACAATAATCACTCTGATTGGGATAAAAAATTGCATCATGTTGTTTGGGATAATCGAGTGGCTTATAAACCGATGCTCAAAGCAACCCCTTTTCAGATTCTATTTGGTTAGAATGCAGTATTGTGCTTTGATTTCTTGATACCCACCTTGAAGGTAGCATAGTAGTATCAATGGATGGGTTGCGAGTTATCCTCTAGGTTTTCTGAATTGGAATGGTTAGGAGAAAATCGATTGAGAGTAGATGTTAGGATATATGCTACCAAGAAAAGAAAAAAATCTTACTTTGCTATACACATAAAGGATAAGGGCTTGAAAGTAGGAGATCTAGTCTTGGTGTATACATTAAAGCAACACGCTAGGAAACTAGAAAAGCATGGCCATGGACCAGTGATAATTAACAAAATATCAACAAGTGGAGCTATCCAGCTAGCCAATATAGAGGGCAATAGACTACCTAATTACATTAGTGGATGCAGACTGAAACTATACCAAGAACCTCTGACGAAAGGAATGTTAAGTCCACTCAACACCATGAAAAATCTTAGGAGATTCATAAACTCATTTTCATCTTATATCATGAGATCGTTGGCAATTTGTGATCATAAGTCTTCATAATTCTCATGACCCATGACTAAATTTTTGGTAATGTGTTTTTGTTCATATGATTCACCTAGAATGGCTAGTCTTCTAGGCATTTTGATCTTGAGCTTGCATTGCTTTATAGTGTACTCTTTGAAATTGTCTAGTAATTTGAAAATTCATTAGTCCTTTTTATCTTCTTTTTCATCTAATTTGTTTGACTTTGTCTCTTTGAGTTGATACACATCTCTACTCTATTTGAACAATCTCACTATGCCTCTTGAATTCAGAAGTACTAACTTGGTCAAGTAATCATCATCCCATTTGTAAGGTACAATGTATTGGCAATGTGGGTAAGCTCTTTGTTTCCTTAGATCTTTTCTTCATTTTACTGATCGGTTTTTTGGCCTGAGTAGGCTAGGGGGTGTTACCAACTTGAGCAATTTCTTGTTTCTCAAAGCATTCTTGTGCCTCTTGGGCATGGCACAAAGGAAATTCTTTGATAAGATGTCCTTGTTTATAGCAATTAAAATTGGCATTAGATAAGTTTTTGTACATGAACTTTTGAGTGTGAAGCTTTTTTCCACTTGAGTCTTTGATGACAATATGGGTTTTGATTTCTTTAGCAATATCTGGCACAATCCGATAACAACTGTGTCGCTCAAGTGGTTATACTAGCCATCCAAAGAGCCTCTATTAATAATTAGAGCTTCATCCTCCTCGTCACTACTAATTCTATCAATGTTCAACTCGTGAGGATTATCATTAGCAAGTCCCTTACCTCTAACGAGAGAAGTAGGGAAGGAAATACTACTTGGAGCCCAATTTTTAGTGAATAGATGAACTGGTTTATTGAACTCTGAACACGACATTGAGGGTGGAATGTCATATGCAGTCTCCCATTACATGCAGGGGATAAGGTTCTTGAGAGCTTTGGCAAACGTTTTAGGAGGTGACCTTGGTGGAGCATGTTGCATTTCCATGTCTTCTATGATTGGAGCAAGGCCTCCTTCCTCCAAAGTTCTTGAAGATTGCCCCTCACACTATGTAATGGCTGTTGCAGCTCCGTTAACCTTCTCATTCATAGCTGAGACTTTGTATATGCCCCTTGTGTAGCCGTTTTTGAGGGAATCATGCTACACCATCCCAACATAGAACTCAACCCACAACAACAAAGAGAAACGACTCCCACAAGCAAAGCAAAGGGATTCCCCCTCTGTGCGAAAGAGAACAAAGACCTAGCTCATGCTAGGGTTTCACCCATCTATATTTTGTGTCACCCCCTCTTCAAGGAATTTCGACATAATGAAGCACCAAATCTTTTATTAATCTTTTTGTTTCGTATAAATTCACAATATTATCTACTAATAGAACACTATTGATTGAATTCTAGAAGAGTCTTGATGAATTAGAATGCTACTCCATATGGCAACTAGAAACTTCAATGAATGAGCCTTCTCATGAACATATGGAAGACTAAGTGCCCATGTCGTCTTCCCATATGTTGATGTGGAGGTTCATTGGATAGTTGCACGCACAATAGCGACTAATTATCATGTGCCAGAGCTTCCATCCTGCTTTGGATCCCCTTATGACTCTGACAATCGGTGAAGCAAGCTGGACTTCAACAGTCTACCTTTCCACCAGTAGCTATGTAGGTTTCTTTGAGCTCAATGAGTGCAGGTACGATGGATTGAGGGTCGGGATATCCATCTATCTTTCTATCTACACGGTGACAGAAAAACTCTTTTGCTTCTCTACATCTCTTAGATTTCTTCTCTTGCTGAATTCGAGTCATTGATGTGTTTTCATCTATTCTTCTCTGCTTTAGAGACATTGAAGTAGCTTATTTCTTTTGTGCATGAGATCTCTGATACCATGTTGAAAAGAAAAGTAAATAATCCTACTCTACTATCAAACACGATCCTACCAAGCTATGGAGGAAGAAAGAAAAGATAGGAAAACATGATGAACTAAGTAAATAGAAATGAACTTACAAAGAATGCTCTAAGAGCATGGAGACTCCATGAGGAGAGTGAGGGAACTCTTTCCAAGAGCTTGAGTGAATGAGCTTGTGTGGAGTGAAGGGAGGCCTTGTGTATATAGAGTTTGGGAGAATTCCCTTGCATGTGGGATAAATGAACTTGCATGAGAATGAAAGTATACTTGGACAAAAGGGTGGAGCATGGAACTCTCAACACCATGGACTTGTCTTCTATCTATTGCATCATGAACATATCATACCCTTTTTTTTCTTGATTCTCCTTCATGGTTTGTTCATTGATAGAAATGTCTAATGTGGCTAAAATTTGTACCCAATCACATGGGTCAAAACCTCTATCAATGAACTACATGGGCATATAAGCGAGATCTGCTATTAGCCTATCAAATTTACACTCATTCTATTCTAAGGCCCTATTTCTCCATTTTCTCTCTTCTTCTCATTGTGGACTTTGCACATCCACAAGTGTGTGTCATCATGCATCTAATCTTCTTCATCAAGCTCTGATTTGATAGATAAATCTTGCTTTGCATAATCATCAATATTCTAGTGGATGGATTTCCACTCGAGTGGTGACATATCTTTGTATGAGCTAGAGATTAAATTGATTCTTGTAGTTGTTCCTTAGTGCCACTCTAGCAGAATAGTGAGAATAAATGTGAGGAGATATGTCATACATTGATCCACAGGGATCATGGCATTGATCCATAGGAATCAGTCCATGTGTGTGAGGGACAAGGGCCAGCTAGCCCAAGTCCCAAGCTCAGGGGATGCCCTAAGGTATTCAGTAGTGATGGGAATAAGTGTTACTTGATGTACACATGGTGGCACTAGACTATTCCAAATCATTGGTATTTTTAGAATACGAGGGCATATATGGATGGGAGGAGAGTCACACACACACATCATTCAAGCCTTTTCTCACAATTGGTATCAGAGCATGATTTGATTTTTGGGCATGAGATTTTTTGGAGTTGTTTAATTTTTCCACATCCTTGTTTTCATCGTTGTGTTTGGGTGTTTTTCAGAGCTTTTCATGACCATCGATGCATTCTTTCTCTATAGGAGTTGGCATAAAAAGGTTAGCAAGGAGTCCATGTGAACCCCCCTCTGAAGACATCACTACGAATGTGCTCAGTACCCGTGAGATAACACACAAACACAGTTGAAGTCTAACAGGAGGACAAATTTCTACCCCCACACTCAAAGGTGCTGCCCACGCAGAGAGAGAGGGAGAGAGCATACTTAATTCTCTCTTCCCCTTGTGCTTGAAGGCGATTAAAGTTCCTTTCTTGATATATACTCACTTTGAGGAGCATTGGTAGTACATATGGGAAATTGAGATCAAGACAGAGGCACTTTTTGTCTTTGAAAGGAGGAGATAGGTGCCAATTTTCAAAGATTGGTTTTGAAGCCATATCTTAAGCTTTAATAATTGAGCCAATTTAGGCCAACCACCTCCACACTCTTAGCCATAACTTGAGCATCCAAGATCCAAATCCAAATATTTTTCTCGCTATGAATAGCTCTTTAAGAGCTCTTTCCAGAAAGTGGCTAGAAGCCAGCTTTTGGCTTCAATCTCACTTATCTTCATAGCTTCAAGTTTGATCCTTCTTCATCATCAAACCTTTTTTGAGCATTGTTTTGCAGCACAAACTATCAAGAGAGTCTTCGAAAGCTAATTCAAAGGCATGTCGACCATCTCCAACACCTACACAAACGTACAAGTTATCTCTTGAACCTCCATATAAGTTTCTTTGTCAATTAATATGCATTATTGCTTTCTTTTTGCATCATAATACATATAGAACATGTAATTTTGCATAGCATCTATAGTATATGCATAGTTAGGACATGGACAAGTATTCTACGGTGCATGTATTCTTAAGTGAAAGGACAGTTAAGTATCTTCTTGCAGGTTTAGCAAGGAAAGAAAGAGAAATTTTTCAGGGTGTGTATTCCCCTTCGGTCTATTTGTAGTTAGACTATGCCTATCGGCACCGTTATTGCAAAAATTTCTTGTCGATTACTTGGTATCATTTTATTATTTTCAAAATTATGCGATTATGCTTCCCAAATTTCTAGAATTTAGTATGCACATGCATTCTTGTTTCCCATTTTTTATTTGAGAAAAGGCTTGTGATTTTTTTTCTTGTTTTCCCATTTTTATTTGAGAAAAGTGTTGTAATTTGTTTCTTTTCTGTTGCCAATTAGTTGCTTTAGGCATACATAGAGCGTAATATTTGAAAAATGAAAAAAAATATACAAATCAAAAAACATAAATTGACAATCACCATATCCTACTATGGACTCAAGACCATCATCCCCTTCTAGGAGAGATACGCTCATGGAGGAGCACCCCACAGATCCCATTCAGACCATGAGTAATAGATTGCCAGTCTAGAGAGCACACTCCATGATATCTTGGAACACATGTGTGGTTCAAAGAAAGAGGAAGATGTGCAAGAGACTGGTTTTCTAGGGATTGATGTAGATGCTCTAGATTATCATGGACACAAAGGAAACCATCTTAAACCTTAGATTCCATGTCACTTTCTATATCTCATGATTGGTTCAGAATTTGGAGAAATCAATGCTTCCATTGCATCCGGAAGGTGCCAAAACTCCAAGATTGACTGTCTATTTGCTGAATTGTGACATCGGGAGGTCTCGTTTCCAATTGATGACATCATCAAGTCGTAACCGCCATGGAGAACCGCCTTTGAACACCTATAAAAGGAGGGATTCACCACATTCATTCTCAGTCTTGCCAATACGAGTCTAGTGCTCCCCTCACATTTTGGCAAGACTCATCACAATCTAATGCTCCCCTGACATTATGCCAGGGGAGCACTAGATTATGCTCTCTGACTATAGTAGACAAGATTTCGAAAATACACTTCTGATTACAAGAACACCCACGTAGGTAAAATGATACAAGAATACGTGATCCATACAAGATATCCCACAACCCGGGACTGATAGGTATGGAGAACTAGACTAGAGATGATATAGGAGATCCCACAACCCGGGATCGTAGGTGGGAAACAAGATATCTCGGTTACAAGAATTCCCTTCAGAGATATGAACTGGATACAAGAAATAACTAGAAAGGATCTCATACTATGAGATTACAATAGGACAAGAAAGGATGTCCACAATAGAAGACTAGACAAGACTAGAGCAAGAAACAAGACTAGAACTTAAACTGGAACTTGAAATTACTTACTTGGTGATCAGGATCCCTTGAGCTCCCAAGACTGGCATTGGCAAGACTGCCTTCATCAAGACCAAGCACCATGGATTCCTTATGCAAGGAGATTCAATCTACCATAAAGGACTTGATCAAACATGTCCAAGAGATTAAAAGATTGCTACGACAAGATGATTGATCAGTTTCAGACTATGCCTTGAATATCAAGATGTTGTTTTGTGGAACTACATATCAAGAAGACTACATGGTTAATCAGTTTGGAAGTGGACTCAATCTTGAAGTCAAATATCTCTTGCTATCCATGCCTCAAGCAAATACCTTGGAGGATGTTATCAATCAGGCAATTCAATGTGAGAATCAATTATTCGAAGACAAGTCCAAGACCTAGAACTGTTGAATAATCAAGACAATTTTCCTCATGAATCGGAGTCAAGAATCTTTGAAGCCCAAGAAGTCATTATGATTGATATGGATCATACACATTATGAAGATAATAAGAAGATAAAGGACAAGGAGTTCATGTTCAATCAAGGAGGTGTGCTTACTCAAGGCACTCCATCAAAGATCTTGGAAACACTACAACACACCACTAGAAGCTCAAAGGACCTATCTTGTGATGTAGGTAAGGAAGCTCAAGGGAGACCCAGTCCTTCACCACCTTTGAAGATTAAGGATCATGAAGAATTCGAGGTGACCATGTCCAAAAAATCTTCAGAGAGCAAAAATCAAGGTTCGTGAATTCCATAAGAAGAATCCAATGAAGTCCAAGCTAGTGAACATGGCTGCTCCTCGTGGAACTCGTCGCTTGAGGGGGAGGTGATGTCATGGACACAAAGGAAACCATCTTAAACCTTAGATTCCATGTCACTTTATATATCTCATGGTTGGTTCAGAATTCGAAGAAACCAATGTTTCCATTGCATCCAGAAGGTGCCAAAACCCCAAGATTGACTGTCTATTTGTTGAATTCTAACATCGGGAGGTCTCGTTTCCAATTGATGACATCATGATGACATCATCAAGTCGTAACCACCATGGAGAACCGCCTTTGAACACCTATAAAAGGAGGGATTCACCATATTCATTCTCAGTCTTGCCAATACCAGTCTTGGGAGCTCAAGGAGTCGTGATCACCAAGTAAGTACTCTTCAAGTTCGAGTTCTAGTTCTTGTCTTGTTCCTTGTTCTAGTCTAGTTCTTGAACATTCTATCTTGTCCCCTTGTAATCTCGTAGTACGAGATCCTGTCGGAAGTAGTGCTTTTGCTTGTCTTATATCATGGACGATAGACACAAGATTCAGCATGCCATCTATAACCTTATGGATGTCACCCATAGGTGGTGGTCCAAGATCGAAAAAGATAAGAAAGAGCCCAAGACTTGGGATTAGCTCTAGATCATTTTCTACAATAATTTCATACTACCTGATGATAGGTCTAGAGTTCTAGACACCTAGTCCTTCATCAATCAAAAGAATCAGACAATTAAGGAGTATGCTGATAAGTAAAGAGAAGTGCTTCTTAAAGTGCCTGATACTATCCCTGAGTTACTTCAAGTCCATAGGTTTATCTCGGGACATAGGGAAACTATTAGACCATTAGTGAGGAAGGAGAGATATCACTCCTTGGCACATGCCATGGAAATGGCTTTAGTCTATGAGGATGACCATTGGGGCACATGCTCCCAGGGTCAAAGACTTTCCTAAGGAAAAAAAGATAGTAGCCACTATAGTCATAAATCCCACTTAGGCCAGGAGAGATGATGATGAGGACTTTGGAGATTCCCCATCCCATATGTCATCTTCCATAGTGGCCATGATGGTCATGAAGAAGGTTCCTACTGTGCTAGACACTGTGCTTTCACCAGTAGCACAAAAAGGATATCGATTCCCAGATATAGAACTCATTATCATGAGGGGAGTCATAGTAGGACAACCTATTAAGGTACTCTTTGACACTGGGTTGACACATAATGTCATTAGTTCCCGAGCCATCAAGAAGTTACATCTAGAGACTGTGTAGTTAGAGTATACCTACACAGTAGAGTTAGCTGATGGGAAGGGAATTGAGATATGGGATCGACGAGTTGTTGATTTTCCCATTAACATTCAATCCTCTGAGGACATATTGGATTTTGAGATAGCGAGACTAGCACGTTTCAATGTAGTCCTTAGTAAGAAGTGGCATGCAAGGAACATACTATTCATTGACTTTACTTCGCATGTTTATCAGTTTGAGCATGAGGGGAGACGATTAGTGATCTGTGGAGAACCAGATCTCCAAGAGACGTGATTGGTAAATGCTACCAAGTTTCTTAAGATTGATTGTAAGTACATATATTTTCTTTGTTTTATGCATTCATTGTGTATTATGATGGATTCATGCAATCATGGAGACTCTAGTTGGAATGCTCCAACACTTTCAATGAAAAGTGAGAGCAAAATTCCAATAGTTTTTCTTGAAAGAATTACCTTCAAGTTTGCCTCCTTGTAGGAACATAGAGCATAGAATTGAATTGGTATCGGGAATGATTCCGACTGCTCGACCACCATTTTGAATGAGTTTGCAAGAGCAAAATGAAGTCCGCAAGGTCATGGACAAGTACCTACAGAAAGAGCTGATTACACTTAGCTATTCACCCTTTGCAACACCAGTTCTTCTTGTGAAGAAGAAAGATGCATCTTATAGGATGTGCATCCACTACCAAGCACTCAATAAGATTACTATTAGATACAGATATCCCGTTCCCAAGGTTGATGATCTTTTAGATGCTCTAGGTGGAGCCATTGTATTTAGTAAAATACTCATTGGCTACCATTAGATTAGAGTAAGAGATCATGATGTACATAAGATAGCGTTGAGGACCCGTTTTGGTCATTATGGGTATTTGGTCATGCCATTTGGTCTAACTAATGCACCAACAACATTCATGATGTTAATGAATGACATTTTAAGACCATTCAATACAAAATGTGTTGTTGATTTTGTTGATGATTTGTTAGTGTATAGTAGAACAATGCATGAGCATGAAAACCATCTATGGTTAGTATTGAATGTTTTAAAAGAAAATCAGTTGTATGTTAATCCAGAGAAGACAGTTGTTTCTTCCAAGGATAGAGTATTTAGGGCATGTGGTATCAGTTGATGGGGTTCAGATGGATCCAAAGGTCTCAGCTATATTATCTTGGATCACTCCTCGAGATGAGGGGCAGTTATGATCATTTCTAGGACTTTCTCATTTCTATAGAAAATTCATCTCTTCTTATTTGCCGATAGCAGTGCGTATGATGAACTTGCTTCAAGGCAAAGTTCCATTTGCATGGAAGCAAGAGCAGCAAGAGAGTTTTGATACTCTGGAACTGTCATGGACACAAAGGAAACCATCCTGAACCTTAGATTCCATGTCACTTTCTATATGTCATGATTGGTTCAGAATTTGGAGAAATCAATACTTCCATTGCAATTGCAACGTGCCAAAACCCCAATATCAACTATCTACTTGTTGAATTCTGACACTTGGAGGTCTTATTTCTAATTGATGACATCATGGATGACATCATTAACTCATAAAAGCCCTTGAAAAACCTATAAAAGGAGGGGTTGGCCACATTCATAATCAGTCTTGCCAATACTACTCTTAGGAGCTCAAGGATTCATGACCACCAAGTATGTACTCTCCAAGTTCCAGTTCCAGTTCTTGTCTTGTTCCTTGTTCTAGTCTTGTTTAGTCTTGTATCTTGGACATCTCGTCTTGTCCTCTTGTAATCTCGTAGTATGACATTTTTTCTAGTTACTTCATGTATCTAGTTCATCTCTCTGAAGGGAATTCTTGTAATTGAGATATCTTATTTCATACCTACGGTCTTGAGTTCTGGGATCTCCTGTATCGTATCTGGTCCAGTTTTCCATACCTAATGGTCCTAGGTTGTGGGACGTCTTGTATCAGTTATATATTCTTGTATTGTTCTCCCTATGTGGGTGTTCTTGTAATCAAAAGTATAATTTCAAAATCTTGTCTAGTCTAGTCAGAGAGCACAATCTAGTGCTCCCTTGACATTTTGGGAAGACTACTTTCATCAAGACCAGGAACCATGCAGATTATTTGAGAAGAATTTTTTTCTGCACTTAAATTCATTCAACAGCAAGTCAAAGAGATACGAGAAAACCAACAAAGGATTCAACAATAGAGTATTCAAGATATAATCATAGAACTTCAAAGGCAAATCCAAGAGCTATAGATCAATGTAAGTCAATCTTCTTCAAGTTCTCCATGACAACTAACATGAAGAAAAGTCCAAAAGTGAGCACGATTGAGAGATTTGGTGAGACAAGATCAAAGTTTCGAGGATTTGTGCAACAAGTGAAGCTATTCATAAGGATGCAACCAGAGAGGTACCTAGATGATGCTTCTCAAGTAGGAATCATAGGACCTCTATTATGTTGTCCTACTCTTTCATGGTTTGCACCTATCCTTGAGAAGGATATGGATATTTTGCATGATTTCAAGGCCTTATTCGAGATTTCACATCTTTTTTTGAAGAGACTAATTGTTCACATGTTGTTGAAACAAAGCTAAGGAAGCTACATCAAGGAAATATGTATGTGTCTACCTATGCATCAGAATTCAAACAAATCATTTGTGATCTCACATGGCATGAGGATTATTTTATCAACCAATTTCGATGGGGCTTACGTGATGATGTTAAGAACCTCATGTTAACCATGCCCAAGGCAAATACTTTGAATGAATTCATGAATCAAGCAATTGAGTGTGAAAATAGGTTGTTTGAGAGAAAGCAAGACAAGAGGATTTATGTTCATGATCGAGAATACAAGTTTGCCTCAGTTCCTCAACAACATATGTTGGAAGAATCTCAACCAGAACCCATGCAGTTGGATAACATTAGGGTTAGAGGACTTACACCAAAGGAAAGAAAACATTGAAAAGACAAATGATTATGCTTTTATTGTGGAGATCATGATCATATGGTATTCAAATGTCTTAAGAAGAAGAAGAAGAAGAAGCAATTTGGAATAAGGACTTCTACGATCATTATCCCACATCACAAGGATTATCATTGGAATAAAAAATAGAGTACTGCGCATCATGAGAATCATGGCCTTGATTCTATACCTAGATATAATACAAACTCTTGCCAATTTCATCGTGTTTATCCATCATCATTAGGTTCTAGTACCACATATCAAGAACTCTACAAAGATAGAGAACTATGAAGATTCATGTTCTAGAAGATCTTGAAGTCAGTAATGTCATGGACACAAAGGAAACCATCCTGAACCTTAGATTCCATGTCACTTTCTATATCTCATGATTGGTTCAAAATTTGGAGAAATCAATGCTTCCATTGCATTTGCAATGTGCAAAACCCCAAGATCGACTGTCTATTTGTTGAATTCTGACACTCGGAGGTCTTTTTCTAGTTGATGAAATCATTAACTTATAACGGCCCTTGGAAAAACTATAAAAGGAGGGGTTGGCCACATTCATAATTAGTCTTTCCAATACCAGTCTTGGGAGCTCAAGGAGTCATGACCACCAAGTAAGTACTCTCCAAGTTCTAGTTCCAGTTCTTGTCTTGTTCCTTGTTCCAGTCTTGTCTAGTCTTGTATCTTGGACATCTCATCTTGTCATCTTGTAATCTCATAGTATGAGATCTTTTCTAGTTACTTCCTATATCTAGTTCATCTCCCTGATGGGAATTCTTGTAATTGAGATATCTTGTTTCATACCTGCAGTCTTAGGTTGTGGGATCTCCTATATCATCTCTAGTCCAATTTTCCATACCTAACGATCTTGGGTTGTGTGATATCTTGTATCAATTATATATTCTTGTATTTCTCTCCTTACATGGGTGTTTTTGTAATCAAAAGTATAATTTCAAAATCTTGTCTAGTCCAGTCAGAGAGCACAATCTAGTGCTCCCCTGACAAAAACAAGCCATTTCAAAGGCTCCTATATTCAAAGTGGTAGACTCACAAAAATCCTTTGAGTTAGAGATAGATGCTAGTGGCATAGCCATAGGGGCAGTTTTGAGCCAAGATGGCAGGCAATAGCTTTTGAAAGCAAGAAATTGAGTACTGCACAACACAATTGGCCAATGCATGAACAAGAGTCGTATGCAGTGGTGCATGCACTTAAAGTCTAGAGACACTATCTTTATGGTGCAAACCTTAAGGTATACGTAGATCAACATATACTTAAGTATTTTTGTAGTCAGCCAGACCTTCGAGGCAGACATGCCTGTTGTTTTGAGCTCATGCAAGACTTTCACATGGAAATCCTATATAGAAGAGGCAAAGAGAATATAGTTGTTGATGCATTATCACAGATAATGTATCAAATGAGCTTTACAGTTCTAGAAATTTCATTGCTTCAAGAGATAAAGGAAGTGCAGGTGGAACATCCACAATTGTTACATATTATTAGAGCCATCAATGGTCACTCTCTTTTAGGAGATGAGGAAGTTCCAGCTGTTTCTTCACCTAGCAGAGCAAACAAGTCCATTTCATATTCCAATTTCTCAATGGAGAATGGAATTGTCAAACGGAAAGGAAAGGTTTGCGTACGAGATTCCCACGATTTGAGAAGAAAAAATCATGCATGATAACCATGATGTGCCTTGCACAAGACATCCTAGTGTTGAAAAGACAATACAGCTTGTTAGAAGGACATTTTGGTGGCCTGGATTAGCCAGAGATGTCCAAACTTATGTTCAACAATGCTTTATGTGTCAAGTCAACAAAGCAGAAAGGGTGAAGACACTAGGTCTTTTGCATCCTTTACAGATTCTAGATCATGACTCAGGCAATGTATCCATGGACTTCATAGTCAAGTTACCACGGACCCAAAGGAAGCGGGATACTATCCTAGTTGTGGTTGATAGATTAAGCAAGATGGCTCATTTCATACGAATGCAGGAGATGATAGAAGCTTCATAGGTAGCAGAGTTGTTTATCTAGCATGTCTTTAGATTGCATGGGTTATCAACATCCATAGTTTCATATAGGGATGTCAAATTTATAGGAAACTTCTAGAAGTTTGTATTTGACAAACTAGTTTCTAGACTAGTTTTAGCCTAGTTCAAACACAATGTTTGCCCTAGTTAAGAAATAGGTTCCTAGGATAATTTGGAGGCTCAAATGAGCTCTAAGAATTATGAAATTTGATATATAGGTTGTTCAGCTACTCCTCAATCTCAAGGACTCCTTTGACTAAACAAAATAGAGTTTGAAGTACCAAAAACAAATATTTACAATGCGTGTTAGGGATCAAAATAATTGTGTGTATGTGTAATGGATTGTAAAAATTAGTGGTTATGGCTATTCCTTGTGTGATTGACATTGGTTGGTCTGCCTATTCCTTGATCCTTTCTTTGGCTCTCTTGTTGTTGACTTCTTGGTCTATCAGTAAGTATTTTATATGAGTGTGATGCACATATATAGTATTCACAAAGGGTTTGGTACTCATCTCATAAACCAAATCTAAATTTCTTTTGTTGAAGCCAAGTGTTGAGATGTATGGAGCTTTTACTTTTTGGAATGTCTTGAAAATCATAGTCATGAGCTCAAATATCTCCATGAACATTTGAACAACTACATTAGACCTATTCTTCAATTGTGGAGTCCAATGGAAAATTGTTGACACCATATATGCCTTTGTAGGAGGTCCATGGGATGGAGAAAAGTAAGAATAATTCAACGAATGTAAACACTTGGTACTCTTTCTCACTTTGATTGCAAAGGTTTGGTCATCTTCTAGGTATCCATAACATGGATTATACATGATATGTAGTGGTATACTGGATGAGGGTCACATCATCTCTAGATAAGTTTCTAACAAATTATGATGCCATTTAGGTTGATATATGGTTCCATTGAGCCCTCCCTAGAAGGCTGCTAGGTTGGAGTTGAGTGGGGAATGTTGCTTCTTTGCTTGTGAATCGCTTTATCTTTGTGTTGTAACTCGCTAACAACACAAAGTAGGGCATATATTGCAATTCAAATGTTGTAATAAGGCATCCATGAGACAATTTTTGAAAGTACTCTAACTAAAGCATTGTTTCTTCAAGGTTAGCATTTGATTGTATTTGAATGGTCACAGGGTCATGACGGGTACGTCTAATCGCTTTTACCTATTTGACCCACGAGGGCTTGGGTGCTTCATACATTTCTTGGACTTCCTTAGTGACAATACATCATAGTACCGATTGGGGTTCATATGAGTCTTTGAAAAGTTTCCTCTATTGGGATCTCTGCTAACTCTTCCCGGTCAAGTACCCTTAGAGGCAATGATGGCCTCTCATATTGCAATAACTTGGTTTGTAAATCTTCGATTTTCTCTTGTAAATTTTTTACCTCTTGTGAATTTTCACCAATCAAAAAAGGTTCAGGAACCTAGGTAATTCTAGAGGTTTGCTATTGGCGTCATTGGTCGTATTATATGGGTGTTTGTAGATGGTGATGCTTGGAATCTAGATGGACTTATCCATGTTCCTAAAACATTTTCCATTGTCGGATCTAGGTTGTCTTGATTTTTTTGTTGGAGAAATGTTTTCTCCTCCAGAGCAGCTGCCATATGTCTTCGTAAGAGGCCCATGTTGTATTAGAGATTGGCATTGTGCTCGATTTGTGCATGTAGGCTGATCTCAAATTCTTTTACTACCTCTTCATGGACGTCCCTAAGCTTGGAATCAAGCTTGAATTGGGATTGTTGTATGATGTTGTACATGTCTTGTAATTTTTGGTTGTTGTCTTCCAACTTTGTCACTTGTTCTTGTAAGCAGATATATTCTACAGTGATGCCCATATCGTGCTCTTCTAGGTGCTAATATTCCTACCTTTATTGATTTGCACATTGATTTATAGTGTTAAAAGCATTATTTACATGTACAGATGTTGTTTGCATAGGTGGGAATGCAAGGGTAGGGGGATGCAAAGGGGAATCGTGGGGTCGTGCATAATGGACTTGTGGGTGCAGTTGATGTTGGTGGAGGGGGAATGAGAGAAGGTGGGAGTGTTGGGGGTGGTGGAGGTGGTGTGGTGGGTGGTGAAATGTCCATGGGATCAGATGAGATTGTGCATGATGGTTCTACCATAAATACAGGTGTAATAGTGTAGTGTTGGTGGTGTTAGTGAAAATTTAAGAAGAATCAAATGAATAAGGACCTTGGGAAATGGTAATTTCCATAAAGTGGACAAAGGGGGTGGTTGGAACATGGTGTCAAAGAAGGATGTTGACAATGATATTGTGGGTGATAGTGGTTGAAATCGGAATGTGGAAGAAATTATAGATGGATAGGTTGTTAGGGGAAAAGTGGTTTGGGTGATTATGATGTTGGGATGCCTAAGAATGTGGTAGTTGGGGTGGGGTAATCTCTAACAAGGTTTTTTAGTAGGTGGCCTAGGGCATGTTCAAATGAGTCGGAGGAAGTGGTATACAATGGAGTGGATATTGAATAAAATAACTTAGAATGGGATGGGGGGGATGGTTTGCAAGTGTAGTAGGTTTTTTGGTCTCTCCTTTGGTCATTCAAAAATAGGAGAAGTGTTAAATTATATGGGTTGCTTGCTAGTGTGTGCCTAAGAACTGATGCTTGGTTCATTGTTGGTCACTAATGTTAATGGAGTGTCTTGTAGATTCGCTAGAAGAAGAGGAATCACATTAGTATTGTATCAGAAACTTGATGATGCCTTGTTCCCTTTTCAATACCAACATAATGCCCTTGACCCTTATGTGTGTATGGTTAATGAGTTAGTGGGTGACTTATGAGGTTGGTGAGGGTGGGAGTTAGTGTTGTTAGATAATGACCTAGATGCATACTTGGGTTATGCACAAAGGTTAGTATACTTCTAATAGTGTACAAAAATGTTATAATCCAGGGTCAAGTGGTTTTTTACATGACTTGACTTTCCTGACTTCCCTTATGGGATTACAAGTTTTGCATGTAAATACATGTAAGGGTTTCATTGATGACTTCACCTAGTCATAGGACTTTATAGGTAGGTTTGTCTTTATACAAAGGTTGGTTTACAATATCTTTTAGTGTAGGTTTCTTTGCGATTGGGATGGATGAGCACTCGTTAAGTCCTAAGAGCTCGTGTAGTGATCTGAGCTTGTAAGTAGGTGTTAGACACCCAAATCTATCATGTTTTGCCCTTTGTTCCAAGGCTTTCAAGTGTTCAATGTGCTCAAGTGCACACCCTCTATATAGCTAATGCTTATATGGACTTATATGAATTGTTGGTTATATCACCAAGTAGAATCAAGATGGATTCCTACCCCTAGTTTGAACTCAACCCTAATTGCTTCAATAGGACAAAAATCTTTAGACAACTTAATGCTCTTTCATACAATTATAGTGTGTGTACTTTGCACTATCTAAACACATCAATGGAGTGTAAATTTCCAAATGCACTGTTTGATAGAGAGATTGAATTCTTATGTATGCCACCAAATTCAAGTAACTCCCAAGGTGGTTATGTGAACTAGGGAGCTAGTCAGATAATGTTAAGGCTCCCCTCCAAATCCCATTAGGGAATGTTCTAAAAAACTTTAGGGAAAACATTGGTTATTTATGCCTAGTTCAAATTTTAGATTTGTCTTTAGATTTTGTTTTGAGTCTTGAATTTATCGTATCACACTCATGACTATCTAATAATGGTCACTTAAGCCCAAGTATGGAGATAAATGACTAAAGACTATCTTTGAATAATCGCAAGCCCAAGTATGCAAATAAATGCAATGACCATTTTCCTATGGCCTAGGGAAATTGTTTCCTAATAATGATACGTTCTTGGGTATTTTTCTTCAAAATCCTTGTCTAGTATTTGTCATGTCTCCTTCTAGGTCAACTCACTTGTATGTCTCTCAAAAGCACCTAAGGTTCAAAAGTAATTTCTCTACCTAGAATTAGCATTTTAAAGCCCAAACACAATTCTTTGGAGTTTCTAGGGGCTAGTATAGATTCATCTTCTTGAGTTGTAATGAGTGTTCATAGTGGTGTGAGAAGAGATGGTGATACACTCCAAAGATGATGATGATGTTGCAATAACCTGCTCTACACCTGCCAAGTTTCACTCCAAGAATGCTTAACAGACACTTTGAGCTTGCTAATGATATAATAAAACCTCCTTAGTACTTTGGAAGATCATTCTCCAATTGATTCATCAAAATAGATAAATCAACACAAAACTGATGATAAAAAACTTGCTATTTTGGGATGAAGAGCACTTTGGTATTTTACTTAGAGCTCACGGTTTGCTAAACATTAACCAGAGAAAATTCGCACACATTCAATTGAATATATAATGAATCTAAAGGAACAAAGTTGATGAATTGTGATGGACTATACTGAGAAAACTCAATTTAGGAACATTGTAGTGTCATCTCGACTTTTCAGGAGTAAACTACCTACATACATAGGTCACTTCAAATTGATGTAAATCATAGAGTAAAGATCCAAATGGAATGAAAATTGAGATGAAGAAATTAGACTTATCACTTTACCTATAGCAATTTTAATCACCTCAAAAGATTAAGCACATTGAGAGAAATCATTGATCAAAGTTGACTAAGAAACATAGAATAAACCTGAGACAACAGTTGTAGAGAGCTCCAAGTATGATCAAGAAAATCAATCTGTATAGCACATATGATACATGAAATTGATGGGAATGAAGCATGGGAAGGAGAAGCACAATGTGTGCCTCAACGATGATCCAAATCACAATTCTAATCTCCTCTAAGGGACTACTCTTCCGTGCAACTCTTTTCATGAGTTTTTATACTAGAAGTTTTTGAATTCAAATTTAGAGGGGATTCCACCTAAAAGTTACTCCATTATAGGAAATCACAGCTAATTGATTCCTCCTAGTTGGATTTCATGATTTGCACCTACCAAGGTCGTGGGATTCCTTATTCCCTTTTACATTTGAAGATTATAAGTTTCTACTTTTACAAGAGAATGGTTTTATGGCTTCTCTCATTGAGAGTTCATAAAGTGATTTTAATCAAGCACTAGGCTTGGAAAAATTCACCAAAAAATCCCCCTCAAGATCATGCTTTAGTCTTCATTTCTCACTGGTTTCCATCAGTCCAATCATTCCTTTGAATATACTTAGCTTGATAGCATCCAATGGTTTTGTCAACATATCTACACATTGAAGATAAGTGGATACATAGGACAGTTGAATCTCCTTGCTCAATAATTTTTCTCTAACATAATGGTAATGAACGTCAATATGCTTATTTCTAGCATGGTAAATAGGATTAGCTGCTAAGTGAAGAGAGCTAGTATTATCACCAAAGATATGAGGTGTTGAGGTATGCAACCCCAACTCTGAGTATAAACATTTCAACCACATTGCTTCTTGTGTTGCATTGGCCAATCCTCTATGTTCAGCTTTAGTTGATGATAAAGCAACAGTTGGTTGCTTCTTTGAAGACCATGAGATCAATTTTGAACCTGCGAAAGACAAATATCCTGATGTACTCTTCCTGTCATCCTTAGATCCAACCCAATCTGAATGTGAATAAATGCTAAGATCAATTTTTGAGTTATAAGGATACAATAATCCTTCATTAATTGTGGCTTTCAAGTATTTGAGCACTCTCTTGGTTGCTTCCATATGTGGCTTTCTTGGCTTATGCATAAATTGATTGAGTATGCTTACACTATAGCATATATCAACCCTTGTGAGAGTAGCATAGTTCAAGCTTCCCACTAAGCTTTGGTAGCTTGTGATGTCCTCAATGAATTCATCCTCATAAGCACTTAGTTTATGCTTCATCTCCATGGGTTTATCTGCACACTTAGTGTTTTCCATTTTGAATTTGGAGAGCGTGTCAATTATATACTTCTTGTGAGTGATGTAGATGCCATAATCTGTATAAATGAGCTCAAGTCCAAGGAAATATGTTAGAGGTCCAAGATCACTAATCTTGAATTCTTCCTTCATTCTAGCCATTACCTACTTGATTCCATTGATGTCATTCCCTCTAATTATTATATCATCTACATATACACAAAGCTATATTGCTTTTGAACCATTTCTTTTTATAAATAATGATTTATCTGCCTTGCTAGCCTTGAAACCTTGATCCTGCAAATAGGTTACCAATTTGTGATTCCAAGCTCTTAGAGCTTGTTTCAATCCATACATAGCTTTCCTCAGTTCGCACACATAATTAGGATGATGTGAATCTTCATAACCAAGAGGTTGTGCCATAGAGACTTCTTCTGAAATCTAGCCATTCAAGAATGCATTTTTTACATCTAATTGATATGACTTCCAATTCCTAGATGCAACAATGCTAACAAGCACTCTAGTGGTAGGCATTTTAGCTATAGGTGAGAAAGTTTCTTCATAGTCTATCCCATGGGTCTGAGCAAACCCTTTAGCTACTAACCTAGCCTTATGCCTATTGATACTATCATTTGGATGCTTCTTAACTTTATAAATCCATCTTGAACCAATTACCTTTATTGATGGTTTGCTTGGAACAAGTTCCCATGTGTCAATGTCCATGAGAGCATCCATTTCTTTATCCATTGCTTCTTTCCATTCTTTCTTGCTTTGAGCTTCTTCATAGGATGTAGGCTCTTCATGGTTGAGATCCTTGGCCATGTAGATTGAATGCTTTGTAACTAAGGATGTGTCAAATCCATATCTTTCTGGCTTCTTCTTTTTTGTAAAATAGTAGGGAATTAGATATTAGCCAATAAAGTGTCGGTCACTTGTGTGAAAGGACCATTTTTAGGGCACATGTATATAAGTCACTTTGTGACTCTTTGTAAGGACTTTTTGCCATTGTGAAGAAGGAGAGCTCCAAAATTTCGAATTTGCTTTTTTCCTACAGATTTTCATCTTCTCTATGATCTTTTGTGTGTGTGTGTGTGAAGCTTGAAATGAGTGTGTAGGACTGTTGTCTACCCCTCCCCATCACTTTTGAGCTACTGTAGTGTGTGTGTGAGCAAGTACAAGTTGTGGAATGAGTGTGGGTGGTTCTCACCATTCACCATTTTGGCCATAACTTGAAGAGCGGTTGTCAGATTCAAGTGAAAATACCACAAATACACGCGTCTCATCGAGAGCTTCGAAATGAACCTACTATTGGCCATATTCAACGTTTGGAGCTAGGAGAAAGATTCAAATTTGTGTTTATTGTTGTAACTGGTATCGTGACAGACACTTTCAGAGATTAAGTGAGTTGGAGAGGTAGTTTAGTCTTTTCTCTTGCCTTTTAGCTGAGCCACTTCATTATCCATCATGTGCACACACGCCCTCATACACTTGGTTAAGTCCGTTCTTCGAATTAATAATTAAGCATGTGTCAATCCACCACTATACGCACTTGTGTGGCAAACGAGGTTTAGTCTCTTTGACACAAGTCCCTAAGACTTCGTGACTTAGGTACACACGTTTTTGGTGCGGTTGTCGGGGAACACACTCAACCAAGGTGCCTTCGTGATGGTTCTAGCTCTGGAGTGAATAAATCGTACTTGTAGAAGTGAATTCGTTCAGTGGCAAGTAGTCAGACACTTCAGCACTTGTTACTTCACATCCCGAAGGTGTGTGTAATGAGTTTTTAGGTTTAGGGTTAGAAGAGAGAGAGAGAAGAAAGAGTTAGGGTTAGTTCAAGAAGAGAAATGGAGTAGGAGTAAGTTGAGAAGTACCAAGAAAAACGCCAAAAATTGCCAAGTTAGTGTAGGATAGGGTTCAATCATCAGAAACTATAAAAACCAAAAAAAAAATTAGTTCATTTGACATTGGCTCAGAAGTTGGTATTGCCTGCAGACAACGACTGGTATCGCATGTGTGGTATCATGCAATACACGCCCTCAAAGCTACCTAGTGAGCTCAGAACTTAATCAAGGTATCACAAAGGTAAGCTACATTAAGAGTTTAACATCAAAAGTTTCTTGAAAGCATAGATTCACGTGATTAAAGACGCATTTGGTATTGTGGGGTGGGACAAAGAGATTTAAAAGACTTTTTGAGTGAGACAGGTGGTGAGGAGTGAAGACGAGTGAGAGAGGAACTAGAGAGTACAAAAATTTTTGTATTTGGAGCTATTTTGGCTGTAGTGTCGCAATCGGTTGAGTTTTGGTATCACGATACCGAAATTCCCTAGTATCGCGATACTCGCCGAAGTATCATATCGTCGCATACCACTTGAGGTATCACAATACCACAGTTGGTATTGTATCGTCAAGTTGGTATTGTGATCACGATATGCTAGTGGTATCGTATCGCGGTTCACTTGGTATCGTATCATCCCAATCACGGTATCATATCGTCGACCGAGCGGTATCGTATCGCGTGCAAGATATAATATCGTATCGTTGACTCTCCTAGTATCGTATTGTAACCAAATTTAAGTATCGTATCGTGTGGAATGGGAGTATCGTATTGCACAAAACTTTAGTATCATATTGTGCCTTGTTCTGGTATCGTATTGTGAGTGCATCGGTATTGTATCCTGAGGATACCTAGTATTGTATCGTGACTAACCTTGGTATCGTTGTTGAAATTCTGGTATCGTATCGTTGAAATTCTGGTATCGTATCGTGCGCTGCAGCAGTATCGTATCGTGCCTTCAGGAGGTATCGTATCGTCAGAGCACATAGTATCGTATTGCGTAGAGCAGTGGTATCGTATCATGTGAAAAGTAGTATTGTATCGCTCGATTATCTGGTATCGTATCATCGACTATAGTGGTATCGTATCATCGACACACTGGTATCACCTAGTGCAGTATCGCCAGAGTGGTATCATCCAAAACACTTTGAGCAATTTTTAAGGGGCAAAATTGAGGTATTTGAGGAGCCAATTAGGGAGAGAGTTAGAGCCCAAAATAGCCTCACGAGGGTGGATGAACTTGAGGTCAGGAAGGGTGCTAAGTAGTCGGCGAAGTGTTATATCATTGGTAGGAAGTAGTGCTCAGGTCAGTCACCACTCTACCTATTCCGATACCTCTAGTGATTCAGAGGAGGAGATACCCATGGCTTCAGAAGACATGCAAGGTCCTATTCTTGGAAGAAACTTCTTGTCTACTATAGAAGGGGAATGCCGTATCTCTTTGCAATATGTGTCCACTAATTCCTAGGAGATTCCCATCTACCTGGATGGTTTAAATAGATCAGTGGCTAGGATGGCAACCTCCACCAATTCCACAATTGTGCCCAGACCAGCTGTTAAGTATGAAGGAGGAGCATACATGGATAAGTTGGTTCACATCTACGTAGTGACTAAACACCCAGATTTGATCAATGAGAGAGGAGAGTACTGAGGACAAGAAAATTCAGGAAGACCGGACCCTGAGGAGTTAGTAACTACTCCCAAAGGTAAGTCAGTAGTGACATGAGTCTTGAGAGGGGATTTGATACCTCAAGATGACTACTTATTGGAGGTCTACTTGATCCATGGATCAGATTTACTGTTACAAACTGACTCACCTGCATACGGACACGAAGAGAGTTACGTTACCTTCTACGAGTTAAAAGATCCCAAAGACGAGTCTAGAGTAACATACCTAGATAAGAACCAAAGAAGGTATTGGCTTGTCGATGCCATAGATAGGGCTCGACTGAAGTATATGGAGTTGCCTATATTCCCTCAGCGAGAACATGCAACTACCTCTGAAAACCCTTTCGGGACACAATAGGAGTCAGAACATACAATGTCAGGACCAATGAGCCATGGGAGTGTTTCAAACCAAACCCATGAGCAATTTACAATGCCAGGATTGTAGACTCACAATCAAACTCACCCGGGACTAGGCAACCAATACTGACCACCAGTGAGACCAAGACCACCGCTAGGAGTGCAACCAAGAATGCCCCCAATTATACCAGCAATCCATGTAATGCCTAGGCAGCAAGAACCCATGAGAAGATTAAGACCGATTCAGGTGGCAAGTGGATGATTTCTTTGTGCAGTATGAGTCCTTTGGACTCACCCTCACGGGAACGGCTCTGACATGGTTCTAACCACTAGACCCCAACCAATTCAGAGATATTGAACAATTCTTTCAAGAGTTCATAGGGGAATTCACGAAGAGAGGGATTAAACACAACTCTTCATCTTTAATCCATAGCTTTAAACAAAACCCAAATGAAACTATGAAAATAACAGCCCGAAGATTCAATCAATTTGTGGATAGATGTCCAGTAGCAGAAAGACCCACACAACAAAAAATGATATCATTATTCTTGGACGGACTAAGGAACGGGACTTTAAGAACTTTAGTCTATGTAAAGAGACTACAGACGTTGAGTGAATGTCTTCAAGAGTTTATTGAACTAGAGGACAACCTAGCAGATGATCTCAAGAGTACAACCAGTCCTACTAAATCAGAAGACACTCGGAGCACAGTAACATCCAACTCTAGCAACATAGAAGAATTAGCAAAATTGGTAGCGAAGAAGTTAGGAGTTCACGGACAAAGGAACTAACAACATCCATCATTAAGAATACCCATGTTACGAAGATGCAGCCTATGTGGAGGTGATCACCCCACTCACATGTGTGTACGAGGAGGAGCAGGTGTGCCTCAAGCTTACCCTTACAATAGATAGCCCCATCAAGGAACCGCCTTGTATTGCCACATAGAACAAAAATACACCAACCATACCACAAAGAATTGCTCATTCAATAGGCAGACATGACCTTTAAACCCACCTCAGTATCAGCCATATGGATACCCACCTAGAGAGCCAGGCAGGGAGATTTCCAAGTATAATCCCTATCCTGGACCAACAGGAGAACCTCGACCATATGAGCAGGATACAATTTGGAAACCCTCAGCCACTGTTAGGACCACAACCACCACTTCCTCAACATGTAGTACCTGTCAAGTATGCTCAACCAGAGGAAAACTTAGAAAGATCCATAGTGCCAACATCGCCAATAACCAGTGTGGAATCAACGAACCCAGGATACAAGGAAACCCAGGGAGAATACTATTCCTATGACATCAGCCTGATCGAATACGAGCAAGCTTATGACCCACAATATTATGGATATGAAGGGTATGGCAAGGCCTATGGACCAGAGGTGGCAACACTAATGTACACCGCACCTAAAGCACCAGCACCCGTAAGACCACCCATCAGACCACCTATGCCAAGAGGACCATGTTATAGATGTGGAGGAGGCCACTTTATCAGAGAATGCACTCGGCCATACAACCCACCACCTCCTAGGACATGGGAAGGATATTGCAGTGATTGTGGAAAGGAACATTTCTTTAGGGATTGCCCAAAAAATCCCAATAAGACTTAGGACACTTGAACCTATAAATGTGATTGAAGTGATAGAAGCATCGGGAAGTGACAAGGAATATACCGTACCATTAAAGGCCATTACATGAGCACGAATGAAAGAACAAGAAGGAAAACGAGCCGACTTTGAACAAGAAAACAGTAAAACTATAGAACCCATAATACAAATAGTGGAAGATTCATAAGACCCATGCGAGAATACCCAAACAACGAAAAGCCAAAATTGGAAGGAAAGGAGAGAAAAATGCAAGGAAAAATGGATGAAAAAAAAACAAGGAAGACAAGAAGCATACACGTAGCAATAAGAAAACTAAAGAACCTGAAGTTCAGGAAGAAATTGCTCTTACACCATAGACTCAAGAGGCAAAAAAACCAAGATCAATTCTAGCCGACCCAAAGCCAAACGATTTAGACATGTGGTTGAAAGCTTACCAAGCTAGAATCAAGAATGGACCAAATGTAGAGCAGTATGAAATGCTTTACCCAAAAGGGGAGTTACAAAAGGAGAGGCTAACAATATGTAGAAAACTCATAGAGGTAGCTCAGGCCACCCTAGAAAAGACTATCCCAACTCTCCCCGAGACGAGAATATCCGAGGATCAATACAATTATTGTATCAAAGCCAAGGACAAGAAACCAAAAGAGAAGGCCAGAACTACTGAAAACCCAAGACAAACCTATGTCCACAGTCCCGGATTCAGAGGCTGACTGGCCAAAAGAATTGTGGAATAGAATTCGAGAAGATCAATGGAAAAGGAATGGAGTTGCAAAACCTCCTTTTGAGGAGTTAGATGTGGAAGATTATCAACCAACGCCTAACATGGAAGAAACATATGAGGAAGTTTCTAGACTAGACAAAAATAGAGAGGAGACCCAGAGTATTTCGACCCTACCAAACTACACGGGAGAATACGAAAAAGAATCCATAATCTTTCGCACGCCCACAGTACGAGGAGAAGGAAAGGAAAACTCAGACAAGAACTCACACAATCTAAAAGAACTTAAAAAGACCAAATTACAATGTCAGTTGACTGTGGAAGAACTACTTTGTGTTAAACCACAATTATGGAAACAATTAGCAGGACAATTGGAGTTAAATCAGGAGAAGAATGAAAAGGAAAGCAAGGGAAATGAAAACCCATCTAAGGTACAAATCCCAGTGGACAAGATTGGAGACTTTACTGAAGGGGACGAGGGTTAACACATGTCTAGTGGTCACATACAATGGATACATGACTAAGGCCATACTAGACATAGGTACAGGAGTAGGTATTGCTACCAAAGAGATTTGGGAGAAATGGGGAAAGCCTGCCCTACGGCCAACTCGTATGAAGCTTCAATTAGCAGATGGCCATGTTCAGAAACCATTGGGAATATTAGAAAAGATCAAATTAACCACTTGTGGTGTTGAATTTGAGCATACTTTAGGCATCTGTCAATTTGGAAAGGCAAATAACTATGAGATGATATTAGGACGCCCCTTCTTGAGACAGCTTAGGGTAGTACAAGATTGGGGACGAGACTCATTGTACCTTCAACATCTAGGAAACACTACCAAGATAAATTTTCATACCTTTGCATACCAAGATGTACCTCCATTACAATGGAATCCCATACACAGGGAAGAGGATGACTTGTCTATCCCTAGTGCTGGAGCAAGTGATCAATCTTGGACGCATGAGGATGCCCAATTATGGATGTGTAAAGAATCCAAGAAAGAGGATAACAAAAGATAGTTATGGCCCATAGGACATCCAAATTATCGACTTGTTCTTTTAATTAATTCAAGTTCGGGATAGTAGGCTAAGGCCGAACTTCCTTTATTAAAAAAAAAAATCTCGTAATGCATAAGTTCCATTGTCATGAACTCTGAGGACCACATAAGGTCCAAACCAACGCTGTTTTAACTTCCTATGTGCATCATACTGGGAATCAAATGTGCTATCATAAATCAAAACCCAATCATCAATTTGAATTGGCTTTGGCCTTAACTTATGTGATTTATCAAAGTATTTCTTATTCTTAATCCGAGATTCTTTCAACTTCGTAATAGCTTCCTCTATCTTTTCATTTCCTTGCTCAAGCTGCTTAAATCTTAGAGCCAAAAGATCTTCTGTAGACAGATTGTCATGCCATGGATGAGTAGTCTAAGTAAGTATTTGAGTATGAACAGGAAAAATAGGTTTTTGGCAGTACATTAACTTTGTTGGCATATGCCCCGTGGTTCTAGTATAGGTCAATCTATCAGCCCATAATGCAAATGGTAAAAATTTTGGCCAATTCTTAAGATTTCCATTGCAGACTTTAGAAATCGCCTTAATAATTGGAGAATGCCCTCTTTCTATTTTTCTATTAGCCTCAAGGTCTTAAGTAGTGGTAAGAGCTAAACGAATTCCATGCCTAGCAAAGAAATCTCTAGCTTCGTGCGCATCTAATTCACCCCTATCAGCCACTACTTTCTCAACCTAACCAAATCTCAAAATTACATCTTCAAGTAGAAATTTACATACATTGAATGTTGTTTTAGATCGTAGGGCTCAGCCTTCTACATGATTTGTAAGGTCTTCTCGTGCAAGAACTATATACCTCATTTTATCTATTCCTTTGGGCATGGTCACTAGATCAACTACCAACTTGTAATGTATACATGGTGGATAGGTAGGGTGTAATGGATCCTATGCTTAACTGATGAATGTAATTGACATATATCACAAGAATTCACAGAGTCCTTTACATTAACATAGATGCCTGGCCACCAATAACTTTCTCTAATCTTCTCATAGGTAGCCACAAATCCCTTATGTCCAGCCCATAAAGAATCATGCATATTTTTCATGACGCTTAGTTCCTAGAACCCTTTGTGGAAATTTAATTTTCCCCTTGCATGTCTCCATAGTCCATCTTTTAAGAAAAAATAAAAGCTCTTTTTCTAATATTCTTAAATCTATTTGAAGACCATGCAGGTGATCTAATCAAGTACTAAGATACCTTCCAATGTCTTGCCACTCTCCTTTATATTCATTAATGTTAAATTGTTCATACACATATACTTGAGATTCATAATTAATTACATTCGTATCTAATTCTGCTTCTTCATCTTCATCATACCTAGCTCTAGAAAGCATATCAACAACAGAATTAGATTTTCCTGCAATATGATTTAAAACTGGATTTATAACTTTAATGTAAGAAATCCATTTGAGCATAGCAATATCTGGTGATGAACAATTTGTTATCATTCCTATAAGTGGTAGGCAATCTATCTCTACAATTACATTTGCTCCTATAAAATATTCTTTATCAGTTTTTAATGCGGTGAATAAACCCTAGAGTTCTTGTTTAATTTGAGGATAATTTCTTTGAGTTTCATGCAATATTTTGGCTCCAAAATCTAATTGCATATCTTCTTTCTTCTTTGTCATCCTGAACAATAACCCATCCTATGCATATGGGACTCGTATCGACTGTCAAGATAATGGGATTTTGATCCGAATAACCCACACGTTTTAAAATAGGAGCATTAAGAAGCAATTTCTTTAATTTCCTCTAGATTTTGAATGGTGTCCATAGAAACTTTTGATTCTTTCTTAGCAATGCATATAAACATTTTGCAACATGTGCATTGTGAGAAATCCAAATTGAATAAAACACACAAGCACCTAGAAATTATCTCACTTCACTAATATTGCTACATGTCTCAGAAATCTTGTTTATGGCGTCAACCTTAGGTGGATATGGTCTCCGACCGTAATGTCCACATAAATGACCAACTATAAGAACCTCATTAACACCAAAAACAAAATTCTCAATTGAAAATGTAAGATCTTCAAATCTCTTAAAAATCCTTTCACAATCAGAGATATGCTCTACAACAAATTTTCTATAGCCAGAAGAATCTAGAGTTTCATCTTTAGCATTCTCTTCACATCCTTTTATAGGTATATCATCTATAAACAGCATAGTTACATTAGGAATGGTCATGTAAAACAGAATTCATGGCGTTCATCATGTGTGCTACTGAGTTAGTAGCTCCTGGTGGCAAAGTGCACATGTGAACTAAGCCTAAAGGAGTTTTCATAGTCGTGATATCCCTACTTTCAATAGCAAGTTGAAATTGATCATAGCTAGAATATAAATCTCCCATTGAGTAGATAGCATGACTAGCAAATGCTTCAACGAATTCTCCTACAATAGGGCATGTGCCTACATTCCTAATGGTTACTTTATTCACAGATTGTAAATCTTGTATAAATCATAATTTACAATTTTTCTTCGGTACTCTGAACCACCTATTCGAGTAGGGTGCAGATGATGGATCAAGAATCCTCATGTGAATCTTTTCCTTAAGTAGCCTCATTAGCTCAGGTAAATGAGCTTTTGGAATAGGTATAGGATGTAGATTCGATGGGATATGAGGCACAATAAAGATAATCATTGGAGGTACAAGTTGTGGATCAGCACAACCTATCTCATGAGGATGTAATGAAAAAGCCTTTCCATGTTTTTTAATCACTCTTTGAAATAAGTCACGTTCAGCAGGTAACAAAAATTGATCATCATTTCCTATTTTGATTAATTTCAAAGTTTCATTTATATATATATGACCAATATTTGTACGCTCTCATAAGCAAGGATCTTTTGAGACTTGACTAAATTTCTCTTCACTCACTTTTGGTAAAGGTTGGGCAATAGGTTTAATCTTTTTATCAATAGTTTTATATTTTGTGTCAACTTTAGCTTCATTTCTAATGTAATTCATAATGAAGGACCATTGTTGTCTCGCTCAACAGTGGCATGTAGGAAAAATTTGATCATAATATGTTCCGAATTCATGAAGAGGCATATGATCATCGTACACCTTCTTGTGTGAACGAATGGGAGTCTTTCTAATTTGTTCTCAATTTTGTATGTGATTAGTGCTTACTATCATGACATTCTCACATATGTAGAGCCATCATCCATAACTTTGGTTTCCATTTTGGCCTCACATATAAATGGTTGACCTAAGATAATCTCATAGGAACAATTATCCTGAATGAAAAAGTGAAATGTCTTAGAGATTCCACCTATCATTAGAGGTATATTTGCACATGCTCCTAAGAGTAAACCACATCCATTGTCCGCAGTTCTCATAACCCAACCATGATTTTTATATATCGGCCATTTAAACTTGTCATATAGCTCTTTTGAAATCACATTAACTTCAGACCCAAAATCAATTAGAGCCAAAGCAGAAAATGATTTCTTTTGGTCTCCTAAATTAATCTTCATCTCAGATGTGCCACTTGCCCAAAAGCTTTTCCTAAAGTTACTCTCTGAATGTTTGGTTTCATCACATAGCATAATTGGACCTAAAAAGATTTTGTTGACTTTACAAGTATTTTCCTCTTCATCATGCGAGTCAGAAGAAATAGATTCATGCATTAATTGAGTTACATTGGCAACATCCTATATCTCCACCTCTTGTGAAAGAGGGAGTCTCTTTATTTTTATTAATTTAATGAAATTTTCTTTAAACTCTTAGCAATTGAAAATATTTGTTCTAGTGTCATAGCCACAGAGCTTTTCAATAAAATATCATATAATATTTCTTTTGCATCTATCCTTTGTTCTAGTTCTGATATGAGAATAGCTTTAGGAATTTTTTTCGGTTGCTTTTCTTGTTTCTCTTCAACTTGTTTTTCTTTTTTAGGAGTTTCCTCCAATTTCTCTGAAGTTTGTTTTGGTTCATTGATCATTGGTTGTTTTCCCTCTCTAATTTCTTTTCTTCTCTGTTCATTTGCCTTGGAACTTTCACCTTGTTCAAATTGTACTTTCTTATGTTTACGTTCATCTCTCATTTTGCTCCTAGTAACTCATCTTCCTGCATCATTTATATCTTGCTCATCATCCCGTGTTCTCTTTTCTTCAACATTTGCAATATGCGAGTATATGGAAAATTGATCGACGGGTGAGTTCCAAGCCGTTTTTGGCATAATGTCATCCCTAGCCTTAATTAGAGCTTCAATAGAGTAGTTACTCGTTTCTCTAGCTTGCTCGGATTCAGAGTCACTATCTACACACTCTAATTTGATAGCAGAAGATGATTTCTTAGATTCAAAAAGATTTTCGTAGAGCTTCTATATTCCTCCCTTTCCGCAATTAGCAGCTAAAGGTAGATGTGTTCTATAGTCGCACAACCTATTCTCAATGTCAATAACAAGTCATTGTTCTTTTGCTTCTTTTAAAGATTCATATGTATAGGTAAGATGATCTATGGCATCACACCAGATACATCTCCTAATATTGGGATTTCTTTGCTCATTGAAATTCCTTTGGTTCATCGATTGAGGAATTGGTTGAGGTACAATTGGAGGATTAGGAGGTACTAATGGAGGATTAGGAGCTGAAATAGGTTGAGGATATATAGTAGGTTGAGTTTGGATAGAGGTTTATCATGTAAATTCAATGCATACACTACATTCTGTAAACCAGATACCTCCTTAGACATATCTTTATGCATTTGCATCATGTTGTCCAACTTATTAAATAAAACCTCAAATTGTAGCTCAGTTGGAAATTTAGATGTAGATGCAATTGGCTCAACCTTAGAGGCTATATGTGTATCTCTAATTGCATGAGTAGGAGGAAAACTAGAAGATGGTTGAGGCATTGAATCATAAAGAAGTGATTGGCACCACCTTAACCACTGTCTTCACAACGGTTGAGTCATCTGTAAGATCACATTTTTTACTTGGCTCTTCAAGTCTACGTTCAACCTCTACCCTTATATCTGGGGTCAAAATTTTAAATATAAGTCTATGTATGGGGTCAGGGCTACCCTATCCTCTTCTAGTAATTGGGAAAATCATTTCATAAATTCACTATGAAGTTGAGTTATGGAAACCTGAGGTTTAGGGGAACTAATCCATTTCATGAATCCCTCTCTACTATGTTGGCTATAATCCTCTAGATAAAATTCTTTATGTAACTCCTTTTTGAATTCTTCCCATTCATGTTTATCATGTAGTTCCATAATAGCCCTAATTTTTCCAATGGCAAGTCTACCTATATATGTTTTCCATTTCGACTCAGGTGAGCCATGAAGCTTGGCCAATTCCTCGAATGTATCTAAGTAATTCGTTACATTCACTCCTATGAATTTTCCTTTATCCCTTAATAGAGTTTCAACAACTTTCTAACCCTGAGTTTCTTGCATCATATTCTTAAATAATTCATCCATTTTTATATTTTGATTTGATTTAGCTTGAACAAGTCTAACAATGTCTTGGACTTCTTTCTTTACCCTTTCTTTATGTTCAACTACTAAGTCTATAATTCTGTTGGAGTCCAATTTTGATGTTTGAAAATGCACCAATGATTTGCAATTAAACCTATGATATACATTTAAACCAAAAATTTTCACTTAACCAAAATTTTGCACTTTAACCAAAGAATTTGAAAATAAAAGAAATCATACCAACGGGGCTCAAAGAACAGGTTCAAAAATAGTGCTTATGTGAATTTGAATACATTTATTGTCATGTAATCAAATCCTAAATACATCTTTTGGTAATATGAGTGCAAACATTCAGTTCTTCGATTTTTGATGAGAGGGATGGCAAGATGAGGATCACCTACTTGCCAATATTTGTGGAGGTGCTCAGATCAACAGATCAGCCTTGGACACCCAGAAGACTGCAAGATTTCATGAAATAGCCATAGCTCCCAAGGATGTGGACACTACTACAACACTTGTTGAATCGTATATATGCATATGCAAAGAAAAACTTGAACTATAGTCCCGAGCTGCAATGCCGAGTCTTCACGTCAGTTTCACCAATGTTGGGTAGTGTAGATGCTCGGATAATGGATCAAGTCATCCGCCAAATCGATTGGCACACACTGGGTGTTTGCAGCAAGCTCAAGGGTTTATGTAAACTTGAGGAAAGCTTATTAGTAGTATTAAACAACTATAATTACTTGTTTTGTCTAAGAGTTCATATTTAATTTGAAATTCTTTTCTAATGACCTAATCTTAATCCTAACCATAATCTTCTCCATAAGGTTGTGCTTCTAAGAATCTAGTTAACCAATACTTGTATGATGAAGAGTATAATGATTCATAAGTTGTGCGGTCTTTGATAAACTCTTCTATTTATAAGTCCTCTTAAATTCCTTCGTTAGCAGCTATGTTTTGTTTTGGTTGGGTGTTGGTTTTAATAGGTGGTGGAAATAACACGTCTAAAATGAAAGTTGTTGAGTTTTCACTTACAGATCCACTATGCTCAGACTCATTACACATAGATTCATGCCTAGACTCAGTGCTCTTAGAATCATTTATAGGCTCAGTAGACATCACAATAATAAATGGTCAATTGCTTAAATAATAATTCTAAATCTATTTCTTTCTATGTTTCTTACTAAAGCTAATGAAGAAAATATATTCCTCAAATACAAGTATAAGTTTAAATGATAGGATAAAATTTCTAATAAAAATTTATGCTAAATGGTAAGCTGAGGTGGGAGAATTGAAGACTCTCCCATCCTTCAATCATAGTTTTCTGCAAAGTTTGCCATTGCTCTTTACTACTTTTCAATATTCGTCAATGTTTGTCTGCAAAATCATTAGAAGAACATAAGTGCTCTTTATAAATCATAAAACATTCTCATGCTTTATTTTCAAACATGCATGCTAACATATGCTAACATAATGATCATACATATGCTACACATTTCTCATACATACATACTAGGTTTATGCATACATGCACTTATCTTATGCTCATGCATATTCATGCATATATACTAATATCATGCATACATATATACACTTATAACTCTTATACATACATGTACTCTAATGCATACATTCATGCTTATGCTACCACATTTACTTACATGCATACATTTTGCATGCATTCACACTAGGTTTATGCATACATGCACTTATCTTATGCTCATGCATGTTCATGCATATATATTATCATACATCTACATACACATCTTAATTCATACATTTATGCACATATCTACTTCATGCATTCTTACATATGCATCAAACATACCACTTTTGAATGCATATAATCATGCACATACATCTAATATCATGCATACATGTTTCTAATATGCATATGCATCCACTCACATGCTCACACATATGCATACACATGCATAAATACACTTAATTCATATTTGCAAATGTACACATTCATATGCTTACACACTCTCTCATGAATGCACATGCTTCACACACTCCTGCATTCACATCATACATACACTCTTTATGCTTATGCTAATGCACATTCTCATGCTAACACTTCCTTCTACTTGTTAACACATACTAACTTCCTTCCTCACTTACACATGCATCATATTGTATCATGAATATGCACACATATATATTTTCATGTATATATTTTACTATATGTATTAAAGATATAACTATAATAGTTTAATTATAAAAGAACTTAAGGTTAAATTGATTAATTAATTACAAAAATTACATAATCAAGCAACATAACGAAAGGGATAACTTGAATCTCTCTCTCTCTCTATTAGTATATGAGCGATAAGCGCCTGTCAGAAGTCACCAAAGACTCTCCTCTCTCTTTTTCTCTAACTTTCTTTCTCTCTCTTTCTCTCTTTCTCTCTCTCTCTCTCTCTCTCTCTCTCTGTGCATTGTGCATCAGATTCACTAGCCGTGGGGGGTGAGGGAGATTAAATTCTCCCTCTCTTGCATGGCACTATCAGCAGGCAGGCATGTACTTATCTCTCTCAATCTGCGTGATCAAGCGTGTGCAATCGCTAGCTAGAATCAGGGAGGAGGGGAAGAACTAATTTCTTTTCTATAGCGAGAATCAGGGAGGAGGGGAAGAACTAATTTCTTTTCTCTCTCTGCCTGACGCTATCGGTACTGTGATCAATAGCTAAACCTTCTCTCTTCTGTTTCATGGTGCCCAAAGCATAGCAAGCGCTCCTATTTCTTTAGCCAAAAGGCCATCTCACCCTCTCTTTCTCTCTGATCCATCTCTGCTCGCAGCAACAATGCCAGAGCATGCCAAAAAACCACCAAAAAAAAGGAAAAATTGGCCTTCTCTCAATTCACACTCTCTCTCTACAGTCTCTATTAGTGCGCAAAGAGCAGCAACCAGAAATCCAAACTCTTTATACTATCTACATATGCTCAAAGACACAACTCTCTATGTATGCAAATAGTAGTGGAAGTGAAGAAGAAATGAGCGAGAAAGAGGAACAATACTTGCAAAATCATTAGAGAAAAGGAGCACAACATACACACATATATATATAGTGCACACACTTGTCTTTTCTATGAAGAGAGATGGTGGATGCAATCCAAAGATGAGTAGGTGCTGCTACAACCAGCTTCACACCATCCAACTGAGACTTCAGAGTTGATTAGTAGACCCTTTGAGCTTCCTAAATCCACAAAAATATCATTCAAGTACTTTGGAACATGTATCCCAAAAGTTTACGTCAAGACAGACTAGTTGCGAAATGACTAGCTCCCAAAACTTGCTATTTTTTGGCATACAACTGCTGGAAAAAATGAACAGTGCTCTCAACCTGGTAGGAATTAGAACAAATCCTTGTGGGCATAGCAAGTAGACTTAGCAAGCTTCCCAATCCAAGTTAAAACACTTCAAATTATGGACTGAGCACTGAGAAAAAGATTTATCGATTTCTGGAACATGCCCACCATTCTCGGGGCTCTATAGAGATAGACCAGTGAGCAATAAATTGCAGATATCTTCAAAATTATTAATCCAATTACCATAAAAATTTATACGTAGAAAGTAGACAGTATGAGCTATCCAACGCATGTCAAATTGCTGAAAAAGGTTCAGTAGAACTCGAGATATGACCTTCTGAAGGTACTGCTCTGAGTGAGTATAGCAGAGAACAAAACAGAGAAGTAAATGATGATAAATGTATAGATTCATATATGATTACAACCACATTGGCTATGAATCTTTGCACAATGGGAGTAGAATGATAGATCTATGGATTAAGCTCTTCAATCTCTACAAAATGACATGAAGTGGTCACATACAAGGCTTGCTAATCGCCTCTTCCTTCTTGCTCTTTTTATAGCTATTCTTGGAGGGAGTTTTGAATTCGAATTCGAATGGCTCCACCTAAAAGTGATCCCCAAAGTTATGAGATATTCCCTCAGCTCAAAAATTCGTGGTTTTAGGTAGTTAGAGCCACGAGTTTGCTTTTACATCATGGATGAGGTAAGCCATCCTTTTCCTTTTTTCTTTTTCCATTTACAAGAGATAAAATGAACTCTTTTAAAAGAGGTGTTCACATGACTAATCATGTGACTTACAAATGAGGATCATATCAAGCATATCAAGCATATCAAGCATGTAGGCTTGGGTAAAATGCACCAACAGCTCCCCCTCAAGCCTAACATGCTTGGCCTCCAAATAAGTCTTCAATTGTCCTTGATTTCCTGCAAGCCAATCATCAACTTGAATCTACTTAACTTTGTACCATCAAGAGCTTTAGTCAACATGTCTGCACATTGCATATCTGTAGAGACATAGGATAGTTGAATATCCTTGCTCATTAGCTTCTCCCTTACATAATGGTAGTGGACTTCAATATGCTTGGTTCTTGCATATGGTATACCGGATTAGCTGCTAGATGTAGTGAGCTTGTGTTGTCACCAAAAATGTGAGGTGTTGAAGAATAAAGTCCAAGATTTGTGTACAAAGACGTTAACCACATGATTTCTTGAGTTGCATTAGCCAAACCTCTATATTCGGCTTCGGTAGAAGATAATGCCACGGTTGGTTGCTTCTTCGATGACCAAGAAATGATTTTTGAACCTGCGAATGATATATACCCGGATGTGCTTCTTCTATCATCTCTAGATCCGGCCCAATCTGCATCTGAGTAGACCTTTAGCTCAATATCTGAAGTAAATGAATAAAACAAACCTTCATTCATGGTCCCCTTTAGGTACTTGAGGACTCTCTTGGCCGCTTCCATATGTGGTCTTCTCGGCTTATGCATAAACTGACTCAATATGCTAACACTATAGCATATATCCACCCTTGTGAGTGTTGCATAGTTCAAACTTCCAACCAAGCTTTGATAGCTTGTGATGTCTTCAATTGGCTCTCCTTCATAAGCACTAAGCTTATGATTTTGCTCCATAGGTGTACCTGCACACTTGGTATTTTCCATCTTGAACTTGACGAGCATGTCATGGACATACTTCCTTTGTGTGATGTATATACCTGAATCTATGTAGATCAACTCCAATCCAAGAAAATAAGTGAGTGGTCCGAGATCACTTATCTTGAACTCCTCCTTCATTTGACTCTTTACCTATTTGATTCCTTCAAGATCATTGCCTGTGATAATAATATCATCAACATACACACATAAATAGATCACTTCAGATCCATTCCTCTTTATGAACAAAGAGGTATCCACCTTGCTAGCTTTGAATCCTTGGTCCTACAAATAAGTCACCAATCTGAAATTCCAAGCTCTTGGAGCTTGCTTCAATCCATACAAAGCTTTCTTTAGTTTGCATACATAGTTAGGATGATGTGCATCCTCATATCCACAAGGTTGTGCCATATACACTTCCTGAGAAATCCATCCATTCAAGAAGGCATTCTTTACATCAAGTTGATAGAGATTCCAATTTCTAGATGCAGCAAGACTTATGAGAACCCTAATTGTAGGCATTTTTGCAACAGGAGAGAAAGTCTCCTCATAATCAATACCATGGGTTTGAGCAAACCCTTTAGCAACTAACCTTGCTTTGTGTCTATTTATACTTCCATCTGGATTCCTCTTGATTTTGTATAGGTGTCATCGAGATCCAATTACCTTCATAGATGGCTTGTTAGGTACAAGCTCCCAAGTGTCGTTTTCCTTCAAGGCTTCCATTTCTTCATCCATTGCATCTCTCCAAGCTTTCTTGCTTTGTGCTTCTTCGAATGTGGTAGGTTCTTCATTGGTTGAATCCTTTGCAATGTAGATTGAGTGCTTGGTGACCAAAGAAGTATCATAACCAAACCTCTCTGGTTTCTTCTTCTCCCTTGAAGACCTTCTAAGTGGTTGATGTGAGCTCTCGGGTCCATATGTAGCATCCTGCATCTTTGCTTTACCTTTTTTCTTCCATAGCTTTAGTCTTTCCAAGTCTTCTAGATCAATCTCCGAATCACTTTCTTCAACCTGCTTTGGCTCCTTTGGTTGAAGTGATGGAAAATCTTCATCCAAGTCATATGAAAGCTTCACTTTCCTGTCATCATCAAACCAAGTACACTTTGGTCCCTGCAAATTTGTTTGAGTGTCCTCTCACCAATGTGAGCAAGCCTTTTCTGCCATATCTCCAACTCTGTTAGAGTTTGAGATCCATAGCTAAACAAAGCTATGTTCTTTGTATCTTCCACTTCAAAAGTGAAAAGCCTTCCTGTCTTTTCTCCTTTGGCAATCCTTCGAAATCCTTGCCTTGGGTCTTCAACATATGCTCCAAATGGATTGAATCTAACCTGCAATCCTTTTTCAACAATCTGTCCAACACTTATTAAATTTTTGGTAATTGTAGGGACATACAAGACTTTGCTTAAGAGGTTCATATTCCCATCTGATGTCTTCACATTACCTATCTTCTCCACTGAGTGCCTTGTGTCATCTCATGTCTGCACTTCATGCTTGTTATGAGGATCTTCCAAATCAGAAAGTAAAGCCACATTTCCTGCTACATGGTTTGAGCATCCCGAATCAATGTAAAATATGTGATCATCATCTTTACCCTTCTTTGCTGATAGATTCATAATCAATAATGAATCTTCTTGACTTTGGTCCTCTGCATAGTTATTGTAATCTCTTCTTCCTCTATGTCCACTTTGATAGTTATTGTTGTTGTAATTGTTGTTGTAGTTGTTGTTGTTGTTGTAGCCTCCATTGTATCTGCCTCTATTTGATCCATAGCCACCTCTATTGGATCCTCTTCCTCTTGAGTTCCTTGGATTCTTGAAACATTCTTCAGTAGTATGGTTAGATAAGCCACATATGTTGCAAGGTTGAGATGATTGGAATCTCCCCCTGCCTTGCTTTCCACCTCTGCCTGTTCCTCTAGCTCTTCCTCTACCTGCAAAGTTTGCTTGGAAAGAGCTACCTTCATCTTCATTCTTCCTATTCTTTGACTTGTCCTTGACCTTAGCTTTATCAGAATATAAGGCAGAAGTTTGATTACCTCTTGAGGACTCACCACCTTTGCTAATCTTTGCTTCATGAGTGAAGAGTTGGCCCATGAGTGTGTTGAGGTCGGGTACATGCATGTCCATGTATAAATCCATGGCTGTTGTGAATGACTCCCACTTGTCGTCTGCTTTGATTCCATTTATGATTTGTCTAATGACTTGCTCCTCTTCAATTACCTCTCCAATGCTTCCAAGTTTGTCGGAAATCTCCTTCATCTTTGTGACATAATCAGTCACATTTTGCTTCGGGCTTTTCTTCATTGTTGTGAACTCCATCCACAATTGGTTCTTCCTTGCTCGAGTGTTGGAAGAGAAGAAAGAAGCAAGTGCATTCCAGGTCTCTCTTGATGTCTTGCATCCCTTGACATGAGGTAAAAGAAAATCAGAGATTGAGTTTAGAATATAGGACCTTGCAAGTGCATCCTTCGAACACCAATTCGAAAGTCCTTCCACTTCTTCATGTGATGGTTGCCCTTTGTTCCTCATGGTTGGCATTGCTTCATCTCCGGATATGAATCCATATAGATTCCTCCCTTGAAGGTAAGCCTCCATCCTTAGAGACCATGCCGGGTAGTTGTTTTGATCCAATTTGTCAATTGTTGATGGAAATCCATCTCCCATGTTGCTTAACTATGCTCTGATACCACTGTGAAGAGAGATGGTGGATGCAATCCAAAGATGAGTAGGTGCTGCTACAACCAGCTTCACACCAGCCAACTGAGACTTCAGAGTTGATTAGTAGACCCTTTGAGCTTCCTAAATCCACCAAAATATCAGCCAAGTACTTTGGAACATGTATCCCAAAAGTTTACGTCAAGACAGACTAGTTGCGAAATGACTAGCTCCCAAAACTTGCTATTTTTGGACATACACCTGCTCAAAAAAATGAATAGTGCTCTCAAATTGGTAGGAATTAGAACAAATCCTTTTGGGCATAGCAAATAGACTTAGCAAGCTTCCCAATCCAAGTTAAAACACTTCAAATGATGGACTGAGCACTGAGAACAAGATTTATCAATTTCTGGAACATGCCCATCATTCTCGGGGCTCTGCAGAGATAGACCAGTGAGCAGTAAATTGCAGATATCTTCAAAACTATTAATCCAATGATCATAAAAATTTATACGTAGAAAGTAGACAGTAGGAGCTATCCAACGCCTATTAAATCACTGAAAAAGGTTCAGTAGAACTCCTTGCAAGTCATGGTGGGCAAAGAAGAAGTTATGAACATCTTAAAAAACATGTGTACTGGCCCAAGGTGAAAGCAGATGTGATGAGTATGTGCAAACCTGTCCCACATGCCATGTCAAAGGATTCACTACCATTTTTATGATTGTGGATTACTTTTCTGAACAGGCTCACTTTATCCCGATGAAACCTCCTATGAAAACAAAAGTAGTGGCACAACAATTCTTCCATCATGTTTTCAAGTATCATGGGGTAACATTGGTAGTTGTATCGGACAAAGACACAAGAATTTCAAGTGATCTATGGATAGAACTCTTCATCATATTAGGGATGCAACTACGGTTTTAATTCGTGTACCACCCCGAGAAAGGTGGACAAACAAAGCGTATCAATCAAATGGTGGAAGATTATATTCGAAGCTATGTACAAGCAGATCAAAAGGATTGAGCAAAACACTTAGATATTCTAGAACTTCACTACAAGAGCTCCATCCATACGAGCACCATATTAACTCCATTTGAAATTGCTATAGGCAAGGAAGTGATCACCCCAATGGCACTCATGTCAGACGCACTTTTAGCCGTGGGAGATCGAGAGTGTGGAGTATTCTTAGGGAATGGAAATCGAAGTCAAGACAGGCAAAAGAAGCATTGTTAAAGAGCAAGGAAAGGATTGTCAAGTACACCAACCAAAAGAGATCAGATGCGCCTATATTTGAAGAAGGAGATTTACTACTCGTGAGTGCCAAAAATATATTACTTCCAAAAAATTTTACACCCAACTTCAGTCATCAGTACTATGGGCCTTATCGTGTGAAGTACAGATTCAACCAAGTTACATATCAATTGGACCTAACCCCAAAGATCTGAATCCACAATTCGTTCCATATGATTCTACTCAAACGTTTTCACACTGATAACCGTTTTGGATGAGTAGTACCCTTACTAGAGGAACCTCAAGACCAACGACAATCTGAGCTGGTTTTGAAAGAAAATAGCACATGATTTCTTGTTAAGTGGCATGAACCTCCACTCAATCAAGCCTCATGTCTAAATCTGGCCTATAACATGGGAGATACACTTGTCTTTGATGGGCTCATCTTTGAAAGTGATGTGTGCACCTTCCATTAACTTTGCCCAAGCCTGCTTCCTAGGATCTGATACCAATTGTGGAATTTGAACTCATGACCTACCGACTAGGAGTACGATGGGCTAACCACTTGCCCCAAAAGCCATGGTTGAGGATTACTTCCTAATCCTCTCTTTTAGGGCATGATTGGACCATCTTGTGTCCGTCATTTCTTGAGTCTAACATATACAAAGCAGTAATTTATGAAAAAATCTCTAATGAGGCCTTCTAGAATCACTTTACTCCCACTTGTGAGGAGAGAGGGAGAGGAAGCTCCCCGAACTCCTTGCATGTGCTCATGATTGTCCTCTAGGGGGTGCCCATTGCATGATCCCCTTATAATGTGAGATTTCTTGGAAGTGTGAGTCACTTGGTTCTGATACCAATGTGGAAGGAGGAGGGTCAATATCTCGATGATGTTTCCTGTTTTTCTTGAGAGTTCCAAAATATCCTTGAAGAAAACAATGATTCTGTTGCAAGAGAGATGCATGTGTTGACGTTCCTCTCCATGACATAGTCTCCTCTCCACATATAACAAAATTTGAATATTGCAAGTTGAAGAAAGCATTTTTGTGTGCCAAACAAAATATATCAATACTTTATTGTAGTGGTTTTTCCTTGACGACTCTTAACCCATTACCACTACCATGGAGGCATGTTTAGCAGTCATGGTTCTATAGGCGCATTGACGCGGTCTCTCCTAGCAAGCTCTTTGACGCTTATATATATATATATATATATATATATATATATATATATATATATATATATATATATATATATATATATATATATATATATGTATATGCATCACTCAACATGACATTCAAGTTTCTGGCTCTTGGATGAGCATAATTATGCATAGCCTAAGTATCAAGCATTCATAAGAAATTAAGCATACCTTTTTCTACTTATTTGGTACTTAATATATTTTGTTGTCTTATCCCAAGGGGGATCAATACCACCAAATGTACATGCCTTTTTTTTTAATAAGTATGCAGTTGTTATAGAGCCTTCTTTTTTTTAATAAGGTAGGCAGCTATTATAGAACTTCGTGTCCATAAGTGATTTTTTATTCATTCTTTATCGTTCATGCATATCTTGGTTGCACAAGAAGCAACTTACTATGATTCCTTCTAGTTTGAGGTGAGTATAGGATACCGTCTAAAACTAGTATTGACTGTGTGAGGTTGAGATGGCTTATGGATGATTTAGGTGTTGATCAGACCTCTACCACCACCATATTTAATGATAGTTCGAGTGCAATAGTAGTTGAAAGGACGCCAATTTTCTATGTTCTCATCAACCACATTGAACTACACTATCAATTTTACTTATGTGCCCACACTATTACATGCCTTCTCATTTGAAGATTTTTGCAAATCTTTGGGAACTTAATCCCTTTTATAGATTAATATTAGTCCACATTGGTTGTCACGTCCTTATACATGTGCCAATCACTTGTTCAACATATTACTTCCAAGGGGGTTTGATAATATATTTTGGTTCTCTCACCTGTTCTCTCTTTCCCTCTCACCCCATTCTCTCTCTCTCTCTGTCTCTCTCTTTCACACACACATACACTCTCTCTCTCACCTCGTGGGGGATTGAAGCAGCTATCTCCTCGTGGGTGAGGGGGGACGTCTCGTTACCCTCTTTTTGCGTCTAGTGGATCTTGGTATTTTGCATAGTACAAAATAGTGATTGCAGATGCTTACTTCTATGCTTGCATCTTGAACTCTAATAAAGTTATGGATTGATACTATCGAGTTTAGAATCCTCATACTGATTGAAGGAGGAGTGTTACTTTAAGCATCGTTATTAAATAACATTCATAAGTATAGAACTCATACTAGTTTTGTGCTACAATTTGAGACTGTGGGTGATAAATATATGGCATATGTCGAGTGAGGATTCAGGTTGAGTTCTTTTGGTGGAAGGTTAGTTTCTGATATTTTATTTTTTACTGATGAAATAGGATAGTATGTTTTTCTCAATAGCTCAATAATGTAGTAATGAATTCAGGTATGTTTGAGAGAACCTTTTCGGCGAGTAGTTGCTTAAATGAGGAATCATTGAGCTGAAATAGGGGACTTCTTATCTACCAAAGGAGGAACTAAATTAATAAATATTGAAAAAAAAGGAATCAACTTGAGAAGAAAAAGGACAATGAAACAGAAGGAAAAATATATGGATTAGAACAAAAATAGATGGATTAAGAAGATATAATGCCACCTTCATCGACTAATTGAAAAGGAGATAAAAAAACCCATGTTCTTGTGGGATAAGGGGGTCCCATGAGTACTATGCCTTTCTTTGTACAGTTGCAATTTCAAAGTTAAAGTCCGGGGGAGTAGGCCTCCGCCGAACCTCCATTTAGAAAGAAAAAAAAAAGAGATAAACAATTTTCATGTAGTGCGTTTGCCATAACCAAGGAATATGGAAAGTCCATGTTATACGCATAATGTAGACATGATTACCAAGAATTGAGGCATCTCTCTTAATTGTGAACCTTAGGACATATTTTCTACAAAGCAGTAAAGCTCCATATTTCAGCACAAGATCAAGCTGAGTTGGCAGCAAGACCTATTGAAGGAGGCAATGGGTTGTTTTTGGAGTCATCCTCTTATTGGTGTGGAATGTCACATCTCATGGATTCTCTTCCACTCAACCAGTAGCAAAGGATTTAAAATTATTTATACTCTTCTCAGCACCATTCTTGAACATGTAGAGCTATGCATTCTTTAGGAACGAAAACAAAAGAGCAGAAAGTACCTTATCTCATGGATTCCCTTCCTCTAAACTAGTAGAAATGGCTTTGAAAATCTTTGCACTTTTCCCGGTGCCATTTTTTATCATGTACAACTATGCATTCTTTTAACAGGAAAAAGAAAAAAGAGCAAGAACGTCCTACTGCATCTCATGTGTTCTCTTCCTCTTGAAACATGTATTCTCTTCCTCTCACCTAGCAGCAAAGGATCTGAAATTCTTTGTACCTTTTTCGGCATCATTCTTTTTTTTTAATATAAAGGAAGTTTGGCATTAGCCTACTCTCCCGGACTTGAATTAAATAAAGAAAAGTACAAGAGAAGGGGACTAGTGCCCACGGGACCCCCCAAATCCCACAAAGCAGGGGAAGCTTTTACAGAGTTTAGATGTCATTACAGAGAAGGTTAATCATCCTCTCATCACCCTCATGTGGGGCCTACTTGGGTTTAAGATTGTTATTGATCAAAAGGAGTACTTGATGATGCCTGAAGGGGGGGGGGATTTCTTATAGTTAACAATCCTTTTGCCCAGGAGGAACAACGATTTCTCAATTGACCACTATTTCGAGGAGTCACCGAAGTTGATAGCACATCTTTCCCGCCAGATTTTCCATAGGACCTCCCCTCTGATGGTGTTCCAGAGAGTCGCGGGGCAGCCGATCGCTTCTCCCAGCAGGGCTTGCTGCCAACTGAGATGTTTCTGAAGTCTAATTTTCTTTCCAACCATCTGCCAGAGTTTGTTGGAGTTGGGGCAGGTAAAGAAGATGTGTGAAACATCTTTGATAGACCGGTAACAACGTTTGCACCAGGGAGGAATCCCACAAAATTTGCTAGCCTTGAGGTTGGTCTAGATTCCATGATGAAGAATTTGCCATAAGAGGACATACTTTTTGATTTCTATGAGGGGGTGCTAGATAGCCATGAACTTCATGTCCCACCGAAGCCGCGTCCATGACAGGCACCACTTCTTGTTGAGATTAACCTGATAGTCAATCGTTTCTTTGATGTTCGGGATTTTTGATAGGCTATTCCCGTTGTGCCATTTGAGACCAAGCGTGCTCGACGTGTCGTGTCCCATGAGAAGGGGAACTTTGTGTCGGTCCCAGGCGAGACATCTCCTTTGCAAAGTGTTCCATTCTTTGTACGAAATGTTGACGCAAGGGTCAATATCCTCGAAGTTGATCTAGCGGTTGGAGTCTTGTTTCCAAAGATGTTTCCATTTTTTGAAGCCTTTGTTCCATAACTTCTTGGCATTTTGAATGTTCCAAGATTCCACACTCCGGATGCCATGGATCGGAAATCAGATAGAGTCATTTTGTTTGATACCGGCTGCCCACTTCTAGTCTTCACTAATTCTTGTGTAGCTTTTGACTTTATTCCAACTCTTCCATAGGGAGCACACAAGATTTAAGCCTTTCAGGAAGACGGGGATCGGGGAAAACAACAGGGTCAAGATGTTAAGATTCTTCTAATTTGGGAAACATGTACACCTATGCACCCTTAAATTAGGAAGAAAAAACAAAAGTAGCAAGATGTTAAGATTCTTCCAATTTGGGAAACATGTACACCTATGCACCCTTTAATTAAGGAGAAAAAACAAAAGTAGCAAGATACTGTGCTTTGGGCCATTTTCGTTCCCCTAAGGTGATGCCAGGGCTGCAGGCTTCGTGGCTCGGCTCCAAACCTCCAATCCTCGTGGCTTTGTTTGAGCCCTTCCATCTACTGTGCGGGATGGCCAAGGAAGCGGAGACAGTCTGCCACGCGTCGACAGCCTGTTCAAAGAAGATGCCTTGTGAGTGCAGCCTTCGATTGAGCGAATAATTCAAGTGTGACTTGTGACTCAAGGCTTGTTGGGGGGGGGGGGGGGGCACACGCGCGCAGAAAACGTCATTGTGCATCGCTTGAAGCCTCCTTTGTGGAAAATGCTTCTGGGAAATGCTCATTCATCTCGAAAGAAATTTCGGTGGCCCAACTTCTTGTTAGATAGGTTGATATCCAAATGGAGTTAAGGTAATTGAGCTTTCCACGTGGGATAGGTCATAATGATTTGGAACCATGTTGGCATACAAAGGAATTGTTTAATGAGTATCTTTCTTGTTTGTCTTGTTATTCTTGAAGCTTACCTACTCGTGCCTAAAGCAGACATGAATAGTGAAGGTTTGGGGGGCATGTGGGGACTCATGTCATATCAAGCTTGCTTGAGAAACGCATCGAACGTGAAAAAAATTCCAAGCACAAAATTGAAACCAAAAGCTCCATTAGAAGTGGGCCTTTTCTATCTCTACGACAATTCATGGGGACATCATGCACAACCAAAGGACCATGCATGGAATTCAAGTATACTAGTTTTGTTGGTGCAAATGCCAAGTCTTCACACTTGGCTAAGCATTGGAAGTCTTATGTGCAACTCCTTGAAGATCCACATGAACCAATGATAATGGTTTTTACCACTAACCTTTTGTAAAAGTCAGTTGACTTGGAAGGAATCTTGTAAAATCCACTAAACCCGTGGAATTAAAAGAGCTTTATGGTATGAGTTTCCTTGAGGGAACATCTCCTTAGTTAGTGGAAGAACTTTTAGGTGGAAGTTTATTTGAATTTAAAAATTCAAACTTGGAGTGAGTCACTAAAAATGTAGTTTTGAATTCGTGTGGCCTAGAGCCCCCATTACTGAGCTTTGTGTTGATCATTTGATGTAATTGAGAGGCTCACACTATAGCCTACTCCTACTACCATCATTGGGCATCATATTCATACCAATAATCATGTATAAGGTTGTTACATAATACATTAGTTTGATGATTACATCTACATTCATCTTTATCATTGTCACTCAAAACAGTGAACTTGTCTTGCTCATATCTCAGTGATCTCTCCATAGCTCATAGGAACAAGCTCAAAGTCTACTAGAAGCTGTCACAGTTTGAAGAAGTTTCATTCAGCCAATTGGGAGAAAATCGTCTTGAAGTAGTCACTGGTCATTCTCTCTAGAGTTCCTAAAATATTAGGGGTAAGCTTCTACTTGCTAAAGTACCCTCGAAAGAAATTTTTCTAATTCCTACTGTACTGTGAGTACTGAGTATAACATCCAGCAGGTATGAAGGCCAAATAGCAACCTTTTGGTCACTAGCTAGTTGCAAACTTATCTGTTTCGCTCAAAGTGTTTGAAGCATCATCTCCGAAGTGCATAGGCACTTATTTAGTGTCATTGGAAAGCTAAAAGGGCCTACAACTCAACTCTGAAGAAAAATAGGGTTGGTACAAAGCAGGGATTAGCAATACCAACTCATTTCTTGAGGTGTCCATCCATCTTTCCCAATAGTGATATCAGAGCAATTTGAGGTAAAATGGGAGATGGTTTTCCTTCTTTTATTGATAAATTGGACAGGAACAACTACCAAGCATGGTCCTTGAGGATGAAGACATACTTGCAAGGAAGGAGTCTCTATGGATACATATCAAGAGATGAGGAGATGCCCATTTTTAGAAGCAAAGGATAACCTACAAGAGAGGAGCTTGAAAGACGCAACTCATGGTGTGCCAAAGATGCATTAGCAAGGTCATACTTACTTAAATCTATTTTTTATTTCCTTCTTCCACACATTAGGAACTTTAAGACATCCCAAGAGACTTGGGATACATTGTCTTCATACTTTTCTTCTAATACAAGAGCTCGGAAGAACCAATTGTGGATTGAGTTTACCACTCAAAGGAAGCAACCCAAGAAAAGTATTTCAGAATATGTGACCAAAGTCAAGGATGTGGCTGACCAATTGGCAAGCATAGGAGAAGAGGTTGAAGAGGAGAAAATTATGAGAAAAGTAATCAATGGTATCAAGGCTGATGACAAATGGGAAAGCTTCACAACTGTCATGGACTTGTACATGGACATGCAGATTCCAGATCTTACCACACTCATGGGGCAACTCTTTACCCATGAAGCCAAACTAAAAAAAAATGGAGATTCATCAAGAGGTAACAAATCTTCTGCCCCATACATAGATAAAGGCAAGTCTAAAGAGAAAGAGAAAAGCATATAGAGTGAAGATGAAGGTACTACTTCTCAAGCTAACTATGCAAGAAGAGGTAGGAACTCAAGAGGTAGGGGCAAAGGAGGTAAACAAGGTAGGGGGAGACCCTTCAACTCTTCCCCATGTATTATTTTTGGTTTATCAAATCACACCACAGATGAGTGTTATAGGAACTTCAAGAATCAAAGAGGTAGAGATTTCCAAAGAGGTGGCTACACACAATCAAGAGGAAGGTTCAACCATGATCAAGGTTACAACAACAATTACAATAACAACTACCAAGGAGGATACAAATCAAGGAAAGACTACAACAATTACACATAGGATCAAGAGGACTCCCTTCTTATTATGAACATGACTTCAAAGCAAGGTATGAATGATGACCATCTCTTCTACATTGACTCAGTATGTTCAAACCATGTGTCGGGCAATGTAGCTCTTCTCTTTGACCTTGAGAAACCCAAGGGAAAGCACCAAGTTACAAACAGGTTATGATACCAAGCATTCAGTGGTCAAGGTAGGAAACGTTAAAACCTTTGATGGGAATAGAATTTGTTGAGCAAGGTTCTATATGTACCTACAATTACTAAGAACTTGACGAGTGTTGGATAGATTGTGGAAAAAGGTTTGTAGGTTAGGTTCACCAAATATGGAGCATTTGTGGAGGATCCCAAACATGGATTCAAGAGAATTGCCAAGGGAGAAAAGACAGGTAGGTTATTTACATTTGAACTTGAAGATACAAGGAATATTGCACTTTATAATTACAAAGATCAAACATTGTCAGTGCCTGAGATTTGGTGTAAAAGATTAGCGCATATTGGTGAGAGAACCTTAAAGCAAATATGTAGAGATCAATATGTGCTTGGGCTACCTAATGTATCCAAGCAAATATGCCATGATTTGTATAGGTGACTTCGATACCAAGAAAGTATGATAACTTTCCTAGATCATTGATCTTGAATTCTTTTTCAAGTAATCTCCTTACATCCTTGATTCCTTCATTTGAAGTACTTGTGATTATAATGTCATCTGCATAAATACAAATGTAGATTGTACCTTCCTCTGTTCTTTTGATAAGTAGAATTAGATCTGCTTTTGAACTTTGATATCCAAGATCATTAAGATACTTCACCAATCTATAGTTCCATGCCCTTGGAGCTTGTTTCAATCCATAGAGTGCTCTTCTCAATCTGCAAACAAAATTTGGATACCTAGAATCTATAAACCCTTGAGGTTGCTCAATGTATACCTCATCTGATATGTATCCATTCAAAATGCATTCTTTATATCCAGTTGACTCAAAGTCCATCCTTTTGAAGCTGCAATAGCAATGATTGTCCTTATAGTTGACATATTAGCTATAGGACTGAATGTTTCATCATAATCTATGCCATAAGTTTGGGCATAGCCTTTCACCACCAATCTAGCTTTGTATCTCGATATACTTCTATCTACAAGCTTCTTCACTTTATAAACCCATTTATTTCCAATTACCTTCTTACCATTTGGTTTAGGAACAAGTTCCCCCGTCTTTTTCTCCTCTAGTGCATCGAATTCTTCTTTCATTGCTTCTTACCTTTTGCTTCATCATAGTTCTGAGGTTCTTCATCATCTTTGACCATATATGCATAGTTCTAAGTCATGTAAGAAGCATCATAAGAATAAGCCGCACCAAGGAAGAGCCAAACCAGGTTGAAGACATTAAATCAGATGATGAGGACATCATCAACCTAGAAGAATTCAAAGCATGGAAATAAAAAGGCAAGGTCAAGATGAAGAAGTTGGAGGACATACCTGAATCATCCAACCAAGGAATAGAAGATCACAAAGGGAGAGCAAGAAGCCAATCAGATATGGGTATGACACTTCTCTAGTTACCAAGCATTCCATTTATCTTGCGAAAGATTTATCATTTGAAGAGCCATCATCATATGAAGAAGCAAAGACCAAGGCACAATGGATGGAAGCTATGGATGAAGAAATTGAAGCACTCAAGGAGAATGACACTTGCGAGTTAGTACCAAAGAAGGAATCTATGAAGGTAATTGGTTCTAGGTGGATTTACAAAATCAAGAGAAATTCAAATGGATCAATAAGCATGTATAAAGCTAGACTTGTGGCTAAGGGTTTTGCACAAACCCAAGGAGTTGATTATGAAGAGACTTTCTCACATGTGGCAAAAATGCCAACCATCAGGGTATTGGTAAGTGTGGCTGCATCAAGGAATTGGAATATGTACCAATTGGATGTAAAAATGCTTTTCTTAATGGCTAGATTTCAGAGGAGGTCTACATGGCTCAAACTCCTGGTTATGAGGACCCAAGCAAGGTAACATATGCGTGCAAACTAAAAAAAGCTCTTTTTGGATTGAAGCAGGAACCTAGGGCATGGAATCATAGGTTGACTACCTATATCCAAGATCAAGGATTCAACATGAGCAAAGCAGATACTTCTCTGTCTGTCAAGATAAGTAATTCAAAGGGGATATACCTATGTGTGTATGTTGATGATATCATACTTACAGGTAGTAATGCCAATGGCATCAAGCAGATCAAGAATGAAATGATGCAGGAGTTCAAAATCAGTGATCTAGGGTCACTAAAGTATTTTGTTGGACTTGAGTTAGTATACGCCAATTCTGGGATTTATATTACTCAAAGAAAGCATGTGCAGGACATGTTGAAGAAGTTTCACTTGGAGGATGCCAAGATAGCCAGCACTCCTATGGAGGTAAATAAAAAATTAAGTGCTCATGAAGGTGATGTTCTTGAAAATATTGTAGGATACCAAAGCATAGTTGGAAGCCTAAACTATGCTACATTGACAAGGATTGATATTGCTTATGGAGTAAGTGTCTTAAGTCAATTTACACACAAACCTAGAGCACCTCACTTGGAAGATGCCAAGAGAATCTTGAAGTATCTCAAGTGTACTCAAAATCAAGGTTTATACTTTCCATATACTTTAGATTAGGACATCAAAATATACTCAGATGCAGATTGGGCAGGTTGTAAGGATGATAGGAGGAGTACCTCAAGTTATCTTTCATTTGCAGGTGATAAGCCCATTTCATGGTCTTCCAAGAAGCAACCTACTGTTGCTTAATCTTCAACAGAGGATAAATACAGAGGATTAGCCAATGCTATACAAGAAGCCATATGGATCAGATTGCTATATGCAGATTTGGGATTACATTTTAACTCACCAGTAATATTTGGTGACAATACTAGTTCTTTACATCTTGCAGCAAATCCTATCTATCATGCTAGGACCATGCATATAGAGGTTCACTATCATTATGTGAGAGAAGCTATTGAGCAAGGAGATTCAATTGGCATATGTATCCACTAATATGCAATATGTAGATTTATTGACAAAGGCACTTGATGGTACTAAACTTTGCAAGTTTAAAGCTATGATTGGATTGCAGGACATTCAAGAGGATTGACGAAGAAGACCAAGCCAAGATGTTTGGCTTAAGGGTATTAAATACTCTCCAATGAACCCACTATTTTAGGGAACAACTTCTCTGCACTCAACTCGAGGTTGAGGGAGGCGTCGATTGTGTTTGTGAGTGAATACACGGAGAATCATCCTTTGATCAGCCCAGCCGCGTGGTGATTTTAAGTATTTCTCTCATCATAAGAGTGAGCCCCCCCACATGGCCTCATACATGGGTGCCACATGGCACTCATGTGTGAGCCCATCTAATTACAAAGCTAAGAGGTGGTTCACACCTCTTCTTAGGGGTTACTCCATATAACATTTCCTTCCCCTTAGTTCCATTTTTGTTCTCAAAAATGGTATTGGAACGTCTGAAAGAAAGAGAGAAATAATAGAATCACCACTCCCACTATATCCCCATGTATATAAATACATGGTCCTATCTCCGTGTTGTTTCCCCATATCCTTCCCCTTAAGAAGACTCTTGGGAAGGTAAACTAAAACTGGGAAACCGTCTCTGAAGGGTGCTAACCCGCTCCCATGTAGCACTATCTTCTGAACTATCTTTCCACTTTACTAGACACTCTTTATATAAGTGACTCCTCGTCCGTTTCTCTCGAGTGTGTAGTATGCTCTCAGGCTCATGTGGAATAGATTGAACAGAGATAGGCTCTACTACCTCACTATCTGGAATGAGGTTGTCAGATTCACCCAGCCTTTTCTTAAGCCGGCTAACATGAAAAACTAGATGGATTTGACTATTCTCTGGAAGTTGGAGCTGGTAAGCCATCTTTCCTATTCTCTTAAGTATTTGGAATGGTCCACAATACCTAGGAGATAATTTTGGACAAGGTCCCATCTTCATGGTTTCAGATCTAGATGGAACCTTAAGATAGACCTGCTCTCCTACCTCAAAGTTGATATCTCTCCTTTGAGGGTCAGCATAGGCTCTAGCTCTATCCTGAGCTCTCCTAATGTTGTCCTTAGAAAGCCTAAGCATATCGTTCATCTCTTCCAAGAAGTCCTTTGCAGCTTGAACTTTTTCATTCTGCAAGCCTACTGCATAAGGAGCTCTTGGTTGAAACCCATACATAAGCATAAATGGACTATGCCCAGTGGAAGAGTGCTTGGCACTATTATATGCAAACTCTACTATAGGTAAGTACTCTTCCCAATTAGTTTGCCTTTCATTTACATATGCTCGAAGCATATCCTCTAGGATTTGGTTAACCCTCTCTGTTTGCCCATCCGACTGTGGATGTTCGGCCGTACTCATGCCAAGTTTCATATCCAACCTTTTGAAGACTGCTCTCCAAAAGTGGCTAGTAAACTTCCTATCCCGATCGGAAACTATGTCTAAAGGAAGACCATATAACCGGTATAGGTTCTCTACAAAGAGTCTAGCCAACTCTGGTGTCTTCACTGTAGTACGTGTTGGAATAAACCTAGCCATTTTGGTTAACCTATCCACAATTACACAGAATGAGTCGTGCCCTCTTTGTGTCTTAGGTAATCCAACTATAAAGTCCATGGAGATACTCTCCCATTTCCCATTAGGAATATCCAATGGGTGGAGCAGTCCTCCAATCCTCAACCTCTCAGCTTTGTTGACCTGGAATTTATTGCATTTAAGCACATACTCTAGGACATCCTTATGAAGTCCAGGCCAATAAAACTGCCTCTTAACAAGATCATAAGTCTTGTTAACTCGTGGGTGTCCCGCACTAGGTGTGTCATGACACTCATATAAAATATGCCGTCTCATTTCAGTATCTCTAGGGACACATACCTTACCTTTGTATAACAGATATCCATCATGGACACTGTAATTCTTCCACTTGAATCCTTCTTGAGTACCCGTCGATGCTCCATCCTCACTGGAAACCCGTATATTACGATTCCCATTCTCTATGGCTTCCCAAATCTCAGAATATGCAGGATCAAGCCTACATTTTCCTCTAAGGGACTCAAGTAGCCCACTAGTGATCTGAGTAAAACTCAGTCCATTGAGCATAGGCATGCGGCTAAGTGAATCAACCACTACATTAAACTTTCCCTTCCTATACCTAAGCTCATAATCAAACTCTTGAAGGGTCTCTGCCCATCGGGCCTTACGACCTTTAAGGTCTGTTTGATTAGAGAGCCACTTAATGCTCTCTTGATCAAACACTATCGTGACTTAGGCACCATATAAATAATGACGCCATTTTTTCAAAGCATGGACTATTGCATACAACTCCTTCTCATAGATGGAGTAATTCTTTTGAGCCGGTTCTAGTTTCTTGCTCTCAAAAGCTACTGGTCGACCATCCTGTACCAAAACCGCTCCTATAGCAAAATCACTCGCGTCAATCTCAACCAAAAATGGTTTGTTGGGATCTGCTATATGTAAAAGTGGAGTTGTAGCAATTGCTACTTTCAACTTCTCCATACTTTGCTTCTGTTCGTCTCCCCAATGAAAAGCTTTCCCTTTCCCTTTAAGCTGTTCCGTCATCGGGACAGCGATTTTGGCATAGTTCTTAATGAATCTTCAATAGAAACCTGATAAACCTAGGAAGATCTGCAGCTCTTCTAGGTTCCGTGGATGTGGCCATTCCATAATAGCCCTTACTTTTTTAGGATCCATCTGGATTCCATCTCGGGAGACTATATGCCCAAGGTATCTAACCTCTGTTTTGAAAAATTCACACTTTGACTCCTTAGCAAAGAGTGAATTTTCCCTTAGCACTTGAAATACTTTCCTCAAGTGTTCCAAGTGCTCTTCTTCTGATGCACTATAGATTAGAATGTCATCCAAAAATTCTACTACAAAATGTCCTAGATAAGGCCGTAAAACACTATTCATGAGTTTCATGAAAGTGGCAGGAGCATTGGTGAGACCAAAAGGTATCACCAAAAACTCATAGTGCCCATATCTAGTCCTAAATGCAGTCTTAGGGACATCCTCTGCCCTAATCCTGATTTGATGATATCCTGATCTAAGGTCAAGCTAGGTAAAATACCTAGCTTGATGTAACTGATCAAATAGGTCTTCCAATCTAGGCATTGGAAACCTATTTTTGATAGTTACCTTATTAAGTGCTCTATAATCTATACATAGTCTCATAGAGCCATCTTTCTTTTTAACTAGGAGCATTGGCGATGCCCATGGTGAGTTACTAGGTTTGATGAAGCCTTTATCTAAATAATCCTGTAATTGCTTCTCAACCTCCTCATGCTGAGAAACACTAAGCCTATAAGGTGGTCTACAAATAGGGTTAGTGTTAGTAACAACCTCTATGGCATGGTCAATGTCCCCTCTCTCAGGTGGTAGCCCTCTAGGTAAGTCAGTGGGAAAAACATCTCTATACTCAAACATAAGATCCTTAAAACTTTTAACCACACACTCTTGCAAAAAAGAAGAGTAGAAAGTCATGTTCATATTTACATTCAAAGCATGAAAATATACATCAGATGAGCTGTCTGTACAATGCTCCATATCATGACTATACAATAAAAACATGTCCTGTACATGCTGTGAATAACAGAGACTATACAACTCTAATAATGAAATGAGAGGTGCACTAGGTACATCTCTCTCTCCCTGAATACAAACTTTACTTCCATTCTTTTCAAATTCGAGTGTGTTGTTTTGATAGCTGCGTTTAAGTGTATCTCCCAACCCCCATAGCCACTCTCTTCCTAATACTAGATCTATCCTCTCCATGTTCATAATTTGGAAGTCCATATAATCTGTATAATCGTGCATTTTGACTTCCAAATTGGATACCATAGTATCCCATATTCTTTTATCTTGCCCTTGCATCATAGATACAATGTATTTATGTGCACTAGGCTGCTGGGGAATCTTTAGTTTCTTGACCAAAGCATAGTTTATGAAATTATGAGTGGCAGTCATCTATCATGACCCGCACCTTGGTCCTGTATACACTACCATGTAGCTTAACTAAGTCATGTGGTCCAAACTGTGGTGACCACAATGACTAAGTCAAACAACAGGTGTGCTCTAAATCCTCGTGCATCACCTCCACTCCCTTGCAGCTAGAGCTGCCATGAATAGGAAGGGTCTGCACTAGGTGGACCGCCTTTTTGCCCTTTTCAGGGGCCATACTAGACTCTGGTCCCTTCTTCTTTTCTTCCCCCTTCTTGAGTGGACAGTTCCACTGTGAATGGCTAGGGGATAGGCACCTAAAACACAGGTTCTCCCTCTTGGCCTTCTCAAACTGGTATGTGGATAGTCTAGGCCCTTGTGATCTTTGTTTTTTAATAAAAACTTTGTTTTTCCCAAAAGGCAACTTTTTCTTAAATTTAGTCGTACTAAGAGGCTTGAGGGGCTGATCCGTCTCCATAGGAGTGTACTGAGGACGGTTATGGTCCTCATATATCTGTGCATATTTGATCACCTCCTCAAACGTCTTAGGCGCATTCCTTCTAACTTCCCTCTTTATGGCTTTATCCAAGCCCCTAACAAACCCTCTGGTCTTCTGAAAATCATCTAAGCCCTTAAGTTTCAAAATGATCTCCCTATAGTGGGATAGATAAACTGAAAGAGGCCTGCCTCTTTGAGTAATCCTATCCCACTCATCCCAATTCCTCTCTTCCTCGTTCTCAGGAAGAAACTCTTTTAGAAAAAGAGTCTCAAACTGAGTCCAATCAATAGGGATAGAGTTAGCCTCCTTAAGACTCATCCACCACTTATAAGCACGCGGGCCGAGGGAGAGACTCGCCTCTAGCACACGATACTCAGGTGGCGTGCCCTTCAATTGATGCAAATCATGCCACTTTTGTAAAAAAGTGTAGATTGCATCCTTGTTCTTGTCTCGGTCATCCCCCGTAAAGGTAGGTGGCTTCAAGTGTTTCAAGAGGGGAGCTTCCCTAGATCTCTCTCCTTTGTGTTTACTAGGAAGAGAAGTCTCTTTCCTAGTAATCTCTAGAGGAATAGGAGGAGTCTCTCTTTCCTTCCTAGCTAGAAAAGAGGTGACACTAGTCTCAAGTGAGATCATTTGAGACTTAAGTTGCTGTATAAGAGATGTGATGCTACCCAAATCTTTCTCTAATTTAAGGGTTTGCTCTTTCAAGTCTATGAATTGGTCACGAGTGACAAATTCCTCTATAAGCTCCTCATAAGTGTACTCTTCCTGTGAAGGCTCTTTGTCTTCTAAGTTCTCTTCTATTTCTTGTCCTAATTCTACTTCTTCCATTCTAGCATCAGGATCCTCTAGTTGTTCTTTAGGTGGAGAAGTGGTCTCAACTACTTGTTTACCTTTAGTTTCCATGTTTAAGTTCCCTTCCCCCGTTTGCTAACTAGAGTGTATGAAAATGAATGGAAGTAAAGTTCAAATATGCAAGAAGAAGAGAAATATATCACAAGAGCACTTCCCTGTTACAAAGTAGAGCTGTGGAAGCGAAATCGAAGTGGTCCTTGATGCTTCAAGCCGCTGATTTTGAATCCTCACCAGTCCCAAAAGAAAATTGGAAATGTCCGCTTGGTCCGGGGAGGTTCTCAACACCATAAACCATCCAAAACAATGCCAAAAACACGTGGGAAAAGCCCCAATTGGGCAAATAGAGTGAAACTGAGCAATTTTAGAAATGTAACAATCCTCACCAGTACACAAACTGCTGCTGAGCACCTGTACTTCAAGAATTTGAGACTATCCCAAGTGAAAAAGGTGGATTTGGAGTCCGGATGACGAAAAACTAGGCCCGAGAGTGGCCGCCTAGTTCTTGCTGAAGTGCTGCAGAGAGATTTTGGTGGGGCAAATCTCATCCAAATCCAACACCGATGGTTTCTATGGGAAGCTTAGGAGTGTAGCTTCGAAACGTGACCAAGATTTTTGAAATCTGATATTGTATGAGGAAGATATGGTGCGGAGAAGTCAGATATGTCACCGATGGAAAGTGAAAAACTTCATCTTCATAGATGGATGACTTTGGAAACTTCAAAACTGAAGAAATGAAGCTTTTTTGAATCAACCCAAGGCCCCTACCCCATCTCCACAGCCCATATTACATGTGTAATTCATCATTCTTACAAAATCTTGATCTAATTCATGGATTTTATTCCCCCAAAGATTAAAAAAAAACTCGAATTTTCTCCAAGCGCGAGCTTAACTTGTTGATAAGTTCGAAAATGGCTCAGGATGGTCGCCGATGAAGCCAATTATCCCATATGCAGAAGAAATTCATTGAGAGCTCTAGTATATATAGAAGATTCACTTCATACCTTCTCCAACTAGAGAGGAGGGGAGGAGAAAGAGGCCCCCTTCGTGGGCTTCTGCTGTGGACTGATCGGGCGTATGTGTGCTGTGTGGCGTGTTGATATATTTAGGTAGTGATGTGTGTGAACACTCTAGGACCGCCGGGGCACTTTTTTCCCTCTTTAGGAGGTTTTTTTTCCCCCGGCTTGTATATACGCCTATTGCCCTAATGGGCTACTTATCTTTGTACATTCTCTAGTAATACATTCAGTCTTGTGTGTTGTGCTCCAAGCTTCTTCTTCTTCCTTGTGCTGTTCGCGTGCTTCCGCAGACGTCTAACTCCAACAATTGGTATCAGAGCAGGTCGTTGCTTCTTCTAAGGCCCTGTCGACACTCCTCCGTTTGCAGTCTCAGATTCGCACAAAATTTGGTGAGCATACTCAGGGTGTTTCTGAGATCAAAACAGCTTTGCTATGTGGTGCCGAAATCGCGATCTGAGCTCGTTTCGGCCTCCGAACGCACTATCGCAGTGCTTGTGCAGGCTATTTCGTCCTTTTGTGCCAAAGGTATATACCAGTTTCTGTTCGCCAGTTTAAGCGTCTCGAAGTCTGCTACAGGTCTAGCAGAACTCGTTTGGGCAGTTCTGTTCAACTTTTTGAGATACAGTCAATTTTCTGCATCAAGGTATTTTAGTCACCGGCCATGGCTGAAAGCAGTGATGTATTCCGTATGTTGGCTGTTGAGGATAAGTTGGATGGTACCAACTACCCATTATGGGCTTATATGATGCGACATGTACTGGTTGCAAAAGGATTGTGGAACATTGTGCAGGGTGTTGAAAGACGTCCTGTTACACCTGTAACGACAGGTACTGCAAATACAGGTGTTGGAGCTGATGAAGATGGTGTCGAAGATGATATTCCGCAGATTCCTGTTCGTGCTGCTGTTTTTGTTGCACCTACTGCAGAGCAGATTCGTTGGGATGGCAGAGATGCCCAGGCACATGCATTGATAGCTTTGTCTGTCAAACGTGCCATTATTCCTCACATTCGCTCTTGCAGAACAGCAAAGGATGCTTGGGATACACTTACCACTTTGTACCAGGCTAGGAATGAAGCTCGTGTTGCTTACCTCCGAAAACAGTTGGAGAGTGAGCACATGAATGAAGGTGATTCGATGGACAGTTTTCTTACAAAGATCAAAGACCTGAAGGAACAATTGATTTCTGCTGATGAGGTTATACCAGATAGCTCACTTGTGCAGACCGTTCTGAATGGCCTTCCTGATTCATATCAGAGTTTTGCCTCTACTCTTCGATTGATGATGAAAGGCAATCCGAATGCCTTGTCATTTGAGGAATTAGTCTCTGTTCTGTTGCAGGAAGATCAGTCCAGGCAGAACAGGTCCATTATGCGTGTTGCAGATCAAGCTTTCCTGGCTAGTCAGAAGGGCAAAGGAAAATGGAGCTCTTCTACTAGTAAGCAGAAATCTGCAAATGCTGCACAATCGAAGAACCAGGATAAAGATGAGAAGAAATCAGAAAAGCAGAAATTGTTCTGCAAGTATTGTAAAGGAAATGATCATATTATAAAGAACTGTCCAAAACTGGCTGCTAAAGAGGCAAAGAAGAAAGAGGCTGGAATGGTTGTTGCAGAGGCCTCTACACCAAAAACAGAGTCTGCAAATCTTGTGCAGGAAGAAGAATGGGCGTTTACTACTGTCTGCAGTTTTGACCCATCTTCTCATGATCAGTGCATGTCTGCAGTAGACTCAGATGTTTGGTACTTTGACAGTGGGGCAACCAAACATATTACCTCGCAGCGCAGTTTCTTCTCTTCACTCGAGCCTGCCCCTACAGGGAATACTGTCACATGCGCCAATAACTCCTCTTATCCTGTTATGGGAGTTGGTAAGATCATTCTGACTACTGCTGATGGTAGTTCTTTCACTTTGTCAGATGCTTTATTTGTGCCAGGGATCAAAAAGAACCTGTTATCAGTTTCTGCATTAGCCAAGATTGGCTTGGTTGTGAAATTCGTTGATGACAGGTGTACAGTCCATGATCTCTCAAATGGCGATGTGATTATTGCTTCTGGCATTTTATGTCGTGGGCTGTATAAGCTCATAGACTATGAAAAATCTGTGAATGATTCGGCATGTGCAGTTCATGATTCTCAGGCTATGTCAGATGCAAAGCTTTGGCATGCACGCTTTGGTCATCTGAATTTTGCTAGTTTGTTACGCCTGCAGAAATCTGAAATGGTGTCCTCTTTGCCCAAACTTGAGGCACCTGGAAAACATGTTTGTGAAGGCTGTATTTTGGGCAAAATGCAGCGTTCTTCCTTTCCAAAAGATGGTACAGTTCGGGCTATGCAGAAATTGCAGCTTGTACATAGTGATGTCTATGGTCCTATGCAGACACCCTCTTTTGGAAATTACCTTTACTTCGTGACTTTCATTGATGATTTTTCCAGGCATGCATGGGTATATCCACTCAAAGCAAAGTCCGAAGTGTTCATGTGCTTCAAACAGTTTTTGGTTTTGGCTGAAAATCTGTCAGCATGTAAAATGGGCACCCTCCGTTCTGATCGGGGGGGGGGAATATATGTCTTCAGATTTTAATGCATTTCTGGCTGAACGTGGGATAAAACACCAGTGTACAGTGCCGTATACACCTCAACAGAATGGAGTTGCTGAACGAAAGAACAGGTCACTCATGGAGATGGCGAGGTGCATGGTCAAAAGTCAGGCTTTACCACATAGTTTCTGGCTTGAGGCTGTCATGTGTGCAGCATATGTACTGAACAGGTGTCCCACGAAAGCGTTGCAGTCTATCACTCCATATGAGGCTTGGCATGACCGCAAGCCATTTGTTGCTCATCTACGTGTTTTTGGTTGTTTGGCATATGCATTAGTGCCTGAACAACATCGCAGAAAATTGGATGATAAGGCAGTAAAATGTATTTTTGTTGGGTACAGTTCTGAAAGTAAAGGCTATCGTCTGTATCATCCACAGACTAAACGCATTCTGGTTAGCCGTGATGTTGTCTTTGTGGAAGATGCTATTCAGCCATTGCTTTCATGTACTAAGGAGACATATGTTAGCTCCAAAGACATGTATGATACTTTGATGCCTCTTTTTACAGGTGGACAGGCTAGCGCTGGTCCTAATGAGGCAACTTCTCAGCCTTTGCAGGTTTCATATGATGATGCAGATCATTCCATTTCTGATGCAGATTTACATGATGCACTTGTTGATGAGAGAGCTGATATTGAACAGGCAAAAACTATGCCAAAATGGCTGGTGCAGACTTTGCGTGACAAGAAATTAGATGCACCTTTGTCATATCGTACTCGTTCAGGCTCTCATAGTACCTCCTTTGCATCAGATTGCTATGCTATGGCTGCATCTAGTGTCTGTGATGAGAATGAGCCTGTTTCTTTTGATGAAGCACAAAATTCAGAAAATTGGATGGCTGCTATGCAATCTGAATATGATGCTATAATGAAGAATGGTACATGGTCTTTATGTGACTTGCCTCCTGGCAAGAAGGCCATTGGCACTAAGTGGGTATACAAGCTGAAGCGTAAACCTGATGGTACAGTTGACAGGTATAAGGCTAGGCTTGTTGCAAAGGGTTATGCACAGGAAAGAGGCATTGATTTTGATGAAACCTTTGCACCTACATGCCGTATGACTACTGTTCGGAGCATTTGTGCACTTGCAGCCCATCATGGTTGGAATGTACATCAGTTGGACATTAAAACAACATTTCTGAATGGTGACTTGCATGAAGAAGTGTATGTTTTTCAGCCCCGTGGCTTTGTGCAGAAAGGGCATGAAAACCAGGTGTGCAGGTTAAAGAAGGCGTTATATGGTTTAAAGCAAGCACCACGTGCTTGGTATGAGAAAATACATGCCTATCTGATTGCACATGGTTTTGAGAACAGTCCAATTGAAAGCACCTTATATGTTAAGCGTGCTAATGATGTGCTTTTGATCATTGTTGTCTATGTAGACGACATGCTGCTCACTGGTCCTCTTGAGAAGCATATTGCTGATTTCAAGGCTGATTTGCATGCCTCATTTGAGATGTCTGATTTGGGGCATTTGCATCACTATTTGGGCATTCAGTTTATGCAAGTTGATGGTGGAATGGCTTTGTGTCAAACGAAATGTATTGACACATTATTGCAGCGTTTTGGCCTTGAAGACTGTAAGCCTATTGCCACTCCTATGGAGACAGGTTTACGATTGAGTCTTCATGATGCTGGAGATGCATTTGATGTTGTTCTCTATCAGCAGGCTGTTGGATGCTTGATTTACTTATAGATTACTCGGCCAGATATTCAGTTTGCTGTCTCATAGATGAGCAGGTTTATGCATTGCCCAGGAGTCACGCATTGGAAAGCGGTTCAGCACATCTTTCGCTACTTGAGTGGTACTCAGCTACTTGGGTTGTTTTATCCCAAGGGAGGATCACTACCGCCAAATTTGCATGCTTTTTCTGACTCAGATTGGGCTGGTTGCTATGACACTCGTGTGTCCACCAGTGGTTTTTGCTTCATGCTTGGTAGCTCATGTATATCTTGGTTGAGCAAGAAGCAGCCTACTGTGGCCACTTCTAGTTGTGAGGCTGAGTATAGGGCAGCTTTCACAGCGACTGTTGAGTGTGTGTGGCTCAGACGCCTTATGGCTGATTTGGGTGTTGGCCAGTCTTCTGCCACCACCATCTTCACTGACTGTCAGAGCGCATTGGCAGTTGCGAGGAACCTTGTGTTCCATGCTCGCACTAAGCACATTGAGGTGCATTATCACTATGTCAGGGAGAGGTTCTCTGCTGGGGAGATCAGCTTGGCATATGTGCCCACGCAGGAGAACATTGCAGACCTTTTCACGAAGGCTCTGCCTAGGGAGAAGTTTGAAGCTTTCCGCAAAGCTTTGGGCTTACTTCCTTTTGTGGAGTGATTTCCACATAGCTCGGCACTTCCTTATACATGAGTGCCAGCTCCTTGTTCACCGCATCACTCCCAGGGGGGATTTGTTGATATATTTAGGTAGTGATGTGTGTGAACACTCTAGGACCGTCGGGGCACTTTTTTCCCTCTTTAGGAGGTTTTTTTTCCCCCGGCTTGTATATACGCCTATTGCCCTAATGGGCTACTTATCTTTGTACATTCTCTAGTAATACATTCAGTCTTGTGTGTTGTGCTCCAAGCTTCTTCTTCTTCCTTGTGCTGTTCGCGTGCTTCCGCAGACGTCTAACTCCAACATGGCGTCCGTCGCGCATGCGGCGTGTGTTGGCTCTGATACCAGATATTAAATACTCTCCAATGAACCCCCTATTTTAGGGAACAACTTCTTTGCACTCAGCTCGAGGTTGAGGGAGGCATCGACTGTGTTCGTGAGTGAATACACGGAGAATCATCCTCTGATCTGCCCAACCGCGTGGTGATTTTAAGTATTTCTCTCATCATAAGAGTGAGCTCCCCCACATGGCCTCACACATGGGTGCCACATGGCACTCATGTATGAGCCCATCTAATTACAAAGCTAAGAGGTGGTTCACACCTCTTCTTAGGGGTTACTCCATATAACACTCTCATGTGTGAGCCCATCTAATTACAAAGCTAAGAGGTGGTTCACACCTCTTCTTAGGGGTTGAGGGAGGTGTCGACTGTGTTTGTGAGTGAATACACGGAGAATCATCCTCTGATCCGCCCAACCGCGTGGTGATTTTAAGTATTTCTCTCATCATAAGAGTGAGCTTCCCCACATGGCCTCACACATGGGTGCCACATGGCACTCATGTGTCCCATCTAATTACAAAGCTAAGAGGTGGTTCACACCTCTTCTTAGGGGTTACTCCATATAACAAAGGGGGAGCTTTTGGTGCAAATGCCAAGCCTTCACACTTGGCTGGGCATTGGAAGTCTTATGTGCAACTCCTTGAAGATCCACATGAACCATTGTTTATGGTTTTTACCACTAACCTTTTGTAAAAGACTTAGAAGGAATCTTGTAAAATCCACTAAACTCGTGGAATTAGAAGAACTTTATGGTACGAGTTTCCTTGAGGGAATATCTCCTTAGTTAGTGGAAGAACTTTTAGGTGGAAGTTCATTTGAATTTCAAAATTCAAACTTGGAGTGAGTCACTATAAAAGTAGCTTTGAATTCTCGTGGTCTAGAGCCCCCATTACTGAACTTTGTGTTGATCATTGGATGTAATTGAGAGGCTCACACTATAGCCTACTCCTACCACCATCATTGGGCATCATATTCATGCCAATGATCATGTACAACATTGTTACATAATACATTACTTTGATAATTACATCTACATTCATCTTTGTCATTGTCACTCAGAACAGTGAACTTGTCTTACTCATATTTCAGTGATCTCTCCATAATTTTCAATGTTCTATAGCTCCTTGGAACAAGATCAAGATCTTTTACAAGTTGTCAAAGTTTGAAGAAGTTTCATTTATCCAATTGGGAGAAAATCATCTCGACGTAGTCACTCATCATTCTATGTAGAGTTCCTAAAATATCGGGGGTAAGCTTCTACTTGCTAAAGTGATTGCTCAGAGTATCGTCTATCATTTTAAGTGATTCCACTTGGAATCATTAGCTCTATAAGCTAATTAGATATCCTCAAAAGGAATTTTTTATAATTCCTATTGTACTGTGAGTACTGGGTATAACATCCAGTAGGTATCAAGACCAAATAGCAAGCTTTTGGTCACTAGCTAGTTGCAAACTTATCTGTTTTGCTCAAAATCTTCGAAGCGTCATCTCCAAAGTACATGTAATAAAGTGATAGGTACGAGATGGTTGAACCACACCCTTGATAGATAGGAGATGGTTGAACTACACCCTAAGAGAGAGGATTAGGAAGTAATCCTCAACCATGGCTTTTGGGGCAAGTGGTTTGCCCATCACATTCCTAACCAAGAGGTTGTGAGTTCTTGGGCAAGGTGGAATGACCCAATGGCCTCTAAAAAAGGCGCTTGGGCAAGGTGGAATTACCCAATGGCCTCTAAGGAAGTAATCCTAACCATGGCTTCTTGGGCAAGGTGGAATGACCCAATGGCCTCTAAAAAAGGCACTTGGGCACTCTATCATGTGAAAGGGTAGGAATTGGGGAGGCGGCGCTTTGAGAATTGGACTCAACAAAGATTCAAGTGTATCTCTCAATCCGTAGGTCGGATTGAGGCATGTAATATACCGTTGGAAAGCTCTCACAACGAAATTTCCAAATCTAATGAGTTATCTTAGAAGTGTGAAATCCTTGGGAAAACCTTGGGTGGCACTTGATTGAGTGTTCAAAATACTAACTAAACATGGGTGAGAACAAGGTTCAAGATACTACGGTTGAGAACAGGGTTCAAGACACAAGGTTTAGAACAAGGTTCAAGAAACTATGGGAGGTTGAGGACATCAATTCAAGGGTACCTCGGGAATTCAAGGGCTGATCACTGAGGCTAGAGGAATACGAGAGTAGATCACCTCACTATGATCATTTAATTTCTGCATATCATTCCCAATTACATTAAACTTTCAGGTTTCCGATTCCATGCATGTGTTTTACATGGTTCATGCTTACTATTGTTCAGTGATGGGATATGTGGCTGATCATCCATGTCTATTTTTATATTTATCAACTGAGGTAAGTTGCTTGTCAATTGGGAGGCATGTTGTATATTATGGAATCATGGAAGGTTAAATGGATTTTTAATGTTTTAAATGTCCATAAGGTTTTAATGTGGTTGTGTTTGATCTAGCAGGTCAAGAAGCATGAGGGCGTGGATATAAGTGGATGCACGTAAATAAATAAATTCGAAGACTAAATCAAAGACTTTAGAATAGTTATATTTAGGTTTATCTTGTTGAAAACGTAGTGGTTCGCTTTAGAAAGCGACGCCTTTTGTAAATAAAGTAGTTTTTCCTAAAAAGACACTTCTAAAAGCGACGATCCTCATGTAACTTCTATTTTGAGGACATAATAGAAATAAACCTATAAATATGTGTACTCTAAGAGACTCGTCCATTATAGTACACGGGGGGAGATTGCACCCAATATCGCACCGATTGTTTCTCTATTTTTTATTCCTATTTTGTCTTCTTTCTGCCGCTATGTGTGTGTGCACTGAAGTTCTTGATAACAATACATAGGCACATATTTAGTGTCATTGGAAAGCTAAAAGGGCCTACAACTCAACTCTGAAGAAAAATAGGGCTGGTACACAGCAAGGATTAGCAGTACCAACTCATTTCTTGAGGTGTCCATCCATCTTTCCCAACAAGTTTCACCTATAATAAATAATAAAAGAGTATTAGAAGCATTGGTGTGGGGAAGATCTTAATAACTCATAGTGATAGATTTTGGTGATGTATGATGGTAGACTCTCCTTCTCAAGAGCTCCCCAATGATACACTTGCTGTAGAAACCCAAACTTTGGTGTTGCACACAATACTCCGCATAGGGGATGTAGAATAGATATAAAACATATTGTATACGAACCATGAACAGAGATTTCTTGTCGTACAAATGCGGTCGAACTTAGAGTCAGTGACTGACTAGGCCACTTAATGTTTTATTAAAGAACATATACAAAAGTGTCGAGCAGCCATTTGGCCTTTCACATGGACACTAATGATAACAATCTCCCACTTGATGGGCACGTTACACAGTATACAAGTAACCGTGTAAGATCATGAATCAAGTAACCCCCATCAAGTGACAATAGTGTCGAAAGCTAGCCTATCTTTGAGCTTTAGTCAGAACCTTTGCAACATTATCTTGAGTATGTACCTTCTCAAGAATAATGCACCACTATCTAACCAACCTCTAATGAAGTGATACCGCATTTCAATGTGCTTGGTCTTTGCATGATAGACTAGATTCTTAGCCAATGCAATGTCACTCTGACTATCACTAAGCAAACAAGATACATGCTCAGGTAAACCCATCCCACAAGCAAGACGAGAAAGCCACAATGCTTCCTTACATGCCTCACTTGCTGCAATATAATCTGCTTCTATGGTGGAAACAATTGTACATTCTTGAAGATGAGATCTCCAAGAGATAGCACCTCTAGAAAAATGGATGATTTCCCTCTACATAAGCATAGACACACAATCATCTTAACATCTCTTTGTGTAGAGAATATGATCCTCATTGCTTCAAGAATAGCCTTGAGACTTCATAAAAGCATCAAACTTTTGGTACCATTTTCTAGGGGACTATTTAAGTCAATATGAGCTCTTATTCAGCTTAGAAACTAGACTTTCCTTGCCAAGAACAACATAACCCTCTGGTTGTTCCATATAGATCTCATCTATAAGATCTCATGCAAGAAGGCAGTTTTCACATCCCTTTGGACTAGCTCTAAGTCCTCCATTGCAATGAATCCAAGCAACATTCATAGGGTAGTCATCTTGACCATTGGAGGAAAGATTTCCTCAAAATCAACACCATGTTGTTGCTTAAAATACTTTGCAACAAGTAGTGCTTTATACTTTGGAGAAGCACTATCTAATGTGAATTTCAGCTTATATACCCATTTACATGGTAAAGCTTTCATACTCTTTGGCAAAGGTACTAAATCCCAAGTATCATTCTTGTGAATAGAATCCAACTCACTCTTCATGGAATGCTTCCACTTGACATGATCCTTTGTCTGCATAGCCTCTTTGTAGCAAGAAGGCTCCAACATCTATTAGCATAACAAAATCCAAAACCTGGAACATATCTATTAGGTGGATGTGGGACACGTGTAGAGCGTCTCAATGGTTGCTGAATAGGAGTATTTATAGGTTGATCTGATAATACATTCTCTTGAAGATCCGTATGTGTAGCATTTTTTTGCATGCCATTTGGAGGACTCGTATCCTCAAACACCAGTCTTCCCAGTTTGACCTCCTTAATGGGTTGTTTATGCATCTTAAACTCATTGAAAATGATAGCACTACTTCTGATCATTGATCATGTTTCAGGACCCATAAGCGATATCCAAATTGTCCTTCTTGACCATATCCAAGGAAATGCATTTCTTTGACTTATGGTCTAGCTTTTGTCTAATATTCTTGGGTATATGAACATATGATTCACACCCAAAAACTTGAAGATGATCATAATATGGTGGATTCCCTATCCATAACTCTTGTCCCATTTTCAAACCTTTGGTAGTACTATGTGAAAGATTAATCATATGAATTGCAGTCAATACTGCTTCTACCCAAAAGACTTGTGAAAGGTTTGCATGATGCAACATAGAATCTCCTCTATCCTAAATAGTTCTATTCATCCTTTCAGCTACACAATTTTGTACTGGGGTATAAGGAGTTGTAAAGTCTCTACAAACTCCTCTAGACTAATAGAAAAGGCTGAATCCATGTAATCTATACTCACCCCCATTATCTAAATGTAAATCTTTGAGCTTGGTTCCTTTTCAATCTCAACTGAAGCAATCCCTTTTCTGAAAATAGGGAATACATCATCCTTTGATTTGATAGGATATACCCAGACTATGAAAGTGAAAAAGTAAAGAAAACCAACTAATGACCTTGTGGGCATATGATCACACACATCTATATGATTGAGATCTAAAGGCTGAATTGAAGAGCCAATGTGCATTTTATGCAAATTCCTAGTTTGCTTTCCATATTGAAAATGCTCACAAAATGAATAATAAGAGAAAGATAACACAAGTAGCCATAACGAGAAATATTTTCCATTCCACTATGAGATATGTGGCCCCAAATGGCCATGCCAAATACAAGCTATAGGTTGTTAAGTAATAGTTAACAAGTTTTCTTTCTGTGATACAAATAAAGGATAAAGTGATCCAACTTTGCTTCCTTTTGCAATAATCATATTGCCCTTTGTTATGCAAAAGGACTGAGTATAGAAAACCACCTTATAACCAAGGTCATCAAGTTGACCAACTAACAACATACTGTGTGATAATTGAGGTACATGGAATACATTATTCATAGTAAATTTTAAACCATCAATGAACTACACAACCACATCTCCAATCCCCACAACATCACATTGGAAAGAGTCACCAAGTCTCATGGTATCCAGAGACTTTGCTACATAATTAGAGAACCATTCTCTATGTGGTGTCACATGGAAAGAAGCACCAAAATCTAGCAACCATGTGTGGGAAAGAGAATCAGCCATAGGAGCCTCATTGGGCATAATACTTTCAAGCGTCGACACATAAGAATCACATAAATAACATTAATTTCTTCAATCTTCACAGTCGAAGAAGATGGTGCAGGTAGCTTTTTAACGTGCCCATCAACACTCTGTTCTTTACCTTTAACATTCTTTAATGCATAATAATCTTTCTTCATGTGTCCTTTCTTGGGACACTAATGGCATTCGATATCCCTCTTCCTTGACTTCCAAGTCTTGTTTTCTACTTGTCCAAAGTACCATCTGATTTGTAGTTGACTTTGTGTAGCCACTTAACTGTTGGAACATCAAGCTTACACTATGCTTGAGGTGGATTTGATCTACATCAAAGGCTATCGCATCGAAAGAATATCCATTGGAGAGTTTTTTTTTCTTATGCTCACTTATTGTATTTTTTAAAAACAATTTTTTCATGGATCTTTTACCATTGTAAAAGCTCTTTCTCCTTGATGCTCCAAAGTACATAGTGCATTTCTTTGCACTTATCGCATGCCTATAAGGTCTGTTTGAGTCTCCATAAGCTCAAGGGCTGGTCTTGTGATAGTTGGCTAGACCAAACTTTGTCGCTTCGAAACACACTTTTCTACCTCCTACAAGCTTCTCCACGTTCTTTCATTAACTCCAATAAGTTGATTATTTGAAGGCTTTAGAACAAGTGTCCAAGTGTTGTTCTTTCCAATTGCATCCATTTTTTTCTGCATAAATTCTTTCCACTCAGGTTGACCTTGAGCTTCTTTGAGGTTGGAAAGTTCTAGAATTTGTTAAAATCTAGTGCATGAGTGCACAATTCACGTAGTGACTCTATTCATGTTGCTAATTCTCAATGAGCCTCTGAGATCTCCTAGGTTGGTGAGAAGTAATTGCTTGTGAGTTTTGTTTAGAAATAATTGTGTCCCCTTCACAAGTGTAGATGGGTGGACTACAACTTGAAGTTGGATCTTTGGTTAAGTACTTTGAAGCTTCATCAAAGATGACATCTTTCAAAATGGTGATGGAGTGGTTCTCAAGATTGTACAATCTATAAGCCTTAGACTATTTACTATAGCCAATGAATAGATGTTTCTTGCACTTAGATGCAATTTATGTCGATCTTCGTTAGACATATGTATGAATGCATCACTTCCAAAAACTATAAAGTAATTGAAATTGGGCTTGTGTCTATAGTATGCTTCAAATGGAGTCTTGTTGTGTAATGCACCTATGAAGACTCCATTTTCAAATGGAGTGTGGGGTTGACTTACTTGTGTCTTGATGCCCTTTTGCTTCAAGAAGTTGTCAAAGCCATGGCTGATGGATTCTCCACCTCCATTTGATCTAACACTCTTGATTGCACTTGATGCCTCATTCTCAACTTGATAGACAAATTCTCAAGACTTAGAAAATGTATCTACCTTGGAATTGAGAAAATATACCCAAATAGATCTTGTGTGATCATCTACTAAGAGAAAGAAGTAGAGTGATCCACTTAGTGATAGGGTATTCATTGGTCCACAAAGATCCATGTGGACTAGGGCTAGAGGGTTCCTTGCATGGGTGTAAGCCTCTTTGGGAACTAGAGCCCTATTTTGGTTGCCTTGAATGCAACTTGGCAGATATCTTGTATTTGCCTAATACTAGGTAAAACCTTAACCAATTGAGATGTTGAAATCTTGGTTAAGTATGATGTGTGTTCATATTGTTGGTGCCCTAGGCTAGAAATTGATTCCTTCAAAAGAAAACATGAAATGTCTTCAACTCCTTGGGCTATGATATCCTTAGTACTAGGATTAATCACCTTCATTGTTGTGTTTTCAAATAAAAAGTGTTTGTGATGATCAATGATTGCCTTGAGTGAGAGCAGGTTTGAAGGGCTTTGGTGTGCAGTACAAGAGGAGCAAGGAGAAGATGGAGGGAGAGAGAGGAGAGAAGATATGTACATACATGCATGGGAGCCTGGAAACCCACATAATGATCTCTCTTGAGACAATGCAATATATATGATGTATATATATGAATATAGGGGTAAGGTCACATGACCCTTACATCCCCAAAAGTCTCCCACTTAAGGGTCAATGTGACCATAAGTGAAAAATATACAAAGAATGAAGTAGGACTATATAATAATGTATAGGAAGAGTCTGGATCTCAGCCCACACTAATCAACCTACACCAATCGCCTCAAACAAGGTGTATCCCATGCACCTCAAATTGCTCTAGACTCATATCAACAAGAGTCAAGCTCACATTTGACTGATGCAAGAACTGATGAAGTTCTTGCAAAGCTCCCACTCGCTCTATGCCTATGTCAATCATCGAATGACTAACAAATCCAAGGGCAAATGCTCCAATAGAAACTACAATATCTGGTCTTAAGCATAACAACTCGTACATTAGACTCTCAAATGGTGATAAAACCTGTGCTATCCTGGCTAACCTGAGCATGTTAGCCATGCCTGTATCCAAGGCATCCAAAGCACCATCATCAAGACCAACATGTCCTGAGATATCTGTGTCAACATTTGGCATGAGTGAATCCAAGAACGACTGCATGATTGGTAACTCATCAACATCTAAATTAGTCATCCTATCAAGCAAGGATATGTCTAGTTGTGCATCTCAAGAGCTAAACTACTCTATCACACATTGTGTACCATGAGAGCAATCCTTCTCTACCATACCAAGTGTATGATCATGCTCCACATGAGCTAGTCGCACAACAACAACACCAAGGTCAAAGTGATGATCACACTCTAACCGAATATCATCACAATGGTCTACATGATCATCTACATCATGCTCTAGAGTATCATCGGAGCTCCGTTTTCTACAGTAAGGGTATTTTGTGGAGATCTTAAGAAGGAGAGTCCATTGTGATGCATCGCCATGAGAAGGTTCAAAGAATTTTGGAATGAATTGAGCTTAATATTCTTTTAGGATTTAGCACAATCCAAATAGCTTTGCAATTTCTTATACATGAATGCCATCTATATGCTAATCACATTTCTCCCAAGGGATTTTCTTCATCTCTCTATTCACATCATCACTCCCAAGGGGTTTTGTTAGTATATTGTGGTACTATTATGTGTGGAAACACACAGGACTTTCCTAGAAATTTTTACCCTCTTCAAGTGGTGCTTTTTTTCTCTTGGTTGTACACCTAGAATGCTAAATATGGCTATTTATCTTTCTACATCCCATACTTGTTAATACATTGTGTATTTTGCTCCCAAGCTTCTTCGTCTTCTTCTTCCTTATTTTGTTTATGCGTCTCTCACTCCCCGTAAACTCCAATTTCTTTTGGGATAGAATCATTTGTGTTAATTTCCTAATTTATGTGCAGATTTAAGTTAATTTTTTATCACATGTGCTATTTGAGATGTAAGATAGTCTACCGAAGCCACAAGACTATCAAGGAAAGATTGAATATATTGATAGGATATACAAACAAGAGAGTATTTACATGAGTTGAAACTCTAGAACTACCCATCATAAGACAAGAATTAGAATCAAGGATTCATTTTCTAATGGTAAATATTTATACAAGTAGAGAGGTTTCTTTGGATGATTTGAGCCCAAGACTATCACGAATTAAGATAATTAATAAGAAATAATGATTCACATCTTTATGTCTCACAGCAAAAGAAAAAACCATGTAGGAGAATATGTTTATGCATTTTTAATAGAAATTTAAATATTTATCTGAGCTCAAAAATTTGGATTGCCTTTCATCATCAAACAAAGAGTAGAAGCAAAACTCTGATATGAGTCAAGAAGACCATTCAAAACAGTGTGCACAAGTGAGCTATCTAGTATAACTTCATCAGCAGAAATGAATTGTTCTTTTAAATCCTTGATCTTTCTGAGAAAACTTTCCATAGAATCACCTTCATTCATGTGCTCACTCTCCAATTGTTTTCAGAGATAAGCAGCACGAGCCTCATTCCTAGCCTGGTATAATGTGGTAAGTGTATCCCAAGCATCCTTAGCTGTCCTGCAAGAGCGAATGTGAGGAATAATAGCACATTTGACAGACAAAGCTATCAATGCATGTACCTGAGCATATCTACCATCCCAACAAATTTGCTCTGCAGTAGATGCAACAGAAACAGCAGCACGAACACAAATATGGAGAATATCATCATCTTCAACAGCATCTCCATCAGCTCCAACACTTGTATTTGCAGTACCTGTATTTGCAGGTGTAACAGGACGTCTTTCAACACCACAGTCCTTTTGCAACCAGTACATGAGGCATCATATAAGCCCACAATGGGTAGTTGGTACCATCCAACTTATCCTCAACAACCAACATACGGAATACATTACTGCTTTAAGCCATGGCCGGTGACTAAAATACCTTGATGCAAAAAATTGATTGTATAAAAAATTTGAACACAATTGCCCAAATGAATTCTGCTAAACCTGTAGCAGACTTCGAGATGCTTATACTGACAAGCCAAAAATGGTATTTACCTTTGGCACAAAAAGGCAAAATAGCCTGCACAATTGCTACGATAGTGCATTCGAAGGCCGAAACGAGCTTAGATCATGATTTTGGCACCACTTAACGAAGCATTTTTTATCTCTAATACACCCTGAGTATGCTTACCAAATTTTGTGCGATTTTGAGACTACAACCAAAAAGGTGTAGACAACGCCCTAGATGAAGCGATGACCTGCTCTGATACCAATTGTTGGAGTTAGATGTCTGCGAAAGCACACAAACAACACACAGAGGAAGAAGAAGCTTGGAGCACAACACATAATAGTGAATGTATTACCACTAGAATGTACAAAGATAAGTAGCCCATTAGGGCAATAGGCATATATACATGTCGGGGGAAAGAAAAACCTCATAAAGAGGGAAAAAAGTGCCCTCACGGTCCTAGATTGTTCATACAACTCACTATCTAAATATATCAACAAATATTAAGCAAGGAGGCATCAAGGTGAGGCTATCTTGATCTATAATCAAGAAAAATTCTCTTAAGCTTAATGATAAGGAGGGAGTGGTTAGAGATGTGAAGAGTGTGATCAATGTCACACTTAGACTGCTAGAGATCAAGGTATGTGTTAGAGTTCATATGCAATCTATCAAGTCTAGGAGAAAGATAAGAGTCTATGTTCCTATTATTCGAAGTATGCCCAAAACTAATAGAAATATCAATGATACTAGGTGCTTTTTCCCTACCTTGGACAATGTTCTTTGTCCTATCGTTAGGGTTATTAACCATATAATAAGCAAGTAAAATAATGATATCACCAAGGACCCAATCAATGTCAATCACCAGACATACAAACTAACAATGGTATAATTTAAAGGACTTTACATGTAATAATCACCCATTGGTTTGAGGGAGTGTACCTCTTCTCCTCAACAAGATGATCAATATTGGACACCATACCAATAGCACCTCCTCTTTTACCTTCATTGTGCTTGGTAGAGAACCAAGTATGATTAGAAGAAAACACATTAAGATTAGTTTGGAGTTTAAATACACTAACCTTAATTTCTTAGAGACAAATGAAATCATGCAAAAGAGAAAGTTCTCTCAATCAATTTTCTACAACTTTGCCTCTAATAGGCCCACTAAGACCTTTAATATTTAGAAAAATCAGATTAATGATATCCATAAAAAAACCTAAATAGGAAAAGGAGGCAACTTCCTTGAAACCATTAGAGATTATAATTTCCAATAGAGATATTTTCACTTACATCATGACCATGAGCCTCCCTTTATCATTTTAAAATTTATATATTCATACACATAATAATTTTTTAGAATTTTTAGTGGGTTTTAACACAAAAGAAAATACCCTAACAATTTCCTTTCTTTTTGACTTAACAATTCGATTTGGTTGAGGATTAACCCCCACACATCGTGTCATTGGAACATCCTCTGGACCATCTTTGGACAAGTGGTACTTATCAATTCTTTCTTGGTCACTCTTATTTAATTGCTTAGAAAAAGTATCATATTCATTTGCTAATTATGAAAGTCTTCTACGTAGAACTATTGCTTGATTGAGAGCTCAAGTTTTGATTTTTCCTTCCTTTTACCTGTGTGCAATTCTCATCCTTGGAGTCATTCATGTAGTATGGTTTGTGTTATCATTAGAATGGTTATGTTCCTTACTTTGATCTTTGGAGTAATCCTACACCTTTTCAAAAGACTCAGTGAACTCATCCTTACTAAGCTCTTCATAACGATTAAAAATATTATCCAATAACACTATTGCTCTTCTTCTTTTGAGTCTTGGAGGAAGGTGTAGCCCAAGCATGAGGACCACCTCCTTTACTTGTCAATGCACGGAGATGTGAGGAGGATATGAAGATCATAAGAAATTGTGGCAAGCAAATATGAGTGACAAGCACATATATGCATGCACACACACAAGGTAAGATAACAAAGATAGGAACAATGGAAGCTTTGATTCTCAATAACTCGACTCTACTCTTCAAAAAGCTCTTTCTCTCACCTCCTCCCTTGAAATGAGCTCTCTGGCTCTTTTTATAGTTTTCTGACTAGTTTTTGCCAATTTTAGACCTAATGACTGACCTAGTCAAAAATTAAGTTCCTGATTCTATTTGAGGGCTCAAATGAGCTCTAAAAATTATGAAATCCAAAACATGAGTTCTAGCTAGGACCCTCAAGCTCAAGGACGCTTTGACTTGCAAAAAATGGAGCTGAAAAAATGTGAAATGATATTTGGAATCATTTTTAGTCATCAAAATCACTGTTTTTATGGGGGTTTCTTCTAAAAATTTGACATACTTCTTGGAGCTCCCTACATGCTCCCTCTTCCTGTGAATCCACTTCTTGGACACATTCCTGTGCCTCATGACCAACCTTGAGTGCCAACACCCCCCGTCTCGAGTGTGTTGTCCCTAACGGACCCTTGTTGGAGTGGGTGTTCCATGTAGTACTTTCAGAGATAGTGTCCATCATGTATCAACAAGAGCGGTTTGTCTTCCAAATGTAGTGGGGTCGGTTGTCTTGTTCTTCTATTTTTTCATTGCTAGTCTTTGCAAGTTTTAGTCCCTTTGATGTATTTCTTCCTTGGATTCCAACATGATGGTGTATTTGTGAGCTTTCAAAAATTGCTAGTTGCTCAAAAGAGGTTGTCAATGTTGATTTTGAGCAACTGTCACCTGTGAATTGCACTTCATAGGTACTGATGTTGTAACCTTGATGTCCTCTAGATCTTTCAAACATGTGTTTCACAGTTATCATGCCAAGTACTCATAACCCATAATGAATGATGGGTAAGTGTGTTAGTGCATGGGTTGAAGAAGATATGTGCCTTGTGCATGAGCTTGTAATGTGGCCCTATGCATGCTTACTTGGGGAATGCATTATAAGAAGTATGGTGCCAAAAATTGGGTCTTGAGCTAAGCACTCAAGGGTATGCTGATGAAGAGGTTTCCTAATCTATCATTGTTATAGTGTTGACAAAGTAGGGGATTCTTACGATGGTGAAAGGTCGGTTGATGTTCATCTCTTCATGTTGTACTCCCATCATGGTCATTGACCATTGGATTTTCTTTTGTTGCGTGTTGTACTTTGATCATTGTGATTGACCATTGGCTTGTCTTTCACTGTTGATAGATGTCCTTATTGATGGTTTAATGATGAGATTCTTTGAGCACATGGTCTTATGCCTTCCCTTTTTTTTAAGGAACAATATCACAAAACAAGAAGAAAGAGGTTAGTATCAATAAAATAGTCTACATATGTCAAATGTGTCTCATGTGCCTGGGATTCTCAATTGTTTCTATGCACGACCTCGTAATGTGGCCCTATATTAATGCATACTATGGAAATGAATGACCGAAATGGTGCAAAATGTTAAAAATCAAGCCTTGAACATGGCCAACATTTTTTCGGGTCATCACCAAAATTTATGCCAATGCAAGTGTTCCGAATATTTGCCTAAATCATAACTAAAGTCTTGGAGGCATGGATGATAAGTGAACCTATTATTTAGAGGCTTCATATCATTAATTTCAGCTATCAAGAAGTCTTAACCACCTTAAATCATATCTTACCAAAAATGTTAAAGAGGTTGATTGAGAAATTCTTGAAAGATTATAGGAGCACTTTTTGATAGCCTATATATGTATGAATCCAGGTCATGAAATGTGTCCACAACCTCTACACTCTTCCAAAAATTAGTATAGAGTGTAAGGAACTTGATATACATAATCCCCTTTCTTAGTTAGACATTTTGTTAGCTTATTCTTCTCTCTAGTTAGACATTGCTCACTACCTCTATATAGAGTGAGCTTATTTTTCAGCACTATTTTGTTTTGGTTGTAACCCCTTCTTCCGATATCCATTTCAAGTGATTTTACTTGTGTTTGATTACTCATAGGGGTGATGAATCATCACCCAAAAATTGTATTAGAGAATTTCAAAGCATTTGGGACTCTTGAAGGAGGTCAAAGCAACTATTTGAAGCTGGTAAATCGTGTAGGAAAGGACCTGTAGCAAACGCGAAAGCTACATCAATATTCAAAAGTGGATTTTGAAGCTAGTCGTAAGAACCTCAATACATATCAAGGGAGAAAACTATAAGAAGGTAATCACTTTGATGTTTTCCTATTCCATCACACTCAAAAGAAGCTTAAGAAGCATAGAATCGTAAGCAATGGTTGAGTATGCTACCCAAACAAAGATGTTGGAGAAAGGAAACTCCTGACCCTAGAGATTTTGGGTCAATAGCTTCCTCATGGGAAGCCTAAAGATTTTGAAGATAAGAGGTGTCCACATCATGTGTGAGAGTTAAAGAAAGCTCTTTATGATATGAAGCAAGAGCGAAGAACATGGAATCAAAGGTTAGTGGAATATTTAGCCAAATGTGGCTACAAGAAAAGTGATGTGGACTCATCATTGTATATGAAGAAGGAAGGTGATTAGGATGTCTAAATTTTCATATATGTCAATGATCTTATTCATTTACATTTGCATATACATTTACAGGCAATGAAGCAAGCATTAAAGAGATCAAGAACAAGCTTGGAGAAGAGTTCAAGATCTTAGATCTTGGAGAGTTGAAGTACTTCTTAGGCATAAAAGTAATATACAAGGAGGAAAGTATATATCTCATGCAAAGAAAGTATATTCTTGATGTACTAACAAAGTATGGCATGTGTAATTGCAAGATGATTGCGAACCTATTGGAGGTAAATGCAAAGTTGAGTGCAAATGAGGGAGAAGACATTAAAGATGTTACTTTGTACAGATCCATTGTAGGAGCTTTGAACTATGCAATCCTTCCTTACTAGACTAGGCATCAAACATGTAGTAGGAGTTCTCTCGCAAACTCCCAAAGTGCAACATTTAATGGCGACCAAGAGAGTTCTTAGATATCTCAAGGATAGTATACATAACATTTTATTCTATGATTATGATGAAGATTTGTAGGTAAAATCCTATTTTTATACAGATTGGGAAGGCTCAAAGGATGATAGGGGAAGTACAAGTGGCTATGTACTCATGATTGGAAGCAAGGCTATCTCATGGAGCTCCAAGAAGCAACTTACAATATCCCTCTTTTCCACGAAACTTGAATATAGACCCTTAGCCCTCCTCACATGTGAGCTTATGTGGCTAAAAAATCTCTTTAAAGACTTGAACTTGTAGGAGAAACAGATTCCAATCATGTGCTACAATATGAGCAGTGTACGTCTAGCTTCAAATCCAGTTTTCCATTCTAGATCCAAGCACATTGAAGTACACTACCACATTCAAGGTGGAGCATGTGAGTACCAAAGATCAATTTGTAGATATGTTTACAAAAGGTTTGGAACAAAGCTACTGAAATTCAAAAGAGGTATTGTCATGGTAGATTTAAGTTCAAGGCTTGAGGGGGAGTGTTAAAAAATAAAGCTTTGAACATGACCAAAATTTTTCCACTGGTCACCAAAATGTTTTCCAGTGATGACCAAAATTTATTCGGATGGTCATAAAAATTTATTCGGTGAGCACGAGAACTTATTCCATTGGTCACCAAGATTTATTCTAGTGTAGGTGTTCTGAATATTTGCTTAAATCATAGCTAAAGTATGAGCGGAGTTGATGAAAAGTGGACCTATTAGTTAGAGGCTTTGTATCGTGAATTTCAACTATCAAGAAGACTCAACCACTTTCCTTAATCATAGCTTACCGAAAATGTTAAAGAGGTTGATTGAGAAATTCTTGCAAATTTGTAGGAGCACTTTTTTGAGAGCCTATATATGTATGAATCCAAGTCATGAAATGTGACCATGATCTCTACTCTCTTCTAAATGTTAGTAAAGAGTGTAAGGAGGTTGCTATATGCAGCTCCCTTGCTTATTTAGTCATTTTGTTATCTTATTCTTCTCTATAGTTAGATATTGCTCACTACCTCTCTGAGGAGTGAGCTAGTTTTTCAACACTATTTTGTTTTGGCATAACATCTTCTTTTGGTATCCATTTCAAGTGATCTTACTTGCATTTGATTACCCATAGAGTCTATTCAAGGTGGTGTAAATGTTGTGACTATACTTCAAGTGATCTCTAAGGGAGCTTGTAAATAGTGAAGGTGTGTCTCAACACATAGGCAGATAGTATTATCGATAGCTAGTCTAACTTGAAAAGGTTGATTCTCCCTGGTGGAGTATCCAAATCACATTTTTTAAAGTTCTATGGATATTTGATAGTCTCTGCTTTTCATTATATAAAGTTTCATTATGTTTTTACATCTATATTTTGCATTAGAGACAAAACAGTGACTCACAATTATTGTGGAAACCTTCCAAGGCTACATAGGGGTCTTGAACCATCCCCCAATAGATGGGGTTATGCAAAGGGCACATGGTTTTTGCATGTCAAGGCTTCCGATGTTACTTGCAAACATTCACGCAATCTTTGTTTGGAAGTATCCATTGGATCTTGAAGTGATGCAATCAATCGATGGTTGAATGACAATTGATCATTCCTCCTTATAGGGATCCATTTTAGAGGTGTTCAATCGTGTATGTATCACTTTTGGCCTCTTCATCTTTGGATGGTTTCTAAAATTTTGTATCCCTCGTGGTTGGCTCCTTGGTTCTATGGGTGCTATTGGTGCTTTTGGATTTTGAACCCATACCCTTGTTGATTTTCTTCTTACTATTGTCAAAGAGGTGAGGTTATCTTCTTTTGATCTCTATGCTTGGTTCTAACCCTTGCCTCTCCTTGGATTCTTTTTTGAGACTTTTCTCGTGGGAGAGAGCATAGTTTTTTGTGTATGTAAGAGATCCTTGGGTATCCACATGTGCAATCACCCTTGTTGAGCTGCAGCTAATTCCTTAGGAACCCAAACTTGTTGGATACCTTGTGGTTGAGCTTCTATTAGTTGCTTGGTTCTTCTTTGGGCATGGTTGGCTTACCTAGATGGGCATTGTTGGGGCAAAGCTAGTAGTTGCTTGTCTTTCATCACCCATATTTTTTTAGTCTTGAAATTTTGTTCAGGTTTTGTCCTTGTTGTTGGAGTTTGAGGTCTGTGGAAGCATGCAAACAACACAAGGAAGAAGAAGAAGCTTGGAGCACAACACACAATGCTGAATATATTACCAAGAGAATATAAAAAGATGAGTGACACGTTAGTCTAATAGGCATATTCACATGCATCACTATCTAAATATATCAACAAATCCCCCTTGGGAGTAATGTGGTGAACAAAGGTTTGGCACTCATGTGTAAGGAAGTGTCAAGCTATGTGGAATCAATCCACAAAAGGAAGTAAGCCCAAAGCTTTGTGAAAAGCTTCAAACTCATCCCTAGGTAGAGCCTTTGTGAAAAGGTTGCCAAACTGATCTCTCTAGTAGAGAACCTCTCCCTGACATAATGATAGTGCACCTCAATGTGTTTAGTGCAACAAGAATGATAGTTATTGAGGGAGAGTCAAGCAAAAAGAAAAGATGAAAAAGATCAAGAGAGAAGCTTCATTAAATAGAAGATATTTGAAGACATGTCTCTGTAGGAAGCCCTGCAGCGGCACACAACATCCATCTCTACACAGAGCCCCACAGGGGCACACAACAGTGGGAAGCATGCAACAGGCAAGAATAGATCAAGGCCAGTAATTACCCATGAAGTAGTGAAAGAAGATATCTGGCAGATCCCGAGCCCTAGAAGGTGCTTCAACCTCTTGATCTTCTGGAGGTCCAGATCAAAGGCTAAAAATCCAGACCTTCATACCTTCCATTGGTTGCATGTGTGGCAGCCCGATTTAACAAGAAAAAAAGAATAGGCCAAAACCAATGCAACAGGTCCAAAGTTATGATCAGTTCCTTGAGTGCTGGTAAAACTATATCATTACAACTTCCACAAGAGTTGACAGTGGTCAACTATAAAGAGGCTATGAGTTAATAAAGAACCAGATCGACTACAAGCACAAAACTAGAGACAAGAATCAAATCCTATCAAGGAACGATAGAGACAAAGACGGGGAGAGTGTTGCAGAGCAAAGAAGAGTAGAGATGCAAAGAAAAAGAAGGGCCCCAAAATTTTTCCGATTTGGACACTTTATTTTTGTAACATATTCACTTTGTAATATATTTTCCGATGTAAATGAAGTAGAGGAGTCCTCTAGATGCATATGCATAGATATCTGTATCATTACCCTTGTAAATTAGTAGGGAATTAGTCTTTTAGTCAATAAAGTGTCCGTCTCTTGAGTGAAAGGACCATTTTTTAGGGCACAAGTATATAAGTCATTTTGTGACTCTTTGTAAAGACTTTTTGCCATTGTGAGAATGAAGAGCACAAAATTTCGAATTTGTGTCTTCTCCTCTCTATATCTTCTTCCTTTTGAGCTTGCATGTATGTGTGATGCTTGAAAACAGTGTATTGAAGTGTTTTTTCCATGATAGAGCTTGTTTGTTGTTGGTAATGTGTGTGTAAAGTATGGGAAGTGCTCAAGCATAGATAGGTCATTCCCATGGCTCAGAATTTCGCTCAAAGCTTGAAGCAAAAGTGTCAAAATCACGTGAAAATACTAGTATTGATGCGTCTTCTCGAGAGCTTCAAAATGAACCCGCTATTCGCTATATTCCAAGTTTGGAGCTGAGAGAAAAGCTTGATTTACTTTTGGATACTGCTCTAAGTATCGCGACACCATAGCCGACCATGAAAGCTTTGAATGTGATAGTTTACACTTGTTGCACCATTGTTAGTTCACATTTGCATTGACCGTCATTTGAATGCATGTCCTCATACACTCGGCTAGGTTATGATACCTCTTGAATTGATAATTAAAGCATGAATCCCCACTATATGCACTTGTAGCGGATTGAGGTATAGTCTCTTTCTCCTCAAGTCCCTAAGTCGATACTTAGGTACACACGTTTTTTGGCACCGTTGTTGGGGAGTGTCAAATCAAACCGAGGCATTCGTGTAATGGTGAAAGCTCTTAGCATTGAAGTGAGTAGAGGAGTTGTGAATTTCTCTTCTTTGGTAAGTCACTCTCATCTGCACTTAGTACTTCTCACTTTGGGAGTGTGTGTAGTGAGTTGTTAGTTTAAGGAAATGAGCTAGAGAGGGAAGTTAGAGTAGGTAGTAGAGAGAAAGAGAGTAGGATAGGAAAGTAGGTTTAGAAATTCAAGCACTCTTCATTTTTGTACTCTTCAACCTTTGTCGAGGCTTAAAAACCAAAAAAATAGTCATTTGTGAATCACTAGTGGCTGACCTAGTATCGTGGGAGAATGCAAAATATTGGTATCATGAGCTTGAGATCACGGTGATTGGAGTGAGTTCGAACGATATCTCTTTGAATCGAGCTAAAAGGGAGCTTAGAGGAGGTAAGAGCATTATGATTAATCACTTATAAACATCTATGAATCTAAAGAAGTGAGAAACTACCTGCAATCGGAATCATGTGAGAGATATCGGGATTTTGAGTGGGTATTTTTGAGATACACATAGAGGGAGAAAGGGGAGTGCATAAGAAGCACATTAGTTAACTTTGTTTTTTTAAATAATCATTAGTGTCTGTGGAAAAAGTTGATTATGACAATCGGCTGAGCTTTGGTATCGTGATACCAAAATTCCCTTGTATTGTGATACTCGTTTGGTATCGTATAGCCGATTTCCCCCTTGTGGTATCATGATACCATTATGGTATTGTATCACCAAGGTGTGGTATCGTGATTGTGATCACTGAGTCATATCATATCGCTAAATTTCGGGTATCATATCGTTTTGGTTGCGGTATCGTATCAGTGACCAAAGTGGTATCATATTGTATGCAATATCGATATCGTATTGCTGACCAAAGTGGTATCGTATTGTTGAATCTTTGGTATCATATTTTTCATAAATTAAGTATCGTATTGTGAGTTGCTTTGGTGTCGTATTGTGAACTTTGACATCGTATCGTGGAGTGAGCAGTATCATATCATGCACAAGGTAGTATCGTATCACAAAAAAATCGAGCATCATAACGTCAAGACTCTTAGTATCGTATCATGTACACAACAAGTATCGTATCGTCTGCTATTGAGTATCGTAACACTGGTATCATCACTATCGTATTGTTGTTGGAGATAGACGTTTGCAAAAGCAAGCGAACAACACAAGGAAGAAGAAGAAGCTTGGAGCACAAACACACAATACTGAATGTATTACTAGAGATTATACAAAGATAAGTAGCCCATTAGGGCAATAGGCATATATACAAGCCGAGGGAAAAAAAACCTCCTAAAGAGGGAAAAAAGTGCCCCGGCGGTTCTAGTGTGTTCACACCCATCACTACCTAAATATATCAACAAATCCCCCCTGGGAGTGATGCGGTGAACAAGGAGCTGGCACTCATGTATAAGGAAGTGCCAAGCTATGTGGAAATCACTCCACAAAAGGAAGTAAGTCCAAAGCTTTGCGAAAAGCTTCAAACTTCTCCCTAGGCAGAGCCTTCGTGAAAAGGTCTGCTATGTTCTCCTGCGTGGGCACATATGCCAAGCTGATCTCCCCAACAGAGAACCTCTCCCTGACATAGTGATAATGCACCTCAATATGCTTAGTGCGAGCATGGAACACAGGGTTCCTCGCAACTGCCAATGCGCTCTGACTGTCAGTGAAGATGGTGGTGCCAGAAGACTAGCCAACACCCAAATCAGCCATAAGGCGTCTGAGCCACACACACTTAACAGTCGCTGTGAAAGCTTCCCTATACTCAGCCTCACAACTAGAAGTGGCCACAGTAGGCTGCTTCTTGCTCAAGCAAGATATACATGAGTTACCAAGCATGAAGCAAAAACCACTTGTGGACACAAAAGTGTCATAGCAACCAGCCCAATCTGAGTCAGAAAAAGCATGCAAATCTGGTGGTATTGATCCCCCCTTGGGATAAAACAACCCAAGTAGCCGAGTACCACTCAAGTAGCGAAAGATGCGCTTAACCGCCTTCCAATGCGTGACTCCTGGGCAATGCATAAACCTGCTCATCTGTGAGACAACAAACTGAATATCTGGTCGAGTAATGCATAAGTAAATCAAGCATCCAACAGCCTGCTGATAGAGAATAGCATCAAATGCATCTCCAGCATCATGAAGAGTCAATCGTAAACCTCTCTCCATAGGAGTGGCAATAGGCTTACAGTCTTCAAGGCCAAAACGTTGCAATAATGTGTCAATATATTTCGTTTGACACAAAGCCATTCCACCATCAACTTGCATAAACTGAATGCCCAAATAGTGATGCAAATGCCCCAAATCAGACATCTCAAATGAGGCATGCAAATCAGCCTTGAATTCGGCAATATGCTTCTCAATAGGACCATTGAGCAACATGTCGTCAACATAGACAACAATGATCAGAAGCACATCATTAGCACGCTTAACATATAAGGTGCTTTCAGTTGGACTGTGCTCGAAACCATGTGCAACCAGATAGGCATGTATCTTCTCATACCAAGCACGTGGTGCTTGCTTTAAACCATATAATGCCTTCTTTAACCTGCACACCTGGTTTTCATGCCCTTTCTGCACAAAGCCACGGGGCTAAAATCATACACTTCTTCATGCAAGTCACCATTCAGAAATGTTGTTTTAATGTCCAACTGATGTACATCCCAACCATGATGGGCTGCAAGTGCACAAATGCTCCGAACAGTAGTCATATGGCATGTAGGTGCAAAGGTCTCATCAAAATCAATGCCTCTTTCCTCCGCATAACCCTTTGCAACAAGCCTAGCCTTATACCTGTCAATTGTACCATCAGGTTTACGCTTCAGCTTGTATACCAACTTAGTGCCAATGGCCTTCTTGCCAGGAGGCAAGTCACATAAAGACCATGTACCGTTCTTCATTATAGCATCATATTCAGATTGCATAGCAGCCATCCAATTTTTTGAATTCTGTGCTTCATCAAAAGAAACAGGCTCATTCTCATCACAGAGACTAGACGCAGCCATAGCATAGCAATCTGATGCAAAGGAGGCACTATGAGAGCCTGAACGAGTACGCTATGACAAAGGTGCATCTAATTTGCTGTCACGCAAAGTCTGCACCAGCCATTTTGGCATAGTTTTTGCCTGCTCAATATCAACTCTCTCATCAATAAGTGCATCATGTAAATCTGCATCAGAAATGGAATGATCTGCATCATCATATGAAACCTGCAAAGGCTGAGAAGTTGCCTCATTAGGACCAGCACTAGACTGTCCACCTGTAAAAAGAGGCATCAAAGTATCATACATGTCTTTGGAGCTAACAAATGTCTCCTTAGTACATGAAAGCAATGGCTGAATAGCATCTTCCACAAAGACAACATCACGGCTAACCAGAATGCGTTTAGTCTATGGATGATACAGACGATAGCCTTTACTTTCAGAACTGTACCGCAATGTTGTTCAGGCACTAATGCATATGCCAAACAACCAAAAACACGCGGATGAGCAACAGATGGCTTGCGGTCATGCCAAGCCTCATATGAAGTGATAGACTGCAGCGCTTTAGTGGGACACCTGTTCAGTACATATGCTGCACACATGACAGCCTCAAGCCAGAAACTATGTGGTAAAGCCTGACTCTTGACCATGCACCTCGCCATCTCCATGAGTGACTTGTTCTTTCGTTCAACAAATCCATTCTATTGAGGTGTATATGGCACTGTACACTGGTGTTTTATCCCACGTTCAGCCAGAAATGCATTAAAATCAGAAGACATATATTCCCCCCCTCGATCAGAACGGAGGGTGCCCATTTTACATGCTGACAGATTTTCAGCCAAAATCAAAAACTATTTGAAGCAATTGAACACTTCGGACTTTGCCTTCAATGGATATACCCATGCATGCTTGGAAAAATCATCGATGAAAGTCACGAAGTAAAGATAATTCCCAAAAGAAGGTGTGTGCATAGGACCATAGACATCACTGTGTACAAGCTGCAATTTCTAAGTAGCCCAAACTGAAACATCTTTTGGAAAGGATGAACGCTGCATTTTGCCCAAAATACAACCTTCACAAACATGTTTTCCAGGTGCGTCAAGTTTGGGCAAAGAGGACACCATTTTAGATTTCTACACGCGTAGCAAACTAGCAAAATTTAGATGACCAAAGCGTGCATGCCAAAGCTTTGCATCTGACATAGCCTGAGAATCATGAACTGCATATGCTGAATCATTCAAAGATCTTTCATAGTCTATGAGCTTATAAATCCCACAACATAAAATGCCAGAAGCAATAATAACATCGCCATTTGACAGATCATGAAGTGTACATCTGTCATCAACAAATTTCACAACCAAGCCAATCTTGGCTAATGCAGAAACTGATAACAGATTCTTCTTGATCCCTCGCACAAATAAAGCATCTGACAAGGTGAAAGAACTACCATCAGCAGTAGTCAGAATGATCTTACCAACTCCCATAACAGGATAAGAGGAGTTGTTGGCGCATGTGACAGTATTCCCTGTAGGGGCAGGCTCGAGTGAAGAGAAGAAACTACGCTACAAGGTAATGTGTTTTGTTGCCCCACTATCAAAGCACCAAACATCTGAGTCCACTGCAAACATGCATTGATCATGAGAAGATGGGTCAAAATTGCAGACAGTAGTAAACGCCCATTCTTCTTCCTGCACAAGATTTGCAGACTCTATTTTTGGTGTAGAGGCCTCTGCAACAACCATTCCAGCCTCTTTCTTCTTTGCCTCTTTAGCAGCCAGTTTTGGACAGTTCTTTATGATATGATCATTCCCTTTATAGTACTTACAAAACAATTTCTACTTTTCTGATTTCTTCTCATCTTTATCTTCTTTCTTCAAATATGCAGAATTAGCAGATTTCTGCTTACTAGTTGAAGAGCTCCATTTTCATTTGCCCTTCTGACTAGCCAGGAAAGCTTGATCTGCAACTCGCATAATGGACCTATTTTGCCTGGACTCATCTTCTTGCAACAAAACAGAGACTAACTCCTCAAATGACAAGGCATTTGGATTGCCTTTCATCATCAACCGAAGAGTAGAAGCAAAACTCTGATATGAATCAGGAAGACCATTCAGAATGGTCTGCACAAGTGAGCTATCTGGTATAACCTCATCAGTAGAAATCAACTGTTCCTTCAAGTCTTTGATCTTTGTTAGGAAACTATCCATAGAATCACATTCATTCATGTGCTCACTCTCCAACTGTTTTCGGAGGTAAGCAACACGAGCCTCATTCCTAGCTTGGTACAATGTGGTAAGTGTATCCCAAGCATCCTTAGCTATTCTGCAAGAGCGAATATGAGGAATAATGGCACGTTTGACAGACAAAGCTATCAATGCATGTGCCTGGGCATCTCTGCCATCCCAACGAATCTCCTCTGCAGTAGGTGCAGTAGAAACAACAGCACGAATAGGAATCTGCACAATATCATCTTCGACACCATCTTCATCAACTCCAGCACCTGTATTTGTAGTACCTGTTGTTACAGGTGTAACAGGGCGTCTTTCAACACCCTGCATAATGTTCCATAATCCTTTTGCAACCAATACATGTCGCATCATATAAGCCCATAATGGGTAGTTGGTACCATCCAACTTATCCTCAACAGCCAACATACGGAATACATCACTGCTTTCAGCCATGGCCGATGACTAAAATACCTTGATGCAGAAAATTGATTGTATCTAAAAAAGTTGAACGGAACTGCCCAGATGAATTCTACTAGACCTGTAGTAGACTTCGAGACGCTTAAACTGGCGAACAGAAACTGGTATATATCTTTGGCACAAAAAGATGAAATAGCCTGCACAAGCGCTACGATAATGCAAACAAGCTCAGATCGCGATTTCGGCACCACACAGCGAAGCTGTTTTGATCTCAGAAACACCATGAGTATGCTCACCAAATCTTGTGCGAATCTAAGACTGCAAACAGAGGAGTGTCGAAGGTGCCCTAGATGAAGCGACGACCTGCTCTGATACCAATTGTTGGAGATAGACGTCTACGGAAGCACGCGAACAGCACAAGGAAGAAGAAGAAGCTTGGATTGCAAACACACAATATTGAATGTATTACTAGAGAATGTACAAAGATAAGTAGCCCATTAGGGCAATAGGCATATATACAAGCCGAGGGAAAAAAACCTCCTAAAGAGGGAAAAAGTGCCCCGACGGTCCTAGTGTGTTCACACCCATCACTACCTAAATATATCAACAATTGTTGCTATCTGTGGTATCGTATCGTGCAAATTGTCAGTATCATGCAGATTGTCAGTATCGTATCTAGGACAATTGTGGTATCATATCACCAATTACTTAAGTATCGTATCGTGGGATACTTGACATCATATCATCAAAGGAGTATCGCTTAGAATTGGTGTCGACCAGAGAGTATTCAAGCCATCTAAAGGGAAAAGTTAAAGCAAATTAGGTAGCAGTAAAGGGTGTATAAAGCCCTGAAGAGGTGAATGAACTTGAGATCAAGAAGACTCCTAGGAAGCCGTAGAAGTGTAATCTCGTCAATAGGTAGTGTTGTGCAACCCACCCTACATTCACAATACTCTGAAACCTCGAGTGAATCTGAGGAAGAGACTATTATGGCCTTAGAAGACATGCATAGCTCTATACCCATAGCACGTCTAATGTCTATCATTGAGGAAGAGTACAAAACGTCCTTGGAATACGTGAGCACCAAACAACATGATCTACCCATCTACATAGATGGATTAAATAGATCTCTAGCAAGATTGAAGAAAATTGGGGATGCTCATATAGTGCCCAGACTAGGAGTCAAGTACGTAGGGGGTTTCTACATGGACAAGAGAGGTATTTTGTATGCAGTCACGGAGCATCCAGAGAGCATCAACGAGCAAAGGGAAGAAAATAATGCCTAAAACCTTAATGAAGAGGAGCAAGAAGAACAGGTGTCAACCCCGAGAGGGAAGTCCATTGCAATTAGGGTTTGGAGAGGAGATCTAATTCCCTAAGATGACTCCTTAACGAAAGTCTACATGGTGAATGGAATGGATCACTAAAAACCAACTCTTCGTTGTGGGCATAAGTGACAAATCTAGCCACCATCTATGAGTTACAAGATCCTGAAGACATTACTTACTTAGACAAGAATCAGAGAAGATATTAGCCCATGATTGAATTGGAGGGAGTGAGGCTGAGATATCAGAACATTCCTGTGTTCCCACCTAGGGATCAAGCCACTACTTCCCAAAATCCCCAAGGAACTCACCAAAATTCATCTTATCAGCATTCAGGGCAGACACAACAATAGAGCATTCCAGTTAGATCCCAAGTACAGTTTGCTACACCGGGTGTTAATCCCAACTATTGACCTCCTACAAATGCAGAACCAAGAAATAGGATCCCTGCTCGTGAGAGACCAACAGTAGGAAGAGATGTAGATATACCAATAGGACAACTAGTTTTCCCTGCAATGCTAAGATTGCCTGAACTTGGAAGAAGATTAAGACGAATTCAAGTTGCCAAATGCATGGTTAGAAGCCGCTATGATGGTTCTAGTGAGCCATACAATCACATTACTGAATTCAAGCAAGTGGTAAGAGCTGAACAAGTTGAAGATTTCATGATCCAATATGAATCATTTGGCTTAACCCTCATAGACACGACCTTAGCATGGTTCCAACCCTTAGATCCTAATAATTTTCAAAACATGGAACAAGTATATCAGGAATTGATTGAGGAATTCACTAAGACTCGAATAAAAAACAACTCTTCATCATTAATCCATAGTTTCAAGCAATCTCCTATGGAATCAATGAGGTTAGCAGCGAGACGATTCAAGCAATATGTGGATAGATGTCTTGCAAAAGAGAGACCCACCCAAAATAAAATGGTCTCATTATTCTTGGAAGGATTGGTGAATGGATCATTGAGATCCTTAGTATATGTGAAGAGATTTCAAAGCTTACAAGAGTGCATGAAGGAGTGTATCGATCTAGAAGACAATCTGGTAGAAGACTTAAAAATACCTCAAGGAAGTGTTAAGAGTGAGGATAGTGCTAGAAATACTTCCAATGTCAGGAACAAGGTAGAAGAGATAGCTGATTTAGTGGCTAAGAAGCTGAATGTTCAATGACAGAGGAATTATCCCAACCACCCTATGAAAGTTCCTATGCTCAAGAGATGCATTCACTATGGAGGTGACCACCCTTCTCATTTGTGCAATAGGGGAGCAGTCCCACCACCTCCTTATGCCTATAACAGAATGCCTGTCTAGGGCCTAACTCATTACTGTTGCATAGAGCAGAGGTACACAAATCAGAGTACAGAGAATTGTTCTTATAATCGACAACGAAGACCTACAAAACCACCACCATTTAGGCCTTATGGATACCCCACAAGAGATGAAGGAGGAGAACCCTATAGATACCCTCCTACCCAGCAACAAGCACCTACACCAAGGCTTTACACATATCAAGGATACAATCAACCTCACCATGTACTAGGACAACAAGCACCTCACCCACAAAATGTTGCATCTTATGACCTTAGTTAGGGAAGTTATTACACCTATTAAAATACTATGGCTGAGTATGCACAATCCTATGAGCCATATACATATGGATCTGATAGTTATGATAGCTCCTACGGATATGATCAGAACTATGTGTCATTAATGTACACTACTCCTAGAGCTCCAATACCACCACGGTCGATGAATAGACCACCTGCTCCTAGAGGACCATGTTATAGATGCGGAGGTGATCACTTTATCAAAGAGTGTACATTGACTCACCCACCACAACCTTAGAGAGTTTGGGAGGGTTACTATAGTGATTGTGGTAGACAACATCTTTTTAGAGATTGCCCTAAAAACCCCAATAAAATCAATCCCGCTACACAAATAAATGTTATAGAAGTGGTAGAGTCATGAGGAAGTGATAAAGAGTACACTGTGCCATTGAACGTGATAACTAGGGCAAAAGCAAGAGAGACCCCAGATAAATCCAAAGAAAATGATAACCAAGACAGAGTTGAACACCCCAGCACCACAAGTAGTTGTAGATTCTAAAGAGTCTAAGAAAAGTGCTAAATCTAAACGAACCCAAAGATAAAGATGAAAGACAAAAAACTGCAACAAAAGTTGGAGAATGAGAATAACAAGCAGAACCTAGGCAAGGAACAAGAGCCTAAAGGAAACCCTTACAAGGAGACATAAAAACATCAAAGGCAAGAGGCAGGATTAGTTTTATTCGATCCAATGCCAGAAGATTTAGCCATGTGGATTAAAGATATCAAACACGAATAAAGGTAGGCCTAGCGATCGAGCAACATGAAAGAGAATACCCAAGAGGTGACTTAGAGAAAGAGAGATTGGAAATATGTAAGAAGTTAATTGAAGTGGCTCAGCAAACTTTAGAAAAACCTGTTCGGCCACTACCTAGCACAAGGATTTCTGAAAAAGAACTTCACGAATGTGTAGCACCTAGCCACCCTAAGGAAGGAAAGAAAGACGAGAACTATGAAGAAAAATGCTATGGAAGTAAAGAAGAAGGATCTGTAATCCTTGAAGTAGATGCAGAATGGCCTAGAGACATATGGGCAAGAGTCCCAGAAGATAGATGGAAAAAAGTAGAAGGAATTGAACCACCTTTTGAGGAGTTAGAAGCAATAGGCGAGCTTGAATGGTCAATTCCTGAATTAAACCCAAAAAGATCATCTCAACTTGATGACAACAAAGATGATGAAGACAGTGTGAATGTATTACCAAACTATATGGGGGAGTATGGAAATAGCTCTGAATTATATCGTGTCCCCTCAGTGAGGAGAAAGGAGCAGAACCCATCAATCCAAACCTCTGACATAGTACAAGACCTTAAAAAAGTAGAAATACCATGTACACTGACTCTTGAAGAACTCTTGAAAGTGAAACCTCAATTGAGAGAGAAAATCACATCTAGTTAGAGATAAAGTCAGGCAAAATCAAGATGCGAGATGAAGGAGCCACTGTAAAAATCCTAGTTGACAAGGTTGGAGATTTTAGTGAGGGATATGAAGGAAACACGTGCCTCCCTATCACTTATAGAGGATACACCACTAAATCCATATTAGATTCGGGAGCTAGAATAGGAATTGCGACCAAAGAAATATGGGAGAAATGGGGAAATCAAGGTTTATGACCCACTAGGATGAAGATTCAAATGGCAGATGGACACACGAAACGACCCTCAGGATTATTAGAAAACGTAGTGTTTACCACTTGCGGAGTCGAATTCGAGCACACCCTAGCAATATGTCAATTTGAAAAGGCTAGCAATTATGAGATGATACTTGGAAGGCCTTTCATGAGACAACTCAAGGTAGTGTAAGACTGGGGAAAAGTTGCAATGTACTTGCAACATGGAGGAACGACAAATAGGATAAACATCCATACTTATACTTATCAAGATGTCCCTCCTCTGCAATGGAACCTGCTACACAAGGAAGACGATAATTTATCCATTCATAGTGTAGGATTGAGTTGTCAAACATGGATGAATGAAGATACTCACTTATGGATGTGTAAGGTAGCTAAAAGGGAAGAAGAAAGGAGAAAAAGATGGCATCCAAGACAAGGAGCATCTAGACCTATAGACGATCCTGCCTACATGCCTTAAATATTCTTAGATGAAGAGTTCGAACCCCATGGTTGGATGGAGATTTTAGCCACTCGATGTGTGTCTAAATGAAGAAGTAGTAACTATGAATGAATGCATAGATGAGGAAGGATATGATCTAAATCTATACATGGCTGTTCTCCAAGAGGTTGATGAAGGAGAAGTAATAGAAAATGAGTGGAATGAAGACTATGAGAGCATAGAAATGGAAAGGAAAACATTTGAGGAAGAAAACAAAAAATAGGAAGTAAGTTCCATAACTAATGAATCAAACCAAGGAATGATGCAAATGGAAGAAAATGAACCGGACATGGAAAAGGAAAGAGAAGAAAACACACCTCAAGACCAATTCGAGGTACCTGAGCATTCAGGAAGTACGAAGTAGAAGAAAGAAAGATTGCTATTCAGATGCCAAAACGAGAAGCTCAACTAGGGATAGCATACGACAATAAAGAGTAGACCAAGAAGATTGTAGTCCCGATTGAAGAAGGAGAAGAGAGATGCACCTTCATAGGACAAGATGTCTCGCCTGAGGAAGAACAAGAATTAATACAACTTATAAGAGAGTATCGAGGTGTCTTTGCATGGACTTATAAAGATTTAAAAGGTTTAGATCCTTCTATTTTTTGTTGGTGCAAGTGCCAACCCTACACACTTGGCAAGGCATGAGAAGATCCTATGTGAAATGTTTGAAGTCCCATGTGAACCATTGCTATAAATTCTTACCTTTTACCATTTGTAAAAGTCTATTTGACTTGAAAGAATATTTGTAAAAGCCACCAAACTCATGTAGTTAGTTGGATAGAAAAGATACAAGTTTTCTTAGAGAGAATATCTCCTAGATTAGTGCATCACTTTTTTAGAGAGAGCCAAAGTTGAATTCAAATTCAAATTCAAATGAATCATCTATAAAAGATGAATGTAAAACTCGCGGGATAGATCACTTCAATTGTGAGGCATTAGTTGATCATATTGTAAGCACGTGAGGCTCACTACATAGCCTACACCTCTATCTATCATTGGGCATTGATTATCATGCTAATGAGCATGTACAACATTATCATATAATACAATAGATCATTTCATATATCTCATGGTCTCTCTGTCATAGCCACTCAATATAGTCATTTTATATTGCTCATATCTTAGTCATTTCTCCACCATTTTCAATGTTCTATGGCTTGTTGGAATCCTCTCTAAGTCCTCTACAGGCTGATAAAGTTTGAAAAAATTCCATGTAGCGGATTGGGAGGAAGGTGCATCAAAGTGGTCACTGGTCATTCTTTGTAGATGTCCTAAAAAACTGGGGGTAATGCTATACTTGCTAAATTGATTTCTCTGTGTATAATCAATCATTTTTTAAGTGATTCCACTTGCAATCATTAGCTTATTCAGCTATTTTGATATCTCCAAAAGGAATTTTTCTAATTCCTACTATACTGGAAGCACTGAGCTTAACAAGCAGTAGGTGTGTGAACAAAAATAGAAGGTTTTCATTGATCTTTGAATTTGGAAGTAGTCTATTTTGTATCAAACATTACTTGAATCATTTCCAAAGTACATAGGCACTTATTTAGTGTCATTGGAAAGCAAAGAGGACCCACAACACAAATTTGAAGTCAAAGAGGGCTCGTACAAAGCATGGATTAGTAGTACCTTCTCATTTCTTGGAGTGCCCATCCATCTTTCCCAACAGTGGTAACAGAGCAAAGCTAAGGTAAAATGGGAGATGGTTTCCCTTCTTTCATTGATAAATTGGACAAGAACAACTATCAAGCATGGTCCTTGAGGATGAAGACATACTTGCAAGGAAGGAGTCTCTATGGATACATATCAGGAGATGAGGAGATGCCCATTTTCAGAAGCAAAGGACAACCTACAAGAGAGGAGCATGAAAGAATCAATTCATGGTGTGCCAAGGATGCATTACCAAGGTCATACTTACTTAATTGAATCTGTGATTTTCTTCTTCCACACATTAGGAATTGTAAGACATCCCAAGAGACTTGGGAGACATTATCTTCATATTTTTCTTCCAATACAAGGGCTAGAAAGAACCAATTGTGGATTGAGTTTACCACTCAAAGAAAGAAACCCAAGCAAGGCATCTCAGAGTATGTGACCAAAGTCAAGGATTTTTTTGACCAATTGGCAAGCATAGGTGAGGAGATTGAAGAGGAACAAATTGTGAGACAAGTGATCAATGGCATTAAGGTAGATGACAAATGGGAGAGCTTCACAACTTCCATGGACCTATACATGGACATGCAGATTCCAGATCTTACCACACTCATGGGGCAACTCTTTACCCATGAAGCCAAGCTCAACAAGAATGGAGATTCATCAAGAGGTAATAGCTCTTCTGCCCTATACTCAAATAAAGGCAAGTCTAAAGAGAAAGGAAAAAACAAGAAGGTTGAGGATGAAGGAACAACCTCTCAAGCCAACTATGCAGGGAGAGGTAGAAACTCAAGAGGTAGGGGCAAAGGAGGTAAGCAAGGTAGGGGGAGACCTTACAACTCCTCACCATGTGATATTTGTGGTTTGCCAAATCATACTATAGATGAATGTTACAGGAATTTCAAGAATCAGAGAGGTAGAGGTTTCCAAAGAGGTGGATATACACAATCAAGAGGAAGATTCAATCATCATCAAGGCTACAATAACAACTACAACAACAACTAGAATAAAAACTACCAAGGAGGCTATAAATCAAGGAAAGATTACAACAACTATATAGAGGAGCAAGAGGATTCTCTTCTAATTATGAATATGACTTCAAAGTGAGGTATAAATGATAACCATCTCTTCTACATTGACTCAGGATGCTCAAACCATGTGGTAGGCAATGTAGCTTTTCTCTCTGACCTTGAGGAACCTAAGGATAAACATCAGGTACAAATAGGTGATGATACCAAGCACTCAGTGGTCAAGGTAGGAAATGTCAAACCCTCTGATGGAAATAGAAATCTATTGAGTAGAGTTCTATATGTACCTACAATTACCAAGAATTTGATGAGTGTTGGACTGATTGTGCAGGGATTGCAGGTTAGGTTCAACAAGTATGGAGCATTTGTGGAGGATCCCCAACATGGATTCAAGAGAATTGTCAAAGGAGAAAAGATAGGTAGATTATTTACTTTTGAACTTGAAGATACAAGGAATATTGCACTTTATATCTATAAAGATCAACCATTGTCAGAGCTTGAAATTTGGCATAAGAGATTGGTGCATATTGGTGAGAGAACTTTAAAGCAAATATGTAGAGATCAATGTGTGCTTGGGTTACCTAATGTATCCAAGCAACACATGATCTATAAATGTGGTGCTTGTGAGTTTGGAAAATCCCACAAGTTACCCTTCTCAAAGAAAGGCTACATGCATGACGATTACCTAGAGCTTGTCCATACAGATGTATGGGGACCAAGTAAGGATCCCTCAATTTTTTGATCAAGGTATTATGTATCTTTGATTGATGACTTCAGTAGGTGGACTATCTTATATTTCATGAAGCACAAAGATGAAGTATTTAGTTGCTTTAAAAAGTATCTTGCACTTGTTGAAAACCAAACAGGAAGAAGCCTAAAGAGACTAAGGTCAGATGGAGAAGGTGAGTACTTCTCAAATGAGTTCGATGCATGGTAATCAATCATATATCAACTAGTGGAGCCATCAATCTAGCAACCCTAGGTGGAGAAGTACTACCAAACTATAGAAGTGGATATCGATTGAAGAAGTATTTAGAGCCATTAATAGAGGAGATGCTATCAAGACTTATAGCAACAAGGAGTAGACAAGAAGAAGACAAAACAATACAAGAGGAAGAACGATAGGAAGCCTTAGAACGAATAAGGAAAGGGAAAGAGTGGATGCCAGAGAGGGATGAAAGATATTGGTTAGGAGAAGAGCCCATCCCAATGGCTAACTTTAGAGCCTCAAAAACCCTAGGACATCAAGTGAGGCAACCATATTTGAACTTAGGAGTGGGAACAGAGGAGTACCACTTGGTGGATGCCATCATTGACACAGGAGCAACTATCATCTGCATCAGATCCTCTTTGACTCATCAGCTCAAAGCTTAATTACATCCAACCAAAGCACATCTGATTGGAATAGGAGGCAATCTTATCGAATGCATAGGCGAGATTGCATTATCATTGCACCTAGGAAATAACATGATGCAACAAAGACTATTGGTGTGCCATGATCAAGATCTGTTAGAAGAATTGGTGTTAGGTGAAGATTGGATATATGAATATGAGGTAACCATCCAACTAGCCTTAGGCTACATATCAGCCAAGATAGGACATCGAGAAGTGTTTAGTTTATTAGATGAAAGACTGGTCAAATCCACTTGCTTAGCTCTGAAAGATCAAGTAAACATGCATGAAGGTGATTGTGCATCTACCTCCATTGTGGAAACCTCACCTCCAAGTACTTCACCTGTGTTTATACCAGTTATTAATCTCACACCTCCTCATCATTGTTGAAGCTCAAGACCAATGACAGAGCATAGAAGCACACCAAAGAAGTGGACACACAAGAAGAGGGAGCAAGTAGGGAGCTCCAAGAAGTACATGTCCAATTATCAGAAGAATCCCCTACAAAAATAGTGATTTTGATCACTCAAACCATTGTAAATATCATTTCACCTTTTTGCAACTCCATTTTGTGCAAGCCGAGGAGTCCTCGAGCTTGAGGAGTATTAGAACTATCATCCTACCAATTTTCATAATTTTTAGACTTTGTTTGAGCCCTCAAATAAGCCCTGGAACCTAATTTTTAACTAGGCCGGACACTAGGTCTGGACAGGACCAAAACTAGTCCAAAAACTATAAAAAGAGCTAGAGAGCTCATTTTTGGGGTTATCTTGTGAGAGAATATAGCTTTTGTAAGAGAACTCTTTGGCAATGGAAGCTTTCCATTGTTCCTTTCTTTGATCTTACTTTGTGCGTGTGTGTGTGTGTATGTGTGTGCATGTTTGTGTGCTTTCACTCATGGACTTGTGCCTTCACTTGCTCGTGGTCTTCATACCGGTCCTCACGTCTCCGCGGATTGACAAGTAAAGGAGGTGATGCTTACGCTTGAGCTACACCATATTTTGGCGCCGTTGCCGGGGAGAGAGCTTCGAGGACGAGTGTTGTGATGGTAAGATCGTAGATTTGCGACGTTGGAAGGTAAAAAAAACTGTCATTTTTGTTCATTTTCTGGTTTTTCTTCTTCATCTTCATCATCATCACCATCTCCATCTTCTTCCATCTTCTTCTTCATAGAAATTTCCTGTTTTTTAGTGCATTTTCATCATTTTCATACCATCTTTCATGCATTATTGTGCGAGGAGGGGTTAAGAAGTGCAAGAGAGTGCAAGTGTTGTGTTTTTTCATGATTTTCTGCACATACGGAGCTCGCCATTGCTCGGCGCTCAAAAATTCAAAGTTCCTGCCAAAAAACACGATTCTGTGATGAAAATCGCGATTCTATAGAAATTCAATTTTTTTTTGAAAATCGTGATTCTCTGTTTCCCGCCTAAAAGCCTTTTGAAAAGAACACGATTCTGTGGTCATTCTCAGAATCGCGATTATGTGGTTGTGCTCAAAATCGCGATTCTCACAAATCACGATTTTCAGCCAAAAACACGATTCTGAGAAAACACGATTCTGTGGTTGTGCTCAAAATCGCGATTCTCTAAATTTTTGGAAACCATGATTCTCTGAGACAAAATCACAATTCTCTAGAACACGATTCTCTAAGACGCGATTCTCACAAATCATGATTTTCAGCCAAAAACATGATTCTGAGAAAACACGATTCTGTGGTTGTGCTCAAAATCGCGATTCTCTAAATTTTTGGAAACCATGATTCTCTGAGACAAAATCACGATTCTCTAGAACACGATTCTCTAAGACACGATTCTCTAAAACACGATTTTCAAAAACACGATTCTCTGTTGGCAATCGTGATTTTCAGCCAAAAACACGATTCTGAGAAAACACGATTCTATGGTTGTGCTCAAAATCGCGATTCTCTAAATTTTTGGAAACCACGATTCTCTGAGACAAAATCGCGATTCTCTAAATTTTTGGAAACCACGATTCTCTGAGACAAAATCGCGATTCTCTAGAACACGATTCTCTAAGACACGATTCTCTAAAACACGATTCTCTGTTGGCAATCGCGATTTTCATGTCAAAAACACTATTCTGAGAAAACACGATTCTCTGCTCAAAATCACGATTCTCAACAACACGATTCTCTACTCAAAATCGCGATTCTCTAGAACACGATTCTCTAAAACACGACTTTGTGAACCACAATTCTGTGAACCACGATTCTGTGAACCACGATTCTGTGAACCACGATTCTGTGGACCACGATTGTGTGAAAACACGATTGTGTGAAAACACGATTCTGTGAACCACGATTCTGTGAACCACGATTCTCTGTTGGCAATCACGATTTTCAAAAACACAATCCTCTGCTCAAAATCGCGATTCTCAAAAACACGATTCTCTGCTCAAAATCGCGATTCTCACAAATCACGATTTTCACCCAAAAACATGATTTTGTGAAAACACGATTCTCTGATTTCACACAATTGGGATTCTCTGATTTCACACAATCGCGATTCTCTTGATTTCACAAAATCGCGATTCTCTTACAAAATCATGATTTTTCCACAACTGCCTGTTTTGACCCCAAGGAGCCTGATTTGACATAACTTTTTCATCCAAAGTTCATTTTTTGAGCTCTATAGCTCGTTGGAAAGCTCGTTTCGAATCCTACACGGTCTCAACAGTTTTTTATAAGAATAATGCGTTGATTTTCAAATAGGATAATTTGAAGTTGACCCTCACGTGAGACTAGGAACCCAAGGGAACTCCAAAGGATTTTTGAACCATACCAAGGGGAAAATTTGGACTCTTAACCAAAGCTTATGAACTTGAGATCTGGTAGACACCTAGACAAGGATAGACAAAGCATTAGATCTTCTCAGTCTAGTGTCAACCATACAGCTAAGTCTTGGGCACAACAACTAAGTGGTTGTCCTTACGTACTAAACGCAGACAAAAGTGACTCAGAAATGTCTTTTAGCATGGGGAAACCTGCAGGTAGCTCAGGAACTACCCATCTACAAACACCAGAAGGTCCCTATAAGACACAATTGGAATATATTCGGACCAACCGATTAGGTGCTCGCATCTATGAGGATGGCTTGCGGCGATCAGTGGTCCAACTCAAAAATCTAGATCAACCCTTTGGACTTGAACACCCGGTGGTCACGTTCGAAGAGGGTTCATACATTGATAAAATGTAGGACAAGGACCCTAGACTCCTAGAGGTAAGTCAGTTTTGACCAGAGATGATCACTCCAGACTGGATTCCTCAAGACAACAAAAGCATAGAACTATTCTTGAATAGAGAAATAGAGGAAGCCTTTTGGCGATTCAAGCGAGATCAACCTAGCCAATTGGGCATAGTCATCATCTACAAGTTCAAGGATCCAGAGATACCAGGCAAAGTTGTCTACCTGGACAACACATCAGAGAAGATGTTCTTGGTGACAGAACATGATAGACATGCATATACTTGGAAGATTGAATTGATTTTCCCTCCACCAAGATCCAATGTTTCCCATGGCCTCCAAGGATTAGGTTCATCTCAAGCTCATGAAGCCCAGAGAGAAAGAACTAGAGAGAGACCTGAGGTAAGTTTTGCACACATCGTGGGTAGGAATAGATCAGGATTTGAAAATGAAAGACCGGAAAGAGAGAGACATCAAGCACATAGGCAACAAAGAGATGAAAAAGATTTTCCATTGCCTAGACCCCGAGAGCACACAAGAACCCTTAGACCCACTCAAGTGATCAAGGCAATGAAGAATTACTTCGATGGGACAGGAGATCCTTATGATCATGTGGCCGAGTTCAAACAAGTGTTAAGAGCTGAACAAGTTGAGGATTTGTTCACCCAGTACGAGGCATTTGGTTTGACTCTTAAGGGCACTGCCCTAGCTTGGTTTCAACTACTAAGTAGTCGCAACTATCGCGACATAGGTCAGCTGCTAGACGAATTGATTGTAGAATTTTCCAAGAGTGGTATCAGGCATAACACATCATCCTTGATCCATAGTTTCAAGCAGACACCCCAAGAAATAGTGCGACTAGCAGGTAGAAGGTTCAGACAGTACCTAGAAAGATGCCCTACTACAGAGTTACCCACACCAGCCAAACAAGTGGCTTTGTTCTTAGATGGCTTACTGAGCACAAAGTTAAGATCATATGTGTACTTGAAAGAGCCTAGATCCATAGAAGAGTGTGTGCGGACATGCATTGACATAGAAGACAACTTGGGTGAGGAATTAGGACTATCCAAACTCTATCAAGATTCTGATAGTTCTACTAGTCATACTTCGAGAATCTCCAGGGAAATAGATGAGATAACTGAGCAAGTTGCCAAGAAGCTGGGAGTCCAAAATAGACAAACACAGACAGTCACCCCATTGAATCGATGTTATACTTACGGAGGCGACCACATGGCTAACGTATGCCCAATGCAAAACCAAAACATTAGAGAAAGGAATGCTCCATATTGCACTATTGAGAGAAAATACACAAACCACACGGCTCAAGATTGTCCCTACAATAGGCAGGCTGTTAGACAAACTTATCAGCAACCTTACCAATAAGGTAGGTATCAGAACCAATACCAACAGCCATATTATCGACCACAATAGCAATATCAGGCACAATATAGGCCACAACCAGTCTTGGGAAACCAACCACCAGCTCCTGCTAACGTGATTCCAGTCAAGTATGTTGTGGGAGAGGAAAATCCAAATAGGGCATTGGTGCCACTAACCCCATTGATACCAGATAATGATTCTCATGCTCATAGCTCTGACTACTCCCATGAAGGTAGTCCACAGAGTCACCTGAACATATTGAGATTTACCCGTATCAATATGAGGCACCACCTATGGAACAAAATTGGGAGCCTGAATACTCCAATGTCATGTACACCAATGCTAACCCTAGGCCCCAATTGAGACAAGTGAGACCACAAGCCCCTAGAGGCCTTGTTTCAGATGTCACGGTGACCATTTCCTTCGTGATTGTCCCCACCCACCATCTCCGAGTCAAGGTCAGGCTATCACAATACAAGCTTTTTGTCTTGAGTGTGGCAAGGACCATCTTCCCAGAGATTGTCCAAGAAACCCCTCCAGTGCACCCAAGATTACACCCATTAATGTGGTAGGCTTAGTGGCAGATTCAAGTGCCAGTAGTAGTAATGTTGCACCTATACAGGAAGTTACTAGGGCACAAGCATTAAAACAAGATAAACGAGCAGAACAATTAGAGTCAAGTGAATCAGGAGCAGGAAAACAAGAACCTAGAAAGATACCAGAGAGAAGGCCAATCGCAAGTGGAATAAAAAGTTATTGGAAATAGAATAAAGCTTGAAAGAAGCAAAAACAAATATAGATGACATTGCAACTCAAAGCCCCTCGCATGCCAAAGCTCCATCTACTCCACCTCATTCCACCCCAGCACCCATTGTAAATAGACCACGACCAGGGTCTGTTCTTGCAGATCCAACACCAGAAGGCTTGGACATGATGTTCAAGGCTTACCAGGCTCGACTCCAAGAAGGGCCTACAGCTGCAAACCTAGACAAGAGCTACCCTAGAGCAGATTTAGAGATTGAATGAATGAGAATGTGCATGAAAATGGTAGAACAGGCTCAAGCTATACTCGAGACTAGTCAAAAGTTCAATTAGACAAACTCTATCAAATCGGATTTGTATTTCCAGGGCTTACTAGAAAGATTAGAGTAGTTGGTAAACAAACCACAAGTTTCTTTACCTCCATAGGCTCAACCAGTTATTGAAAGAGGAAGCTCACCACCAACGGGAGCTTATGTTCCTAATTCCACGGATGCTAGAATACCTCCTTCAATTCAACAGTACTCTCAAGAGTTCTTGCAAGAAATACAAGAAGAGAAATGGGCCAAGGAGAAGGGTAATTCCCCTCCTATTCCTGAGATTGATGATCTTCATGATCAATTTCCCCAAGACATTCCATGCATTTACGAAGATCAAGTGGAGCAACAAGAAGACGAAAGGTTAGATTTTGAATCTAATACCTTAGAAGAACTACCTCAATTTCCAGGCCCATGGGAATCTGAATCTCTTCAGATCTGAGCTCCCACAATATTGGTAAGAAATGAAGACTCTGTGGTTGCAAGGAACACTGATGTCATAAAGAAAACTAAGGTTCAATGTCACCTCACTGTAGAAGAGCTTCTCAAAGCAAAACTTGAGATATGGAATCATGTGAAGGATCATGTCCCAGAACTTGAGTCCAATATGCCAAAAGCAGGCTCTAAGCAAAAAGTACCAGAGATACCTCTAGAGAAAATAGGGGACATGTGTGAGGGTGAAGAGGGTAATACTTATCTTCCAATCACCTACCAAGGTTACACAACCAAAGCAATCATAGATTCAGGTGCTGGTGTTGCTACCTCCTTGTGGAAGCAATGGGGCAAACCCACATTAAGATCAACTAGAATGAAGCTTCAAATGGCCAACTGTCATTTTGAAAGACCTCTAGGATTGCTCGAAGGGATAACTCTAACCACTTGTGGTGTGGAGTTTGAGCACACATTTGCTATATGTGACTTTGAGAAAAATAATGTTTATGAGATGACCCTAGGAAGACCCTTCCTACGACAATTGCAAATAGTACAGGATTGGGGAACCAACTCCTTGTACTTGCAGCACTTAGGGGTCACCACCAAGGTCAATTTGAAGGATTACTCCTTCAGAGATGTACCACCCCTACAGTGGAATCCTATCCACAAAGCAAAAGAAGATTCTATCTCTGTGCATTCTGAAAGTTCACCTGATCCATCATGGCTGCATGAAGATACTCATTTGTGGATGTGCAAGGTCGCAGAGGAAGAGGAAAAATGTTTAAAGGCAAGAGAAGAAGGAACTTCACCAGGAGATAGACCAGTTAGAGACCCATCCTACAGATCGATGATCTTTCCAGATAAGGAATTTGAGCCTCATGGATGGCCAGAAATCTTAGCCACCATGGACATTGCTGTCAATGAAGAACAGTGGACACCTCATTCTGATGAGGAGGGTTATGATATTTCAGTGTTCATGTGTCAGCCCTTGCTAGAAGAATGTGACCCTAGTGATGTCATAGAAGAAGAAGAGAATGATGATGATCTAGAGTCCATTGTGATGGATAGTTGCTTTAACTCAGAGAAGCACTATTTAGAAGATGTAAGCGTGTTTAACCAAAAAGAAGAAGAACCTTTCACAAGCATTAAAACGGTAAATTCAAAGGATGGAAGTGAGAGCAGTCAAAAGAAAAAGAAAAGAAAAGCAGTGAAACCAGAAGAGGAGGAATCATTGTTTGAAGTACCAGAAAACTTCAAGAAATATGAAGTTGACGACCGCAAAATTTTGGTATGCATGCCTAAGAGAGAGGCCATCATAGGAGAATCATATGATAATAAAGAAAAGACCAAGAAAATTGTAGTGACCATTGAAGAGAATGAGGAGAAATGCACATATATAGGAGATGACCTAAGTGCAAGAGAAGAAATGGAGCTCGTAGCTCTATTAAGGGAATATAGGGATGTGTTTGCATGGCACTATAGAGACTTGAAAGGGGTAGATCCAAGAATTTGCTCTCATACTATCCCCATGACCGCTGATGCCAAGCCCACCAAACACAAGCCCTACACATATAATGATACATATGCAGCCAAAATAAAAGAAGAAATTGATAGGTTGATTGAAGCTGGATTCATCTATGAGATTGAGCATACTAAATGGGTGTCCCCCATTGTAGTGGTGCCCAAGAAGAACGGAAAGTTGCGAGTGTGTATTAACCTTAAAAAAGTTAATGCTGCTACGATCAGAGATAGTTATCCACTTCCAATCACGGAACACCTATTGGAGCGTTGTGGAGGTGATCGCAATCCGGGTGGATCGGGTCCGGTCGTGGCACACACAGGGTGTATGAAGCTAATGAATGTTGGAAGGTTTAAAGATGTGAAGGTGAAATTAATGTTGAGTATGGAGATGAGAGAGATGTTGAAATGATTATGGGAATAGGAATGTAGGAGTGCAAGTTAGATTTATGAACATGAATGATAAGAATGAAAGAGAACCATACATACGAATGAAATTTGGAAGGAAGAATGGTCCATTGAAGGAGCTTCTTAAACACTTCCTAATTCCAATCCATATGCATAGTTTTCTTTGGATGATATGTATGCATGACGAGAATAGATGGAACCCTTACACATAAACCAGTTTCGAAAGGAAGAATGGTCCAATATTGGAGCTTCTTATACACTTTCAGAAACTAATCAATATGTATGGGTATGTATGGATTATATGCATGCAAGTGAATTATGATGATAGAGTTTACTCACAAGCTCAAAGAAACATCCTCACTGGTTCAACGCAATACTGCGGAGCCTTCTCAAACATAGAAGAAATAGAAGACATGTAAAATTACTTAAGAGACTGAGAGAGGTGACAAGAGACAAGTGACAAGTGACATGAATTAAAAGAATTTGAATTAAGTTACATGTAAAAGATCGTCGTGGTACGTCATGCTAAGCAGTCTACTGATCAAAGGTGGTTCCGACCCTCAAACCATGACAGTTCAACCGAATGTCACACGTAAGAAGGTGAGTTCCACTCCAGTGACCCTATGTCTGTCTAGGCTCGTAACGTCTATCTAAAGAAGTCTAAGACTCAATAATATCAGCTCTAACTCACTCACACGCTCCACCGAGGGTGAGTCAAGATAGAGATGCTGGTTTCAAGAGCCTATCCTAGATTGGAGTTCTAACTTAAATTTGAAACTATGTTCTATACTCATACTAGCTCACCTTGGATCCTCACTCGCTCAACCGAGGGTGATCGTCTCAAGGAAACCGTAAGCTAGCATGAGCCCTATGGATGCCTAACCATGATGCTCTAGGAGTTTGGAGGGGGGTTTATATAGTTTTTTGAATGAATTTGGGCCCTTGGATCTAGAGAAATCAACTCTCAACTCTAGGATCACTACTTTTGATTACAACCATTTGATTAATCAAATCAATGGCTTGGAATTGTTCTTTCTATCAAATCTAATGTAAAGGAGTGAAATTTAGGCGCCCTCATTCTCCACCATTGGATCTGGGGATGATCTGGATCGTCGGATCAGTGCTGACATCAATTCGGATAAGATAAGCCACTATTTTTGGAGAAATGCTGCATTATTGATCTTTGATTGTAAAAAAGGTCTTCTTTTATGGGAAAACTCGTGGATCCTCCTTCCTTTATGCTTTAGTGCATCTCCACCCTTGAATATGTGCTCATCTTGACCGTACAACATGGTTCAATCATATTCTGCCATGTGGCAGCCCTTCAAGCCTTCAATTTTCTTATACTAGAAAACTGCGGTAATCCTGAAAACTGGTCTTTGTACTCTTTGACCCTCCAAATAGGCTTTGATGAAGATGAAACTTTGTAGGACTATGTTCCCAAAGATCTCCTTCAGGAATATGCAGAAAAAACTCCCATCTGAATCTAACTTGTACAAGTTTGACTACATTTGGAAGCTTGCAAGGTGGCATTAAGGTGTCTAGGAAGCTCGGATAGCCTTGAAACTTTATACAAATATGTAGCCACATATGGTCTTTATACATGCCAAACCATATGGCTAACATAAATTTCTATACAAGAATTTGTAGGGTCAAACTAGAAAAATTACATCTTTACAAAATGAACATAGCATATCAATGTACTACCAAATCCATTTTCTGCTGAAATTTGGGCTGTAGACTGCCTTTGAAAATCTTTACAAGTATATGGATTTTCATCTAATTTGGTGACAATGAAATTTTTGCCCTAATTTCCCAACTTTGACCAGCTTTGACCGCTACCATGGACTTTCTTGATTTCTTTGAAACTTTGTATGTGAGCTTCCTTTGACATCCTTGATGCATCCTGGAATTCTCGGGGAATTCCGACTACCTTCACCAAATATGTTTTTTGTAGGCCTTCACAAGTGAGAGAGGAGAGAAAATCTCAACGACATTCGCCCCCACTAAACCTGCGATTCCTCCGGAAGCGCCACTCTAGCATCTGTGAAAAACAAAATGTTCCAGGCATCAAATTCTTTTATAGGCAACATAAAAAACATGGAAGGAAAATTGATTATATGCATGAATCAATAGGTAACGTGACATGAAGCAAAATTTGCATGAAAGAAAGAATTGAAACAGGCAACATGAATATGCATGAACAAATAGGCAACATATATGCAAGTGAACAAGCAACATTGGCAACAAGAAAGAAAAAAAAAAGAAGCATCAATATGAAGTGGAAGTGGATGTATTGAGTCGTTTTAAGCATCAGTTCCTCTCATCTTGAAGATAATTTTGTACCTTTTTCATAAAGCAATCTACCTTAAATATGATTATGAACAAAGATTTAGGATTTTCAAGAGACATCTTTCATCTTTAGCTTATTTTAGATCAACTCCTTTCCTACATAAATATGAATATGCTCTTTCTCTAATAACATGCAAGGAAATCTAACTAAACTCCACTAATGCATAAATCTGCCTATATAGCCCGTGATTTATTCTACTATGCCTCTTTATCCTCCTTTGGCTTGCTCTTTTTTTTTTGATGATGATGATGATTCGGTAACTTTATGGTTACGATCACTTTTTTGGGGTGGAAGAAAGTGTAAACTTCTTGGTAACATGTAGCAACCTTTTTTTTTTTTTTTTGATGACGGGGAAAAATTAAACCCCGATACAAGGTACAACCATTTTTTAAGAACAGTCGTTTAAACTCCGATACAAGTGCTGTGAGATGGACTAAGGATGTAGAAACATGCAATAGCAGGAGCTAGGATTTCAACAATTATGCTTTCGATACAGGATACATATGCATGTTTATATATGAAAGTCTTGTCACCAAAATAAACCTCCAAATCTACATGCCCTATCTTTCCACAATCCTAGATTATAAACAATTTCTTGGTAGATAAGTTACTACTTAAGATAAAATTTTACACAAGTAGAGAAATCATCATTTGCCTTTTTTGACTCAAGTGATGTGGATATGCAATGTGATGCAAAGATTGAAAAAAACATGCATGAAACAAGCATGGAAAAAAATAGAATGAACTTGAAAAAAAAACAAAGCAACATGAACTTGAAAAATTAATGATATTTTTATACTTTTTTTTTTAATTCCTTTTTTTTATTTTTTATTTTTTATTTTTTTATTTTTAACATGGATACTCCCGTTTATGAATCGGCCTCATTGTTTTCATCTTCTTCAATGTCCTCATCCAAAATGTACTCGTCATTATCACGTTTCTTGAATAGATTTATCCTTTTACCTGCAATCAAAGTTTTTAGTGCAACACCATTTAATTCACAAAGAGCATACGTACCATTGTTGTTGACTTTTGATACAATGTATGGCCCAAACCACCGTTGAGTGAGATTTTTGCGTGCATCATATTGAGAGTCAAATGTACTATCATAAATGAGCACCCAATCTCCTACTTCAATTGGCTTAGGACGCAATCGATGAGTTTTATCAAAATAATGCTTGTTCTTCATTCTAGATTCTCTTAATTTTTCAACAGCATCATCAAGTCTTAATTTACCTTGTTCTAACTGTTTAATACGCAAACTCAAAAAATCATCAGTAGACATGTTTTCAGACCAAGGCAAATTTGACCATGCAGAAATATGAGACTGAATTGGAAACAATGGTTTTTGACAGTACATGAGTTCAGCAGGCATATATCCAGTAGTACGTGTGCATGTCATTCTATCTGCCCAAAGTGCAAAAGGTAAGAATTTAGGCCATTGTTTGATGTCACCATTACATGCTTTAGATATGGCTTTCACAATAGGTGGATGCCCTCTCTCTATTTTACCATTGGCCTCTGGGTTATATGCAGTAGTGAGAGACAAACGAATACCGTGACGCTCAAAGAACTCTTTAGCTTCTCTCGCATTTAACTCTCCACGATCGGCAACTACTTTCTCTATGTACCCAATGCGACTTATGACATCTTCAAGCAAGAATTTGCAAACATTGTAAGTGGTCTTAGATCGTAGTGCACATCCCTCTACATGATTAGTTAAGTCTTCTCTTGCAAGTACAATGTAACGCATTTTGTCGATACCTTTAGGCATAGTTACAAGATCTACTACCCACTTGTAGTGAATACAAGGTGGATAAGTAGGATGCAAGGGATCTCTATGTTTGACTGATGAATGAAGTTGACAAGTAGAACATGTAGAAACATAGCTACTAATGTCAACATACATCCTAGGCCAATAATAGGTACTTCTAATTTTTTCATATGTTCCAAAAAATCCTTTATGACCGGCCCATAATGTCTCATGCATTTCCTTCATTACTTGCAATTGAAGACCTCGTTTTCCTAGGACTCTTTGTGGATTCTTAACCTTACCCTTAGCATGTCTCCAAAGATAACCATTACATAGGAAAAAGTTATAAGCTCGTTTCCTAATGTTACGGAATCTATTCGTAGTCCAGCTAGGTAATGGTTGTAGTCTACTGAGATACTTTCCTATGTCTCTCCATTCATCTTCGTACTCAGACTCATGAAATTTCTCATACTCATATATATGTGGAACATAGTCAACTAAATTCACATTCTTTATTAGATCACTTTCAAGATCATCATCAAATCTAGCTCTCGATAAGATATCAGCAACTGAGTTTGACTTACCTGAAATATGAACTAACTCAGGATTTATGAACTTAATATATGAGATCCATCTAAGCATGGCTATATCAGGAGATGAACAATTGGCTATCATTCCAATGAGAGGCAAACAATCAGTCTCAAATTTGACATTTGCACCAATGAAATATTCTTTGTCTGTTTTCAAAGCTGTTACCATACCCCATAGTTCTCGTTTGATTTGTGGATATTTTCGTTGTGTTTCATGTAGAATTTTGGCACCAAACCTAATTGCATATCTATTCCCTTCAATATCATCTTGACTTATGACCCAACCTATACCAATAGGACTTGTATCAACAGTCAATATAATAGGTTTGTTAGCAGAATAGTCTACACGCTTAAGGATGGGAGCTTCAAGCAATAATTTCTTCAATTTACGCATAGCCTGAGTGTGTTTGTCAGTCCAAATAAATTTTTGTTTCTTCCTCAACAAGTCATAAAGACAATCAGCAACATGAGCAAAGTGTGGGATCCAAATAACATAAAAGATGCAAGCACCAAGAAATCTACGTACCTCACTCACGTTGTTACATGTTTCAGAAATCTTGCTAATGGCATCAACTTTTTGTGGGTATGGCTTTCGACCATAATGGCCACATAAATGTCCAACAATAAGCACCTCGTTGACACCAAAAACAGATTTCTCTATGGAAAATGTGAGACCTACCTCTTCAAATCGTTGAAATATTCTTTCACAATCAGAGATATGGTCAAGAACAAATTTACGACATCCAGATGAATCTACAGTAATGTCCTTTACACGTTCCTCACTCCCTTTAATTGGAATATCATCAATGAATGGCATAGTTATATGAGGGATAAAATCATGTAAGACCATATTCATAGCACTCATCATATGAGCCACAGAATTAGTCGCTCCTTGAGGTAAAGTACACATTCGCACTAAGCCTAAAGGAGTTTTCATTGTGGTTATGTCACGACTATCAATTGCTAATTGGAATTGGTCATATCCCGAATATAAATCACCCATTGAATAGATAGAATGTCTTGAAAATGATTCAGCAAATTCATCTACAATGGGTCCTGTTCCTACATTCCTTATGGTGACTTTATTGACGGGTTGGAGATCTTGAATAAAACGTAGTTTCCCATTCTTTTTAGGCACAGTGAACCATCTGTTTGAGTAAGGTGCAAAAGATGGCTCTAAAATTCTCATGTTTATCTTCTCCTTAAGTAGTTTCATTAGCTTAGGTAAGTGAGCCTTTGGAACAGGTATAGGACGAAGATTCCATGGAATATGTGGAATAGTAAAGATTATCATGGGTGCAACTAGCTTAGGATCTACACAACCAATCTCATGAGGATACATAGTAAAGGCTTTTCCATGGCTACGTATGACTCTCTCAAATTTATCTCTCTCTGCTGGCAAAAGAAAGTCATCATCTCTACCAATTTTCACTTGTTTGATTGTCTCATCCGTGAATTTATGTCCTATGTTTTTCTTATCCCGAAGGATTGGATCATTTTTCACATCAATAATTTTTTCATTACTTCCTTGAGGTAATGGTTGAGCTATGGGTTTGATTTTTTTGTCTACAGTTTTGTACTTTGTTTCAACTAAGGCATCATGTGTTTGATTAAATTTTGAGCACTTGTCAACATTGAAAGCATACTCTTGGATTAGAGCATACTCATCAAGGGAAGAAAGAAGAATAATATGGGAATTAGAATTTTGTTGAAGACATAACTCTAACTCCTCAAGAGTAGAGAAACAATGAGATGTCTCAATCACATGCTCAATGTTCTCATCATGTTCCATGATTTTGTTGTTTTTATAATTTTTTTGGGTTTTTTGGATAAAAGACTTGGACAATTGACTCTTATGAAGAAAATCTAATCTAGAATGTGGAAAACAAAGTGACAAACTATTGTACATGTTGGTTGGATGCGAGATGTCAAAACAATATCCACTATTGTCCCGCTCAACAATGGATTCTATCCGAAATTTTGATCATATGTAGCTCCAAACATGAATCGAGGTGCACAATCACTACAAGCATGCTCATGACCCTGAGTAACAATAGGTTTCTTTCTAATTGACAATCGATTCCTAGGATGATTCACTCCTACCGTCATGACTTGAAGTGATTGCATTCCATCCTTAGACTTAAATCTAGCATAGGTAGACCCATCATCCATGGCTTTAGTTTCCATACGACTCTCACAAATAAAGGGTTGACCTAAGAGAACTTCATAGGAGCAATTATCTTGAATAAAAAAGTGAAACTCTTCTGTGATTCCTCCTATGGATATGGGCACACTAGCACAAGCTCCATACAGGGTACCTACACCATTATCTGCAGTTCTCATCCGCCATCCACAATCTTTATCTATGGGCCATCGAAACTTATCATAGACTTCTCTTGAAATCACATTGATTTCGGAGCCGGAATCTACTAATGCATTTACAGTGATAGTGTTCTTATCATTTCCTATTTTAACATGCATCTCTGATGTACCTCTAGACCAAAATGTTCTTTTAAAGTGACTTTCAGGATTGTTTTCATGATTTTCATGGTCAGGTTGAATAGGTCCTAAGAAATTTTTATTAACATTTACTTCATCATCATCAAAGTCCTCTTCATCAGATTCATCAAAGTTTAAGGCTTCATTCATAGCTTGATCTTGATCTAGAGAATCTTGCATCTCAGTATCTAGATTAAGCGGAAACCTCTTCCTTTTAATTAGGCCGATATAGTTATCTTTAAAAACAGGCTTTGCAATAGAGAAAACTTGTTCTAAAGACATAGTCACTTGACTCTTAAGCAAAATATCATCTAAAATCTCCATAGGATCTATTTTTCTCTCAATTTCTGAAATCAAGATGGCTTTAGGTTTTCTCTTTGGTTTCTTTTGTTTTTGCTCAGGATCTTGTTTTTGTTCATGTTCTCGTGTTTGGTCTTCAGTTTGTTTTGATTGTTCTTGTTTATCTAAAGGCTTTGGTTCTATTTTTCTTTGCTTTTTCTTCTTCCCTTTTTGTTTCTCCTCTTGTTTTTGTTCATTGGGTTCCGATTCTTGTTTTTTATCTTTGGATTGTGATGTTTCTCCTTGCTCTATGATTGTTTCTATTCCCTCTGAGGTTTGTTTTCGAGTCACTCTTCTTTCACTAGGCTCAGCTTCATCTCTTTTTCGTTTTGCTTCTACATTGGATATGTGAGAAATAAGAGATTGATCTTCTATTGGTGATTCCCAAGCCGTTATTCTCCTAATCTCGTCTCGTGCTCTTACTAAAGCCTCTATGGAAAAATCACCTTCCTTTGTGGGTTTACTTGATTCCACTTGTTCATCAAGAGCTTCTAGTTTCACTCCTCTAGTTCCTACATCCGTTATGGTTATATTTTCATAGTGTTTTTTCATGCCTCCCTTACCATAATTTCCTTGCAAAGGTAGCCTAGATCGATAGTCACAGATTTTCTTGTCTATGTCTATTACTAGTCGTTGCTCCTTAGCATCCTTCAATAGTTCGCAATCTCTCAAAAAGTGCTCTAAAGAATCACACCAAGGACACCTACGAGGGCCACACACAAAACCATTTGGATTTTGAGGATTTTGATTAACTTGTGGTGGGAAATTTTGAAATTGAGGATTTTGTTGATATGGTATTGCTTGAACAGGATAATTAGGATTTTGATAAGGCAATTGATGTATTTGAGGAGCTTGGGGAGCAACATGTGGTACTTGAGGTGCAAGAGGAGTTTCCATATTATACGGTTGATGATTTTGAAAATTTTGATTTTGAGGATTTTGAAAAGCTATTTGTGAAGCTTGAGGATACATGTTTTGATACATTTGAGGATTTTGCACATGAGGATGAGGACTTTGCATTGGAGGAACTTGATATGCGTGAGTAGGAGCTACTTGTGGATTTTGCTTGGTAGCTATAACATGTGGATTAGGCTCTTGAAAAGTCATTGGGTTCATTTGATTTTGGAAAGTTTTGGTGTAATTAGATTGTAAAGCATCTATAGTCTTGGCCAAATTGGATTGTGTAGCAATAAGACTTTCCATGTGCTTAGTGAGAATATCCACTTGAGATTGTTCAACTACACTTTTATTTGGCTCTACTTTAAAACCTTGAGTAGGCTCCATCATTTGAGGAATAGGAGTAGAGTCAAAAAGCATAGCATGGGATTGTTCTCTAAATTGCTCCTTAATTTGTGGAAGGCTAGCTTGAGGAAGACTAGTTTGCTCATAAAGCATGGATTGTCTTTGATGTCTATGGGCTACAGCCTCTACTACTTTACGCACTTTTTGCCAATTGTCAGTAAGACCATAGCGCTTATCTGGTTCTTCTAATCGCCGTTCAACTTTCCTACGAGTTTCAGGATGAAGAAGCTTAAGAAAATTGATCACAAGATCAGGTTCCAAAGTTATCTTATCCTCATCAGGAAGTTGTTCATAGCGTCTAATATACTCATTTTGTAAGTGAGTAATAGAGCTACTAGGCTTTGGAGAATTGACCCATCGTAAGAATCCATCTCGATTATGTTGGCTATAATCTTCAAGATAGAATTCTTTGAGCATCTCCTTTCTAAAATCACTCCAAGGAAGACTATCATATTGAGTGACACGGTTTATGATAGAGCTATCAACAATTCGTTCAAAGAATGATATCAAAAGATCTTCAGGAAGACCAAAAATCTTAGCTTGCTCTTCAAACAAATCTAAGTAGCTTGTGATGTTGATGCCATTGAATTTTCCCTTCTCTCTCAACATAGAAGAGACTATTCTTTGGCCTTGTTTCGCAACAATAAGGGATTTTTGAATCCTTCCTCCATCTTATGTGAATAAGCAAGTGATGCACGATGCTCTAGATCTCTCACAAATGTGTTTACTTCGCGACGAAGATGTGCACGATACTGTGAGAAATCCAGTGCAACACTCAAGAATGATGATGATGATATGATGAGGATGAAAAATATGAAACAAAGGATATGGATCACAACCTCCCAACAAGATCAGAAGCAAATGCCACGAAGCGTTTCACGTCGGGTTCAAATGTGGAGGTGATCGCAATCCGGGTGGATCGGGTCCGGTCGTGGCACACACAGGGTGTATGAAGCTAATGAATGTTGGAAGGTTTAAAGATGTGAAGGTGAAATTAATGTTGAGTATGGAGATGAGAGAGATGTTGAAATGATTATGGGAATAGGAATGTAGGAGTGCAAGTTAGATTTATGAACATGAATGATAAGAATGAAAGAGAACCATACATACGAATGAAATTTGGAAGGAAGAATGGTCCATTGAAGGAGCTTCTTAAACACTTCCTAATTCCAATCCATATGCATAGTTTTCTTTGGATGATATGTATGCATGACGAGAATAGATGGAACCATTACACATAAACCAGTTTCAAAAGGAAGAATGGTCCAATATTGGAGCTTCTTATACACTTTCAGAAACTAATCAATATGTATGGGTATGTATGGATTATATGCATGCAAGTGAATTATGATGATAGAGTTTACTCACAAGCTCAAAGAAACATCCTCACTGGTTCAACGCAATACTGCGGAGCCTTCTCAAACATAGAAGAAATAGAAGACATGTAAAAATACTTAAGAGACTGAGAGAGGTGACAAGAGACAAGTGACAAGTGACATGAATTAAAAGAATTTGAATTAAGTTACATGTAAAAGATCGTCGTGGTACGTCATGCTAAGCAGTCTACTGATCAAAGGTGGTTCCGACCCTCAAACCATGACAGTTCAACCGAATGTCACACGTAAGAAGGTGAGTTCCACTCCAGTGACCCTATGTCTGTCTAGGCTCGTAACGTCTATCTAAAGAAGTCTAAGACTCAATAAAATCAGCTCTAACTCACTCACACGCTCCACCGAGGGTGAGTCAAGATAGAGATGCTGGTTTCAAGAGCCTATCCTAGATTGGAGTTCTAACTTAAATTTGAAACTATGTTCTATACTCATACTAGCTCACCTTGGATCCTCACTCGCTCAACCGAGGGTGATCGTCTCAAGGAAACCGTAAGCTAGCATGAGCCCTATGGATGCCTAACCATGATGCTCTAGGAGTTGGGACGGGGGTTTATATAGTTTTTTGAATGAATTTGGGCCCTTGGATCTAGAGAAATCAACTCTCAACTCTAGGATCACTACTTTTGATTACAACCATTTGATTAATCAAATCAATGGCTTGGAATTGTTCTTTCTATCAAATCTAATGTAAAGGAGTGAAATTTAGGCGCCCTCATTCTCCACCATTGGATCTGGGGATGATCTGGACCATCGGATCAGTGCTGACATCAATTCGGATAAGATAAGCCACTATTTTTGGAGAAATGCTGCATTATTGATCTTTGATTGTAAAAAAGGTCTTCTTTTATGGGAAAACTCGTGGATCCTCCTTCCTTTATGCTTTAGTGCATCTCCACCCTTGAATATGTGCTCATCTTGACCGTACAACATGGTTCAATCATATTCTGCCATGTGGCAGCCCTTTAAGCCTTCAATTTTCTTATACTAGAAAAGTGCGGTAATCCTGAAAACTGGTCTTTGTACTCTTTGACCCTCCAAATAGGCTTTGATGAAGATGAAACTTTGTAGGACTATGTTCCCAAAGATCTCCTTCAGGAATATGCAGAAAAAGCTCCCATCTGAATCTAACTTGTACAAGTTTGACTACATTTGGAAGCTTGCAAGGTGGCATTAAGGTGTCTAGGAAGCTCCGATAGCCTTGAAACTTTATACAAATATGTAGCCACATATGGTCTTTATACATGCCAAACCATATGGCTAACATAAATTTCTATACAAGAATTTGTAGGGTCAAACTAGAAAAATTACATCTTTACAAAATGAACATAGCATATCAATGTACTACCAAATCCATTTTCTGCTGAAATTTGGGCTGTAGACTGCCTTTGACAATCTTTACAAGTATATGGATTTTCATCTAATTTGGTGACAATGAAATTTTTGCCCTAATTTCCCAACTTTGACCAGCTTTGACCGCTACCATGGACTTTCTTGATTTCTTTGAAACTTTGTATGTGAGCTTCCTTTGACATCCTTGATGCATCCTGGACTTCTCGGGGAATTCCGACTACCTTCACCAAATATGTTTTTTGTAGGCCTTCACAAGTGAGAGAGGAGAGAAAATCTCGACGACATTCGCCCCCACTAAACCTGCGATTCCTCCGGAAGCGCCACTCTAGCATCTGTGAAAAACAAAATGTTCCAGGCATCAAATTCTTTTATAGGCAACATAAGAAACATGGAAGGAAAATTGATTATATGCATGAATCAATAGGTAACGTGACATGAAGCAAAATTTGCATGAAAGAAAGAATTGAAACAGGCAACATGAATATGCATGAACAAATAGGCAACATATATGCAAGTGAACAAGCAACATTGGCAACAAGAAAGAAAAAAAAAAGAAGCATCAATATGAAGTGGAAGTGGATGTATTGAGTCGTTTTAAGCATCAGTTCCTCTCATTTTGAAGATAATTTTGTACCTTTTTCATAAAGCAATCTACCTTAAATATGATTATGAACAAAGATTTAGGATTTTCAAGAGACATCTTTCATCTTTAGCTTATTTTAGATCAACTCCTTTCTTACATAAATATGAATATGCTCTTTCTCTAATAACATGCAAGGAAATCTAACTAAACTCCACTAATGCATAAATTTGCCTATATAGCCCGTGATTTATTCTACTATGCCTCTTTATCCTCCTTTGGTTTGCTCTTTTTTTTTTTTTGATGATGATGATGATTCGGCAACTTTATGGTTACGATCACTTTTTTGGGGTGGAAGAAAGTGTAAACTTCTTGGTAACATGTAGCAACCTTTTTTTTTTTTTTTTTTTGATGACGGGGAAAAATTAAACCCCGATACAAGGTACAACCATTTTTTATGACGGAGAACAGTCGTTTAAACTCCGATACAAGTGCTGTGAGATGGACTAAGGATGTAGAAACATGCAATAGCAGGAGCTAGGATTTCAACAATTATGCTTTCGATACAAGATACATATGCATGTTTATATATGAAAGTCTTGTCACCAAAATAAACCTCCAAATCTACATGCCCTATCTTTCCACAATCCTAGATTATAAACAATTTCTTGGTAGATAAGTTACTACTTAAGATAAAATTTTACACAAGTAGAGAAATCATCATTTTCCTTTTTTGACTCAAGTGATGTGGATATGCAATGTGATGCAAAGATTGAAAAAAACATGCATGAAACAAGCATGAAAAAAAAATAGAATGAACTTGAAAAAAAACAAAGCAACATGAACTTGAAAAATTAATGATATTTTTATACTTTTTTTTTTAATTCCTTTTTTTTATTTTTTATTTTTTATTTTTTTATTTTTAACATGGATACTCCCGTTTATGAATCGGCCTCATTGTTTCCATCTTCTTCAATGTCCTCATCCAAAATTTACTCGTCATTATCACGTTTCTTGAATAGCTTTATCCTTTTACCTGCAATCAAAGTTTTTAGTGCAACACCATTTAATTCACAAAGAGCATACGTACCATTGTTGTTGACTTTTGATACAATGTATGGCCCAAACCACCGTTGAGTGAGATTTTTGCGTGCATCATATTGAGAGTCAAATGTACTATCATAAATGAGCACCCAATCTCCTACTTCAATTGGCTTAGGACGCAATCGATGAGTTTTATCAAAATAATGCTTGTTCTTCATTCTAGATTCTCTTAATTTTTCAACAGCATCATCAAGTCTTAATTTACCTTGTTCTAACTGTTTAATACGCAAACTCAAAAAATCATCAGTAGACATGTTTTCAGACCAAGGCAAATTTGACCATGCAGAAATATGAGACTGAATTGGAAACAATGGTTTTTGACAGTACATGAGTTCAGCAGGCATATATCCAGTAGTACGTGTGCATGTCATTCTATCTGCCCAAAGTGCAAAAGGTAAGAATTTAGTGAAGGGGTTTGGAGTGCAGAAGAAGAGGAAGGAGGAGATGGAACGAGAGAGAAGAGAGGAGAGACGCGCGGATATGCGTGGGAGCCTCGAAACCCACATAATGATCTCTCTTGAGGCAATGCTCTATATATGATGTATATATATGAATATGGGGGTAAGGTCACATGACCCTTACATCCCCAACAATCTCCCACTTAAGGGTCAATGTGACCATAAGTGGTAACATATACAAAGAATGATGTAGGACTATACAATAATGTACAGGAAGAGTCTGGATCTCTACCCATACCAGATCAGCCTACACCAACTGCCTCGAACAAGGTGTATCCATGCACCTCAAACTGCTCTAGACTCATATCAACAAGAGCCGAGCTCATATATGACTGACACAAGAACTGATGAAGTTCCTGCAAAGCTCCCACTCGCTCTATGCCTGTGTCAATCATCGAACGACTGACAACTCCAAGTGCAAATGCTCCAATAGCAACTGCAATGTCTGGTCTCGAGCATAACAACTCGTACATCAGACTCCCGAATGCTGACGAAACATGTGCTATCCTGGCTAACCTAAGCATGTCAGCCATGCCTCTATCCAAGGCATCCAAAGCACCATCGTCAAGACCAACATGTCCTGACATATCTATGTCAACATCTGGCATGAGCGAATCCAAGAATGACTGCATAATTGCTGACTCCTCAGCATCTAAATCAGCCATGCTTACAACCAAGGATGTATCTAGCTGTGCATCATGAGAGCTAATATGCTCTACCATACACTGTGTATCATGAGAGCTATCGTGCTCTACCACACCAAGTGTATCATCATGCTCCATATGAGCTAAATGCACAACATCAACACCAAGATCAAACTGATGATCACACTCTAACTGAGTATCATCACAATGCTCTACATGAGCATCCACATCATGCTCTAAAGCATCCAACTGATCATCCAAAGTGTGCTCCATATGAGCATCCATATGATCAACCAAACCATGCTCTATATAAGCATCATGAGCATCCAAAACGTGCTCTACATGTGCATCCATCTGAGCATCTAAATCATGCCATACATGTGCATCAAGAATGTCCATAGACCTATCTATAGATCGACAAAATGAGACATGACGAGTTTCATATCGCACATAAGGCTGAACTCCCACTGAGACGAGACTGTCTCTCACATGAAGTACCTGCAGTGGATACCTGTGCCCAATCCTAGCACCTCTGACAAGCGTAAGCTGTCCCAACTGCAACTGAAAATGATGCTCACCAAGGAATGCATAACATGTGCTCTCCTGTAACTGGCTAACTGAAATCAAGCTCGTAGGGAATGAAGGCACATAACGTACATGTCTGAGCATAAGTGATGCTCCACTAGGTAGCATAAGACATACATCTCCTGCACCCTCAATATCATATGTCGTACCATCAGGCAACTGCACACATCCACGACTCTCACCTGAGAATCGACAAAACCACTCACGATGTGGAGTAACATGAAAACTGGCTAATGCATCAAGCAACCAAGCCATATGTGTGCTATCTAATGAGCAAGAGGAATCATGAGATGAACCATAGGAGAAAGTGATATCTCCATCACTAGCATAATCAACTGCCATAGAATCTCCTGAAACCACTACCTGATCTGCATCACGTGCATATCTCTGACATCGTCGTCGCATCCGCCTGAAGCAACATCGTCGAATATGGCCCTCATGACCACAGTGCCAACATCGAAGTCGTCGATGTGATCTATGTCTCACATGAGTCAATGGACTCGCATACATATCATGTAGTCTCTGCCATAATGCACTACTCGTCTCCTCATACATAACAGACTCATATATAGAATCCACAAGCTGTAATCAGATAGTGGAGCTGGCCAATGCATCCATATCCATCCATACATGATCGGGCATGTCACGAGGCCTCTGTGCATCTCTATGCACATACATGTGTAACCCTGCACGAACCAATGTATGCCACATCTGAGCTTTCCATCTTGGAAAGTCAGTGCCATCAAATCGAGAAGACACCATGCTGGCAGTCCAAGACTAGCAATGTAACAAGAGACTGGAACAATACTCTATCCTCAATAGGATCACACCTGCATATCCATATGCATAAGTCATATCACAAATGTCTCGATGGAGAAGGAACTATGTGAACCACCTGTCACATAACCATGCATCTAGCATGCATATAAAACCATGAGCATAAGCCTGCTCACCAAGTCTCCAAAGTGACCAAATAGATGTGGAAGAATCCTGGGAAAAATTCGACAGAGTATCCCCTGAAAACTGAGCAATCAAACAAGATAACCAATCATCAAAGAACAATGAATAATCTGTCACCACCTGTCACTGATATAAATCAAGAAGATAATGGCAACTACATGTGCCAAAAAACTAATGGCAATACACGCCAATACAATGGCAATACAACTCCCACTCAAGAATAAATCCTGCAAGATGGTCCAACCTGTCACAAACAACCTGTGACCAAGTCCAAATGAATGGAGATAATCAATGATGCAAAGCTATCGCACAAGCTTCAAGATCCACTAGAGCTCTCTTCTAGCATAAAAGCCGATGAAATTTCGGCAGCATCTCCTCTGTAAAATGGACTCTAGAACCAAAATAACCATGTGGGAATCACCATCCACATAAGCCAAAAATCACACTGGCAAATATATATCAATCAATGACCAAATGCTAATAACGGTGACAAACAAACATGTAACTGAGGCTCCAATCTGGATCATGTACCTGCAAAGAAAACAAAAGATACAAGTACCAAACAAGATCCAAAATCAACTCTCACAAAAGTATGTGCAACCGACAAGTAAATCCATAACCAAGTGGCATAAGCAAGATGTAGACCACAATGCCACTATACATCCATGATCAAACTCATGATGACATAAACCTCAAAAAGAGTATACCACAATGTCATCTTACATGCCAAACGCGTGACAAGATCATGCTCTACTCTCATATGGAGGAGCTACCACAGTGATCATACATATACAATGCCTTGAAGCTCTAAAAATAAAACCTTGCACACAAAAAATTCTCTCTCGAAGAAGTTCCAAAGCAAATTCAACCTCCAAGTGCAATTAGGGTTCGTTTGACAAAAATCTGCTGCTCTGTGTTTTTCTGTTTCAGAGGTGATAACCTCTGAATCTGAACTTTTGGTCTTCAGCAAACTTCAAGATCTAACTCTTGGCTACGTAACGAGATAAAGAACACCTCAATCGGAGGTGCGTAGCTCAAGATATGCTCAAAATAAGCACCTGCTGTCAATTTCACTTTCACTTGCAACAGTACTGCTCTGTATTTTGCAATTTCGGTGACCTTGCATTGGGAATCTGAATCTGAGTTCTTCTACAAAGTTGTAGCTAACTTTTCAAGCTACGAGCAGCAAGTTGAATCATTGCATTCTGAGCTGTAGAACTCAAGTTATGACAAAAAAACCGACCTGCTGTCCTACTCAATGTAGATTCGCCTTCTACAATTCTCTGCGTTTTTCGAATTTTCGGCACTTCAGAAGTCCGAACCAGGTTTTGCGCCCTTCTGTGAAGTTGTAGCTCTCTGTATTAGCTACGCACAGAACTTTAAAACGCGTCAATCCGAGCTTCCTAGCTCGAGTTATGACCGAAATACTGAACAGCTGTCAAGAGATGCCGACCTGCACTTCTACCTCTTCTCACCTAAGCTTCCATTGAAGCTTCTTGCACACCAGCCCTCAGCATGCTCTGATACCAATGAAGGGGTTTGGAGTGCAGAAGAAGAGGAAGGAGGAGATGGAACGAGAGAGAAGAGAGGAGAGACGCGCGGATATGCGTGGGAGCCTCGAAACCCACATAATGATCTCTCTTGAGGCAATGCTCTATATATGATGTATATATATGAATATGGGGGTAAGGTCACATGACCCTTACATCCCCAACATTTAGGCCATTGTTTGATGTCACCATTACATGCTTTAGATATGGCTTTCACAATAGGTGGATGCCCTCTCTCTATTTTACCATTGGCCTCTGGGTTATATGCAGTAGTGAGAGACAAACGAATACCGTGACGCTCAAAGAACTCTTTAGCTTCTCTCGCATTTAACTCTCCACGATCGGCAACTACTTTCTCTATGTACCCAAAGCGACTTATGACATCTTCAAGCAAGAATTTGCAAACATTGTAAGTGGTCTTAGATCGTAGTGCACATCCCTCTACATGATTAGTTAAGTCTTCTCTTGCAAGTACAATGTAACGCATTTTGTCGATACCTTTAGGCATAGTTACAAGATCTACTACCCACTTGTAGTGAATACAAGGTGGATAAGTAGGATGCAACGGATCTCTATGTTTGACTGATGAATGAAGTTGACAAGTAGAACATGTAGAAACATAGCTACTAATGTCAACATACATCCTAGGCCAATAATAGGTACTTCTAATTTTTTCATATGTTCCAAAAAATCCTTTATGACCGGCCCATAATGTCTCATGCATTTCCTTCATTACTTGCAATTGAAGACCTCATTTTCCTAGGACTCGTTGTGGATTCTTAACCTTACCCTTAGCATGTCTCCAAAGATAACCATTACATAGGAAAAAGTTATAACATTAGGGCGAAAAACGGCCCAAAAAGGGCCGTGTAAGGATTTCAATTAGTTGTGCTTAATCGGGATTAAAGTTGTCAAATCCTTTAAGAAATTCCGTGTAAGTTCATTTAAAACGTATCTTATGCAAATTTTGAAGAGAGAGAAACTCGTATCATATAATCATGAAAAGTTTGTGTGATATCTTACGCCTTGAAGTTTGTGTGATATCTTACGCCTCAAAAGTTGAATTTTCCTCTTGTTCACGGACCTATATAATGTGTGCTGATGACGTTTTGCGCTTTTTTTCTCTACTTTTCATAGCAAGCCTGTTTCTCCCTTTCACGTCATTTTAGACACTTGTTGGTCATTTTTCATAGCAGACCATGGAGAACGTTAACCCAAATACTCTCCCTGAGCTTTCAAACAATCGAAATCATTGTAAAAAGTTCCATATCAACATTGCAGTTAGTCAGGAGTATGCGACGACAAGAAACGTATTTCGAAGGGCTCTTCATCCTCTTGAAGTGGATGGATTGCGAAAGGAAGGCAAGAAACATATCGACATATGGACAGATGGATCTGTTTATCCAATTGATCCACAAACTGGAAGGTACCCCCCTTTTCATAATCTTCATGATCTGATTAGATTTGTGGGAGATGGTGAGGATGGTTTACGAGGCTATTGTTCAAGGCTCTGGGATATTTCAAGGAATTATGTACAATACATAAACTATTTACAAAACACACTACACCAGAAGAATTTACATATGAGAGAGCTAGAAAACAAATTATCCACTTTATCTTCTCAGTTAGAGTCTTTTAAAAAAATGAAAGAAACTCCTATAGGTTTGAGAATGCGGTCAAAACGAGTAAAACCTTTTTTAGATTTGACTGAAAAATCTGGCCAGAAAAAGAAAAGAATGAAAATTGTTAGAGATCATGTGACAAATGTGTTAGGTTTCAATATGTCGAGCAGTTTTGAGCGCATACATTTCTGTAATGAAATTTTGAGTCAAAATGATGTTTTAAGACTATTGAAACTAAATGAAAATACATGCTTGAAACGCTTTGTTTTTCAAAAACTCATGACAGAAATGAATCTTTTACTAGAACCATCTCAAATTCAAAATATTTGTGATAGTGTCGGAGTGAGTAGGAAAGGTTATAGAGCAATTTCAAAAGTTTGGTGTGAATTTTTAAAATTTAACAAAGTTAGAAGTTTTGGATTGCCTAGACCCCATCATGTAGGAAAGTTTCGGCTCTGCTTGAATAAGAAGATCACATCAGTATTTGGTGAATATAAACATATTCACGGTAACATGCCTTACGAAGTAGGAAAACAAAAGTTACATTTCACTTACAATGCATTTAACAACATATGGATAGATGTTATAAAACTTCAAACATACATGGTTCAGTTCTATAATATAAAAGAGCATGAATGTTCTGGTCTATTGAAATTTGTAATCAAACTTGATGAAGCTGAGCTTAAAAAACATCAAAAGATGGAGAGAATAAGCATTGCACTGATGAACAAAGCTTTGGACTATAGCCTTGGGAAATTGGATACTCCATCTCTCAAAGTACAATCAGAAATGGAGTTATGGTGGGTTGGCTGTGCTCAAGTTCCATCTGAGAGCCATAAAACACTTAAATGGTTATTCTCACAGACAAACATTCCAAATGTTATCCAAGGGCATCATGCAGGAGAATTGTTGAATGTCAAAGACTACGGAAACTTTCAAGTTGAGTGGCATTTGAGTGGAGACCTAAAGACACTCAAATGCATGTTTGGTATAAGTGGGGGAGCAAATTCTAAATACCCTTGCTTGTACTGCATGCAAAGCCAGGCACAAATGGATGGATTACTAGAGCTGAGGGTGAAGAGGCTCCTTCTAGACAAAATGTTATTCTTCGTAACTACTCATCTTCTTCAATGATTTGGGATCCCATACTTCCAATAGCATTGACATTTGTACACATATGTACACTACATGCAGAGTTAAGAATCATTGACAAGTTGGTCCGTCTTCACTTGGATTATGCATATTCTATCAAGCCTACAACTCTTGCAGATGAATGCATAAAAAAATGTGAATGTCTTCTTTCAGAAATGGGGTTTCATGGTGGTGATGTTCATCTAAGAAAAGATCCAAAGCTTTCACAAAATACAGGTGATGTTTTACAGGACGTCTCAATGGGAGGTGCAAAAGCAAGGAGATTCTTCAGCAACCATGATGGCAAACAACTTAATGCCATGTGGAATTCATGGAAAACATTTTGTGAGGTCAGTACTAATGTAAAAAGCAAACCAGAAATAGCAAAAAAGAGAATGGAGGTGTGGGTCAAACTAGATAATCTTTTAAAGATCATGAGGCAGCAGGTAACATCAAAAAGTTATGTGACAGATTTCAGAAAGGCGACCACAGAGCTTATAGAAACCATCATAGAGGCATGGGGTGCCAAAGACATAACATACTACTTGGTGAGCTCCAAAGATATTTTATTCAATTTATTTATTTTTAATTGAAATAAAGATCTAATGAAATTCTTCTGCTTTCCAGCATATTCTTCTTGTGCATGGTGCATTCTTTGCAGAAAAAGAACCACTTGCCATGTGGAACACCCAAGGCATGGAAAAATCTCATTATCAAGCAAGGACAAGCTTCTTTAGGTGTACAAGGAAAGGAGGAGGAGTAACAAAGAGCAATGCCTTCAGAGAGCTTTTTGATTGGTTCTTTAGAAGACAATTACAAAGGACCTCATGCCAAATATAATCAGAAGGATATGGCTATCACTAGACAAATCATGTATCAATATCACAAACTGAAAAGGACCACATTTCAAACAGAGCTTTAATATTTGCAATGTCTTTTATTTCTTTGAGAAATAAAAGATGTCATGTATGTACATTTCATGATGTATTATGCTTTGAAAAGAAATATGTCTACTACCATCAGATGACTTTGACCAGAGAATCAATAACAATTACACCAAAAAAATTTGCAATGTCTTATATCACATTGGGCAATTTCTGTATATGTACATTTGTTGAGATATAGAATTTGAAAAAATCAAGTCATTCCTTGAGCCTTTTGAAAGAGCTTGGCTCTGGCAAATCACCTCTATATCTCAGGAACTCTTTTCTCCTATATCCAGCAATGCTTTTTAAATCTGACACCCCTGCAGCCATTGCATAGCTTGAATAACAAAGAAAGTACCCTGCCCTTGAAGCATTGAGTCCAGGGGCATATCCAAAAATTCTGAATGCAGTTGCTCTTTCAAGCAGTAAAACTCTGAAAGCATTAAAGGGTATTGGAGTAAAACCCATGTATTTTGATAGAGTCCTCAAGCAGAACAATGCAAAGTCTGGCTCCTCACTATAGTTTTGTGAATAACACAAAAAGTGGCTGGGTTCAACTTTGGAAGATAGTGGATAATAGAATGAATATCCACCTTTGCTTTTCCTTTCTCTTCTAAGGCTTTTCTTGTTCCCTTGCCCCTGCCAAGGTAATTGTCTTCATCCAATAAAGTTAACTGTGATAAAAATGAAAAACATGGTTAGATGAATTGCAAGCACACTTAAGGAAACATGTGAAGTAACTTGAAACTATTAAAAAGAAAAGCAAGAGACACGACTGATGCAAGCGATAAGGGTCTTCAGAGAAATTCACATTGTCGTTATCGTTTGCATCGGTCGTCATCAATATCTATTTGCAAACTGCCTAGAAACATCTAATGTTTGATAAATGAGGGGAATTCCCACAAGCAAGACATGTATTATCATTGCTGCATGCAACTCCTAGACACGACCGATACAAGCGATAAGGCCCAGCGGAAAATATCTGATGGGCCTAATCGCTTGCATCGGTCGTGATCCATTTTTGACACTTCGAATGGAGAACTTGGACAAATCTGATACAAGAAAGAGATTTTGCATTGGTCCCATCTCATATCCTTAACCTAAAGATCTTGAGAACATAGTTAACTGTATACCTTGACGTCATCTTCCTCAAGTCCAAACACGATCGATGCAAGTGATGAGGCCCAGCGGAAAATATCCGATGGGTCTAATCGCTTGCATCGGTCGTGATCCATTTCTGACACTTCGAATGGAGAACTTGGACAAATCTGATACAAGAAAGAGATTTTGCATTGGTCGCATCTCATATCCTTAACCTAAAGTTCTTGAGAACATAGTTAACTGTATACCTTGACGTCATCTTCCTCAAGTCCAAACACGACCGATGCAAGCGATGAGGCCCAGCGGAAAATATCCGATGGGCCTAATCGCTTGCATCGGTCGTGATCCATTTCTGACACGACCGATGCAAGCGATGAGGCCCAGCGGAAAATATCCGATGGGCCTAATCGCTTGCATCGGTCGTGATCCATTTTTGACACTTCGAATGGAGAACTTGGACAAATCTGATACAAGAAAGAGATTTTGCATTGGTCCCATCTCATATCCTTAACCTAAAGTTCTTGAGAACATAGTTAACTGTATACCTTGACGTCATCTTCCTCAAGTCCAAACACGACCGATGCAAGCGATGAGGCCCAGCGGAAAATATCTGATGGGCCTAATCGCTTGCATCGATCGTGATCCATTTCTGACACTTCTAATGGAGAACTTGGACAAACTGACACAAGATAGAGATTTTGCATCAAGCCCATCTCATCTCCTTTGCCTTTAAATCATGAGAATATATTTTACTACATACTTGACCTCATCTTCCTCTTCAAGTCCGAACACGACCGATGCAAGCGATAAGGCCCAACGGAGATTATCCGTTAGGTTGTATCGCTTGCATCGGTCGTGGTCATTTTCTCACTTAAAAATAGAGATCTCGGACAAAAACTTTAATTGATAGAATATATCAAACAACATACCTTGACCTCATCTTCCTCCTCAATGAGCTCTTTTGAGTCAATACAAATTGTTCCTTTGTCCTCAGCGACATCCAAGAATGAATAGCCACGTCCAAACGAGTATATTCCAAGTTGCTTCTGATGCTCATCAAACTCTTCATCAGCAAGTTTTGGCTTCTCTAAGATACCTTTCTCAAAGCATTTTGAAAGAGCTTGTGATGAATCTTTGAATTCTTCATTAGACAAATCCAAATCAAGACGCAAAAATTCCTCTCTTCTTTCTCCTTTCTTATTGATGAATCTCTTTGCAACTTCTTCTGCCTCAGCTATAGCTGCAAGACAGTAGTCCTCCCTTAGATTGAAAAGTTCCTGAATGTAAAATAGAGGTATGAACTCTTTCCCAGAGATAAAGTAAAAAGGTAGATTTGGGAGAAGTAGGGACTTCTCAGACACTTGAACTTCTTCAGTTGGCTCCCTTATTGCAGTCTCTGCTTTAAAAGTGGCCACATCAAAATCTTTGACCTGCTCTTCTTCTGCTTGGAGATTGATCTCCTGAACAATCTCCATGACACCTTTCATAGTTTTTGAGCTAGCCTCAAGTGCCAGCTCTAAGCAAGGCTCGTCTTCATCATGAACATTTTCCTCCCTTTCAACTGAGATATGATCAAGCCATATCAAGAAAGCAATGTTTAAAGGGAGCAAGCAGCAGTCCTTTTCATGCTCTGGGCATAAATCAAGCTTCCCTGGCAAAGGGGATATCCTTCTGCATTTTCTTGTGATTTTAGCCCTATCTATTGGATCCTTCCCAAAGATGTGAGGATGGACATAGGTTTTCTGAGAAATAGAAAGGATCCTCCCATTGACCAACCCCAAGAAAATCTCCCACTCATCCTTAAGAAAACTTTTCGAGTTCTCTAAGAGTTTTTCAAAATCAATTTCGGGGTTGAATATGGTCATTGCATCAGGAAAATAATCTACACTTAAACCCTCTTGAACCATGAAATCAAGAAGTTTCTCTGATGGAGAGACACTAAGGATCTCATTCATTACCTCCATCTAAGCTGCAGCTTCTCTTGTATGTCTATTAGGAGAACACAACCGATGCAAGCGACTAGAGTGAGTCAACGTAGGTCAAACGGCGAAAATCGCTTGTATCGGTCGTGTCGGCGACGAAAGAAAAATACACATGTAGGTGAGAAATTCTCTGAAGGTTGAAAGTTTGAGATTGTGAAGAAATAGGTATTTATAGGCGAGGAGGGAAGAAACGGTCGAATGAGGTGGACCAATCATAGAGTGCCACGTGGCAACGTGTACGTTGCCCGATGCAACGGATAGATGACGTGGATCAATCAAATCATGCCACGTGGCAAAATACGTTGGAATTCGCAACGGGTATCTGACGTGGACCAATCGGGGCATGCCACGTGGCACAACGGTCAACTCAGTTTTGGGACCTATTTAAGCTTCCCTATTCATTTGCTTTTTTTTTTTTGTCAACACTTGCCAAGCGTGGAGGTTCCATTGCCACCAAGTTTTTTGGCTACTTCACAATTTCTATAGAGAGCGCTCTCTCCGTAAGGTAATGTGGATACGACCGATGCAAGCGATTAGGGACATCCGAGATTTTTGGATAACCCTAATCGCTTGGATCGGTCATGTTTTTTAAATAGCATCGAGTCCTTGATCATACCTTGCAAATTTTGGTTTCTTTTGTGTTGCTTGAGTATAACACATTGTTACCTTTATTTTAACTTCTATTTATTGAAATATGATGATGAATTCAGGGACGACCGATGCAAGCGATGAGTGACATCCAGGCATTTACGGATGACTCTTATCGCTTGGATCGGTCGTGTCTCTAGTGAGACAAGTTCTCTGAAGGTTGAAAGTTTGAGTTTGTGAAGGAAGTAGCTTTCTATAGGCGAGGAGGGAAGAAACGGTCGAATGAGGTGGACCAATCATAGAGTGCCACGTGGTAAAGTGTACGTTCCTCGATGCAACGGATAGATGATGTGGATCAATCAAATCATGCCACGTGGCAAAAGACGTTGGAATTCGCAACGGGTATCTGACGTGGACCAATCGGAGCATGCCACGTGGCACAATGATCAACTCAGTTCTGGGACCTATTTAAGCTTCCCTATTCATTTCCTTCATTTTTTTCTGTCAACACTTGCCAAGCGTCGAGGTTCCATTGCCACCACGTTTTTAGCCTACTTCACAATTTCTATAGAGAGCGCTCTCTACGTAAGGTAATGTGGACACGACCGATGCAAGCGATTAGGGACATCCGAGATTTTTGGATAACCCTAATCGCTTGGATCGGTCATGTTTTTTAATATCATCGAGTCCTTGATCATAGCTTGCAAATTTTGGTTTCCTTTGCTATGCTTGAGTATAACGCATTGTTACCTTTATTTTAACTACTATTTATTGAAATATGATGATGAATTCAGGGACGACCAATGCAAGCGATGAGGGACGTCCGGGCATTTACGGATAACTCTTATCGCTTGGATCCGTCGTGTCTCTTACAGTGGAACGAGTCATTGATTATAGTTTTCCAATTATCTTTTTCTTAGTGGTAATTGAGTATTTTGCATTGTAAGATATATTTTATTGATATTTCATGATAAATTTAAAGACGACCGATGCAAGCGATCAGGGACATACGAGCATTTCCGGATGACTGCTATCGCTTGCATCGGTCGTGCCTCTGATAGTGGAAAGAGTCATTCATTATAGTTTTCCAATTATCATTTTCTTAGTGATAATTGAGTATTTTGAATTGTAAGATATATTTCATTGATATTTGATGATAAATTTGAAGACGACCGATGCAAGCGATCAGGGACATCCGAGCATTTCCGGATGACTGCTATCGCTTGCATCGGTCGTGCCTCTGATAGTGGAAAGAGTCATTGATTATAGTTTTCCAATTATCTTTATCTTAGTGATAATTGAGTATTTTGCATTGTAAGATATTATTTATTGATATTTGATGATTAATTTAAAGACGACCGATGCAAGCGATCAGGGACATCCGGGCATTTCCGGATGGCTGTTATCGCTTGCATCGGTCGTGCCTCTGATAGTGGAAAGAGTCATTGATCATAGCTTTTTGAGAGTAAGTTTTGACAGTGGAATATTCCACTATTCCTAATTCCTTGCCTAAAGATTGATTTTTTGCAGAGTATGGCTAGAACCAAAAAGACAGCAAGGAAGTTGTACCCTGAGGGTCAGGACAAGAATGCCCAAGGGGAAAATGTCCAGGAGCAAAATTCCCAGAAGGTTCAAGCCAATGTGCCAGACAAGCCTTCGAAAAAAAGGGTCAACTACCATGTTAAGTCTTTGAGGGAAATTAGAAGAGCCCAAAAGTCTGTGGGATTGTTGATCCCAAGACTTCCATTTATGAGAGTTGTTAAGCAGATCTCAGCCAACCTCTGTTCTTTGATGAAGACCTCATCCTTTGTCAATGTGAGGTGGCAAACTCAAGCACTGCTATGCCTGCAAGAAGCTGCAGAGGACTTTGCTATTGATTTCATGAATGATGCCTACTTATGTGCTGCTCATTCTCATAGGGTAACACTAATGGCGAAGGATTATGTTATTGTTTCAAGAATAAGATATAAATTTGATAAAGCTCTGGTTCCTATTGATCACCACGATAAAAAATTCTTCGATATTTTAAATATACCTCCAGCTCGAGCACCTAAAACAACAGTTGTCATTGAAGAGATCAACGCTCAAGTCACTCATGATCATGAGACTAGAACTGCAGCAAATAGTGAGGAGGAGAGGAAAAAGCAGGGATTATTTACAGAGGAAAGTGCCATCTTAACCCAGATTCAAAAGTTACAGAAAGCAAATAAAGAGCTCCTCAAGAAAGGAGATGGGCAGGTTATAGTTAGTGTTGCAATGCCATGGCAAAGTGAATTGTTTCTTGACATTAGACCTGAAGATAACAAAATGTTGAGGGAGCTTCATCTTGAAATATCAGATAGTGTGGTCAACATTTCACTCAGGTATATCTAGAGGCCTTAAAATGCTTTTGTTTTGCATAATTTTCTAGTTCCTTAACTGCATTTTTATTTCTTGATTTGTAGGGTTCTTCTTCAACAATGTGAGGAAGTGGTTCAAAGAAAAGTATTTATTTTAGATCCTCTGGTGACACAGTGTTTTTTGCATAAACATGGAGATGCCAAGTCCTTTCTACGGGGTTTTACAGAAGAAGTAGAATGTGTAATTTACCCATATATTGAAAAGTAAGTATTCATCTTCATTTTGGAAACATATTTGTTTCATTTAAGAAAGTATATTTACATGCAACTCATTGACAGGGGCCATTGGAGTTTGATTATTGTGGACTTCAATGCATATCAAGCTCTTTTCCTGAATTCTCTTCCATCACAGCATGGGAATTGCAAAGTGTAAGTTACTATACATTTTGTTGTTCTCTATTTTAAAGCCATGCCCCGTTTTGATTTTCACTTTACAATGCAGTACTGCAAAGCTTCTCAAGATGCATATTGATCAGAATTTTCCAGGTGTAGCTAAAATGAATGAACAAAAGCAATTTGGATACAGCCAAATTCATGTGCCATTGCAGAGAGACTCAACATCATGTGGCTGGAGAGTGATTGCAAATGCTGTAAGATTCTTGGAAAGAAGGTTCCACAAACCTGAATTGAATTTATCAGACTACCCGGAAGCATGGATCATCTTGATCAGAGAGAGAGCAATAAATAGTATCATGAAACATGCAATCTGCCCATATGATCCAGACTCACCTCCACCCCCTCCACCTGATAAAAAACAGTCTGAAGATAAAAAGAAAGGGCTTCCTCTTCACTCACCACTAAAGCATGGGAACAACATAAAGAGTCAAGCTGAAAGCTCCAAAAAGGGACAGAAGCAACAGAGAAAGCAAGGCTCTAAAAAGGATAGAAAGGGTTAAATCAATTTTTGAGTCTTAGATTGAAATCAATTGTAAAGCCAACCGAGGTTGGAAGATTTATTTTTTAACAAATTGTATGTAGGTATGCCAATCTTCATCTGGAAGATGGTCACAGTTGTATTGAACCTCTTGAGAGTTTGACAAAAGTTCATTGGATGGTCCAGTTAAGTTTATTAATGTCACAATTATGAATGCATTGTGGGTTTTTTACTTCATTCTTGTTGGAAAGTGTTTAAATTCGAGAAGTTACAGAAGGACATAAAGAATTAAGAGGACACGACCGATACAAGCGATACGGGGAATCGGAGAATCTTGGATTGCCCCTATCGCTTGCATCGGTCGTATTATCCATTTCATCGCTGTTGCTAGTTTTTATACTCGTGAGTCAAATCTTTACGCAAGGTCACTTCTTGAAGTCTCCCGCGGTAGTTTGCTAACACGACCGATGTAAGCGAAAAGGGCCATCCGACAATTTCAGATTGCACTAGTCGCTTGCATCGGTCATCTTCACTTATCTCGTCTCCTCTGCTTTATGCCTTGAGACATGCTCTTCTAATATTGAAATACCAAACCTTGGATTGGAATTTGCACCAAGTTCTCCACTCTCTCTTATATTACTTGGTAGTTTGCATTTGTACCATGATAATTTCTCTCGCGGTAGTTTGCTAACACGACCGATGTAAGCGATAAGGGCCATCCGACAATTTCAGATTGCCCTAGTCGCTTGCATCGGTCGTCTTCACTTATCTCGTCTCCTCTGCTTTATGCCTTAAGACATGCTCTTCTAATATTGAAATACCAAACCTTGGATTGGAATTTGCACCAAGTTCTCCACACCCTCTTATATTACTTGGTAGTTTGCGTTTGTACCATGATAATTTCTCTCGCGGTAGTTTGCTAACACGACCGATGTAAGCGATAAGGGCCATCCGACAATTTCAGATTGCACTAGTCGCTTGCATCGGTCGTCTTCACTTATCTCGTCTCCTCTGCTTTATGCCTTAAGACATGCTCTTCTAATATTGAAATACCAAACCTTGGATTGGAATTTGCACCAAGTTCTCCACACTCTCTTATATTACTTGTTATGTGTACCATGATAATTTCTCTTGCATTACTTGAGGACAGAAAAGTTGGATAGAATCAAATTATTTAGCTGAGACTAGTGTGCACCTTTGATAGACTATAATTATTAAATTGAAATTAGATATTCAATTCTAGATCTCTTCTTCATCTAGAATTAACTTATGCAAGTTCCTGTATAATTATTTCTTAGTCATCAATTCACTCCTGCAAAAAAAAATCAATGGAAATATGAAATAAAGGACCTAAAAAATATCTAAGACATTTAAAATTAATAATTTAACACACATTGTTTGTAACCATCCTGCCAAGAAAATTCAATGGAAGTATCAATAGAAGCTTCTATTAGATGAAGATACATTATGTAAGAATGTCAGGGTTAACTTGTTACAATCTTAAAGGTTGGAACTTAATCACCCTTGGTGGCAGGTAGCTTATGCAAGATAATGATTTCTCTGATCTAATGTTAACTATTGCATCATCAATTGAGAATCTACACTGAGATGATACCTCATCAAGGTATTCTAGAAGCTCCCTTACATTTCTGAGATTCCAATTTGCAGTGACAATTATTTTCCTTGATTGAAAATCTGGATGAATCAATACTTCTAACTCAAATTCTGGACAGCTCTCCTCTGAGTCCAAGGCTATCCAAAGTCCAAGCTTTTTTTTCCACCTTCTATAGTCATATCCTAGAACCAGAGATTGTGGACATATCTGATATGAGATTGAAAGAGAATTGGGACTAACTTTACATAAAATAATGTCACCTAGCTTTTGAACTTCTTTGCTATCCCATTCCCTACCTAAAACATCATCAATCTCTGAAATAGGGACTCTCCTATTCAACCACATTGTTTTTGTTTTCTGTAATAACATGTTTTTAAAGCATGCTACAAAGACATGAATAGGCAAAAACCATTGAATCTTTATCCTTCTCGAAATTTGGCCTGCTGACATTGCCTTCTGGATGTCAAATTTAATTTTGCAGAGAAAACTTGAAACTGTTGAATGATCAGGAGCATCCCAATCTAATGAAGAGATGCAAGGACTAGGTACGTGTACAAGAATTCCATAAGAACTCCTCCCTGACGGCACTTGATAATCTGCATAATGGACAAATAACTCTATGCTATTGAAGAATTGAACAGATTTCTCTACATACATGAGTTCTGCATATTCCTTATGAAGAACTCTGAATGTTCCTGTTAAACATTCAACAGGTTGCCATTCCACAATATTGGAAGGAAAGATATCTGCAGTACAAAAACATATGTTTCATTATACAAAATCAACTGGAATGATAGAAGAGCATTGTCAAACTTCACTTACAGTACGAAGGGAATTGCAGATGATTTTCTAGAACAAGATCCTTAGCGGTGTACACATGCTGTACTCGTGCAAACCAACCGCATCTCTTCAATTTGAAACTGAGAATACGTCCCTTCCAATGGTTTCTTGTGTTGTCTCTTTTGGCACGCTTGACTTTATGGGCACCTCTACAGCTAGGAAGCATAGTAACCCAGTCATTTACTTTCACGGAAAGAGGTTTCCACAAAGAATCCTCTCTTCTGTTGTAAACCTCACATGAAGTTACGCGATTGGAAGGACGACGAGAAGAAGAAGCCATTTGAACTTAGGAGAAGAAGAATGTTCAAAGCGAGAAACCGACGTTCACAAATTTTGGCAGTATTTATAGAAAAAAAGGCTTTGTACACGTGGAAACTTTTGATTTGATGTTAACCCTGTCGTTGAATGATCATGACATTTTGTGAACCCAAAAATATTTCGTATCTTCAAAAATCAATTCCTTCTTGGAAATTCGAGAATATGCTTTGTGTAGTGTGCAAAAGTATCTTTTTTTGCATCAAACCAAAAAATTGTACACTGAATACGAGACTCTTCATCACTTTAGCGGCGCTTTGAAAGAAAATTGTATTAAAAAAAGAAATTCTCCATACGGATAAAAGAGACAGCAATGTTATATTCTTGTACACGTGGAAAGACGCTATTTGTCAATTTCCTTAATCTCTCATTAGCAAACAGCCCCTTTTCGGCCGTTTTTTGCCCTAATGAGCTCGTTTCTTAATGTTACGGAATCTATTCGTAGTCCAGCTAGGTAATGGTTGTAGTGTACTGAGATACTTTCCTATGTCTCTCCATTCATCTTCGTACTCAGACTCATGAAATTTCTCATACTCATATATATGTGGAACATAGTCAACTAAATTCACATTCTTTATTAGATCACTTTCAAGATCATCATCAAATCTAGCTCTCGATAACATATCAGCAACTGAGTTTGACTTACCTGAAATATGAACTAACTCAGGATTTATGAACTTAATATATGAGATCCATCTAAGCATGGCTATATCAGGAGATGAACAATTGGCTATCATTCCAATGAGAGGCAAACAATCAGTCTCAAATTTGACATTTGCACCAATGAAATATTCTTTGTCTGTTTTCAAAGCTGTTACCATACCCCATAGTTCTCGTTTGATTTGTGGATATTTTCGTTGTGTTTCATGTAGAATTTTGGCACCAAACCTAATTGCATATCTATTCCCTTCACTATCATCTTGACTTATGACCCAACCTATACCAATAGGACTTATATCAACAGTCAATATAATAGGTTTGTTAGCAGAATAGTCTACACGCTTAAGGATGGGAGCTTCAAGCAATAATTTCTTCAATTTACGCATAGCCTGAGTGTGTTTGTCAGTCCAAATAAATTTTCGTTTCTTCCTCAACAAGTCATAAAGACAATCAGCAACATGAGCAAAGTGTGGGATCCAAATAACATAAAAGATGCAAGCACCAAGAAATCTACGTACCTCACTCACGTTGTTACATGTTTCAGAAATCTTGCTAATGGTATCAACTTTTTGTGGGTATGGCTTTCGACCATAATGGCCACATAAATGTCCAACAATAAGCACCTTGTTGACACCAAAAACAGATTTCTCTATGGAAAATGTGAGACCTACCTCTTCAAATCGTTGAAATATTCTTTCACAATCAGAGATATAGTCAAGAACAAATTTACGACATCCAGATGAATCTACAGTAATGTCCTTTACACGTTCCTCACTCCCTTTAATTGGAATATCATCAATGAATGGCATAGTTATATGAGGGATAAAATCATGTAAGACCATATTCATAGCACTCATCATATGAGCCACAGAATTAGTCGCTCCTTGAGGTAAAGTACACATTCGCACTAAGCCTAAAGGAGTTTTCATTGTGGTTATGTCACGACTATCAATTGCTAATTGGAATTGGTCATATCCCGAATATAAATCACCCATTGAATAGATAGAATGTCCTGAAAATGATTCAGCAAATTCATCTACAATGGGTCCTGTTCCTACATTCCTTATGGTGACTTTATTGACGGGTTGGAGATCTTGAATAAAACGTAGTTTCCCATTCTTTTTAGGCACAGTGAACCATCTGTTTGAGTAAGGTGCAAAAGATGGCTCTAAAATTCTCATGTTTATCTTCTCCTTAAGTAGTTTCATTAGCTCAGGTAAGTGAGCCTTTGGAACAGGTATAGGACGAAGATTCCATGGAATATGTGGAATAGTAAAGATTATCATGGGTGCAACTAGCTTAGGATCTACACAACCAATCTCATGAGGATACATAGTAAAGGCTTTTCCATGGCTACGTATGACTCTCTCAAATTTATCTCTCTCTGCTGGCAAAAGAAAGTCATCATCTCTACCAATTTTCACCTGTTTGATTGTCTCATCCGTGAATTTATGTCCTATGTTTTTCTTATCCCGAAGGATTGGATCATTTTTCACATCAATAATTTTTTCATTACTTCCTTGAGGTAATGGTTGAGCTATGGGTTTGATTTTTTTGTCTACAGTTTTGTACTTTGTTTCAACTAAGGCATCATGTGTTTGATTAAATTTTGAGCACTTGTCAACATTGAAAGCATACTCTTGGATTAGAGCATACTCATCAAGGGAAGAAAGAAGAATAATATGGGAATTAGAATTTTGTTGAAGACATAACTCTAACTCCTCAATAGTAGAGAAACAATGAGATGTCTCAATCACATGCTCAATGTTCTCATCATGTTCCATGATTTTGTTGTTTTTATAATTTTTTTGGGTTTTTTGGATAAAAGACTTGGACAATTGACTCTTATGAAGAAAATCTAATCTAGAATGTGGAAAACAAAGTGACAAACTATTGTACATGTTGGTTGGATGCGAGATGTCAAACCAATATCCACTATTGTCCCGCTCAACAATGGATTCTATCCGAAATTTTGATCATATGTAGCTCCAAACATGAATCGAGGTGCACAATCACTACAAGCATGCTCATGACCCTGAGTAACAATAGGTTTCTTTCTAATTGACAATCGATTCCTAGGATGATTCACTCCTACCGTCATGACTTGAAGTGATTGCATTCCATCCTTAGACTTAAATCTAGCATAGGTAGACCCATCATCCATGGCTTTAGTTTCCATACGACTCTCACAAATAAAGGGTTGACCTAAGAGAACTTCATAGGAGCAATTATCTTGAATAAAAAAGTGAAACTCTTCTGTGATTCCTCCTATGGATATGGGCACACTAGCACAAGCTCCATACAGGGTACCTACACCATTATCTGCAGTTCTCATCCGCCATCCACAATCTTTATCTATGGGCCATCGAAACTTATCATAGACTTCTCTTGAAATCACATTGATTTCGGAGCCGGAATCTACTAATGCATTTACAGTGATAGTGTTCTTATCATTTCCTATTTTAACATGCATCTCTGATGTACCTCTAGACCAAAATGTTCTTTTAAAGTGACTTTCAGGATTGTTTTCATGATTTTCATGGTCAGGTTGAATAGGTCCTAAGAAATTTTTATTAACATTTACTTCATCATCATCAAAGTCCTCTTCATCAGATTCATCAAAGTTTAAGGCTTCATTCATAGCTTGATCTTGATCTAGAGAATCTTGCATCTCAGTATCTAGATTAAGCGGAAACCTCTTCCTTTTAATTAGGCCGATATAGTTATCTTTAAAAACAGGCTTTGCAATAGAGAAAACTTGTTCTAAAGACATAGTCACTTGACTCTTAAGCAAAATATCATCTAAAATCTCCATAGACTCTTCTTTCACTAGGCTCAGCTTCATCTCTTTTTCGTTTTTCTTCTACATTGGATATGTGAGAAATAAGAGATTGATCTTCTATTGGTGATTCCCAAGCCGTTATTCTCCTAATCTCGTCTCGTGCTCTTACTAAAGCCTCTATGGAAAAATCACCTTCCTTTGTGGGTTTACTTGATTCCACTTGTTCATCAAGAGCTTCTAGTTTCACTCCTCTAGTTCCTACATCCGTTATGGTTATATTTTCATAGTGTTTTTTCATGCCTCCCTTACCATAATTTCCTTGCAAAGGTAGCCTAGATCGATAGTCACAGATTTTCTTGTCTATGTCTATTACTAGTCGTTGCTCCTTAGCATCCTTCAATAGTTCGCAATCTCTCAAAAAGTGCTCTAACGAATCACACCAAGGACACCTACGAGGGCCACACACAAAACCATTTGGATTTTGAGGATTTTGATTAACTTGTGGTGGGAAATTTTGAAATTGAGGATTTTGTTGATATGGTATTGCTTGAACAGGATAATTAGGATTTTGATAAGGCAATTGATGTATTTGAGGAGCTTGGGGAGCAACATGTGGTACTTGAGGTGCAAGAGGAGTTTCCATATTATACGGTTGATGATTTTGAAAATTTTGATTTTGAGGATTTTGAAAAGCTATTTGTGAAGCTTGAGGATACATGTTTTGATACATTTGAGGATTTTGCACATGAGGATGAGGATTTTGCATTGGAGGAACTTGATATGCTTGAGTAGGATCTACTTGTGGATTTTGCTTGGTAGCTATAACATGTGGATTAGGCTCTTGAAAAGTCATTGGGTTCATTTGATTTTGGAAAGTTTTGGTGTAATTAGATTGTAAAGCATCTATAGTCTTGGCCAAATTGGATTGTGTAGCAATAAGACTTTCCATTTGCTTAGTGAGAATATCCACTTGAGATTTTTCAACTACACTTTTATTTGGCTCTACTTTAAAACCTTGAGTAGGCTCCATCATTTGAGGAATAGGAGTAGAGTCAAAAAGCATAGCATGGGATTGTTCTCTAAATTGCTCCTTAATTTGTGGAAGGCTAGCTTGAGGAAGACTAGTTTGCTCATAAAGCATGGATTGTCTTTGATGTCTATGGGCTACAGCCTCTACTACTTTACGCACTTTTTGCCAATTGTCAGTAAGACCATAGCGCTTATCTGGTTCTTCTAATCGCCGTTCAACTTCCCTACGAGTTTCAGGATGAAGAAGCTTAAGAAAATTGATCACAAGATCAGGTTCCAAAGTTATCTTATCCTCATCAGGAAGTTGTTCATAGCGTCTAATATACTCATTTTGTAAGTGAGTAATAGAGCTACTAGGCTTTGGAGAATTGACCCATCGTAAGAATCCATCTCGATTATGTTGGCTATAATCTTCAAGATAGAATTCTTTGAGCATCTCCTTTCTAAAATCACTCCAAGGAAGACTATCATATTGAGTGACACGGTTTATGATAGAGCTATCAACAATTCGTTCAAAGAATGATATCAAAAGATCTTCAGGAAGACCAAAAATCTTAGCTTGCTCTTCAAACAAATCTAAGTAGCTTGTGATGTTGATGCCATTGAATTTTCCCTTCTCTCTCAACATAGAAGAGACTATTCTTTGGCCTTGTTTCACAACAATAAGGGATTTGAATCCTTCCTCCATCTTATGTGAATAAGCAAGTGATGCACGATGCTCTAGATCTCTCACAAATGTGTTTACTTCGCGACGAAGATGTGCACGATACTGTGAGAAATCCAGTGCAACACTCAAGAATGACGATGATGATATGATGAGGATGAAAAATATGAAACAAAGGATATGGATCACAACCTCCCAACAAGACCAGAAGCAAATGCCAGGAAGCGTTTCACGTCGGGTTCAAATGTGGAGGTGATCGCAATCCGGGTGGATCGGGTCCGGTCGTGGCACACACAGGGTGTATGAAGCTAATGAATGTTGGAAGGTTTAAAGATGTGAAGGTGAAATTAATGTTGAGTATGGAGATGAGAGAGATGTTGAAATGATTATGGGAATAGGAATGTAGGAGTGCAAGTTAGATTTATGAACATGAATGATAAGAATGAAAGAGAACCATACATACGAATGAAATTTGGAAGGAAGAATGGTCCATTGAAGGAGCTTCTTAAACACTTCCTAATTCCAATCCATATGCATAGTTTTCTTTGGATGATATGTATGCATGACGAGAATAGATGGAACCCTTACACATAAACCAGTTTCGAAAGGAAGAATGGTCCAATATTGGAGCTTCTTATACACTTTCAGAAACTAATCAATATGTATGGGTATGTATGGATTATATGCATGCAAGTGAATTATGATGATAGAGTTTACTCACAAGCTCAAAGAAACATCCTCACTGGTTCAACGCAATACTGCGGAGCCTTCTCAAACATAGAAGAAATAGAAGACATGTAAAAATACTTAAGAGATTGAGAGAGGTGACAAGAGACAAGTGACAAGTGACATGAATTAAAAGAATTTGAATTAAGTTACATGTAAAAGATCGTCGTGGTACGTCATGCTAAGCAGTCTACTGATCAAAGGTGGTTCCGACCCTCAAACCATGACAGTTCAACCGAATGTCACACGTAAGAAGGTGAGTTCCACTCCAGTGACCCTATGTCTGTCTAGGCTCGTAACGTCTATCTAAAGAAGTCTAAGACTCAATAAAATCAGCTCTAACTCACTCACACGCTCCACCGAGGGTGAGTCAAGATAGAGATGCTGGTTTCAAGAGCCTATCCTAGATTGGAGTTCTAACTTAAATTTGAAACTATGTTCTATACTCATACTAGCTCACCTTGGATCCTCACTCGCTCAACCGAGGGTGATCGTCTCAAGGAAACCGTAAGCTAGCATGAGCCCTATGGATGCCTAACCATGATGCTCTAGGAGTTTGGAGGGGGGTTTATATAGTTTTTTGAATGAATTTGGGCCCTTGGATCTAGAGAAATCAACTCTCAACTCTAGGATCACTACTTTTGATTACAACCATTTGATTAATCAAATCAATGGCTTGGAATTGTTCTTTCTATCAAATCTAATGTAAAGGAGGGAAATTTAGGCGCCCTCATTCTCCACCATTGGATCTGGGGATGATCTGGACCGTCGGATCAGTGCTGACATCAATTCGGATAAGATAAGCCACTAGTTTTGGAGAAATGCTGCATTATTGATCTTTGATTGTAAAAAAGGTCTTCTTTTATGGGAAAACTCGTGGATCCTCCTTCCTTTATGCTTTAGTGCATCTCCACCCTTGAATATGTGCTCATCTTGACCGTACAACATGGTTCAATCATATTCTGCCATGTGGCAGCCCTTCAAGCCTTCAATTTTCTTATACTAGAAAACTGCGGTAATCCTGAAAACTGGTCTTTGTACTCTTTGACCCTCCAAATAGGCTTTGATGAAGATGAAACTTTGTAGGACTATGTTCCCAAAGATCTCCTTCAGGAATATGCAGAAAAAACTCCCATCTGAATCTAACTTGTACAAGTTTGACTACATTTGGAAGCTTGCAAGGTGGCATTAAGGTGTCTAGGAAGCTCCGATAGCCTTGAAACTTTATACAAATATGTAGCCACATATGGTCTTTATACATGCCAAACCATATGGCTAACATAAATTTCTATACAAGAATTTGTAGGGTCAAACTAGAAAAATTACATCTTTACAAAATGAACATAGCATATCAATGTACTACCAAATCCATTTTCTGCTGAAATTTGGGCTGTAGACTGCCTTTGACAATCTTTACAAGTATATGGATTTTCATCTAATTTGGTGGCAATGAAATTTTTGCCCTAATTTCCCAACTTTGACGAGCTTTGACCGCTACCATGGACTTTCTTGATTTCTTTGAAACTTTGTATGTGAGCTTCCTTTGACATCCTTGATGCATCCTGGACTTCTCGGGGAATTCCGACTACCTTCACCAAATATGTTTTTTGTAGGCCTTCACAAGTGAGAGAGGAGAGAAAATCTCGACGACAGCGTGTTGCAGGCAAGGAAGTTTATAGCTTCCTTGATGGATTTTCAGGTTACAATCAAGTAGCCATTGCCCCAGAAGATCAACACAAAACAACTTTTGCCACAAAATGGGGAATCTTTGTGTTTTGTGTGATGCCATTTGGGCTCACCAATGCACTTGCAACATTCCAAAGGCTCATGTGTCATGTCTTCAAAGAGTTCTTGCGAAAGAGCTTAGAAGTATATGTGGATGATTTATGTGCTCATTCCCAAGAAAGAGGATTTCACATCCCTGAGCTCAGACAAATCTTCAATAAGTGTAGAGAATATCGAGTGTGTTTGAACCCGAGAAAAGTGTGTGTTCATGGTGCGTCAAGGTAAAATCTTAGGTCATATTGTTTCTAAGAATGGAATCTCAACAGATGAAGATAAGGTACGAGCCATAGCCGAGCTGCCAAGGCCAAGGAATGTTAAAGAGGTACAAGCCTTTATGGGCCATTGTGGATGTTACCGTAGGTTTATCCACATGTACGTGATTATAGCTAGACCCCTTTATGCCTTGTTGTCTAATTTTGAGTGGAACAATGAATGCGAGAATTCTTTCAATGAACTGAAGAAATGTTTGTGCACAGTACCAATACTGACCACTCCTAATTGGAATAAACCATTCCATGTCCATGTGGATGCATCCAATCACGCCATAGGATGTGTGCTAGCACAACCCACAGGTGAAGGAAACCTAGATTTGCCCATAGCATATGCTAGTAGACAGCTCACTGCAACTGAACGAAACTATACCACAACTGAGCGAGAGGGCTTAGGCATGGTATATGCTATGAAGAAGTTTAGACATTATTTATTGGCCAACAAGTTCAAGTTTTTCACTGATCATCAAGCTTTGTTATATTTGGTCAATAAACCTTGCAATACTGGGCGCTTAGTAAGATGGTTCCTCTTACTAATGGAATATGACTTTGTTGTCAGGAAAGGTAGAACCCACCTTAGGGTAGATCACCTTTCTCGCATCACTTCAGGAGAGTCACCGCAAGGAGTGTCTGATGAATTACCCGATGCTTATCTGTTCAATTTAGAAGTTGTTCCTAAATGGGCAAATAAGTTGGTACCAATCCTAACCTTCGGTCCTGCAAATAAGAATGTGAAAACATCACAAGAAGAAATTGTAAAATCACAGAAATATCACATATTGGTAGGAAGCATGTACAAACAAGATACTGAGGGGGTATTAGCTTGTTGTGTTGAGGACGATGAACATAGTAGTTGGTTGCAACAAGCTCATGAAGGATTGCTGGGAAATCATTATTCTAAATAGCACACATTACAAATCTAAAACGTTTAGGAGTGTATTGGCCTAGCATGGACAAAGAAACACATGAGTGGATTAAGAATTGTCCAATGTGCAGAGAGAGACCACTAGTGGAGCATGCCACTCTTTATCAAGTGTCATTAATTCCTGATTGGAGTGCTCCATTGGTAGAGTTTATGAGATCGGGAAGATTACCCAAAGAGGCTAGTCTAGCAAGAAGATGAAGCATGGAGCAAGAGGCTCAAGGCTATGCCTTAGTAGGAGACAACCTATACCGAAGAGGCAAAGATGGTTACTTAAGACTGTGCGTTCATGAATCAGACTATTTAAAGGTCTTAGAGACTGCACACAGTGGTGTTGCAGGTGGACATTTTGGTCCTGACCAAGTGATCAAGACCATTCTATTCTCAGGACTTTGGTGGCCCACTCTCCATATGGATGCACATACCTATGTGAAGAAATGTGACACATGCCAACGTGCACAATATCCAGTTAGAAAAGATGAGATGCCATTGAGGCCAATGACGGGAGGACGTGCATTCTCGAAATGGGGTATAGACTTTGTAGGTCCTATTAACCCCCCAGCTAGAAACTCCCATGCATAGTATATTATTGTAGCCATAGATTACCTTACAAAGTGGGTCAAAGTGAAAGCCACAACAAAGAATGATGCTCAGACTATGGCTAAGTTCTTATTCGAGAATGTGTTCACGAGATATGGGCTACCAATAGAGTTAGTGAGCGATAGAGGTACACACTTCTTGAATGAGGTTATTGAAAATCTTCTCCAAGAATTCTTGGTGATACATAAGAAGTCAGCCCCTTATCACCCACAAGCTAACGGACAAGCCGAGAGCACCAATAAGATCCTCTGTAACGTATTGACAAAACTGGTAAATAATAAACGCTCTGATTGGGACAAACAACTTCATCATGTTGTTTGGGCTATCAAGTTGCCTACAAAACGGTACTCAACGCCACCCCATTTCAGATGGTCTTCGGACAGAATGTTGTGCTACCATTAGATTTCTTAATCCCCGCCTTAAAAGTAGCACAAGAGCATGAGTGGAATGGACATGAATTGTCCTCTAGGATCTTTGATCTAGAACGCTTAGGTGAGACAAGGCTACGTGCGGCGGCAGACATCTATGCTGCAAAGAAAAGACAAAAGGCATACTTTGATGCACACATCAAAGATAAAGGATTGAAAGAGGGAGACCTAGTGCTGGTTTATACGCTAAAGAAACATGCCCGTAAGTTGGAAAAAAGAGGATACAGACCCATGATCATTAATAGAATTTCCACTAGTGGTGTAGTTCAGTTGGCCACTCTAGAAGGAGATATCTTGCCAAACTATATTAGTGGATGTAGAGTCAAATTATACCAAGAACCTCTTACAGAGGATATGCTTACGAGGCTCAACACTGCTAAGAAGCGAAAAGAAGAGGAGTTAAGGGTCAGAGAAGAAGCACAGGCAGAGGCCAGAGAGCGCATAAAGCGAAATAAGTTAAGGCGACTAGGCCTAGATGTCAACTCACAAGCCCCAAAATATCACATGGATATGTGCCAAAGAAGAACAGGTTCGAAAGCGGGTGGATCTTTCTTCTTCTCCAAAGAATCAAGTAGCCACAGTAGTGAGTCCACCACACAGGAAAACACAACCGTTCACGACAACTGCTACATCAAATAGAAAGACACCATTCAACAAGAAAGCAGTTCCGAGCATGAAACAGATCTGGGTATGCAAAGGAGAGCAACTACCAGCCTTGCCCCCGCCAAGCCCATCCAGGCAAGCCAACCAGGCCAGAAGACGAAGGCAGCAGCTTAGACAAGCTCAATCACAAGGTATCCAACAAGTTTGGGTGCTTAAGAAATTAGCTGCCGCTCAACAAGGGCGATTACAGATGTGGGTACCTAAGAAACTCTTACATCCACAACAACCTATGTTCTCCCACATGCGAAAGGTCTCAACAAAGAAGCCAAAAAGAGAAAAGGGTAAGAACCATGTACAGAGACCGAAAGAAGATCAAATCAGCTCTTCAACAATAGTAGGAAGAGTGCAAAAAATATATGGGTTTGGAAGCCAAAAGTACAAGTAGCCTCCACCGAACCAAAGCGCCAACCACACTGGATACCACAGTTCAGAAAGCATCCAAAGAGGCCTGAAGTGATCTTTACAGTGCCAAATATTGTTCTAAAATGGACCCAAATAAGGAGGATTACATCATTTCGAGATCCAATGGCTAACTCCACCAAAGCTGGCATCAACATCGACAAGTAACTTCGAAAGCCTCGCCGAGCGACAACCATGTGCTTCTTGCACAACCCTGTCTTTTGCACCATTCAGGTCATGCACTTCCAAAGTACGCATTAATATAGGGCCCTATTACATGGCCGTGCATAGACACATTTGAGAGTCCCATGCACAAGAGCACATTGACATATGTCAATTAATTTTTCTGATACTAACATCCGTCCTCTTGTTTGGTGACATTGTTCCTCAAAAAAAAAAAGAGAGAGAGAGAGAAAGAGAGAGAGTTTGTTCCCAGGTTTGGTTCATGGAACGTGAATGAGTCGTGCTTAGTTGAAGGTGGAACCATTGATTACTGGGCAGTTATCAGTTTTGATAGAAGTGTGTCTCGGCTAGCAGATGATATAGCTGCTGCCTTATCTGGTAGATGTCAAGAACTTGGCATGAAATGGCATCCACAACTATGGTTTCCTCTTACCATGGTAGGAGTGAAGAGCTGGAAGGTCCGCAACTTGAGTAAGGCTTAACTACTGCATGTACGAGAGCATCTAGGGAGATATCTGCAAGGGATAGTTCTGGTACGCTGCAAATCTTTGTATGTATACTAGATGAGAAGACTCCTGCTTATGAGGAGACAGGATCAGCCACTCCAAAGATCTCATCAGTGGACCATCAACACGGACATTCATCAACAATGTTCCATCCCAAAGGCCAAGTGTACAACACGAAGAGATGAACATCGATCAACCTTCTCCATGGTAAGTATCTTTACTTTGGAAACATCATAACCATGATAGCTTAGGAAACCTCTTCGTCGACATACCCTTGAGCACTTAGCTCAAGAACCCCAATTTTTGCACCATACTTCTTCCGATGCATTTTCCAAGTAAGCATGCATAGGGCTACATTACAAGGCCGTGCACAAGGCACATATTTTCCTCAACCCATGCACGAACACACTTACCCATCATCCATTCTGGGTTATGAGTACTTAGCATGACTACTATGAACATCAACTTTGGAAGATCTAGAGGACATCAACGGAGACTCACAATGACACAATCATGCTGGAATCCAACGAAGAAGTACATACCAAGGCACTACAACTTGCAAAGGCTTACAGTGACAGATGAAGAACCGGACAACCAACCCTGCCACATTTGGAAGCCAGACGACTTTTGTTCATACAGAAGGGACACTCCCCCTCAAAGCACTACTTGGAACAACCACTACAACAAGGGTCTATTAGGGACGACAGACTCGAGAGGGGGGGGAGTGTTGAAGCTCAAGACTAATGACAGAGCATAGAAGCACACCAAAGAAGTGGACACACAAGAAGAGGGAGCAAGTAGGGAGCTCCAAGAAGTACATGCCCAATTATAAGAAGAATCCCCTACAAAAATAGTGATTTTGATCACTCAAACCATTGTAAATATCATTTCACCTTTTTGCAACTCCATTTTGTGCAAGACGAGGAGTCCTTAAGCTTGAGGAGTATTAGAACTATCATCCTACCAATTTTCATAATTTTTAGACTTTGTTTGAGCCCTCAAATAAGCCCTGGAACCTAATTTTTAACTAGGCCGGACACTACGTCTGGACAGGGCCAAAACTAGTCCAAAAACTATAAAAAGAGCTAGAGAGCTCATGTTTGGGGTTAGCTTGTGAGAGAATAGAGCTTTTGTAAGAGAAATCTTTGGCAATTGAAGCTTTCCATTGTTCCTCTCTTTGATCTTACTTTGTGTGCGTGTGTGTGTATGTGTGTGCATGTTTGTGTGCTTTCACTCACGGACTTGTGCCTTCACATGCTCGTAGTCTTCATACCGGTCCTCACGTCTCCGTGGATTGACAAGTAAAGGAGGTGATGCTTACGCTTGAGCTACAATCATCCTTTGGACCTTTCAACTAACATCATTTCCATTGAGATCCCTAGTGAGGAATTGAGCCAAAGAGTGACTAGTAAGAGTAATCAACCCAAAACTTCCCAATGTAGAATATATCCCATTCGAGGGACCAGAAAAAAATGGATTCGGAAAGATCAAGTAGCAGCATATCATCAACAACAAAGCCATCACCTATAAAGTACAAGCCAAGCTCGATCACTAGGTCTACAGAAGATTGTTCAATTAAGGATCCCAAAGAAACTAATTGTTCCTCAACCCTCAAGAACACAAATATGGATTCCCAAATCAACTATGCCAACAGAGAAAACTAAACTGAAGACACTAGTACAGAGGAAGGATCCATCCAAAGTCAATTCAAAGGAGCAAGAAAAACGCAATAACCTGAAATTGCAGAAATAGGAGTACTCAAAGAAATCAACTCAAAGATATGTATGGCGAGCAAAGAAGAAGCACAATACGACAACTACACAAAGCACAAGAGGAGACAAAGTTGCAATCAAGAACAACAAAATAAAGCTGATTTGGATACCCAAATCTCGATCACCATCTACAAACCCGCCAGCAACTTCTTCTTGCACACATCTTGAATTCCATACACATTGAACGTGCATGATAGGGCCACATTACAAGGCCATGCATTCGGCTCATAATTCTTCTTCTACTTATTAGTGATGCACATGTCCCTCCCAGGGAATAGGAGAGCACTTGTACAATAACCTCAAGGAAAATACTTCAAAATAGAATAAAGCTTCGGCTATTTACTAACATTTTTGCTTTCTTTCAGCAATAAGAAAAATTATATAAAACAAGAGAAATCCCAGGTATTTCCTTCCTTACACACATGGGGAAGGACAACACAAGTCCCTTGGAGAACTGTTCGATTTATGGCAACTAAATGGAAGATAAGTGATGCAATCACATTGATGCTGATTGTGGTGTGTTTCAAGTGAAGATGCCTTTTGAAGATTCTGAAGCAACCATTCAAGAAGAGGTGTTAGAATTTCCATTGCAGAGTGTGACCAAGGTCAAAGGTCATTGGTTTCGTGAGGATCAACCTATGGGTGATTATCTTTCCTTAGTAACCATCAAGGTCATGGACACAGACCATCACTTTCCAGTTATGTCTCAAGATTTCAAGGTTCTCCATGAGCTTACACGAACTCTCGACACAATGACAAAAGTAGGAATCCAGAAATATTTTGAGTTACCCATTTAAAAGCCTGACTTCCAAAGATGCACTCAAGTAATGAATACTTGTCAACCAGCCCTGCATAATGCCTCAATGCCGAGGGCAAAGGTACTGGATGCAACGGGAGAATGGGTGATTATACAATTCATGCATGACTTAATTAAAGAAGCTTTTGGCTAGGAAAAAGATGGAACACTAATTTGAAGGATGAACCCCGCAAAGCCAAAAATTGGGCTTTTTTGGACATCAATCGCCTGAACATAGAAGATGAGGTCCGCCTCATTCATCAACATTTTTGTTTTCCCAATATGAATCGCTACACCGCCCCATGTAAGATTATCGTATAACTTTTATCCCATGCTATCAAGCAGATTGGGAACCAGGTGAACCTGAGACTGTATATCTAGGAGCGTCTTTTTGAAGATAAAAAGCAATGGCAACAGAAGAAATTCTTAAACGGCACTATTGCATTAACAATCCTCATTTACCATGCACTAGGAATCCGAGAGCACCTGACCAAGATGGCCAAATCCTTCGAAATGGCCAAGTATGCAAAGATGGCCAATGTACCATGGAAGGAGAGAGAACAAAAGTTGGAAGAGGAAGCCAAGACGAGTTCTCAACCACGCATGAGAGGAACAAAAAGATTTTGAGAAATGATTAAAGGAGAAGAATCACTTCCTACTCCCAAAAGAGTGCATGTCCTGCCAAAGACCAAGCTTGAAGATTCAAATCCTATTATAGAAGCAGAGCTGCAAGAAGCATTAGAGGCAACTCACTGATATATTGGAGGTCAAGTCAATTTCACAATACAAGGGCATCATTACCATCAGCCCCATAAAGACATTCTTCAAAGAAAGAAATTATTGGTCCGACACCTATAAAGAATTGGGATTAACAATCTCAAGTTCATTCTCAGAATCTAAAGAAGATCAAGAGACATCTATGATGAATATAGAAATTAAAAGTGATTCAAAAGATGATGGTAATTGAGAGGAATTGAATCAATTCACGGATGACTTTGGATTGGAAGGTACCAAGATAAACCAAAATCCTGATGAAACTATCAAGGACACAACAAGGCAAGGACCACCTAAAGAAGGAATTCATGTGTTCAAAATGAATAAAGAGAGGAACATTCAAATCACAGAGACTCACTTCAATGGAGAGGCCGCAGTAGAGAGACCAAAGGAAGAGAAAGAACAAGAAGAAAGGGAGGAACCCGAGCCATTCATGTCAATCAAAGTTGTCACAGAACCCTCTCCATTAGATGTCACTTTTCAAGGCAGTGCTACAAAATCGACCAAAAATGAAGAAGAAAAAAGAGAGAGAGAAGTGCACCTTTAGATAAGACAACCGCACAATGAAACTATCCAGGTGGAAGAAGGAAAAGATGTTCGAACACGGGAAGAACCAAGTATCCCCAAAACATGGTTAAATGTGGATGTAGCTCAATTGAAGCTGGTGGTGAAGCAAATGATACAAATGCCTATGGACACACAACAACACATGCTTGAAGCTGATGTAGACTATGACAAGGCTATGAGAGAGAAGCCAATTCTAGGTAATGAGTGAAAACTTGTATGCACAATTAATTCAAGCTCAAAAGGCACTCTCGGCCAATGAAGTAGAAGCTCAAAAAGCCAAGGACAAATGCACCTTGCTAATGATGGAAAACAAGAAGCTCCAAGATCAACTTAAAGAGCTACAAAGTAAGTATGGAGGTGAAGCGGAAAAAGCAAGAATGAATGCCAGAACTAAGCTACTTGAAACTCAATTCAAAGTAAATATGGAGGAAGCAGACAATTTAAGAAATAGAAATAAGGAACTTATGATTGCCATCCTGTTTAACCAACCCATAGAAGCGCAAGTAGCGACCGCAAGTGACACAAACGCATTGGAAGATCAAATGGCAAAGTATGAAGATCAGTTGCAACAAGAGCAGCATGGGAAAGAAAGTATATGCATGATACTAACGAACTCCAAAAGCGATGGAAATCAGTAGAAGACAAACTTCTTGTGGTATATAATGAAGACGCTGATCAAATAGCTGCCATAGGAAATGAACTTTTGACGGCTAAAGAAGCACTAACAAAGGCTACCACTGGAATCAAAGCAAAGGATGAACTAATTGCACAACTAGAAGCTCAAACAAAACAATAGGCAACAATGGGGACACCAGTAGTTCTAAGCTCCAAAGAGACTACTCTGGAGACTGAGGTACGTCCTCTTTCTCCCCCCATGCATGATTCACCTATCAAGGAGGGAGTAGAAAAAAACATTGAACAAAGTGATCGAACTATTGCAGAACTAAGTCGATAGAAGCGGGCACTACTGGTAACCCAGCTTACACAACAATTTGAAGATCAAGTGATTAAAGTCATGAAAGAAGCACACATCAAGAATAAAAGCCTCGTGAAAATTTTGAAGCCATTTAATATACCTTACGGCTTGCTAAAAGAAGAAACGCGATAATATATCAAGAAAATTACTAATAAAGAACTAGATCAGGATCTACAATTCAATTTACAGACGTTTATTTATACATAGGCTGACTTTGACAAAGTAGATCTGATTTGGAGGTGCAAATTTTTGGAAATGAATCAAACTTTATGGGTACATTGGGAAGCAGCACCATATGTACTTCAAGTGAATCCTACTTTTTGCCCAGTCTCGTGAAGATGTACTTGGACACAGTTTTGGGAAGCACAGCGCCAAGATACATGAAATAATCAATGGCTAAATTATCTATTACTGCCTAGTCCTCCCCAAAACTATCTAGCAACATAAGAGTACATGGTAAAGACTATAGAATTTTGGCTATCTAGATACGCCACAGTGCCATATTTAACTATCAAAATGACAAATAAGATATTTAGCATACTCCTCACAGTTCTAAGGGTATTCAAACATGCATAGTATACATTTTTAAATTTTATTGGCATCAATCAAGGAGCAGATGCTTTAGTTTTCAATTTATCTACAACTCCAAGCAGACTTACAATTATGACACTATATTCACGCCTCATGTTCCTTCCAAGTCCATACATGTAGACCTTCGAAGAAGCGGTTTTTACAAGCTTTTTTGAGATGGACTCAAAACTTTTATGAAGATCACGTCCAATTTAAATGCTAGACTGGTAGCCTATGAACTGAGCTTCTTTGCAGATCATAGACAGGCACCAGATGATGGAGTAAAATCATCTCAATGGCATGAACTAATGGTATGTGAAGCTGATTTGCTAAAGTACAGAGAGCAAAAAGTGACTCAAACGTACTCATGCCACCGGATTCTAAAGCCTGTCGGGGATGACAGAGTTCAGGAGGAGGTGGTGTTGAGGGAGAGTCAAGCACAAAGAAAAGACGAAGAAGATCAAGACAAAAGCTTCATTAAATAGAAGATATTTGAAGACATGTCTCTGTAGCAAGCCTTGCAAGGGCACACAACATCCATCTCTACACAGAGCCCTGCAGGGGCACACAACAATGGGGAAGCACGCAACAGGCAAGGATGAATCAACGCTAGCAATTACCCATGAAGAAGTGCAAGAAGATATCCAGCAAATCTTGAGTCCCGGAAGGTGCTTCAACCTCTTGATCTTCAGGAGGTCCAGATCGAAGGCTGAAAATCCAAACCTTCATACCTTCGATTGGTTGCGTGCGTTGCAGCCCGACTTAACAAAAAAAATAATAATAGGCCAAAACCAATGCAACAAGTCCCGAGTTATGATTAGTTCCTTGAGAGCTAATAAAACTATATCATTACGACTTCCGTAGGAGCTAATAGTGGTCAACTATAAAGAGGCTACCAGATCGACTACAGGGCATAGAACTAGAGACAAAAAACAAATCCTGTCAAGGGACGAGAGAGGAAAAGAGGGGGAGAGTATTGCAGAGCATAGAAGAGTAGAGATGCAGAGAAAAGAAAAAGAAGGGCCCCAAAATGTTTTCGATTTGGACACTTTATTTTTGTAACATAATCAATTTGTAATATATTTTCTCATGTAAATGTGCTAGAGGAGTCCTCTAGATGCACATCCATAGATATCTGTATCATTACCCTTGTAAATTAGTACAGAATTAGTCTTTTAGTCAATAAAGTGTCAATCTCTTGTGTGAAAGGACCATTTTTTTAGGGCACAAGTATATAAGTCATTTTGTGACTCTTTGTAATTTGCCATTGTGAGAATCAAGAGCATAGAATTTCGAATTTTTTTCATCTCCTCTCTGTATCTTCTTCCTTGTGAGCTTGCATGCATGTGTGATGCTTAAAAAGAGTGTATTGAAGTGTTTTCTATCCATGGTAGCTTGTTTGCTATTGGTAATGTGTGTGCAAAGTGTGGGAAGTGTTGAAGCGTAGGTAGGTCATTCCTATGGCTTACTATTTTGCTCATAGCTTAAAGGAGAAGTGTCAAAATCAAGTAAAAATGCTATCATTGGATGCATATTCTTGAGAGCTTCAAAACAAATCTGCTATTTGCTATATTCCGAGTTCGGAATTGAGAGAAAAGCTTGATTTACTATTGGCTACTGCTCTAAGTATCGCGACACCATAGCTGACCATGAAAGCTTTGAATGTGATAGTTCACACTTGTTGCACCATTGTTAACACATTTGTATTGACCATTATTTGAATTCATGTCCTCATACACTCGGCTAGCTTATGTTACTCCTTGGATTGATAATTAAAGCATGAATCCCCACTATATGCACTTGTAGGGGATTGAGGAATAACCTCTTTCTCCTCAAGTCCCTAAGTTGATACTTAGGCACACAATAGTCATTCGACATGTAGGAGCAAAGGTCTCATCAAAATCAATGCCTCTTTTGTGAGCATAACCCTTTGCAACAAGCCTAGCCTTACACCTCTCAAATGTTCCACCATGTTTATGCTTCATCTTGTATACCCACTAAGTGTCGATGGCCTTCTTGCCAGGAGGCAAGTCACGTAAAGATGAGGTACCATTTTTCATAATAGCATCATATTATGATTGCATAGCAACCATCCAATTTTCTCAATTTTTTGCTTCATCAAATGAAACTGGCTCATTTTCATGACAAAGACTTGAGTTAGCCATGGCATAGCAATCTGATGCAAAAGAAGCACTATGAGAGCCTCAACGAGTATGATATGACAGAGATGTATCTAATTTGCTATCATGCAAATTCTACACTAGCCATTTTTGCATAGTTTTTGCCTTCTCAATATCATCTCTTTCATCAACAAGTGCATCATGTAAATGTGCATAAAAAATGGAATGATCTACATCATCATATGAAACCTGTAAAGGCTAAGAAGTTGCCTTAGTAGGACCAACACTAGATTTTCCACCTATAAAAAGAGGCAGCAAAATGTCAACATGTCTTTGGAGCTAACTGATGTCTCCTTAGTACATGAAAGTAATGGCTGAATAGCATCTTCCACAAAAACAACATCATAGCTAATCAAAAGGTGTTTAGTCTATGGATGATATAAATGATAGCCTTTCCCTTCAAAACTGTATCTAACAAAAATACATTTCACTACTTTATCATCCAAATTCTTGCATTGTTGTTCAGGCACTAATGCATATGCTAGACAACCAAAAACATGTTGGTGAGGAACGGATAGATTATAACCATGCCAAACCTCATATGGAGTGATAGACTACTATGCTTTAGTGGGACACCTATTAAGTACATATGTTGCACACATAACAGCTTCAAGCCAGAAACTATGTGCTAAACCTTGATTCTTGACCATACACCTCGCCATCTCCATGAGTGACCAATTCTTCCTTTCAGCAACTCCATTCCGTTGAGGTGTATATGTCAATGTACATTGATGTTTTATCCCATGTTCAAACAGAAATTCATTAAAATCAAAAGACATATATCCCCCCCTCGATCAAAATGGAGGGTGCCCATTTTACATGCTAATAGATTTTTTGCCAAAAATAGAAACTTTTTAAAGCACATAAACACTTTGAAATTTTGTTTCAATGGATATGCATGCCTAGAAAAATCATCCATGAAAGTCATGAAGTAAAGATAGTTCCCAAAAGAAGGTGTCTGCATAGGACCAGAGACATCACTGTGAACAAGCTACAATTTCTAAGTAGCTCAAACTAAACCATCTTTTGGGAAGGAGCAACATTGCATTCTGCCCAAAATACAGCCTTTACAAAAATGTTTACTAGGTGCCTCAAGTTTGGGCAAAGAGGCCACTGTTTCAGACTTCTATAGGCTTAACAAACTAGTAAAATTTAGATGATGAAAGCATGGATGTCAAATCTTTGCATATGGCATAGCCTGAGAATCATGTACTACACATGCGGAATCATTCATAGATTTTTCATAATTTATCATCTTATACAGCCCATGATATAAAATGCCAAAAGCGATAATGATGTTGCCATTTGACAGATTATGAAATGTATATCTGTCATCAACAAATTTCACAACCAAGCTAATCTTGGCTAATGTTGAGACAGATAACTAATTTTTCTTCATCCTTGGCACAAATAAAGCATTTGATAATGTAAAAGAACTACCATCAATAGTAGTCATAATGATCTTACCAACTCCCATGATAGGATAAGAGGAGTTGTTGGCACATGTGACAATATTCCCTGTAGGGGCAAGCTCATGTGAAGTGAAGAAACTGCAGTATGAGGTAATATATTTGGTCTCCCCACTATCAAAGTACCAAACATCTGAGTCTCCTGTAGACATACACTATTCATGAGAAGGTGGTTCATAACCGCAAACGATAGTAAATGCCTATTCTTCATTCTGCATAACATTAGCAGACTCATTTTTGGGTGTAGAGGCCTCTGCAACAACCATTCTAGCCTCTTTATTCTTTGCCTCTTTTGTAGCTAGTCTTGGGCAATTCTTTATGCTATGATCATTTCCTTTTTAGTATTTTCAAAACAATTTTTCTATAGTGTTTTCTTCTCCTCCCTTTCATCCTTTGAATGTGCAGAATTAGCAGATTTTTGCTTACTAGTAGATGAGCTCCATTTACATTTGCCCTTCTGACAAGCCAGGAAAGCTTGATGTGCAACATGCATAATGGACCTATTTTGCCTAGACTGATCTTCCTACAATAGAACAAAGACTAACTCTTCAAATGTTAGGGCATTTGGATTTCCGTTCATCATCAATTGAAGAGTAAAAGCAAAACTCTAATATGAATCTCGAACACCATTCAGAAGAGTCTACACAGGAGAACTGTGAGGCAAGAATTCATCAGCAAAAATCAACTACTCCTTCAAATCTTTGATCTTTGTCAAAAAACTATCCATGGGATATCCTTCATTCATGTGCTCACTCTCCAACTTTTTTCGGAGGTAAGCAATGTTGGAGGACATGGTGGATAGTCACAAGAGATGAATTGGTGTACCTAAAACTTGCTTCACACATGCTAGAAGTGATGGCTGAAGCGTGTTGTGGGCCTCTATAGCTAGCTAATAAGCATAAATAATAACATATGTTGCTTGGAACATGATCCACTAATGGTAGGATCAAAACAGATAGGTAGGAATATAATCCAAGATCCAAATACTTGTTATTTTGGTTGATACACCTATTCACCGTTTTGAACCATTCTCTGAGTACAACAACAATTGACTAAATTCCTTTTGGAGAACTCTAACTAGCTTAACAAGCTACAAATAATGAGTGATATCATCAAAAGTGATGGACTATATGCAGAGAAATATGTTTAGCAAATCAACAAAACATCCCGATATTTACAGGTCTTGACACTCAACAGACCAGAGAGCAAAGATGGATTAATATCTGATAATTATGAGAGGCATTAATATGAAGCTTTGTAGGATTAAAATAGACACTATGTGGAATCTATCATGCTTTAAATCATGAGAAATGATACACTATACAGTGACAACAAGCTCTCACAAAATCATTGTTCTGATGGAGTTATGAAAGAGAAATGAGAATAAGAAGTGGTGATCATGTGTGTATTAAATCATGTAAAAGTACAATGTCATTGGCAATCAACCATCTCTCAATGAGTGAGAAATGAGTGAGCTATGAGGTGAGCTCCTTTTATCAACGAAAGTATATCAAAATGTTCTCTCAATCTCGAGATGGATGGGGGCCTTTGATATCCTCTTTTTATAGTTATTGTTGGAGCCAAAAGGATTTGAATTCAGATTCAAATCTCTACCAAAAAGTGAATGCTAAAGTATAGAATTGATTCTCTCTGGACTCAACTACCAAATGATACAAGATTTTGTTCTTCCTAACTTCTATGAGTATATTCCACTTTTACAAAAGTAAATGTGAAGTAGAATTACAAGAGGTTGAACATATGAAGCCTTCCAAGTGTTATGCCAATAAATCAAGCTTATGTGAGGTGATCAAGTATGTAGGCTTGGACTTAATTGCACCAACAACTCCCCCTCAAGCCTAACATGCTTGGTCTTCATTGCTCCTTGATTTCCTGCAAACCAATCATCAATTTGAACTTGTTCATCTTTGTTCCATCCAATGCTTTGGTAAGCATATCTACACATTGTAAATGAGTTGATACATACGATAATTGGATATCCTTGCTAAGCAATTTCTCCCTTACATAATGATAGTGCACTTCAATATGCTTAGTCCTTGCATGGTATACATGATTAGCAGCCCTAGTATTATCTCCAAAGATAATTGGAGTGTAGGAATGTATCTCCAAATCTGCATATGATTGATTAAGCCACATAGCTTTGTGAGTTGCATTTGCCAAACCCCTATATTCTGCTTCTATGAAAGATAAGGCCACAATTGGTTGCTTCTTGGATGACCAAGATATGAGTTTTGAACCTGCAAAATATAGGTACCCTGAAGTACTTCTCCTATCATCCTTGGATGCAGCCCAATCTACATCAGAATACATCTTTATATCTATGTCAGAAGTGAAGGGATAGAACAACCCCTCATTCATTGTACCCTTTAGATACTCAAGCACCCTCTTTGCAGCTTCCATATGAGGCTTCCTTGGTACATGCATAAACTGACTCAATGTACTTACTACATAGGCAATGTCTACCCTTGTTAAAGTAGCATAATTAAGACTACCCACAAGTTGTTGATAACTTGTAACATCTTCAAGTAGTTCACCTACCTGTGAACTTAGTTTATGGTTTAGCTCCATAGGGATACGTGCAACTTTAGTGTTCTCCATCTTGAATTTTACCAACATATCATGTATGTACTTCCTTTGTGTGATGAATATACCTAAATCTGTATACACAAGTTCTAAGCCAAGGAAGTAGGTTAATAACCCTAGATCACTGATTTTGAATTCCTTCATTAATTGAGCCTTGGCTTGCTTGATACCATCAAAATCATTTCTTGTAATAATGATATTATCTACATAGACACATAAGTAAATGACTTCTGATTTGTTCTTCTTAACAAATAACGAAGAGTCTACCTTGCTTGCTACAAATCCTTGGTCCTGCAAATAGGTAACAAGTCTATGGTTCCAATCTCTAGGACCTTGATTGAGACCATAGAGTGCCTTTCTAAGTTTTCATACATAGCCTGCTTTTTCTTCATCTTCAAAACCTGGTGGTTGTGCCATATACACTTCTTCTTATATCCAACCATTTAAGAATGAATTCTTGACATCTAATTGATATAAATTCCAACTTTTAGAACAAGCAAGACTTACCAATACCCTGATTGTTGGCAACTTTTCCACAGGTGAAAAATTTTCTTCATAGTCTACTCCATGTGTTTGTGCAAATCCCTTTGCCACTAACCTTGCCTTGTACCTATTTATAGAACCATCAGAGTTCTTTTTAATTTTCTATATCCACCTTGAACCAATTACCTTCATATCTGGATTCTTAGGAACTAGATCCCAACTGTGGTTTTCCTGCAATGCTTCCACTTCTTCTTGCATGGCTTCTCTACACTCTTTCTTCTTCCTAGCCTCTTCAAATGAAGAAGGATCTTCTACCATAGAGTCTTTAGTGATGTACACATAGTGTTTTGTGACTAAAGATGTATCATATCCATACCTTATGAGATTCTTACTTTCTCTTTGTGATCTCCTTAAAGCTTGATTGGAAGACTCAAGAAGATCTTCTGATTGCTTGAATTTGAACTTGCCTCTTGACTTTCAAGCTTTGAAATCAATCTACTCCTCTTCCTTTGAGTTGGTGTCTTTTGCTAAGTGTTTATCTTCTTGAGTGAGGGTTAGAGAATCATTTTCCAAATCATATAGTAACTTGTCTTTCCTGCAATCATCTTCAAACAATGAATTATTCTCATCAAATACTACATCCCTACTAACTATGAATGCCTTGTTAGTGGGATTGTATAGTCTATATCCCTTTTGATTCGGATCATACCCAATAAATATATATTTCTCAGACTTAGAGTCAAGCTTCCCTTTGATTTGTGATGGGATGTGTGCATATCCAATGCATCCAAATATTTTGCAATGATCCAATGAGGGTCTCCTCCCATTCCATGCTTCATATGGTATCATACCATCCAATGATTTGGATGGAAACCTATTGATCAAGTAGGTGGTTGTAGAAATAGCCTCTACCTATAAATAATTAGGTAATTTTTTCTCATTTAACATAGACCTAGATGCTTCAACAACTAACATGTTCCTTCTCTCTGCCACTCCATTCAATTCAAGAGTATACATGGTTGTTACTTCCCTCTTTATGCCTCTGTCATGTAGAAATGTGAAGAGATGGATAGGTATGTGCTTGAAGATGAAGAGGTGTTGCAAAATCCTTGATCTACACCAGCCAAATGAACTCCAGGAGTATATGGTGGGCCCTTTTAGCTTGCCAATGGATGTATTAGACACCCTATGTACCTTGGAAGATCACTCTCAAAAAGATAGATCAAAACAGATAAGTTGGAGTTAGCTCAGAGGTGAAAACTTGCTATTCTTGGTTCATACACCTGTCCAGTGTTTTACATAATTCTCTAAGCACAGCAGCAATTAGCTCAATTCCTCTTGGGGAAGTCTAGGAAACTTAAAGAGATAACTTTCAAGAGTAATCTCATCAAAAATAATGAACCACACACTGAGAATGAGTTTTAACAAGTGATGACATCATCCCGATTTTCACGGGCTGCTACAGAAATAGACCAGTGAGCAGAAAAATCACCATAACTCAAAATGTTGAAATCCAATGATTATGCAAATTTGTATGGTTATACTAGACAGTAAGCTGCATCCAACTAGCTTTAAATCACTAAATTTGGGTAAGTAACCACTGAGAAATGGCTCTGACAAGATGAGTGAAAAAGTCGGGTACCTGACAGAGAAGTGAAGATGAACAGACCCTGTTGACTTCAAATGAACATAACTGAAGATTGCAACATCCAAATGACATAAAAATTTGTGAGCATATATTAGACTTATAGAGCTAACTTTACCAAGTTAAATCACTGAAAATGATGCACCAAGCTCAGAGAAAACATCTCTGCAAGCTGACTGAGAAAACTGAGAGTAATGGCAGTGAGTAGTACACTTCACAAGAACATGGAAAGATGAACTCAAACAATCATGTAAATGAAAGTATATTGCTTGTACAATACAATGACTTACTGATACATATGTGTGCCTTGTAATCACACCTTGATATGGCATAAAGCTCAGCTCTTGGAGGTCTTCACATAGGTCTCTCTAACCACGACTAAAACTGCCATCTATTTATAGTTGAGTTTGGGAGGCTAACTTCCCTCAATCACTCTCCAATCAATCAATGATTGATTTGATTCTCTACCTACCACAAATCACGAATTCGTGGCTCCTCTTTCCATTCTTGATCAAGTGGACTCAACCACTTAAGATTCTCTTACTTTTACATTAAGTAAACTCTTCAAAAGTTACAAGAGGTAGTTCACAAGTGAACTTTACATAGTCTTCTTTTTAAAGCTTCTTCTAAGACTTTGTGACACTCAAGCCAATACTTAGGCTTGTCATAGACTTGCTCCAACAGCTCCCCCTCAAGCCAAGTATTCTTGAGGTCTTCAATCTTCCAAGATTACCTGCAAACCAATCATAGCCTTGAATTTGCAAAGCTTTGTACCATCCAATGCTTTGGTTAGAATATCTACACATTGTTGATGAGTGGACACATATGATATTTGAATCTCTTTGCTTAGAACCTTTTCTCGTACATAGTGATAATGAACTTCAATATGTTTAGTCCTTGCATGAAAAATAGGATTAGCAGCCAAGTGAATAGAACTCATATTGTCACCAAAAATAGTTGGAGTTCCAAACTCCAATCCAAGATCTTTGAATAATGTCTTCATCCACATAGCTTCTTGTGTAGCTATGGCAAGACCTCTATATTCAGCTTCAGTAGAAGAGAGAGCAACTCTGGGTTGCTTCTTGGATGACCATGAAATAAGCTTTGAACCTGCAAAGGTAAGATAACCTGAAGTGCTCCTTCTATCTTCCTTGGAGCCAGCCCAATCTGCATCAGAAAATAGCTTCAAACCTAAATTAGATACATAAGGATAATAAAGTCCTTCATTTATGGTTCCTTTGAGATACTTGAGAATCCTTTTGGCAGCATCCATATGTGGTTTCCTTGGTGTGTGCATAAATTGACTTAGCACACTCACACTGTAACATATATCTACTCTTGTCAATGTGGCATAGTTGAGACTACCCACTAGACTTTGATATGATGTGATGTCCTCTATGAGTTCACCTTCATGTGAGCTCAATTTGTGATTGACCTCCATTGGAGTACCTGCAATCTTACAATCTTGCATCTTGAATTTCGCCAACATGTCCTTAATGTACTTTCTTTGAGTGAGAAACAAACCATGAAAGTAGGTAAGTGAACCCAAATCACTTATCTTGAACTCTTCTCTCATCGGATCTTTGATCTTCTTCATACCATCTTCATCATTTCCTGTCAATATAATATCATCTACATATACACATAGATAGATGACCTCAGAATTACTCTTTTTAATAAAGAGTGAAGGATCTGCTTTGCTTGGTTGAAAGCCTTTGTCGTGCAAGAATGAAACAAGCCTGAAATTCCAAGCTCTTGGAGCTTGCTTGAGACCATACAATGCTTTGTTAAGTTTACACACATAATTAGGATAAACTTGATTCTCAAAACCAGGTGGTTGTGCCATATATACCTCTTCTGTTATCCAACCATTCAAGAATGCATTCTTTACATCTAGTTGAAGTATCTTCCAATTCTTGGAAGAGGCAATACTAAGCAAAACCCTAATAGTAGGCATCTTTGCCACAGGAGAGAAGGTCTCCTCATAATCAATTCCCTGAGTTTGTGCAAAGCCTTTTGCTACAAGCCTTGCCTTATACCTGTTAATGGAACCATCAGATTTCTTCTTGAGTTTATAGACCCATCTTGAGCCTATTACCTTCATGGATGAAGTCTTGGGCACCAAATCCCAAGTGTTGTTTTCCTCAAGTGCTTCAATCTCTTCCTTCATTGCATGCTTCCATTCTGATTTTGCTTTGGCCTCTTCAAAGGATGATGGCTCCTCTTGGTTTATGTCCTGTGCTATGTAGATAGAATGTTTAGTTACTAATGAGGTGTCAAACCCATACCTTTCTGGTTTTTTCTTTTCCCTCATAGATCTTCTTAGGCCATGATGTGATGATTCTGCCTCATGTCCAAGTTCCTGCAATTTTGCTTTACCTTTAGACTTCCATGCTTTGATCTTTTCCATGTGAGATTCTTCATCATCCTCTGAGGTGTCTTGTTCTTCAATCTTTGATTGTTCTCTACCAAGCTTTGGAAAATCTTCTTCAAGATCATATGGTAAATTGATCTTCCTGCATGAATCTTCATACCATGAATTGTTCTCACCAAAAACTACATCTCTGCTTACCAAGAATCCTTTGTTGGTAGGGTTGTATAACCTGTAGCCCTTTTGATTGTTGTCATATCCAATAAATACACACCTTTCTGCCTTTGGATCCATCTTGCCTCTAACCTGTGAAGGAACATGAGCAAAAGCAATACATCCAAAAATTTTACAATGATCTAAGCTTGGTCTTCTTCCATTCCAAGCCTCATATGGAGTCATCCCATCAAGGGATTTTGAAGGCAACCTGTTAATCAAGTAAGTGGCTGTAGATACAGCCTCAGCCCATAAATAATTAGGTAAATGCTTTTCATTTAACATAGACCTTGCAGCTTCAACAATTGTCCTATTCCTCCTTTCTGCCACTCCATTTTGCTCAGGAGTGTACCTTGTAGTTACCTCTCTTTTGATTCCTCTTTCTTGAAGAAAAGAATCAAAATCATGGGAGAAGTATTCTCCCCCTCCATCTGACCTTAGCCTTTTTAGTGATTTACCTGTTTGATTTTCCACAAGAGCCAAATATCTTTTGAAACATGAAAAAACTTCATCTTTGTGTTTCATAAAGAATAGGATAGTCCATCTGCTGCAATCATCAATAAAGGAAACATAATACCTTGATCCAGATATTGAAGCTTCCTTGCTAGGTCCCCATACATCTGTATGAACCAACTCCAAGAGATCTCCATGCATATAACCTTTCTTCATGAATGGTAACCTATGAGACTTTCCAAATTGACATGCACTACACTTATAAATCATATGTTGTTTTCACAAATTAGGAAGTCCAAGTACACTTTGGTCCCTGCAGATTTGCTTTAATGACCTTTCACCAATATGTGCTAACCCTTTGTGCCATACTTCCAATTCTGTAAGTGTCTGACTACCATAATTAAAGAGAGCAATGTTTCTAGTGTCCTGTAATTCAAATCTGAACAATCTACCTCTCTTTTCACCTTTTGCAATTCTTCTGAATCCTTGACTTGGATCTTCAACAAATGCTCCTGCTTTTGTGAACCTGACTTGCAACCCTTTCTCTACTATCTGCCCAACACTTATCAAATTCTTTGTAATGGTAGGGACATAGAGTACCTTACTGAGTAGGTTGATGTTTCCATCAGGTGCTTTGACATTGCCTATTTTCTCCACATGATGTTTTTTATCATCTCTTGTTTGTACCTCATGCTTATTCCTTGGATCTTCTAAATCTGATAGGAGTGCCACATTTCCTGCCACATGATTTGAACAACCTGAATCTATGTAGAAAATATGCTCATCAGATTTACCTTGTGGCATAGCCATGTTCATGATCAATAATGAATCCTCTTTGTTTGAGTCTTCTGTATAGTTATTGTAGTCTCTCCTTCCTTTGTAGCCTCCTTGATAGTTTGAATGATTGTAGTTGTTGTAGTTGCCATGGTAGTTGTTGAACCTTCCTCTTGAGTAGCCATAACTTCCTCTATTGTATCCTCTTCCTCTTTGATTCTTGGAATTCCTAAAGCAATTTTCAGTTGTATGATTAGTTAATCCACAAATAGAACATGAGTTGGAGTCTTGGGATCTCCCCCTGCCTTGTCTACCTCCTCTTCCTCTACCTCTTCCATGTCTTCCTCTACCTGCATAGTTAGCTTGATATGTACCTGCTTCATCATCCACTTTCTTTGCCTTTCCTTTGTTATCTTTAGACTTGCTTTTATCCGTGTATAAAGCTGAAGATTGATTACCTTTAGAGCTTTCTCCATTTTTGATAAGCTTTGCCTCTTGAGTAAGTAGTTGTCCAATGAGTGTATTGAAATCAGGTACATGCATGTCCATGTACAAATCCATAGCTGTGGTGAATGCTTCCCACTTGTCATCTGCCTTCAAGCCATTGATGACCTGCCTTACAATTTGCTCTTCATCTATTACCTCTCCAATGCTTCCCAACTGATCCGCTATGTCCTTGAGCTTTGTGACAAAATCAGTCACATTTTGTTTGGGAGCCTTCTTGAGAGTTGTGAACTCCAGCCATAGTTGATGCTTCCTAGCTTTGGTACTTGAAGAAAAGAAAGCTTCAAGTGCATCCCACACTTCCTGAGATGTCTTACAACTTCTAATGTGAGGCAACAAAAAATCTGAGATAGAGTTGAGGAGATAAGACCTTGCAAGTGCATCCTTGGAGCACCATGTGCTCAATCTTTCTTTCTCTTCTTGTGTTGGTTGACTTTTGTTCCTGAAACTTGGCATAACTTCATCTCCAGCCACATAACCATATAAACTTCTACCTTGGAGATAGGCTTCCATTCTTAATGACCAAGCTGAGTAGTTACCTCTGTCTAATTTGTCAATTGATGAAGGAAATCCATCTGCCATGTTGTCCAACCTTGCTCTGATACCACTGTGAAGAGATGGATAGGTATGTGCTTGAAGATGAAGAGGTGTTGCAAAATCCTTGATCTACACCAGCCAAATGAACTCCAGGAGTATATGGTGGGCCCTTTTAGCTTGCCAATGGATGTATTAGACATCCTATGTACCTTGGAAGATCACTCTCAAAAAGATAGATCAAAACAGATAAGTTGGAGTTAGCTCAGAGGTGAAAACTTGCTATTCTTGGTTCATACACCTGTCCAGTGTTTTACATAATTCTCTGAGCACAGCAGCAACTAGCTCAATTCCTCTTGGGGAAGTCTAGGCAACTTAAAGAGCTAACTTTCAAGAGTAATCTCATCAAAAATAATGAACCACACACTGAGAATGAGTTTTAACAAGTGATGACATCATCCCGATTTTCACGGGCTGCTACAGAAATAGACCAGTGAGCAAAAAAATCACCATAACTCAAAATGTAGAAATACAATGATTATGAAAATTTTTATGGTTATACTAGACAGTAAGCTGAATCCAAAAAGCTTTAAATCACTGAATTTGGATAAGTAACCACTGAGAAATGGCTCTGACAAGATGAGTGAAAAAGTCGGGTACCTGACAGAGAAGTGAAGAGGAACAGACCTTGTTGACTTCAAATGAACATAACTGAAGATTGCAACATCCAAATGACATGAAAATTTGTGAGCATATAGTAGACTTATAGAGCTAACTTTACCAAGTTAAGTCACTGAAAATGATGCACCAAGCTCAGAGAAAACATCTCTGCAAGCTGACTGAGAAAACTGAGAGTAATGGCAGTGAGTAGTACACTTCACAAGAACATGGAAAGATGAACTCAAACAATCATGAAAATGAAAGTATATTGCTTGTACAATACAATGACTTACTGATACATATGTGTGCCTTGTAATCACACCTTGATATGGCATAAAGCTCAGCTCTTGGAGGTCTTCACATAGGTCTCTCTAACCACGACTAAAACTGCCATCTATTTATAGTTGAGTTTGGGAGGCTAACTTCCCTCAATCACTCTCCAATCAATCAATGATTGATTTGATTCTCTACCTACCACAAATCACGAATTCGTGGCTCCTCTTTCCATTCTTGATCAAGTGGACTCAACCACTTAAGATTCTCTTACTTTTACATTAAGTAAACTCTTCAAAAGTTACAAGAGGTAGTTCACAAGTGAACTTTACATAGTCTTCTTTTTAAAGCTTCTTCTAAGACTTTGTGACACTCAAGCCAATACTTAGGCTTGTCATAGACTTGCTCCAACAAGAAATACATCAAACTCATGTGAAAAATACACACCACCTCCATCAGAACTGATTCTCTTCAAGCTCCTTCCTATTTGGTTTTCAACTAGTGCCAAATACTTCTTGAAAAATGTAAATACCTCATCCTTATGCTTCATGAAATAGAGGATTTTCCACCTACTATAATCATCAATAAATGACACATAGTACCTTGAACTTGAGATGGATGGATCTTTGCTAGGACCCCACACATCAGTGTGTACAAGCTCCAACTAGTCTTCATGGATGTATCCTTTCCTATTGAATGGTTGCCTCTGAGCTTTGCCAAATTGGCAAGCTCCACATTTGTATATCATGTGATGCTTGATCACTTTGGGAATGCCATGCGCACTTTGATCCCTACAAATTTGTTTCATAGTTCTTTCTCCTATGTGCCCTAGCCTTTTGTGCCATATTTCCACTTAGATAAGGTTTGATCTCTATAATTGAATAGTGCTATGTTCCTTGTATCTTCAATTTCAAATGTAAACAATCTAATTGACCTCTCACCTTTGGAAATCCTTTTGAAGCCTTGTTGGGGGTCTTCCATATATGCTACATGCTTAGTGAACCTGACTTGTAGACCTTTCTCTACAATCTTCCCAACACTAATTAGGTTTTTGGTAATAGTAGGCACATACAGAACTTTGCTCAAAATGCTCATACTTCCATCAGATGTTTTGACATTTCCAATTTGCTTGACTGAGTGTTTAGTGTCATCACCTGTTTGTACTTCATGCTTCCCCTTGGGTTCTTCAAGATCAGATAATAGAGGTACATTTCTTGCCACATGATTGGAACAACCTGAATCAATGTAGAAGAGATGCTCATCATCTTTACCTTGCTTCGATGTCATGTTCATGATGAGTAGAGAGTCTTCTTGATCTTCAGTATAGTTTGAAGTCCCTTCTTCCTCTAAAGCCTCATTGATAATTGTTGTTATTGTAGCCTTGATTGTAGTTATGGTTGTAGCTGCCTCCACCATTGTTGTACCTGCCTCTAGATTGTCCATAGCTTCCCCTATGGAAGCCTCTTCCCCTTTGGTTCCTTGTATTTTTGTAGCATTCTTATGTAGTGTGGTTTTTAAGACTACAAATGTTGCATGGTGAGTTGTTGTAGGGTCTCCCCCTGCCTTGCTTTCCTCCTCTGCCCCTTCCTATAACACCTCTTCCTCTTCCCGCATAATTAGCTTGATGTTGGAGTTAGACATCTACGGAAGCACGCAAATAGCACAAGGAAGAAGAAGAAGAAGCTTGGAGCACAACACACAATATTGAATGTATTACTAGAGAATGTACAAAGATAAGTAGCCCGTTAGGGCAATAGGCGTATATACAAGCTGGGGGAACCTCCTAAAGAGGGAAAAAAGTGCCCCAACAGTCCTAGAGTCTTCACACACATCACTACCTAAATATGTCAACAAATCCCCCCTGGGAGTGATGCGGTGAACAAGGAGCTAGCACTCATGTATAAGGAAGTTCCAAGCTATGTGCAAATCACTCCACAAAAGGAAGTAAGCCCAAAGCTTTGTGGAAAGCTTCAAACTAACATATAAGGTGCTTTCAGTTGAACTGTTCTCAAAACCATGTGTAATCATATAGGCATGTATCTTTTCATAAGCACGTGGTGCTTGCTTTAAACCATATAATGCCTTCTTTAACCTCCACACCTAGTTTTCATGCCCTTTCTACACAAAGCCACAGTGTTGAAAAGCATACACTTCTTCATGCAACTCACCATTCAGAAATGCTATTTTAATGTCCAATTGATGTACATTCCAACCATGGTGAGCTGCAAGTGCACAAACGCTACGATTAGTAGTCATTTGGCAAGTAGGAGCAAAGGTTTCATCAAAATCAATGCCTCTTTCTTATGCATAATCGTTTGCAACAAGCCTAGCCTTATACCTGTCAACTGTACCATCAGGTTTACGCTTCAGCTTGTATACCCACTTAGTGCCAATGCCTTCTTGCCAGGAGGCAAGTCACATAAAGACCATGTCTTTGGAGCTAACAGATGTCTCCTTAGTACATGAAAGCAATGGTTGAATAGCACCTTCCACAAAAACAACATCATGGCTAACCAGAATGCGTTTAGTCTGTGGATGATACAGACGATAGCCTTTATGTTCAGAGCTGTACCCAACAAAAATACATTTTAATACTTTATCATCCTATTTTTTGCGATGTTGTTTGGCACTAATGCATATGCCAAACAACCAAAAACATGCAGATGAGCAACACTGGCTTGTGGTCATGCCAAGCCTCATATGGAGTGATAGACTATAGCGGTTCAGCCAAAAATGTGTTAAAATCAGAAGACATATATTCCCCCTCTCGATCAGAACGGAGGGTGCCCGTTTAACATGCTAACAGATTTTCAACCAAAACCAAAAATTGTTTGAAGCACATGAACACTTCGGACTTTGCCTTCAATGGATATACCCATGCATGCTTGGAAAAATCATCGATGAAAGTCATGAAGTAAAGATAATTCCCAAAAGAAAGGTATCTATATAGGACCACGAACATCACTATGTACAAGCTGTAATTTCTGAGTAGCCCGAACTGAACCATCTTTTTGAAAGGATGAACGTTGTATTTTGGCCAAAGTACAGCCTTCACAAACATGTTTTCCAGGTGCCTCAAGCTTGGGCAAAGAGGACACCATTTCAGATTTCTGCAGGTGTAGTAAACTAGCAAAATTCAGATGACCAAAGCGTGCATGCCAAAGCTTTGTATCTGACATAGCCTGAGAATCATGTACCCCACATGCCGAATCATTTACAGATATTTCATAGTCTATGAGCTTATATAGCCCATGACATAAAATGCCAGAAGCAATAATCACGTCGCCATTTGATAGATCATGAAGTGTACACCTGTCATCAACAAATTTCACAACCAAGCCAATCTTGGCTAATGCAGAAACTGATAAAAGATTTTTCTTGATCCCTGGCACAAACAAAGCATCTGACAAAGTGAAAGAACTACCGTCAACACTAGTCAAAATGATCTTACCAACTCCCGTAACAGGATAAGAGGATTTGTTGGCACATGTAACAATATTCCCTATAGGGGCAAGCTCGAGTGAAGAGAAGAAACTGTGTTGCGAGGTAATATGTTTGGTCACCCCACGTCAAAGTACCAAACATCAAAGTCTACTACAGATGTGCACTGCTCATGAGAAGATCGGTCAAAACTTCAAACAGTAGTAAACGCCCATTCTTCTTCTTGAACAAGATTAGCAGACTCTGTTTTTGGTGTAGAGGCCTCTGCAACAACCATTCCAGCCTCTTTCTTCTTTGCCTCTTTAGCAGCCTGTTTTGTACAGTTCTTTATGATATGATCTTTTCCTTTACAGTACTTGCAAAACAATTTCTGATTTTCTGATTTCTTTTCATCTTTGTCTTCCCTCTTCAATTGTGCAGAATTAGCAGATTTTTGCTTACTAGTTGAAGAGCTCCATTTTCCTTTGCCCTTCTGACTAGCCAGGAAAGCTTGATGTACAACACGCATAATGGACTTGTTCTACCTGGACTGATCCTCTTGTAATAAAATAGAGACTAACTCCTCAAAAGAAAACGCATTTGGATTGCCTTTCATCATCAACCGAAGAGTAGAAGCAAAACTCTGTATGAATCAAGAAGACCATTCAGAACGGTCTGCACAGGTGAGCTATCTAGTATAGCCTCATTAGCAGAAATCAATTGTTCCTTCAAGTCTTTGATCTTTGTTAAAAAATTGTCCATAGAATCACCTTCATTCATGTGCTCACTCTCCAACTATTTTCAGAGGTAAGCAACACGAGCCTTATTCCTAGCTTGGTATAATGTGGTTAGTGTATCCCAAGCATCCTTAGCTATTCTGCAAGAGCGAATGTGAGGAATAATGGCATGTTTGATAGACAAAGCTATCAATGCATGTGCTTGAGCATATCTACCATCCCAACGAATTTTCTATGTAGTAGGTGTAGCAAAAACCGCAGCACGAACAAGAATGTGCATAATATCATCATCTTCCACACCTTTTGCATCAGCTTAAGTACCTGCAGTTGTAATAGTTGCAGGTGTGATAGGACATTTTTCAACACCCTGCACAATGTTCCACAGTCCTTTTGCAACCAATACATGTCACATCATATAAGCCCATAACAGGTAGTTGGTATCATCCAACTTATCCTCAAAAGCCAACATATGGAATACATCACTGCTTTCAGGCATGGCCAGTGACTAAAATACCTTGATGCAAAAAATTGACTTTATCTCAAAAAGTTGAATAGAACTGCCAAGACGAATTCTACTAGACCTATACCAGACTTTGAGACGCTTATAATGGAGAACCAGATCTAGTATATACCTTTGGCACAAAAAGACAAAATAGCCTGCAAAAGCACTGCGATAGTGTGTTCGAAGGCCGAAATGAGGTCAGATCGCGATTTTGGAAACACGCTGAGTATGCTCACCAAAATTTATGCGATTCTGAGACTGCAACAAGAGAGGTTTCAACAATGCCCTAGATGAAGCGGCGACCTTCTTTGATACCAATTGTTGGAGTTAGACGTCTACGGAAGCATGCAAATAGCATAAGGAAGAAGAAGAAGCTTGGAGCAAAACACACAATACTGAATGTATTACTAGAGAATGTACAAAGATAAGTAGCCCGTTAGGGCGATAGGCATATATACAAGCTGGGGGGAAAAACCTCCTAAAGAGGGAAAAAGTGCCCTGGTAGTCCTAGAATGTTTACACACATTACTACCTAAATATATCAACACTTGACAGGTACTAGCCTCTTCTTCCTATTTCTTGCTTTTACCTTTATCCTTAGCTTTATTCTTATCTGTATAAAGGCAAAAAGATTGGTTACCTCTTGAGTTGTCACCATTTCTGTTGAGCTTTGTCTCATGGGTGAAGAGTTGCCCCATCAAGGTGTTGAGATCAAGTATTTGCATATCCATGTAGAGGTCCATTGCTGTGGTGGACTCCCACTTGTCATCAACCTTAATTCCATTAATGATCTACCTCAGTATGTGCTCTTCCTCTATCTCTTCTCCAATGCTTGCAAGCTGGTCAGCTACATCTTTCAATTGGTTACATAATCAGCCACTCCTTGCTTTGGTTGTTTCTTAAGGGTTGTGAATTCCATCGACAACGCATTCTTCCTAGCTCTTGTGTTTGAGGAGAAATATGATGAAAGTACTCCCAAGTCTCTTGGGAGGTCTTGCAATTCCTAACATGTGTTAAAAAGAAATAAAAAATTGAGTTTAGTAGATATGATGTGGCAAGAGCATCCTTTGCACACCATGTGGTCAACTTTTCTTGCTCTTTCCTTGTTGGTTCATGCTTGCTCCTCAAGATTGCATGTCTTCATCTCCTGAGATGTATCCATATAAGCTTCTCCCTTGAAGGTATGCTTGCATCCTTAGTGACCATGTTGAGTAGTTGTTCCTGTCCAATTTGTCAATGAAGGATGGAAACCCATCTCCCATCTTGATTCTGCTTGCTCTGATACCAGTATTGGAGGAGATGGTGGATAGTCACAAGAGATGAATTGGTGTAGCTAAAACTTGCTTCACACCTACTACAAGTGATGGCTAAAGACTATGGTGGGCCTCTATAGCTAGCTAATAAGCATAAGTAATCACATATGTTTCTTGGAAGATGATCACTAATGGTAGGATCAAAACAGATAGGTAGGAATATAATCCAAGATCCAAAACCTTGCTATTTTGGTTGATACACCTATTCACTATTTTGAACATTCTCTGAGTACGACAAAAATTGACTAAATTCCTTTTGGGGAACTCTAGTTATCTTAACAAGCTACCAATCATGAGCGATATGATAAAAAATGATGGAATATATGCAGATAAACATTTTTAGCAAATCAACCAAGCATCCTGACATTTACGGGTCTTGATAGTCAACAAACTAGTGAGAAAAAATGGATTAATATCTGACTATTGCGAGAAACTTTGTAGGATAACAATGGATTAATAATGAAACTTTGTAGGATAACAATAGATACTATGATGAATCTATCATGCTTTAAATCATGAGAAATGATCCACTATACAATGAGCAAAAGCTCTCACAAAATCATTATTCTGATGGAGTTATGACACAGAAATGAGAATACAAAGTAATGATCATGTATGTATTAAATCATGTAAAAGTACAATGTCATTGGCAATCAACCATTGCTCAGTGAGTGAGAAGTGAGTGATCTATGAACTGAGCTCCTCTTCTCAATGAAAGTACATAAAAATGATCAGTGAATCTCGAGATGGACACAGGCCTTTCATATGCTCTTTCTATAGTTATTGTTGGAGCCAAAAGGATTTGAATTCAAATTCAACTCTCTACCAAAAAGTGAATGCTAAAGTATATGACTAATTCTCTCTTGACTCAACTACCAAATGATACGATATTTTATGCTTCCTAACTCCTCATAAGTATATTCCACTTTTACAAAAATAAATGTGAAGTAGAATTACAAGAGGTTGAACATATGAAGCCTTCCAAGTGTTATGCCAATAAATCAATCTTATGTGAGGTGATCAAGTATGTAGGCTTGGACTTAATTGCACCAACAAGCAACATGAGCCTCATTCCTTGCGTGGTATAAAGTAGCTAGTGTATCCCAAGCATTCTTTGGTGTTTTGCAAGAGTTTCTCTATAGTAGGTGCAGTAGGAACCGTAGTACGAATAAAAACCTGAACAATATCACCATCTTCAACATCATCTACATCACCTTCAACAACTATGTTTGTAGGTGTTAGAAGAAGCAATTCTTGAAGAAAAATTATTTGGAAAATGTCAAAAATTTGTAAAATTGAGAAAATGATGTAAAATTGAGGAAGAGTCTTCCTCATGAATGATAGCATCATATGTATTTTTCCTAGAATTTTTGGAAGCTCTTTGATAGCATATTTTTAGAATAAAAGGTGAAAGGGACCAAAATTCAAGTGTGAAAAGCGACACTTGAAAAAGTATAAAAGATAATTTCTTCTATTTTGAAGAGGTTGATTGTATTATTTTGATGCTATCCAAGTAATGTGAAGAGCTTTCTTGTAGAAAATCATGTTTTCTCCTTCCATGATCTTTCTCTTGATTTGTTGAGTCTTTTCATTGTATAATCCATGGAATTTGTGAACTTTTCTTGTGTATTTCTGAGTAAGATGTATGAAGAGAGGTGATTCTCAGTGTATTGAGTAAGAAAGTGCAGAAGAACAAAGCTGGAAGTGAAAATTCTCAGTTTTTTCAGAATCACGATTGTCTTTCTGTGTGATACAAGTACTGTTTTGGAAATTTGACTTCATATTTGTATTCTACTATGAAAATGGCACACTTTAGGCACAAAGATCATTGAAAATGCTGTTGTAGAACTCAAGATAATCAAAACCCTAGATATTTCCTTCCTTCTTCATAAATCTCTCAGAAAAATAGTCATCTCAACTCTTATTCTTGGATTCCATTAACTAGAAGGGGATGTGGTCTTTGCATACTTCCCGGATTGACAATTTAAAGATGTGTAGTTGATCTTTTGTGCTATAATGATTGGAGAGGACAACTCCAAAGGGTAACAACAAACATTTTTTGGCAAACACGATTCTCTTCACAGAATCGTGACAAACATGATTCTCTTCACAGAATCGTGACAAACACGATTCCCTTCACAAAATCGTGACAAACACGATTCCCTTCACAGAATTGTGAAAACACACAATTCCCTTCACAGAATCGTGAAAAACACAATTTCCTTCATAGAATCGTGAAAAACACAATTCCCTTCATAGAATCGTGAAATAATTGAATGATTTTGAGATCTGGTAATAAATTGTGTATACCTGATAAACAAGAGTTAAAAAGGAAAGAGATAGAAATAGTGCTAGGAGAATTACAAGAAAGGGATTTAGGAGAGACAAATAATATGGAAATTTTAAATGAAACAAATGAAGCATCTAAAACTAGTGATTATAGAAATATCCTCGAGTACATGTATACAAATAGGTTTGGAGCCTATGTGTATCAAGATGGTATGCATAAGTTTCTCATTAGGATGAGAAACTTAGAAATTCCCTTAAATATAATGCCAGTGGCACAATTCAAGGATGGTAGATATGAGGATAGACAGGGATGTGTGTACATATTTTCACAAGATCCAGAAAACTCTAATGACTTAGGGCAGTGTGCAGACAAGAGACCTTGGGAACAAAACCTAGGGCAACCAGACTTGCCAAGACAAAATGAAAATCACACTAATATTGAACAACAACAAGGGAGGAGAGTACACACTTCCCCAAATCCTTTTGAAAGAGAAGCAGAAGGAATGAATGAATTTCCTACTAGAAGGAGACATCAGTGGCAAAACCATGGAAGAATGCTTAGGCCCTATCAAGTAGCAAAATGCATGAAGAATCAATATGAAGGGTATTCTGATCCTCATGCTCATGCTGCAAAATTCAGACAATTGATTAGTGCAAAAGAAGTAGAGGATTACAAAGTGCAATTTGAAGCATTTGGTCTAACCCTAACTAGACCTGCATTATCTTGGTTCATTCCATTGAGAAAGGAAATGTATCCAGATATTGAATCTTTCCTTGAAGCCTTTATAGGGGAATTCTCCAAAACTGGAATTGAACATAGTACAACTACCCTGATACATAATTTTAAACAACAAAAAGATGAAAATGTCAAAGAGGCTGCCAGGAGATTCAAGCAATACATTGATAGATGTCCAAGAGAAGAGGTACCTTCAATGGCTAAACAAGTGTCTTTGTTCATAAAAGGACTGAGAAGTGCACAATTAAGAGCCTTGGTGTATTATAGGAGATGTCCTGATCTAGTAGCCTGTGTGAAAGAGGCAATAGACTTAGAGGATAACAGAGGACAAGATTTATTAGCATTCGATCAACCATGAACAAATGAAGATAAAATTCTACCAGCAGAGGAATTAGCACAAGCCATTGTTAAAGCCCTAGAAGTTAACACCAAGACAAATTTAATGAACACTAGAATATCAACCAATAAGAAGTGCTATAATTGTGGGGAGAGTCGTTTGGTTCAACAATGTCCTTATCATAAACCACAACATTTGCAAGATAGGAAAACACTCAAATATTGTACTTCAGAAAGAAAATGGACAAACCATACTAGAGAGGAGTGTTTCTACAATAAAAAACCCATCAAAGAAAGGGAATTTATGAACCAACATAACTTACAAAGAGAATCTGGATTTGCTGAGCAACCAAGACCTGTACTTGGACAACAACCACCATTACCAACAAATGTAGTACCAGTAAAATACACACCAGTTGAAGAAGAAAGCATGAGACTCAGATCATCTTACAAAGAGGATTACCATTTGAGTGAAGGATATCAGGAAGATTGGGAAGGATATGAACAGAGAGAACCAGAACTGCAAGCCTTGGACTTGGGAAATGGGAGAATTGAAATGAACACAACCACATTCATGTACATAACTAATAATTACATTTCCAATCAGAAACCCCATTTCAAAGGAGGCCAGAAGATAACCTGTTATAGATGCAGGGGGGGGGGGGGAGGCATTTCATTAGAGATTATCCACAACCTCCAACAATAAGAATAAAAGAGCCTATTGTAAGGATTGTGGTAGGGAACATCTAATAAGGGATTGCCCAAGAAACCCTCAAAAGCAATAGAACATAGTAACATACCATTAAAAATAGTTAACATAATGGAGCAAGAAGAATTGAGTGATCATGATCAAGTAACTATAAATGCCATAACAAGATCTCAAGCTAAAGTACAAGACATAAAAAATGAGACACACATATAGAACAACAGGAAAAATTCATGTGCAAAAGAAAAAAAAAACAGACAAAAAGGAACATGGGAAAGGAAGATGAGAATGGGTAAAAATTTGGAAGAGGAAACTATGGAACATCCAAACAATAGCCAACTACAAAATACACAGACTCAGGAAGAGGTAAAAAATTCACAAAGTCTGGAGACTCTGATAAGAGCATACAAAGGAAGAATTCAAGATGGACCAAACCCTATAGATCATGTGATGGCATATCCTATGCCAGATATAGAGGATGAAAGAATGCAAAGATGTAAACAAATCATTAGAGAGGCACAACTTAAGATTGGGGAAATAGACAGTCATCAAACAACAAGTGAAGAGTCAGATGCAACAAAAACCAGGAAACATATTGATCAGGAAGATAATTCACAAATCACATTCCAAATCAATCTAGACAAACGCTGTACAATTTTATATCAAACTACAATGGAAGAGTTGGTAAAACAAAATCCTCATTTGCAACGTAATAGGAAAAATTGGGAAATAAAGTCAAAAAGTATAGATCCACAGCTACAGGAACTGGAAGAATTGTGGTACATACCTATTGATAAAATAAGAGGATATTGTGAAGGAGAAGAAGGGAAGTCAACTTTGAGAATACAATTTGGTGATAATCATGCCAAGGCCATATTAGATAGTGGATCTAGAGTGGCAATCATGACGAAACAAACCTGGGAGAAATGGGGAAAGAATGAGCTAATACCTACTAAAATGAGATTAGAACTGGCAGACGGACACATAGAAAAACCCCTAGGAATTTGGGAAAAAGTGATTATGGAAATATGTGGGGTAGAGATTGAGCACCCTTTTTCCATAGTCGAATTTCCACAATCTACCTCATATGAAATCATCCTAGGAAGAACATTTATGAGACAAATGCAAATTGTGCAAGATTGGGGAAAAGATTGCTTATACCTTCAAAGAAAAGGAAGGGTAACTAGAGTAAATTTAAGAAATGGGCAATATTGTGACATTTCCCCTCAGGAATGGTTTAAAGTAGATTAAAATGAGGAACTGAGTGAAGAATCTAGGAGTGAAGATCAAAATGACACAGAATCATCAATTTGGAAATGTAATGTGATGAGGAACCACATATATAAAAAAAGGATGTTAAAGAAAGAAGTTTTGTCTAGATGAAAGGAAGTCACAAGATGAAAGTTACATACCACAGAAATTTAAAGATGAAGAGTTTGAGCCTTATGGTTGGAATCAGATTTTGACCATAATGGATTTGGCCAATGATGAATATGTGGGAGTAAAATTCCAAAATGAAGAAGGATATGATATTTTTCATATAGGAATACAAATGATAAAGGTGTCAAAAACAGAGGAAGATCTGAAGGAAGGAATAATTTTAAAAACTGGAAAAACACAATTTCTGGAAGAAGTGGAAGCTACAGATGCTATAAAAGACAAAATCTTAGGAACATAAAGAAAAAGTAAACACAAAGAAATAGAAAAAGAACAAGGAATTGATAAAAATAAAAAAAATAAAGAAAGAAGATCAACAATTTGATGTACCTTCAAACTTCGAGACCTATGAGGTAGAAGACAGATTACTTCTAAAATTGAAACCAAAGAGAGAAAAGAAAAAGGGGAAGGCATATGCCAATGAGGAACAAACTAAGAAGGTGGTGATCACTCAAGAAGAGGAGGAAGATAGACACATTGTCATAGCTGATGACATGACAAATCAAGAGGAGGAAGCATTGAGGAAATTGGCTAAAACTTATAGGGATGTGTTTGCTTACAGTTATAAGGATTTGAAAGGAATTGATCCTAACATTTGTGAGCATAAGATTCCTATTACTCCTGATGCAAAACCTAGCAAACAAAGACACTATGCATTTAATGACAAATACTCTACTAAAATAAAGGAAGAAATTGACAAACTGCTGGCTGCCAATTTCATCTATGAAATTGAGTACACTGAGTGGATATCTCCTATAGTTGTGGTATCTAAGAAGAATGGGAAACTCAGGGTATGTATTAATTTGAAAAAAGTTAATGTAGCAACTATAAGAGATCGCTATCTATTACCGATAACAGGCCATCTCTTAGAAAAGGTTGCAGGTAAGGAGGTCTATAGTTTTTTGGATGGTTTTTCAGGATATAACTAGGTGCCAATAGCTTTGGAAGACCAACATAAAACTACTTTTTCCACAGAATGGGGAATTTTTGCATTCAAGGTTATGCCTTTTGGTTTAACCAATGCTCCAGCAACCTTTCAAAGGTTAATGTGCCATATATTCAAAGAATTTCTTAGAAATATAATGGAAATCTATGTTGATGATCTTTGCACTTTTTCAATAAAAAGACAAGATCATTTGAAAGATCTGGAAAATATATTCAAGAAATGTAGAACATATAGAGTATGTTTAAATCCTGAGAAATGTGTGTTCTTTGTGAGGCAAGGGAGAATGCTCGGTCACATGGTTTCCAGAAATGGAATTTCAATTGATGAAAGATAAATTAAAGACATAGTGGAACTACCAAGACCAACAAATATAAAAGAACTTCAAACTTTCATGGGACACTGTGGATATTATAGAAAATTTGTGTACAAATTTGTAGATATAGCAAAGCCTCTATATGCATTAATTACAAAATTTGAGTGGACCACAGAATGTGACCAAGCTTTTGAAGTTTTGAAAACTTGTCTGGTGACAGCACCTATTTTAAAAACCCCACAGTGGGATCAAATTTTTCATGTTCATGTTGATGCTTCAAACTTTGCTTTGGGATGTGTTCTGGCACAACCAATAGAAGGAAGCAAATTAGACTTTCCAATTGCTTATGCTAGTAGGCAATTGAATTGAGCAGAAAAAAATTATACAACCACTGAAAGGGAAGGATTGGGAATGATGTTTGCCGTAAACAAATATAGACATTATCTTTTAGCCAACAAGTTTAAATTCTTTGTGGATCACCAAGCCTTACTCTACTTGGTAAACAAACCATGACACAGGTAGGATAGTCAGATGGTTCCTCCTACTGATGGAATTTGAATTTGAGGTAGTGGTCAGACAGGGGAAAACTCATTTAAGAGCAGATCATTTGTCCAGGATACAAACTAGAGAGCCAAACTCACCTTTAGATGATGAATTACCAGATGCATATCTATTCAAAATAGAAAGTATTCCTGATTGGGCAATAAATTTGATGTCTGTGCTACCCATGGGACCTTGTAGAACACATAGAAACAACACACATCTGGTATTACAAAGTAGGAACTTTGCATTACTAGCAGGGCACCTATATCATGTAAATCATATTGGAATAATGGAATATTGTACTCTAGAAGATGAGCAAGAGGAATATCTAAGAAGAGCTCATTGTTGGAATCCTTGTACTTATGCTTCCATGATAGTCACCTTAAACAATCTCAATAGAATGGGTGTACATTGGCCTACAAAGATTCAAGATGTGAGAAAATATGTTTCCAATTGCTTTAAATGTCAATCTTTGCAAAATTCAAAAGTTACAAATTTGTATTGGTTCCAGAAAAATCCAGATTGGAGTGCAAACATAGTTGAGGAGTTAAGAGGTAATAAATCATCAGAATCAGTAAAAGTTAGTACAGACTTTAGAAATTTACAGGCAATTTTTGAAGAATATCAATTGATAGGAGACCAATTATACAAGAAAGGAATGGATAGATATCTAAGAATATGTGTTCCTGAAGATAAGTATATGGAAATGTTAGAGATCGCACATATTGGAGTGGCAGGAGGACATTTTTCAAGTGAAAGGACGGCTAAACTCATTTTATATTATGGATTTGGTGGCCAACTCTCTTTCTTGATGCAAGAACATATGTAAAAAGATGCAACATTTGTCAAAGAGTAAATCAACCAAGTAAAAGAGATGATATGCCCTTAGTACCACTCATTTCAGCAAGAGCATTTAGCAAATGGGGGTTGGATTTTAGTGGACCTATCCATCCTCCTGCAAAATAGTCTCATGCTGAATATATACTTGTAGCCACAGATTACCTAACCAAATGGGCAGAGGCCAGGGCTACAAAAAGGAATGATGCTCAAACCACTGAACGATTTCTTTATGAAAATATTATCATCAAATTTGGATTACCAATTGAATTGGTAAGTGATATGAGGACTCATTTTTTAAACCAAATAATTGAAAACATAATTGAGTATTTCATGATTAATCATAGAAAGTCGGCTCCTTATCATCCACAAGCCAATGGATTAGCAGAAAGTACTAATAAGGTACTTTACATTGTTTTGTAAAAATTGGTAAATACAAATAGGAATGATTGGGATTTGCAACTTAATCATGTCCTATGGGCTTATAGAGTGGCATACAAAACTGCTATTGGAACAACACCATTTAATTTGGTATATGGACAAAATGCAATTTTGCCTTTGGAATTTCTCATTCCAACATTAAACGTGGGAAATCAATACAATTGGGTTGGACATGAGTTATCTGGAAGAGTGGTGGAAGTGGAAAAATTTGGAGCTTCCAGACTTCAAGCAATTATGAGCATATATGCAGAAAAAAGAAGGCAAAAAGCATATCATGATGTTCATATTAAAGAAAAAGACTTTCAAGTAGGGGATCTAGTTTTGGCATATACAGTGAAGGAACATCAGAAAAAATTTTAGAAGAAGGGGCATGGACCTTATATTATCAACCAATTCAGTAATAGTGGAGCTACCCAAATAGCTAATATAGATGGAGAAATCATGCCAAATTTCATAAGTGGATGTAGGGTAAAAAGGTATGATCTTCGATTAACAGTTCTTGAATAGAGAAGAATACATCAAGCTCAAAACAGGAAAAAAGAAGAGGAAAAAATCAGGAATGAAGCCCAACAAGAAGCAAGGGAAAGAATACGAAAGGCTTAGGAGCTTAGAGAAGTTTTCTTATGTGAAACACCTTCAAGAGTAAGAGAGCATTTGCTTGTTATAACAATGAATCTTCATAATGAGCAAATCAAGGTTTTGATAGATTGAGGTGCACAAGTTAATTTGATCAGTTTAGTTTTGTGTTTAAAAGGACTAAGAGTAAAACATTTATCAAAACACTGGAGGGCTAGATAATACAAAGCTTGTCTTCACCATCTATTGAAGTTAAGTTCAATGAAGAAAATATGAAAATAGATTGTGAAGAATGGCTTGATCATATGATGACTGAGAAATTGATTTTAGGACAACCATGGTTAAGGAAAGGTAAAGTAATTCTGGATTTTGAAAATATGAAGCTTAAATTGACAATAAATGACAAAAGGTTTTTAATGCTTTTATTGAGTTATGAAGAACAGGAAAATCAACAAGATATCTATGACTCAGATTTGGAAGGATTTACTTTTCCACTAGAAGCTACAAAGGAATCACAAACAAAACTTCTCCATGACCAAATCTACTTCAGACAAAAACAAGAGGAAATTGAAGGAACCAAAGGTGTTGAAAAGACAGTAGAAAGGTGGAAAGTATGGAATAATCAGAAACATCTAGGCATCAAGACAGAAAGGATGTGGAAACCAAGGACATCCAAGCACTACTCATAAAAAAAAATCATAAAAAATAAATGGATGTGGAAACCAAAGACTTCCAAACACAGTTTATCAAAAGAAGATTGTTTTACTCCAAAACCAAAGTCAACAGAAATCAAGTATTTTTGGGTGAAAAAATCAGACCTACTTCAATGGAGAAAAAATAAGGATGAAGATACAAAAATAGTGCAGAAGCATGAAAAGCTACAAAAGATTGGATTCCTACTAAAGGACTCATAATTTCATCAAGATGGATTTATGACACACTTGAAACTATTTCCATGTACTTTATCTCATTCTTTTTTCTGGGGAAAAGAATAGGAGGGGAAGAGATGAAAGAGAAAATTATTAAAAATTTGAGAGAGTCACTAAAAATTTTTCTTTCATAAGTTATAAAGCACCAACAAGATATAGGTTATAATTCAGCAGGACTAAGCAGTCACTGTGTAATTATTTCTTCTTTTGGATATTTTTTTCTTATATTTGTCTAAATTCTTTGAAATTTCATTCATTATTTTCTTATTTAAAAAGGGAGAGCACTAGATATCTTGCTAACACATGTGATGATCACTTCAATTGTGTTGTACCTGTGATGCAAATAAGAAAGTCATTGTTTATCTTTTATTTTCTCTTGAATATCATTTTATCTCAAGACAAAGGTGTTCTCTTTTATATCTCCTGTGACTTATGTGGTGGGACCTTGTGGTGTGATGTGTTATATGTCTTTCAGAATGGTGAATGCAAAAGAGTTACCTATTCATGACTTCAAAGCAGAAACTGTGACATTGTCAAGAGGACACTTGTTTTTGGAGAGTGAAGCAGTAACGGAAGATGTAGAGCTAGAATCTGATGAAGAACGGGATATTGCAGAAGCTGAGAAGATAGCCAAAGAGCTGAGGGAAACTATCAATATCATTGTTCAGCATATCTTTACAGTGGGAATTGGAGGTCATAAATATACCATGTTATGTCAGGAATTCTACAAATTTCAAAAAGTGGCAGCTAATTATAAAAGATGGAAGGAACTGGGGTTACATAGACTATTGGATGAACCTCTCTTCTTTATAGATTTTGAGAGAGTATCACAAGTCATGTCTAGTCTGTTGGAAGTGGGCAAAGGCAATGATGCATACTTCAGATGTTTAGTTAAGGACAAAGAGAACAAAGAGGTACAGATCACCATAAAAGCAGAACACATCAAGGTAGCTCTTCAATTCTATCCCATGGGAACCAAATTGGATGGCAGATTTGTCAAGAAGAATGCATCCTCATATGCTGGATATTCAAAGTTTGTGGACTTCAAAGGAAAAGAAAATGAAGAATTTGCCACCAGAATGCTTCTTTAGTATCTGTGTTTTCCAAAGTTTCCAAGATATACAATCCCGCATAAGCCAGTGACATTGGTTATGTTCAATAATAAGGACAAGACTAAACCATTTGGAGTAATGGATGTAACTCCCTACATTCATGACCAATTGAAGGAAGCAGCAAAGCATTGGGAGCAGAGAAAGTTTATGAATGGAGCACAATTTTTAACAAGAATTATATACCATGTTTTAGGTATGGAGGATCAGTTGAAGTTGACTCCAGAAGCTCAATATTTCAGGAGTTTGATGGCAGGAGTTAAAAGTCCTTCAAAGATGATGTCTATAAGAGAAGCAGAAGTCCAGACAAGCATGAGGGGATTAGGAAGGAAAAGGAAAGCGGTATCAGATGAAGTAATTCCAGTAAAGAAGAGAAGACTAGATCCAAGGAATGTGGTCTTGGAACAGGAAGAAGTGAAAAAAGAGGAATGTGAAGCAGCTCAGAAAGAAGTTCAGGCCTCAAAGGAACCCCATCCACCTCAAACAAGCAAGGAACAAATTTATTCATATTTGACTCAAGGTAATGATAAGAGGGCAATCTATGAAGCTAAGTATCAGAAAATGTTGGAAAATTATTCATGTAAAGCAAAAGATTGGATACAAGAAGAGGTGGAACATTATGAAGAATTACATGATCAAATGATGGCTGCAGAAACTGAAGAAGTGTTTGTTAAGAAAGAAGTGGAATTATTGGCTTATTTTAAGGAATTACAAGGTCCTCCAGAGACTAGAACTACAGTGGTGGTGAAAATGAAAGTCCATAAAAATCTTGTCCAGAAAAAGAAGTCAACCAAAAAGGATAAGGGTAAGGCAGTTGAACATGTACAGGTTGAAGAGTTAGTAAAATTATCATCAGAAGAAAGGAATCAGAAAAAATCAATTGAAATGGAAGAACACAGAATGGACAAACAAGGAATAGCTACTTCTTCACAATTCTCTTCAGATTTAGAGATTGATATTGAGAATTTTCTTCTCAAAAGTTTAAATCTCTCCGTACCTAGCACACCAGTGAAAACAGTACAAGCTTCTGTAAAAAACAAAACACCAGAGGAATTGAGTCAAAAGTCAGAAGGGATACAAGTCTGTGAAGAATCAACAAAACAAGTTAGTCCTGGGGAGGAAAAAAGGAAATTAAAAGGTAAAGAAGTGATGAGGGAAGAAGAGGTTGAAGCAAGGGAAGAACTTTGTAATGGACTGGTGGATACCGGATTTAAAGCTATATGGACAAAACCCTCACAACAACCTCATTACCAACCATATGAGGAAAAACAAGGATTGGAAAGAGAAGCACAATTACATAGTCAGATGTAGAATCAAGAGGATGGAAGCAAGGAGGAAGAAAAGGTTGCAAGGACATAAAAAATAGATTTCATAGAATGCAGAGCTGGAAGTACAAAAAGAGAAATAAATCAGAGTATAGAGGAAGTACTCTTTGATATAGGACATAATGAAGATTTCACACAAATAGAGAATCAGGAAAAGGAAGAAGAAACAGATTTTATGGACATAGATGAACAGGAGATGGAACAAAAAGAGCAGCAATTGAATGATAAAAAAAGGAATTCAATGGAAAAAGATTAAGCCTTAATACAGGAAAACAAAGAGGAAATACAAGTTATTCAAGAGACACAAAAGGAAATTGATGGAGAAGAGGTAGAAGTATTGGAAGTAGAAAAAGACTATGAAGAGGAAGAGAATAAGGTTACAGAATATGAGGAAGAGGATGGAGAAAAAATGAATATAAAGAGGAAAAGCAGATAGAAGTGAAGCAAATTGAGTTAGAAATTGGCCTTGAAAGGATACCAAAGGATATCAGATTTGCATGTAAAATCATCATGAGTAACATAGAACAATTCAGACCCTCCAACAGAAATATGATTATATCAGGGATGGTGGCTGAGTCAGAATTTGTAAAAGGTAGTATGATCATCAAAGAGCAAAAGAAAGAAAAGGAGCAGCTGGAAGATCATATCATGGTAATCAAAGAAAAGAATGAACTTTTGTCCAAAAGAATAATTTCATTAGAAGAACGCGAGGTTCAAAGCCAGAATAAAATTCAATTTATTGAGAAAAAAATGTGCTAAGCAATTGGAGCATAGTAATAAAATGGACATGGAATTGAAGAAAATGGAAGGGAGATTTAGAACTCTTCAGAGTTCATATCAGATAATGGTCAAAGCTAATGAAGACATAAATAGATTGTTGATGGAGGAAGGAACAGTAAAAGAGGAAAGTCAGATTGTACAAATAACTCAGGATGAGAGGGAAAAGCTGAATAAGGAAATTCAGGGATTGCAGGAAGAATTGAAAGAAGTCAAGGAATTGGAGAAAGAAGCTAATGTACATGCTGCTAATGCAATGAGAGGATATAATAAATTGCATTCTGATGTGGACAGAGAAAGGAGTGAATGGAAATCAGAGAAAGAGCTATTGATATCTCAGAATCAACGATTAATGTTGATGGTGGAAAAGTTACAGAAAAATTTGGAATGCTCACAAAAATAGGTTGAAGAACAGGTAGTGACCACACAAGCAGAGGAACATAAAGGAGGAGAAGAAAACAGATTTCAAAATTTTGGTGAACAAGAAGACAAAGCTATTGAAGAATATTCAGATGAATTTGTTCAAAGGCTTTTAACAGACAGGGAATCAAGAATGGAGTTCATAAGGAATATGCATAATGAGTATGAAGAGCAGATTGTAAACTTTGCTCTAAATGAAGGAGTAAATCCTGATCAACATCATTGGATAGCTAATGGTTTAGGAATACCATCCTTTATGATTATGGAAAGTATTAAGAATTATCAGATTGCAAGGGTGGGACTACCACCAAATAGATATCTAGAATATGAAGAAGATATTAATGTCACTAAGGAGTTGTTTGAAAAAGCTAACCGTAAATGGAGGAACAGATGGTTGGATGCCAACAAGGAATGTAGGAAGATCTGGAAAGAGGCACCTTTGCAGTTAAAGATAAATCTAGCCTATTGTCCAGTAGCCAGAAGAAGAGAATGGTCAGTATTTTGGGAAAGAAGAAATGCAGGACAACTTCCAGCAAAATGGTTGAATTTTCCAAAAATAGTAGGACCAAAAGCAAGAACTTCGCCAACTAAGAAGTACATGATTGATACAGCAGAATCTGTTATATCCACATACAAAGATGTAGATTCAACTCACCTACAGATGCTTTACTCTTTGATTTAAGTGAAACCCCAGATAGAATTTGTTTAATGGCATATTACAACAGAATAGTATTTTTGAGAAGCTATTATCTTCAAATCTTTGAAGATGCCTTTGACTATGGGATTTTTGAAAGGGATTCTGAAATTTTTGGGAATCTATCAGTAGTCACTAAATCAAGACTCATTGCATATGAAGCTGCTTATACAGAATACTTGAAGAAAGATGTGATAGACAGACCAGAGGCAGCAGTACGATGGAGGAAAGCTTTGTTTGAAATGGTGAACAATTTGAATATTATAGAAAGAAAGACTCATGACTTGTTATCTCAGGTTTATCAAAGAAAGACAAAATGAAGGAAGCTCTCATTATTTTTTTGTCAGAATATTTGTCGGGAGCCAAAAAGTCTAGGAGGGGAAGGATGTTAGAAGATGCAATTCTTGAAGAAAAATTATTTGGAAAATGTCAAAAATTTGTAGAAATATTTATACAAATGATGTAAAATTGAGGAAGAGTCTTCCTCATGAATGATAGGATCATATGTATTTTTCCTAGAATTTTAGGAAGCTCTTTGATAGCATATTTTTAGAATAAAAGGTGAAAAGGACCAAAATTCAATTGTGAAAAGGGACACTTGAAAAAGTATAAAATATAATTTCTTCTATTTTGAAGAGGTTGGTTGTATTATTTTGATGCTATCCAAGTAATGTGAAGAGCTTTCCTACAAAAAATCATGTTTTCTCCTTCCATGATCTTTCTCTTGATTTGTTGAGTCTTTTCATTGTATAATCCATGGAATTTGTGAACTTTTCTTGTGTATTTCTGAGTAAGATGTATGAAGAGAGGTGATTCTCAGTGTATTGAGTAAGAAAGTGCAGAAGAACAAAGCTAGAAGTGGAAATTCTCAGTTTTTACAGAATTGCGACTATCTCATCTGTGTGATACATGTATTGATTTGGAAATTTGACTTCATATTTGTATTCTACTGTGAAAATGGCACTCTTTAAGCACAAAGATCATTGAAAATTTTGTTGCAGAACTCAAGATAATCAGAACCCTAGATATTTCCTTCCTTCTTCATAAATCTCTCAAAAAAACAGTCATCTCAACTCTTATTCTTGGATTCCATTAACTAGAAGGGGCTGTGGTCTTTGCATACTTCCCGGATTGACAATTTAAAGATGTGTAACTGATCTTTTGTGCTATAATGATTGGAGAGGACAACCCCAAAGGGTAACAAAAAACATTAGGTGAAATAGGAATTTTTTCAAATCCTTGCACAATATTCCACAATCCTTTCTCAACCAATACATGATGCATCATATAAGGCCATAATGGGTAATTGGTACCATCCAACTTATCCTCATCAACCAACATATGGAATACATCACTGCTTTTAACCATGGTCACTGATTAAAATACCTTGATGCAAAAAAATGGTTTTACCTCAAAAATTTGAACTGAAGTACCCTGTTGAATTATGCTAAATCTATAGCAAACTTTGAGATGCTTATACTAGCAAATGGAAACCTATATATATACCTCTTTGGTACAAAACGAAGAAATTTGTTGCTTGGCATTGAGATTATGCTCACCAAGTTTTGTGCGATTATGAGACTATGACTGGAGGGGTGTCGATTGATGGAAGTGTTAATCTCCAAGAGAACAAGCTACTCGTGAATTTAGATCACCTCTATATCAAGAGTAACTAAAAAACCTTCACTAATTTGGAGGCACAATAAAAATTTTTGATAAACTATGAAGAAGAAGACTCTACAGAAAGTCTGCTGCATATATCTCTCTCATTGACTTATCAAATGTGTAAAGTTTTTTATAAAAATTTGCACAAGGTGTTGCCTATAGTTTGTGCACCTCCTCCAAGTTAAATCACTTCAAGAGATTCAGTAGATCTTGAGAAATGAACTTAACAAGTCACCTATGTCTAAAACTGTTCTTTTTAGAAGTCAATTCAGACACGTGAAACTTCTAACACTTGGTTCTCTCAATCTAGAACCCGCTTATGCAAATGCTTTTAGCCATAAAACCATAATACAAACCTTCTTTGAGTGTACCCTTAATGTACCTCAACACTCTTTGTCCTGCAAACCAATGTTCTTTCCTAGGGCAATGCATAATTGAGATAATACTCCCACTGCATATGACAAATCAGGTCTAGTTAAAGTAGGATAAATCAGACTACCAACCAAACTTTGATATAGCTTCATATCCTTGAACTCTTCTCCACCATATCTGCTCAATTTGTGATTCACCTCCATTGGAGTAGGTACTACCCTGCAATCATTCATTTTAAACTTGATCAACAAGTTCTTTAAATACCTTTCTTGAGTTATATACACTCCATGTTGAGTGTATGAGATCTCCATGCCCAAGAAATATGACAAGTCTCCCAAGTCACTAATCTTGAACTCTTTCTCCATTTTCTTCTTTAAGCTTTGAATGCCTTTCTCATCTGTACCTGTAAGAATTATATCATCAACATATATGCACATGTAAATGAACTCATCATCACTTGCTTTAACAAGCAAGCTACTATCTGCCTTTGATACTTGGAATCCTAGTTCTTTCAAGAACTTCACAAGTCTATAATTCCATGCCCTTGGGGCCTGCTTCAAACCATACAAAGCTCTCTTGAGCTTACATACATACTCTAGACACTTTTCATCTCTGAATCCTTGTGGTTGCTCCATGAAAACATCATCTAAAATATAACCATTTAAAAAAGCATTCTTCACATCTAATTGACATAATTTCCAACCTTTACATGCAGCAATAGCTATGAGTGTCCTAATGGTTGTCATCTTTTCCACAAGACTATAGGTCTCATCATAGTCTACACCATATGTCTGAGCAAAACCTTTCACAACAAGTCTAGCTTTATACCTAGACACACTTCCATCTGCATACCTCTTTGTCTTGTAGACCCATTTGCACCCAATGATCTTTTGACTATTTGGTTTAGGAACCAAATCCCAAGTCTCATTCTCCATCAATGCATCATACTCTTCTTGCATAGCTTTCTCCCAATTTTCCTTACCTTTTGCCTCTTCATATGTAGAAGGATCTTCATCTGCCTTTACCATATAAGCATAATCTTTGGTAGCCAAAAAAGAAGTGTCATAGCTATACCTTGTAGGTTGCCATTTGTGTCTTGTTGACCTTCTGAGTTCTCCATTTCTTGAGGTTTCTTGTTTATCACATTCTCGATCAAACCTTGGCACTTCTTGTATTTCAACCTGTACTTCATTGTTCTTCTCTTCATCAAATATCTGAACCTTTGATTTACCTTTCTTTTGATCCACAATTTCTTCATCACCTGCATAAATATTTATTGTACCTGCATACCAAGTACCTTGCTCATCAAATGTAACATCCTTAGACACTAGGAATTGTTTTGTGGATGGACTCCACAACCTATATCCCATCTGCTTATCATCATATCCAATAAACACATATTTTTCAGCTTTAGGCTCCAATTTATGCCTCAATTGTGATGGCACATATGCATATGCCAAACATCCAAATACTTTACAATGATCTAAAGTGGGTCTCTTACCCCACCATGCCTCATATGGTTTCATACCCTGCAAAGCTTTACATGGTAATCTATTGACCAAATAAGTAGCTGTATTTAGAGAATCAGCCCACAAATAATTTGGGCAATTTTTCTCCTTCATCATGGATCTTGCAAACTCAACAAGAGTTTTATTCCTCCTTTGTGCTACACCATTTTGTTGAGGAGAGTACCTGCAAGTAACCTCTCACTTTATACCTGCATTCCACAAGTAATCACTGAATTCATTAGAGAAATACTCTCCCCCTCCATCTGACCTTAGGCTCTTCAACTTATGACTTGTAATTCTCTCTGCATACACATGATAATTTTTTAATGTAGTGAGGCATCCAGTTTGTATCCGTTGAGGGGGGAATTGTTATGCATCAAGCAAAGTATGTTGAAAAACTACTTCAACGTTTTGACTTTGAGGATTGCAAGCCAGTTTCCACACCAGTTGAGATAGGATTTAGATTCTCAGTTGAGGATTCCAGTGATGCATTTGACACTTCTCTTTATCAGCAAGCTGTGGGATGTCTTATATATGCATGCAACACAAGGCCGGATATACAGTATGCAGTTTCCCAGTTGAGTCGATTCATGCATAGCCCTGGCACTAAGCATTGGCAAGCGGTGAAACGTGTGTTTAGATATCTTCGAGGCACTTTGAGCTTAGGTCTCTTTTATGGCAGAGATGTTCAGCCATGCTTGCACGCTTTTATAGATAGTGATTGGGCTGGTTGTTATGATACTCGCGTGTCCACTAGTGGTAATTTCTTTTTCCTTGGAGACTCATGCATATCTTGGTTGAGTAAGAAGCAACCTACAGTGGCGACATCGAGTTGTGAAGCTGAGTACAGGGCAGTTTTCACAGCTACAGTGGAGTGTATATGGCTGAGACGCCTATTGATGGATCTTTGCATGGAGATTGATGCTGCTACGCATATTCTCACAGATAGTCAGAGTGCTTTGGCTGTTGCACGAAACCCAGTGTTTCATGCACAGAACAAACATATTGAGGTGCATTATCACTATGTGAGAGAGCGCCTTCATGCAGGAGATATTGATTTGGTATATGTGCCTACACAAGATAATGTGGCAGACATATTCACCAAAGCTCTTCCACGGGAAAAGTTTGAAGCTTTTTGCAAAGCTTTAGGCTTATTACCTTGTGGGGGCTGATCTGTCACTCCCTGTATGTGTTCACATCATTCGCTCCAGGGGGGTTTGTTACACTTATGTGTTCCTCGTGTAGCTTTGATGTGAACCTTTTCCCTATACATGGGCACTTTTTACTCTAGTGCTGGCTAGAGGTTTTTTCCCCATGTTACCACATACTTGATACTCTCATATGTGGTGGTACTTTGTACTTAGGGATATTATTCAGCTCTTACTTCAGTTCAGTTCATTGATCAATAGAGAGAGCTATTCCAGCCATCATCTTCTCCGTGTGTCTTGCTGCGTTTGTGCTCTTTGTGTGTGCTTCTCGTGTGTCTCTCGCACTTCTACACACACCCAACATGCAGGGGGGTTAATGGGTCCTACAAAGTCTATACCCCACTTAGAAAATGCACATCCTCCCATCATGGGTTTCAATGGCATTTCATCTCTGGGAGTAGGAAATTGAGTTCTCTGGCACATATCACATCTCTTAACATAGGTATGTGCATCCATGTGAAGAGTGGGCCACCATAATCCTGCAAAGAGGATGGCTTTGATTATCCTATCGGGTCCAAAATGACTCCTGCAACACCTTGGTGTGGAGTCTCTAGTACGCGCAAATAATCACTTTCATGAACACATTGTCTTAGGTATTTGTCTCCTCCTCGTTTGTATAGATTGTCACCAATAAGTGAATAGTCTTGAGCTTCCTGCTCTAGACTTCGTTGTCATGCTAAGTTCATTCCTTGAGGGAATGTTTTCGTCCTCAAGTATGTCACTAAGGGTTCACTCCATTCTGGTGTGAGAGACACATGATATAACGTAGCATGTTCTACTGGTGGTCTTTCACAACAAACAGGGCATTCTTTACACAACTTGTAGACATCTGCTTCCATCGAAGGCCAATATATTCCTAGTCTATGCAGAGTCTGCAATGCACCTTTCTTTAGTGAATCTTAATGCTTTGCAAAATGCACTGATGCACTCTTTGTTGTTCCTCATATGACCACCATGTGATCCAATCCTCTTAAGAAGCACAACATATGGTATCTCAGTATCATCATGAGCACTCTTTAAGAAAGCTTGTTGATGCTTAAAGGTTGGTACAAGATTCAACTTGATCTTTGCTTTGAGCTCTCAATATACGAGATGATATATTCCACATATCCATAGACCTTTTTTAGGAAGTTGTGTTGTATCCATACAACAAGAACCATCTGTTAGTTGATATGCATTGTCCTAGATTCCATTGATGTTGATGAGATAATGGCATCAAGGCAATATGGTATCATTTCTTGATGCATTGTCTTGATGCCATTGACCTTTGATTGGTCAGAATCTGATTATGTAGCAAATAAAGGTACTAGATATTAATTGATTATTTATACACACATTCATATGTACATATTGGAAGTGAAGGAGGTCAAAAGAAAAATAAAAGACAAGTAGTGAAACAAGAAGAGGAGGAATCATTGTTCAAAGTACCAGAGAATTTCAAGAAATACGAAGTTGAGGACCGAAAAATTTTGGTACGAATGCCTCAGATAGAGGCCATTACTGGAGAAGCATATGATAACAAAGAAAAGACCAAAAAAATCGTATTCACCATCAAAGAGAACAAAGAGAGATGTACGTACATAGGAAATGACCTAAGTAAAGAAGAGGAAGTAGAGTTGGTAGCCTTATTAAGGGAATATAGGGATGTGTTTGCATGGCACTATAGAGATTTGAAGGGAGTAGATCCAAAAAATTTCTCTCATACGATCCCCATGACCGCTGATGCCAAGCCCACCAAACAAAAGCCCTACACATATAATGACACCTATGAAGCTAAAATCAAAGAAGAAATTGATAGGTTGATCGAAGCTGGATTTATCTATGAGATTGAGCATAGTGACTGGGTGTCATCCATTGTAGTGGTGCTCAAGAAGAATGGGAAGTTATGTGTGTGTATTAACCTTAAAAAAGTTAATGCTGCCACGGTAAGAGATAGTTATCCACTTCCAATCACTAATCGTTTATTGGAGCATGTTGCAGGCAAGGAAGTTTATAGCTTCCTTGATGGATTTTCAGGTTACAACCAAGTAGCCATTGCCCCAGAAGATCAACATAAAACAACCTTTGCCACAGAGTGGGAAGTCTTTGCATTTCGTGTGATGCCATTTGGGCTCACCAATACACCTGCAACATTCCAAAGGGTAATGTGTCATGTCTTCAAGGAGTTCTTGTGAAAGAGCTTAGAAGTATATGTGGATGATTTGTGTGCTCATTCCCAACAAAGAAGATACCACATCCCTGAGCTCAGACACATCTTCAACAAGTGTAGAGAATATCGAGTGTGTCTGAATCCAGAAAAGTCTGTGTTCATGGTACGACAAGGTAAAATCTTAGGTCATATTGTTTCTAAGAACGGAATATCAACAGATGAGGACAAAGTAAAAGCCATAGCGGAGCTGCCGAGACCAAGGAATGTTAAGGAGGTACAAGCCTTTATGGGCCATTCTGGATATTACCGTAGGTTTATTCACATGTATGCATTTATAGCTAACCCTCTTTATGCCTTGTCGACAAATTTTGAGTGGAACGACAAATGCAAGAAGTCCTTCAATGAGCTGAAGAGACACTTGTGCAAAACCCCAATATTGACCACTCCTCATTGGACTAAACTATTCCATGTCCATGTGGATGCATCCAATCATGCAATAGGGTGTGTGCTAGCACAACCCACAGGAGAGGGAAATTTAGATTTGCCTATAGCTTATGCCAGTAGATAGCTAAATGCGGCTAAACGAAACTATACAACAATAGAAAGAGAAGGTTTAGGCATGGTATATGCTGTAAAGAAGTTTAAACACTATCTACTGGCCAACAAGTTTAAGTTTTTCACTGCTCATCAAACCTTATTATATTTGGTCAATAAACCTTGCAATACTAGACGCTTGGTAAGATGGTTCCTCTTACTAATGGAATATGACTTTGAAGTCGTTGTTAGGAAAGGTAAGACCCACCTCAGAGCGGATCACCTTTCTCGCATCACTTCAGGAGAGCCACCGTAGGGAGTGTCTGATGAATTGCCCGACCCTTATCTGTTCAATCTAGAAGTTGTTCCTAAATGGGAAAATAAGTTAGTACCTGTCCTAACCTTCGAACCCGCAAATAAGAATGTAAAAACAAACAAAGATGAAATTGTAAAATCACAAAACTATCAAATATTGGTAGGAAGCATGTATAAACAAGACACGGAAGGTTTTCTAGCTTGTTGTGTCGAGGACGATGAAAATAGCAGTTGGTTGCAACAAGCCCATGAAGGATTTCTAAGAAATCACTATTTTAAACAACGAACACTGCAGAATCTACAATGTTTAGGAGTGTACTGGCCTAGCGTGGACAAAGAAATACATGAATGGACTCTTTATCACATATCATTAATTCTAGAACATTACCCAATGAGGCTAGTCTAGAAAGGAAAAGAAGCATGGAGCAAGAAGCTCAAGACTACACCCTCATAGGAGATAACATATATTGAAGAGGCAAAGATGGTTTTTTAGATTGTGTGTTCACGAATTAGACTATTTGAAATTCTTAGAGACTGCCCATAGCAGTGTTGTAGGCGGACATTTTGGTCCTGACCGAGTAATTAAGACCATTCTATTCTAAGGACTTTGGTGGCCCACTCTTCATATGGATGCACATACCTATGTGAAGAAATGTGACACATGCCAACATGCACAATATCTAATAAGAAAAGATAAGATGCCTCTGAGACCAATGATGGGAGGACGCGCATTCTCGAAGTGGGGTATAGACTTTGTAGGTCCTTTCAACTCCCTAGCTAGAAACTCCCATGCTGAATACATTATTGTAGCCACAGATTACCTTACAAAGTGGGTAGAAGTAAAGGCCACTACAAAGAATGATGCCCAAACAACGGCTAAGTTTTTATTTGAGAATGTGTTCATGAGGTATGGACTACCCTTAGAGTTAGTGAGCGATAGAGGCACATACTTCTTGAATGAAGTCATTGAAAATCTTCTCCAAGAATTCTTGGTGATACATAAGAAGTCTCTGCCTTATCATCCACAAGCTAACGGACAAGCTGAGAGTACAAACAAGATCCTATGTAATGTATTGACAAACTTGGTAAATAATGAACGCTCTGATTGGGACAAACAACTTCATCATGTTGTTTGGGCCTATCGAGTTGCCTATAAAATGGTACTCAATGCCACCCCATTTCAGATGTTCTTCGAACAAAATGTTGTGCTACCTCTCGACTTCCTAATCCCAACTTTAAAAGTAGCACAAGAGCATGAGTGGAATGGACATGAGTTATCCTCTAGGATCTTTGATCTAGAACGCTTATGTGAGACAAGGCTAAGAGCGGCTACAGGAATCTATGCTGCAAAGAAAAGGCAAAAGGCATACTTCGATGCACATATCAAAGATAAAGGATTGAAAGAGGGAGACCTAGTGTTGGTTTATACACTAAAGCAACATGCCCATAAATTGGAAAAAAGAGGACACGTACCCATGATCATTAATAGAATTTCCACTAGCAGTGCTGTATAATTGGCCACACTAGAAGGCGATGTCTTATTGAGCTATATTAGTTGTTGTCGAGTCAGACTATCACCATGGTAGATTAGAACACCTGTCTGTCAGCATAACCTTGAGCACTTCGCTCAAGACCCAATCTCTTGCACCATACTTCTTCCCATGCATTTTCCAAGTACGCATACATAGGGCTACATTACAAGGCCATGCACAAGGCACATAATGTTTTCAACCCATGCACTAATGCACTTAACCATCAATCATTATGGGTCACAAGTACTTGGCCTCATACTATGAAACTATTGTTTCAAAGATTCAAGGACATCCAGGGTACAACATTAGTACCCAGGAAGCAATTCACAGTAGATAGCTGCTCAGGATCAACATCAACAACCTCTTTTGAGCAACTAACAACCTTTGAAAGCCAAGAAGTATACCCTCCAGCTCAAATCCAAGGAATAAGTACATACATTGGGCACAACTCTTGCATAGGCTAGTAGTGGAAAACTGAAGAACCTAACAACTGACCAGGCTACATTGGGACGATGGACCGCTTTTGTTGATACATGAAGGACACTACCTCTCAATGTACTCCATGGACAAACCACCACAACAAGGGCCTACCAGGGACGATAGACTCTAGAGGGGGGAGTGTTGATAGTCAAGGTCATGCACAAGCATGGAAGCACATTAATGAAGTGGACACACAAGAAGAAGGAGCATGTAGGGGGCTCCAAGAAGCACATGTCAAATTTTCATAAGAAATCCCTATAAAAATAGTGATTTTTATCACTAAAAACCATTCTAAATACCATTTTCTATTTTTACAACTCCATTTTGTTCAAACCAAGGAGTCGTTGAGCTTGAGGAGTATTAGAAGTATCATCCTACCAATTTTCAGTGTTTGAGCCCCCAAATAAGCCCTATAACCTAAATTTTAACTAGGATGGACATTAGGTCTGGACAGGGCCAAAACTACTCAAAAAACTATAAAAAGGGCTGGAGAGCTCATTTTTGGGGGTAGCTTGTTGTAGATTTCAGCTTTGTAAGAGAGTTCTTTTGTAATCGAAGTCCTTCCATTGTTCCAATCTTTGCTCTTACCTTGTGCGCGTATGTGTGTATGTGTGTGCATGCTTGTATGCTTTCACTCACGCACTTATGCACCAAACTTGCTCTTGATCTTCATACCGGTCCTCATGTCTCTGCGGATTGACATTTATGAGGTGTAGCTCCTCACGTTGGTACTTGCCATTGTGCTAGAGTGACACCAACATGTCATATAGGCCATCATCCTATGAGTTCATGAAAATGTACACTTAGAAGGACTCGAAAAAAATCAGCCAGAATGGGCTCAAGAAAGACCATCAATAGATGTTTTGTAAATTGTAAATTGGAGGTGTTTTGAACATCCATGACTATTTTTTGAGTGTAGGTAAACATTGTAATCTGAATAAGGTCAAATCAAAACGTAAAAGGCGATGCACATGAGTTGTGAGTAGTTTTGTACTTCATTTATCTATGTCTCCATTTTCTTCTCTTCATGGGTGTGAGAGTGGATTGTGCACCCGTTATGAGAATTATCTCTTGTTTCTTGTGCGTTTTTCTAGCGACAATTAGGACCTCTCTCTTTGTTGCCCTATGAAGAGGTCAGATACATGGATTACGTTTATGTTGGATACATGGATTAAGTTTATGTTTGATACTATAAGACATAGAACTTAGAAGCCTTCAACTCTGTCTCTCTCTCTCGCCCCTTTTATTTATGTTACGATTTCCAATAAGAGACATGTTTTTATATTAGAAGAACATTTGAACACGGAAAACTCATTCAATAGATATGATCTCCATTCTAATATGACAAAAGTTTTTCTTTTTTAAGGGGCATTACATAGTCATGGTGATGCAAAGGCATTTGAAGGATTCCTTGCACGGTCTCTCTATGATTCGACCAAATAGAAGGTTAGAGTAAAGATATAAAGAAGGAGAAAGTATGAGTTCTTTCATGCGATATTTACTAAGATCTTGGACAAAATCTCATTATAGGAAAGTCAATAGATGGGCCCCTACTACCGCACACACTCGATGTGGATACCCTCGTTTACAAGGAAACAGCGAGTCGTAACAAACGAGAACTATGTCGTAAAAAGAGAACACTTACGTCAAAAATTACATGTTTTCACCTCATTTTTGGAATTCCTTTACACCAGTATACATATATTACAAAAATGAGGTGAAAACAAGTAATTTTTGACGTTTTTTGTCATTTTCTCAAAAAAAATGAGCTCAAAATGTAGTCAAAATTTCACTATATTAGGCATTGACGTGTCCCAAAATGTATATGATAAGACATTGACATGTCCAAAATCTATATGATAAGACATTGACATGTCTAAAATATATATAAGAATGTAGAAATCAATAGTTTTTACACAAAAATAACATTTTAGACATATCTTTAATGGGTGGATATCTGATTGTTATTCAAAATTGCTACAAAACATGGTTTCATTAACCAAACTACTTTGAGGCATTTACATAAGCACTAAAAATGTCTGAGAGCTTCAATGCAACTCACAACTTTGTCGATCTATGTCTACACCCTCATCATCTGATGCACTTGATTCAGTCTCATACTGTTGAGAGCTCTCTTCTTCTTCTTCTATATCCACAAGAGCTCTATCTTCATCCACGTACATACCAAATTCTGCAGGATCATGCACAACTCTTCTTGTTTTCCTATGATTTCCTGTACCACATACATCTGGAAGCTTTTGTTTTATCATGTTGATGGTTGCTTTCCTCAAGTGACCAGTTTTTGTCAAAGAAAAATCATAAACAAGAATATCTACATCATCCATTTTAAGAGTGGATGTGCTTCGAATATTCTTTTTCCTTTTTGAACCTGTTCATTTAGTATCACACACCATTTCTAAGTTATATTTACCTGTGAATGCATTACTACTTTTAGTGTAATACCAATGCACCACCAAAGCCTCTATTCTTCTCTGATCAATATCTTTAGTTATCTCTAAAACCTTTGCAATCCAAAATGGTCTGGTAGCCTCATCACCATCAGCAAGTACTGCAATAAGCGTTCCAACATTTATCTCTATTAAATTTCCTTGCCATCTTGCTTCTGCCTGTTTTGTCATCCTTGGGCCTACATAAATATTTCTTTCTGGTGGATGTATAAAACTTTGAAGTGCATCTGCATTACATGCTTGGGCCACATTCACGGATCTTTGTGTACAAAAATCCCATGTGAATGGAACATCAACTGGCCAGTGACCTGCAATTGTATACTGTATAATCTCTTCTTGATGATTGAAAAAGTCCTCCCACCAAGATACATCTTGATCTCCAGCATATTTTTTTGCACGCTCAATATGTCTCTTCTTTTCAATGAGTGCATGCATCCAGCTTTTACTTTGATCAACCACACTTCCACATCTTTCTGTATTGTTTTTATCTTCATATGGTGATTGTTCTGCACCATACACTGTTACAGTAGACAAATTAGGCACCTGCAATAAGAAACTGCATCCCTCTTTAGGCTCCCACCCAAGAGAAGATGAATACTGCTTTGCAAATAAAAGGGTTATTTCATCAACCCTCCTCATCAAGAATACATGGTTGAAACTAATATTGTGCAATGGAGCCAAAACCTTAGCACTGTTGTCAAGGCCCATTGAGCAAAAGTGCTTAAAGTCATAAATCTGTGTGAGGTGTTGAACTTCTGGTTTTGGAGTATATGCTTCTGAAATCAGCTCAGATAAAATTGGAAGAGTAAAAGCATTGTTACGTGCCAACTTCTTAGAGAAAGTACTGAACATTTGATCAATGTGATCATGAGTGTGGCCAACCAGAAGAAAATTTACCTTAACCTTCTGAAATACCTGTTTTTCAACAAGCATGCTTAAATATCCAAAGACTGTAGAATTTTTATTCTCTCTTGGAGTATTATCTAGTTGCAAATATAGAGTTGGTGGCAAAAGACCCTTCCATGATTGCAAAACACGATGAATGACAGTAACTGTAAGGTTTGGATCATTATGCACATTCGGATATGTGAAGAAAACCTTGGACATTACAATTCCATTGTATACCAAAGCGCCAACCAAATGCATTTGCACAAGGACTTCATCTCCAATGTCCTTAGGGATGCGATAAAAATGTGGCAAACAAGTTTTTTTCTGATCCATACCATCGATCAACAAACACATATAACGCTCCGGATTTCTGAGTGCCTTACTTCGATGATGAATTGCTTTCTTTCTCTCTAATGCTTGACTCTCATGATGGTTGTTAAGAAGGTTTTTAAAATTATGCTTTTCCTGTGGTGTTGTAGCCCCTTTTGCCATGTTTTTCAAAGTGGCGCAAACTGAACATTCACCCATTCTAACTTTACGAGGAATAGAAACATTGTTAAACTCTTCCTTCCATAATCGAGTAAAGTGACGATACAACACATACTTCTCATTTCTATTTTCCATGTCTTCTCTATATATTTGAAATACCTCTCGACGCGTAAAGTTATCTGACAAGTGCAACCTTCCAGTTGTAGGCATAACTTCACAATGCAAGCTAAAATAGTTCATCATCCAATTCATTGCATGACGTCCAACAGATCCTTTGGTCCCAACATGGAACGTATCCAAAATGAGATCCCCATTCAAAAACCCTTGTTGAACCCTATGTATTCTAAAATTTCCTACACCCATTGCAATTTTAAATGCAGCCCTACAGCATGGCATCCCTTGAGTAAAGAAATATTCAAAACCAACACGCGTTACTGACATGTTATCCTCAATCATTTGCATGCAAGAAACAAGGTATATATCCTGCCTTTCACTATCTAAATGGAGGAATTTTTCTCTTATGTGCTTTAGTTTCTTCATCCCTAAATTATACAAGCATTTCAAACCACAACAATGCTTCACAATATCCAATGCAATCTGTCTATCTGAAGTAAGAAATTTAAATCTTTTTCGACTTACTTCACGAGACCTTCTTTTAAATCGTAGATTGAGCTTGTTTTGCTTTTTCGTTGCTCCACATGCACTTGAGTCAGAAGGGAGATCAATGGTTGGATCAGATGGGAGATCAAGAGGTGCATTTGGTTGAGCAGCATTGCACTGTGAATTGGATAACTTAAATGACTCAACAGAAAACATGGAATCATCAGCACGTTCTAAATCATAGGGATCATCACTTCTCTGGAAAGGTTCAACTGAGAACAATGAATCAATATGAGCAGAGGAAGCTGATGCCCAAGCATCCACTGAAAAGATTGAGCTCATCTTCACTGAGTTCACAGAAGACTGAAGATGAATGACCTTTTTAAATAAGTAGAAATCCGAGATCAAGTGAAGATATCACATCAAATGTCACATCAAGAAGATATGAAATCAAAAGCTTATTAAAGTACATTAAATAACATAAAACATCAAATTACATCAAATCACTTAATTACTCAAATATACACTAATCAGGGAACCAAAGATTTGATTCACTTTTGATTCAAATGAGAAACACAGTTGATTTCTAACTACATATGAGTCATTCAGTCTAAGCATTCTGAATGAATCAAAATATATCCAAGTTGAGTTCCAACAGGAATATATAATAAAATTGTTTGGAGAAATTCTACAAGAAGAAATTTTACAACTGGAATATATCCAAGTTGAGTTCCAACTGGAATATGCTATGGCATTGAACACTATACAAGAAGAAATTTTACATTTGGTTAAGATTTCAAGGATTAGGCTTTATTGTGGTGTAGGCTAGATATCAAAGAGGTAGATGAAAGTATATTGAAAAAGAATTATGTGTAAAAGAGGCACACAGAAAGCATATTCATACATTGATTTTCCATTTCAACAATGTGTTACAAGATAAATGTGAATATGAACTAAAGTGTGGAGGATAACACTATAAAGATGTCATTAATCTCACAACTTAGACCTAATTTTCTCCCAAGCAACAGACTCTAAGAAAAAACTTCTACATGTGATTAGAAATCCTCATGTACATACCATACTGTTGCCATTGAAGTTTAATTTCCATGCAAATGTATATAAATAGTTGCAAGGTTCTGTACTAGAATGTTTATTCATAGTGATTTTCCATTTCAACAGTGAGTTACAAGATAAATGTGAATATGAACTAACGTGAGGAGGGTAATACTATAAAGATGTCATTAGTCTCCCACATTTAACAAAACTTTGACTTGATTTTCTCCCAATAAAGAGATTCTTAGAAACAAATCTCTACATGACTTTAGACATCCTCATGGACATACCATACTCTTGCCATTGAAATGTAATTTCTATGCAAATGTATATAAATAGTTGCAAGGGTCTATGAATATTTCATTAAAGTGGCTCTGAAACAGCCTATTTGTGTGGGTGCTATTCCTTGGTTAGATAAGTTGACAGATTTAGTTAGCAAGTGGACTCATTCAGTTAGATCCAGTTAGTTTCTGGTTCAAGTTACCCAATTGCCTATAAATACCAGAGGAGGAGATCATTCGCATTTTCAAAATCCACGAGCAAGAGAGAGCAGCAGAGCACAGATAGCCATGGAGCACAGAGGTCAGCATACCAGCAAGCCAAGTCTGATGGAGAAGAAGAATGTTGGCAAAAGCACCAAGAGGTAGACAAAATCATAACATAAGTAAAGATTCCAAAAAGATTCCCTCTGTATGTCTGTCTAAATATCTGCTTTCTAGGCATTAATTTTTCTTACCTCTAGAAATATGGATTCAAATAAGGTGTAAGTCGATGCCAGGCATCGACTTAGGATTGCAAGTCGATGCCAGGCATCGACTTGCAGGAGCAAGTCGATGCCAGGCATCGACTTGTCGGTGCAAGTCGATGCCAGGCATCGACTTGCAACCCCAAGTCGATGCCTGGCATCGACTTGCAGCCCCAAGTCGATGCATGGCATCGACTTGCAGGTGCAAGTCGATGCCAGGCATCGACTTGTCGGTGCAAGTCGATGCCTGGCATCGACTTGCAGCCCCAAGTCGATGCCAGGCATCGACTTGGGCCCAAAAAACGATGCCAAGCATCGACTTGCCGGCATCAACATTCACTGAAAAGTCGATGCCAGGCATCGACTTTTGGGTGCAAAATCGATGCTTGGCATCGGCTTTTGGGCCCAAGTCGATGCTTGGCATCGACTTTTGTGCCCAAGTCGATGCCAGGCATCGACTTTGTGTGCAAGTCGATGCGAGGCATCGACTTGAGGGTAAAAGTCGATGCCAGGCATCGACTTGGCCCAAAAGTCGATGCCAAGCATCGACTTGGGCCCAAAACTCGATGCCTGGCATCGACTTTCACCCTCAAGTCGATGCCTGGCATCGACTTGCACACAAAGTCGATGCCTGGCATCGACATGCACTTAAACATCGATGCCTGGCATCGACCTGAAGCTCAAAATCCATGCCTTGCATGGACTTGGGCCTTTGAAGCCACATTTACGTTTGATCTGATATTTCCAATTGCTTTTAGGGATGCGGAGTACAAGGATGAAAGGCCCATCAAGAAGCTTAGAGTCACCATGGGCTCTGCTGACCAGCAACATGACAAAGGCAGTGGTCACCAAGCAAAGCCAAAGAAAATTATTGCACCATTATCCTCTGAGAAGGCCAGCAACCCACTAGGAATATCCTCAGGTGGATAGAGTAGCATAAAAATTCCTGAGGAGGATCCAAATATGAGGGAAAGGTCTAGGGAGACGGAGGTCATGAGGACAGATCGTCCACTTCGGGACATGACAAATCTCGAATGGTGCCTTCAGTACGTTGAAGAGAAGAATGCAGTCCTCCTTGTGTTCGCAGGAGCCTATGGCAGAGGAAAGATCACGACAACACAAGGTTTTCAGTATGGACTTGTTTACAAATTGGATTATGAAGATGAAGATTCTGACAACCTACTTTTCTTGGTGGAGACATCGAAAGGATTAAGAAATGTCATATGCAAGATGGATTTCTTGTGCCCAGAGTGCTGTGTTCCAGAAGAGCTAGCTCAGATATGCAGAGACTCAGTGAATTTCATCAAGGACCTGATGCCATGGATACAGGGCAATATCATGCCAACACAGCACAAGAAGACGACCCCTGTAAAGGCAAGGGGTAAGCAGAGTGTTCAGAAAAAGCCCCAAAAGAAAAAGAAGATAATTGCAGAAGAGAACTTTTCTGACTCAAGCTCTAGCTCTGGGGACATAATTGTTGCACCTGGTGGAGAGCTTGCATCTGGTGTGCTTGGCACTGAGCAGAATAAGATGAGGGAGGACATAGCTAGAAGAAAAGTTGTGAAGAAGGGGCAGTTGTTCCACCTGCCTATTAATATTATCCACAGGCCACCAGTGGATCCAGTCACAGGGAGGAGGCCCCTTGAGATCAGGGAGCCACATAATTTGCATGTCCAAAACCTTAAGAAGAAAATGAAAATAAATCCTCATGCTACTGTTGTGCCATTCCTTGTCATGGTGGATCCGCATGAGTGCAGCTGTGTGGAGGATTTCAATGAGGGCTTGTTTGAGGAGTACACGTATTATGTGATTGGAGGTTCACACTCTGCAGAGGCTCGTAGACAGTTAGTGAAGGAGCACCCTACTACATTTTTCTTTAGGTATGCAGAGTGTAAGATATATGCTGGTCTTACAACTGAGGAAGCCAAGCTTCTTGCTTGGGATCACAACAACGACAATGACTACAGGCAGAAAATGTCCTCCATAGAGAGAATTCGGTTCTTCCACCATGAATACGAAGATTTTCTTGTGAAGGAAGCTGGTAGAATACATCCCAATCTACGAAAGCAATGCCTTATTGAGGTTGGAATTGCATTGGATGAGAATAGAAAGTCAGATGCTTTGAGGAAATATGATCCATGGTTTCAACTGGCATTCAGATCAGGTGAGATCTGGGATCTTCAGGATAGAATCTTCACAATGTGGGAGCACAAGGAGGTCAAGGGCCAGAAGCAACGAAAGTCGAGGCCAGACCCACAAATTGATCTGAGGGGAAAGGGAAGGAAAGTTGACCTTTCAATTGAAGAGGCTCCTGAGGACATGAAGCTGACCCCATGGAGGGCCCTTCAAGGAATCAAGGATGATACATTGATCATATCAACTTTGTCAAGGGTGATCTCGAAGGAGTTAAGCCTCGAGGAGATGGTGACTGAGCTCAATAAGTATGTATGTTATTCTCAGATCCTTTTTCCCTCCTCCCATGCTTCTTGTCTAACCTAGTCGCTTTTATATTTATGTGTCTGTAGTCATAAAGTGTACATGAAGATTCAGGAGGTGATGATGAAGAGGCTGGGTTGCTTTTCTTGGACAGAGGTCCAAGCAGACTATCCAACCACATCATCCTACAAAGCCTTATCAGAATATTTCATCCTGTTTCGTGATTGGGTAGATTCTCTTTTCAGAATATTTCATACTAAACAATTTGATGCATTGCATGGCATCAACATGGGGGCAAAAGTCGATGCCTGGCATCGACTTGGGGGCATAAGTCGATGCCTGGCATCGACTTGCAGCATAAGTCGATGCCTGGCATCGACTTGGGGGCATAAGTCGATGCCTGGCATCGACTTGCACCATAAGTCGATGCCTGGCATCGACTTGCACCATAAGTCGATGCCTGGCATCGACTTGCACCATAAGTCGATGCCTGGCATCGACTTGGGGGCATAAGTCGATGCCTGGCATCGACCTGCAGCATAAGTCGATGCCTGGCATCGACCTGCAACAAAAGTCGATGCCTGGCATCGACCTCGTGGCAAAAGTCGATGCCAGGCATCTACCCCAACAAGAAATCGATGCCATACATCCGTTCTTTATGTTCTGTTTGCTGTACTGAAGAGCTCTTCTAATTGTTTTTCCAATTTGTTCTGCAGAAACCAAGGAAAAGTAAGTCTACAGAGGTACTAGATGATTGCCCCCCTGCATTCCTTGCTCACATTCAAAGAGCAAGGCATGAGAAATCTAGACTGAAAGCGAAGGAGATGGATTTTGATGATGAACCCGATCTTAAATGTTTCTCCAATCCCCTAGACCCCCTTAGGCTTGTATATTACAATGTGTTCTGTAGTGATGTAAATAATATTTGTTCTGTTGTGCCTAGAAAACATTTCTCCCTTCTCATAGCGGACATACCCTATGGATTTAGGATGTTAGGATCAGTTAATGATGATGAACCCTTCAAACACCCTCAGATTCGGAAGATGGTCACTGATTTTGCAGAGTTGACTATGTCTCCTCTTTGGAGGATAGTAATTTTCCATAGCAGAGACCAGTCTTTCTCTGTTTCAACTGCTCTGAAGGCAAGATGTCATGCTGTGGAGTGCCTCACTTGGTAAGTAATCTTCTTTCTATCTCCATGGCTTTAATGATGCCCTATGTGACTCATAGTTCTTTTTTGCAGGGTGAAGACAAACGTTAATCACACTCCTTTGCATCGGTTTGTGAGTGCCACTGAATGCATTACAGTGGGCTATTATGATGAAGTAAGCAAAAGGAGAGTCAGGGAGCATTGCAATGAGAATGGGATCTCAAATGTGCTCATGTTCCCAGCCGTTACCAAAAAACTTCGTCATGTAGCTGGGGACATGACATTGGTTAACCCTTATCAGAAGCCACAAAAACTCATAATGAGATTGCTTCAGCTATTTTCCAATGATGATGACTGGGTCCTAGACCTTTTTTCGGGCACAGGTAATTTCAATTTTCACAATTTTCATTACTCATTGTTGATTGAAGCCTCTAAGAGGTTTTCTGCTGTTTCAGGAACGACTCTGGCTTGCTCCTTAAAGATGTTTAGGCACTGCATAGCTGTGGAGAAGGATGATGCTCAAGTGAGCTTCATTAGAATGAGAATCAATGGGCTGAATGAATGCCCAGATGAAGACCAAGAGGTTGGAAGGAAGCACATTGCAGATACGGAGAGATTCCAAGCAGCTTCAAGGGAGCCTGTTCCCCCACTTGCAGATGAACCTGGGGACATGGCTGACCTTGAAGAGCCAATCTTGGAGCAAGAGAGGCAAGATAGGTGTTCTAATGTGCCAGAGGATACCAATACCCTTGAGCCTGAGGAAAGCTATGATCAGCTTCTATTGTAGATTCACATAACTCTTGTAAAACACATGAAATGTAAAAGATCATTTTAATAGAAATATAATTTGGAGTTCTGCTTCCACTTGGTGTTCAGCTTGATTTATCTTGAGCATTTCTCTGATCATGTGTGAATGTTTCTTAGTATAATTTTGTTGAATATTATCTTCTCTTGGGAATGCTTTTGTGAAGTGTATTTCATATTCTGTTAATATGGCCAGGCATTCAATGGGGATCTTAACCATACAAAGGGGATGATCTTAATTGCCTTGTTAAAATGCTCTGATTTTTACAACACATGTACTCTAATTTTCGAGTACCTCTTAATTAGCTATCTTCTGTGCTTGTTGAGGTTATAGATGTAATGAAGGAGCTTCGCGAATTCTTACATGTACCTTTTCAACTCTAATCTATTGTCCAAGATCATGATGTGGGATTCTTGGTCATGCTCAACAACTAGTTTTCATGGCAGCAAGAATTTTAGTATATCTATCTTGACTACTTGGGATATGAGATCAAGCTTCTAAAGACAATATTTACAAGCAAGACTCGTGATGCTTTCTAGATATTGTAGAATGCCCACTTAATTGCTTCATATAATGGTATTTAGGTAAAAAGAAAAAGAGAACATGTCTTTGTTCTCCTTTGTTGTGACTCAGTGTTAGGAGCTCAACGCACCTAAATGAGTAACTTAGTCTTTTTTAAGAAACGAAAACGAAATTTTATTTTTGTTTTTAATTTACTCAAAAGGACAAGCTGAGTTTATTCTTACTTTTGTGGTTTTTTGCTGAGGAGGCATAAAGCCATGCATGCTCACGTTCTATGTGTGATGCAGATCATTCACTATATGCAAGGAAGGGTCATGATGGCATCATAATTGTGGCTAATTATGTCGATGACTTGATTGTAGGTGGTGATAATGAAGAAAGCATTAAAGAGGTAAAACAACTTCTTATGCAAGAATTTTACATGAAAGATCTTGGTGTGCTGCACTATTTCTTGGGCATTGAGTTTATACAGATAGAAACAGGTATACGGATGTTGCAAAGGCAATATGCCTTGAATATGCTGCAAAAGTAAGGTATGGTTGATTGTAAGACAATTTCTATGCCATTAGATCAGAATTTGAAGTTAGATACTACATCAGGTGAAGCATTGGAAAATGCTACTATGTACAAAAAATTGTGGGAAGTTTGATATATCTCACAATTACGAGGCTTGATCTTAGCTACATTGTTGTACTTGAAAGTCAATTTATGCAGGCTCCTAGGAAGCCACAATTAGATGCTCTGAGGTGCAGTCTACATTATGTGAGTGCTACTTTGGATTATGCATTGTTTTATGAAGCTCGTGTAGATTTGCAGGTCCATGGATACTCCGATGCAGATTGGGCTGTTAGCATTCTAGATAGCAGATCTACTAGTTTCTTTCTGTTCTCACTTGGAAGTGCAGCTATTACGTAGAGCATCAAGAAGCAACTCACTATTGCTTTATCGAGTATAGAGGCTGAGCATAGAGGTGCTACAATGGCAGCATGCGAGTTATCATGGCTAGAGATGCTACTTGTAGATCTAGGTGTGGGAGTGCAAAAGCCTTTGTGATAATCTTAATAGCATACATTTAGCACTAAACCGTTTTTTTCATGTGAGAACAAAGCATATCAAGATGATGAGGTTGTTGATATCTCCACTAAAGCACTTGGGGCAGAAAAGCTAAAGAAGTTTTGGAAGATGCTTGGATTAGAGGACATGGCCTTGAGCTTGAGGGGGAGTGTTGAGATATCAAGGTCAACATGTGATGATCCAGGATAACACATATCACTTTTTCATTTCTCTGACATGCATAGTGGTCGCGCCGGTATATGTCAAGGACATTTCATTGAGCCTTATTAGATGTATCTACTGAGAGGGATGGCACATTTGTTTCTTGCCATCTCACTCATTCGTGGACATAAGGTTTTTCCTTATGTACTGGTCTTTATATATTGCACTTGTCGTATTCTTGTTTTCAGGTCATTATTGTACATTCCTTTTATGTAATAGAAGAAGAATAAGAAGAAGAAGAAGAAGAAGAAGAAGAAGAAGAAGAAGAAGAAGAAGATCATTCTTCATTGCCTCAATCTATGTGTGTGCGTCTCCTTGATTGTGAGATTGTGTGTGTGAGCTCTCTTCCTTATCTCCTTCCTCATGACAATGGAGCCCTAATGAGTTTCATTTTATTGTCTTGAGTTAAAATCACTTCAGTATGTCTCAACATAGGGATTCTTTTTTTTCACACCCCTACTAATCAATATCTTATACGACCATGTTTTGTAGTGGGAAATGATATGAAAGATTTCAAACATATATGTTACCTTTTGCCCCATACAACACATAGTACTTCTCCTTTGACAGACTTCAAAAGTTTGATTCAACACCATTACCCCTTAGATTGGCCTTGATATGGGATATGAAGCTTAACTAACCTCTAAAAGCTATGGTCCAAGGTTCACATGTCTCAATTCTTTCTAATCATCGAACTGTTTGCTCGTCCATATTACTTGGTTAATAAAAGTTGTGCCACATAAGAATACGTTTTTCTCTATCTTATTAAGTTGATGAAAATGTCTTTGGATCTTTCTTACCCATCTCTGTACTATTCTGGGAAACCATATTGAGTCCTCACGAATTATTCTTGTGGGCCATCTCAAATGTGTTGAAAACGAAAAAAAAAACGATTTCAAAAAACTTTTATTATCCATTTTTCTTCTCAAATAAATTTATTTCTTCATAGTTTCATAGTCTAAGTTACTTTAAATCCTCCTCTCGTAAAGAAGGAGTCTCCTATTTCAACTCAAAATCCCCCTTTTAGCATCTCCTAACCAAAAAAGTTATCTCAACCTTGGTCCAAGCTTATACACATGACGTGAACACTATCTATTAATCTTGTTTCCGATATTAAATTATTTTGATGATTTTAAGGGCATATGATGATGCTCGAGCAAATGCACAAGGAATTTTGAGGGGTGTTTTGCTTAGAAGGGAACCACAATTTATGATAATATTTTATTTTGTAGGAATATAATTGTCTTGGTTGAACATCGAAGGGGAGAAGACACATTGATATTCAAGTAACTCGTGACACCCAATGATTCCTACATGACTAAGGAAGTCGATCAGTGTGTGAACGTTTCACTAGGTAGAGGAATCTCTTCTTCCCCTCCCTTCTCTAAGTTGCAATTGTTGAGATTATGTTGTCAGGATCTTGGTCATGCGCATACAGAGATTACGAACGCAAAAAAAACACAGAAAAATAGAGACAACAAGAGACGAGACCGAACACAGTATTGGGTGCAATCTCCCCCCATGCACTCTGTTTGGATAGTCCACAAAGTGCATGTATTTATAGGAACTTTTGATTACGTCGACAAGAGTGGTTACATGAGAGCGGTTTCGAAAAGCAAGCATGAAACTAAAAGTTGGTAACTTTTACAGAAAGCCATTGCTTTCAATAATAGAAACTGCGGTCTACAACGACCCTTATTCTAACCATTACTTTTCTAATTGTTTCTAACAATAGAACCTTCTATGCGGGTTTATTTACAAGCTAAATTAATTATTTGGATTATTGATATCCGCCCTTTCACGCCTTGCACGCTCCTCACGAACCTTCCGCTGCTATATCAGAAACATCAAAAACACATTAATACATTAATAATTTAACACTCTAACAATGCATTGTTCAACATATTCCATAAGTTATAACAACACTCTAACAATGCATTGTTCAATAATAATTTAACACTCCAACAATGCATTATTCAACATATTCCATAAGTTATAACATGCCCCTCAATTGAAAAAGCAACTGATCTCAGTTGATAGAATAATAAACATGGATAGCCAATCACATGTTTCATCACTGAACGAAAAAAAAAAGCATGTTCCATGTAAAAACACATGCATGGAAATGTTCATGGAGGCATTAAATTATTAAGATTAACCATGCGATGCTTGACATAGTCTAGGGTCCATGAGTATGAAAAGAACAAAACCTTCTTGCTACGAACTTTCCTTGCTCTCAACCTTAGTCTCTTGAAACTAATTCTCACCCATGCAAGTTACCTTGGACCCTCAAGCTAGTGCTTTCTTCTCGGGATGTACCCTCAGGGAATGTACCCTAGCAGAATGTACCCTGTCTGGATGTACCTTGGTGTACCCTGAGAAGTGTACCCTGACAGGATGTACCTTGAGATATGCCGCGTCGCGTCGCACTGTGCCGCCTTCAAAAGTAAGAAAAACTGCAAGTTATGTTAAATATAAGAGGAGAGAACTTGAGTATCAACACCAAGAAAGAGTGTAGTGGTAAAAGTACTTCCCTTGAAAGTAGGAGGTTGTGGGTTCAAATCCTCCTACCTTAGGGAATATAAATCTCTCTATTGCCACTCAAAATTAAAATTGCCTCGCGCATAGCCAATGGCTGCCAACGGTCATCAAGGGAGCCTTGGGTGCCAATGTTGCCAATGTATTGCCTAAGTTATTGCCTAAGTTCTTTGCCTTAGTCGATGTAGGCGTAAACATAGGAGCAAATGTAGGTGAAAACGTAGGTGTAAACGTAGGTTCTAGTTCTGGAACTGGAACAGAAACAGAAACTAGAACTGGAACTAGAGACGGAGATGGAGACAAAATTGGAATCGAAATCAGAATCGTGAATAGAGAACAAAACCCTCCATATTGAATAGAGAACAGAACCCTCCATATTGACGCGTGCAGAGCTCTGATACCACTATTGTGAAGATCTTGTTCACGCGCATACAGAGATTACAAACGCAAAAAACACACAAAAAAATAGACAACAAGAGACGAGACCGAACATAGTATTGGGTGCAATCTCCCCCCATGCACTCTGTTTCGACAGTCCACAGAGTGCATGTATTTATAGGAACTTTTGATTACGTCGAAAAGAGTGGTTACATGAGACCGGTTTCGAAAAGCAAGCATGAAACTAAAAGTTGGTAACTTTTACAGAAAGCAATTGCTTTCAATAATAGAAACTGCGATCTACAATGACCCTTATTCTAACCATTACTTTTCTAACTGTTTCTAACAATAGAACCTTCTACGCGGGTTTATTTACAAGCTAAATAAATTATTCGGATTATTGATATCCGCCCTTTCACACCTTGCATGCTCCTCACAAACCTTTAGCTGCTATATCAGAAACATCAAAAACACATCAATACATTAATAATTTAACACTCTAACAATGCATTGTTCAACATATTCCATAAGTTATAAGAACACTCTAACAATGCATTGTTCAATAATAATTTAACACTCCAACAATGCATTGCTCAACATATTCCATAAGTTATAACAGAATACCTAGTGTTTTCAATCCAATAAATTTACGGATTGCTTTGACATTTGGAACATGTATAGTTTGTATGAGCACCATCCTTGAACTTGTTCTCTCTTGCAAGCACATCCATCTATTATAAAGTAACTTGAAAAAGGTTAAAAGTCAAGTTAAGATAATAATTTTGTAAGGGATGGATGTGGTTCAGTCTAATGGATGTGGAATCGGAGTTCTTAGGTTCGAATCCCATGAGTAGCATGGAAGTTTTTTGTTCCTAGAGCCTGCAACAAGCATTTGAATTAACTAATAACCGAAGCATACTAGGACATTTTTGCAAACTTACCACTAGTAGATTCGAGAGAAATGAGAGAGTTGAAGGGATGTGAATAGACCCTCACATGCCAAATGGAGTTAGTGTAGTTCCTACCCTTTAAGCCTACAACTATATAAATGGATGGTTTGTAGGTGAAGAGCACCTCTTCGTGATGTTGATGGTGTGGTGCATAGACTTAGTACCAATAGTATCAAAGTGTATTCTCGTGTTGAGAAAATGCTCTTTGCATAGCTCATTTGCTACAAAAAATTGAGAGATTCATTTCACGGGCAATGTTGGGATCCTCACTTTTGGCGCCTTTAGCATCACTATAAGGCTTCCTTGAATTTTGGAATGGAACACATACAAACAACATGACGAAGAAGAAGAAGCTTAAGATTAGAACACGGAATGTATTACTAAGTGTAGAATATATATAGAGATAAGTAGCATGTTAGGCCTATGGAAATTGATACAACTTAGGGAAAAACTTCTAAAGACGGAAAAAAATTCCTTGGTAGTCCAAAGTGTGTTCATAAACATCAATCTAGAAGTATATTAAGAAACCCTTAGGAGTGATGTAATGGAAAAGGGGTTGCCATTCATGCAATGAAACCAATGTGGACTAACATCAATTCACAAAAAAGGGACAAATCTCAAAGCTTTGCTAAAAACTTCAAACGTCTCACCTGGAAAAAACTTTGTGAAAAGTTTCTACAATGCTATACCATGTGGGTACATAAATGTGGGTACATAAACCAAACCAATCTCCATCCTTGTGTCTTGCTTACAATAATCTTTTTTTTTTTCTTGCATAATTACCTATTTACTATTCATTGATATAGATTCTAGTGTTTTGTACTGCATTCTCTTTCAAAAATAAAATGCCTTGACATGAGCATGCCCTTGAGAAATCATCCACTTAAAGTATGCATGGATAGAGACACATTATATGAACATGCATAGAACTTATTAAAAAGATCCAAATTTCATTATAATAATGTGCATGATTTTTGCAAGCTTCATTATAACGGGGGTTCACATGGACATAGCATCTATTCAAACCTTTTCGACATTCAAAGGCAACGTGAAGTTTTTTAGTACATTAATTGCAGCCCTAATTGTGAATGTGACATGAAATCTAATAAGACATGACATAAATGTTGAAGTATAATGCCTTGAAGGCTACAATTCTCAATCGAACAAGACAACCCTCTTCTAATGTAGGACACACATCACCAAGACATATCTTTGATAGACACCAACAAGGTTTATCAAGAATGACAGTCAATAGGAAGGGAGGAGTGTTGCATGAACCATTCAAGGGTTGAAGCATTGCTAGGTAGGGACGCTTGTGGATTTGATGGTCTCAATATTCCATTTGCATACAACCTCCAAATGTAAATGGTTGGGCTTTTGTATATTATAGGATCGTGATATGTTGAGTAAAGATCCCATAGCTAAAGCATACGAGATGATATTTGCTATCAAACATAGTTAGTTCTAAGTGGGATCACCACAACTCCATTCGGATATCCTCTTTTACAAAAAGCTTGGACCACCCAAATCAGAACCTTAGTCTTTTGTATGGAACAATAACGGGATTTAATTTTTTTTAATTACTTTATTATTTCTTATTCGATTTATTAAAAAGAACAACTTGATTCTATTTTCATGTGTGTGTCTTTTGAGATCGATGAGCATGGTTCAAAAACGTTTTCTACGTACAACCGCGTTTCTATGTGGACGTGCGACTCACAAGTAATCGTTGACTTATCGGCGTGCGTCCCAAGCCCTTCACTCACGACTCACAACTCGAGGAAATTTAAAACTTCTGATCCTCATGTAAGGAATCTCCTCACATGAGGGATGCATCATCCACCCAAAACATTGAAATACTTGCACTCCAAGTCATCTGTTCCCATCTCCCAAGGCCACGCCGAGTCACCCACCCGTAGGACTCCATAGCTCCACATGTTGAAAAAAGAGTGGACCCATCGGGATAGTCCCTCCTCCTCATGAAATGAACTACGACTTTCAAAGAGAAAAGCGATTCTTTCGAGTCAACATGTGACAAAATTTTCTTTAATGAGTGAAATATACACAAGACACATATGCATCTTTCAAGGTTTGGTAACCTAACTTCAAAATCACAAGAAAGAAGAAGAAGTTTAGAAGCACAACACAAAGTGTATTACTATGGTTTATGAAATTTAATAGAGAATGTTTGCATTAGATTGAGAAAGGAACATCATGAGTCTAAGGATACATGTGGAGATTATACTAGTCTGAGCCTCCCTACCATCGAAACCAACATACATGAATCTCTTAAGTACTCATCTCCTCCCTTACTTTCCCATACATTTTACCAATTTAAAGTGTGGTCTAGGATGAAAATATTACTAGCCACTCAATGTTATACTTCTATGTCTCTCAGGTAGCTTTGATGTGAATCGTTTCCCTATACATTGGCACTTTTAATTCTAGTGTTGGCTAGAGAGTTTCTTTGCATGTAACCACATATACATGATATACTCATATCTGGTGGTTTGTACTTTCACGTATAGCTTTCACTTCACTCATTCGCATATTATTGATCATCTATCAATAGAGAGCTCTTATGTCCTTATGCTTTGATCTCCTTATTCAATCTTGTGTGTACTTATATTCATGCTTCCTCTCATTCACACACCCAATAGTGATATTGGAGCAAGTTTAGGTCCTTTCAACCTGTTGTTTCCTTGCAACATTGCTATGTGCACTTCAAATAGTGATAAATTGATTCCAGAGCATAAAAATATGAAGCTCAACACTCAAAAAAGTATATGGCAAGCAACAATGACTTTCTTGCATGCTTCAAGCTGAAGATAGGCTTGATGGGATCAATTATCCAATGGAACATAGTGGCATATGTCGACAAGTGACCCGATGCTTCTTCTATTATGTAGTTGTTCTCATAGATTTAGTAATTTCTTCGGGTACAATGACTATGCCTTCTACACCTATGCAAAAGCAACTTAGGATGGATGGGAAGGGTGCTCAAGTTCATGCATTGACAGCCCTTTCTATGAAGCAGCATATTGTTCCACACATGTGGTCATGCACTACTTTCACACAAGCTTTGGATACACTTGCTTCGATGTATCTCATGTGTGTCATGTGTTTCTTACTTGAGAAAGCAACTTGGATATGTAAATAAGGCTCAAAATGAATAAGTGGATGTATATGTTACATGCATTAAGGATTTGAAAGAGACATTAGCAAACATTGATTATATAATTTTGGATGCATTATTTTTTATATATTTCGGTAATGATGTGTGTGAACATAGTTAGGAACACCATGAATTTCTTTTCCCTCTTTAAGAGGTTTTTCCCCTACCTTGTATATATTCTTATAACCCTAACATGTCGCTTAGCTTTGTACATTTGATTGGTAATACATTTTCTATTGTGTTGTGTTGCAGGCTTCTTCTTTGTGGTGTTGTTCATGTGCTTCCATAGACCTCAAACTCCAACAATTGGTATCAAAGTAGGTTGCTCCTTCATCTAGGCTGTGTTGACACCCCTGCATAATAGTCTTAGAATCACATGTAAATTGGTGAGCATACTCAAGGCAATTAGAAGTTCAAAACAGCTTTGCTATGTGCCTTCAAAATTTTGGTTTGAGCTCATTTTGGACTCTAAACACACTATCACAATGACTATGTAAGTAATTTTGTCCTTTTTGTGCCAAACATATATATAGGTTTGGGTTTGCAAGTACAACTGACTCAAATTTTGCTACAATTTAATAGAGCTTTGCAGAGTGTTTTTGTTCAACGTTTTGAGATATAATCATTTTTATGCATCAAGGTATTTAGTCACTAGTCATGGCTGAAAGAAACCATGTATTCCATATGCTCGATGTTGAGGATAGATTGGATGGTACTAACTACACATTGCGGGCATATATGATGCTTCATTTATTGGTAGCAAAGGGTTATGGAATATTGTCTAGGGTGTTGAAAACCATGCTACGAAACCTACAAAAATGGTTATTGAAGGTGATGTAGATGGCATTAAAGATGATGATATTAAATTTCCTAGTGTTGAAGTTCTTGTTGCACCTATTGTAGAGAAAGAGTTTTGGTTTGGTAGAGATGCACATGCATTGATGGCCTTATTTGTGAAACATGCCATTATCCATCAATTTTTCTCCTACAAGACAAGAAACGATGCTTGGGTTACACTTGCAACTTTATAATAGGCTAGAAATGAGGCTTGTGTTGCTTACCTTTGAAAAGAGTTGGAGAATCGTTAGAGTTAGATGTTTGTGGAAGCACGGGAACAACACAAGGAAGAAGGAGAAGCTTGGAGCACAACACACAATACCGAATGTATTACCACTAGAATGTACAAAGATAAGTAACCCATTATGGCTATAGGCATATATACCAACCGGGGGGGAACCTCCTAAAGAGGGAAAAAAGTGCCTCGGTGGTCCTGGTGTGTTCACACACATCACTACCTAAAATATATCAATAAATCCCCCCTGGGAGTGATGCGGTGAACAAGGAGCTAGCACTCATGTATAAGGAGGTGCCAAGCTATATGGAATCAATCCACAAAAGCTATACAAAAAGCTTCAAACTTCTCCCTAGGCAGAGCCTTCGTGAAAAGGTCTACAATGTTCTCTTGCATGGGCACATATGCCAGGCTGATCTCTCCAGCAGAGAGCCTCTACCTGACATAATGACAATGCACCTCAATGTGCTTAGTGCGAGCATGGAACATAGGGTTCCTCGCAACTCCCAATGTGCTCTGATTGTCACTGAAGATGGTGGTGGCATAAGACTAACCAACACCCAAATCAACCATAAGGCGTCTGAGCCACACACACTCAACAATCGTTGTGAAAGCTACCCTATACTCAACCTCACAACTGGAAGTGGCCCCAATAGGCTGCTTCTTGCTCAGCCAAGATACGCATGAGCTACCAAGCATGAAGCAAAACCCACTAGTGGACACATGAGTATCATAGCAACCAGCCTAGTGAGAGTCAAAAAAAGCATGAAAATCTGGCGGTAGTGATCCCTCCTTGGGATAAAATAATCTGAGTAGCCGAGTACCACTCAAGAAGTGAAAGATGCACTTAACCGCATGCCAATGCTTGACATCTGGGCAATGCATAAATGTGCTCATTTGTGAGACAACAAACTGAATATCTCGCTGAGTAATGCATAAATAAATCAGGCATCCAATAGCCTGCTAATAGAGAACAACATCAAATGCATCTCCAACATCATGAAGACTCAATCCTAAACCTATCTTCATAGGAGTGACAATAGGCTTACAATCTTCAAGGCCAAAATGCTGCAATAATATGTCAATATATTTCATTTGACACAAAGCCATTCCACCATCAACTTGCATAAATTGAATGCCCAAATAATGATGCAAATGCCCCAAATCAGACATCTCAAATGAGGCATGCAAATCACCCTTAAAATCAGCACTGTGCTTGTCATGAGGACCAGTGAGTAGCATGTCACCAACATACACAACAATGATCAGACACACATCATTAGCACGCTTAACATATAAGGTGCTTTCAATTGGACTATTCTCCAAACCATGTGTAATCAGATAGGCATGTATCTTTTCATACCAAGCACATGGTGCTTGCTGCAAACCATATAATGCCTTCTTTAACCTACACACCTGGTTTTCATGCCCTTTCTACACAAAGCCATGGGGCTAAAAAACATACACTTCTACATGCAAGTCACTATTTAGAAATGTTGGTTTACTGTCCAACTGATGTACATTCCAACCATGATGAGATGTAAGTGCACAGATGCTATGAACAATATTCATTCGGCAAGTAGGTGCAAAGGTTTCATAAAAATCAATGGCTCTTTCCTACGCATAACTCTTTACAACAAGCTTGGCCTAATACTTGTCAACTGTTCCATCAGGCTTACGCTTCAGCTTGTATATCCACTTAGTGCGAATGGCCTTCTTGCCAGGAGGAAAGTCACATAGAGACCAGGTACCATTCTTCATTATAGCATCATATTCAGATTGCATAGCAGCCATCCAAGTTTTTGAATTTTGTGTGTCATCAAATGAAACAGGCTCATTCTCATCATAGAGACTAGACACAGCCATAGCATAGAAATCTCATGCAAAAGATGCACTATGAAAGCCTCAACAAGTACGATATGATAGAGGTGCATCTACTTTATTATCATGCAAAGTCTACACCAGCCATTTTGGCATAGTTTTAGCTTGCTCAATATCAGCTCTCTCATCAACAAGTGCATCATGTAAATCTGCATCAGAAATGGAATGATCTACATCATGACATGAAACCTTTAAAGGCTGAGTAGTTGCCTCATTAGGACAAGCACTAGGCTGTCCACCTTTAAAAAGAGGCAGCAAAGTATCATACATGTCTTTGGAGCTAACAGATGTCTCCTTGGTACATGAAAGTAATGGCTAGATAGCATCTTCCACAAAAGCAACATCACGGCTAACCAAAATGCATTTAGCCTGTGGATGATACATACCATAGCCTTCAGAACTATACCCAACAAAAATACATTTTAGTGCTTTATCAACCAATTTTGTTTGATGTTGTTCATGCACTAATGCATATGCCAAAAAACCAAAAACACATAGATGAGCAACAGATGGCTTGCAACCATGCCAAGCCTCATATGGAGTGATAAACTGTAGCGCTTTAGTGGGACACCTGTTAAGTACATATGTTGCACACATAACAACCTCAAGCTAGAAACTATGTGTAGCCTAACTCTTGACCATACACCTTTGTAGCTCAAGCGTAAGCACCACCTCCTTTACTTGTCAATCGGCGGAGATGTGAGGACTGTTATGAAGTTCATGAGCAAGTAAAGGCACAAGTGCATGAGTGAAAGCACACAAACATGCACACACATACACACATGTGCACAAGGTAAGATCAAAGAGAGGAACAATGGAAAACTTTTATTACAAGAGAAATTTAATACAAGAGCTCCAATATCTAACAAGCTAACCTCAAAAATGAGCTCTCTAGCTCTTTTTATAGTTTTTTGAGTAGTTTTGGCCCTGTCCAGACCTAGTGTCCGGCCTAGTTAAAAATTAGGTTATAGGGCTTATTTGAGGGCTCAAATGGAGTCTAAAAATTATGAAAATTGGTAGGGTGATACTTCTAATGCTCCTCAAACTTGAGGACTCCTTGGCTTGAAAAAAATGGAGCTACAAAAATATGATATGGTATTTACACTGGATTTTAGTGACGAAAACCACTATTTTTATAGGGATTTCTTCTGAAAATTTTACATACACTTCTTGGAGCTCCCTATGTGCTCCTTCTTCTTGTGTGTCCACTTCTCTAGTGTGCTTATTATGCTTATCTTTGACCTTGAGCTACAACACTCCCCCCTCTCGAGTCTGTCGTCCCTGACAGACCCTTGGTGTTATGGTTGTTCCATGTAGTGCTTTGAGAGGTAGTGTCTATCCCCCATGAACATGATCCGTCTATCATCCAAACATAGCAGGGTCGATTGTTGGGTTCTTCATTTGTCACTACGAGCCTTTGCAAGTTGTAGTCCCTTGGTATGTGCTTCTTCCTTGGATTCCAGCATGACTGTGTCGTTGTAAGTCACCATTGATGTCCTTTAGATCTTCCAAAGATGATGTTTATACTAGTCATGCCAAGTACTCGTAACCCATAATGAATGATGGGTAAGTGTGTTTGTGCATGGGTTGAGGAAAATATGTGCCTTGTGCATGGGCTTGTAATGTAGCCCTATGCATGCTTACTTGGGGAATGCATTAGAAGAAACATGGTGCAAAAAAAATTGGTTCTATTGCTCAACGATATGCTAACGAAGAGGTTTCCTAATCTATTAGTGTTGTTGTGACACCCAAGTAGAAGAGTCTTACCATGAAAGGTCAATCGATATTCTGCTCTTCGTGTTGTACTCCCATTATAGTGATTGACCAATGGTGCATCTTTCGTGGTTGATGAATGTCCTTGTTGATGATTCACTGATGAGATTCTTCGAGTGCGTGGTCCTGTCCCCTCTCTTAAAAGCAACATTTTCCAAATAGTGAGAATTGAATTTCTTTATATTCCTTGACAAACAACATTGGGTAACTATACCAAGCTTAGTTTCACATATTCTTGTTAGCTCACCATAAGCAGGAGTGTTCATACAAGGATTTGCAAGGTACCAGAACTACCCATTGCAGGTATCTCCTTGGATGCTCTCGTGCATATAATAGTTAAGCATCACTCATGTTGCGGACCTTCAAGCTCTTCCCTCCTACCATGATAAGGGGGAACAATATTTATGGGTGTCGTGTTCATGCCAAGTTCTATATAGCTACCAGATAAGGCAGCCATAATATCGTCTACTAGTCGAGACACACTTCTATCCAAACTGATAATGCCCAGTCATCAATGGTTCCACCTTCAACTAAGCATGACTCATTCATGTTCCATGAGCTAAACCTGGCAACAAGATCTCTCTCTCTTTCTCTCTCTCTCTTCCTTTCTTTTCTGTTCTCTTTTTTTTTTTAGGAATGTCACAAAACAAGATCAAAGATGTTAGTATCAATAAAATAATTTACATATGTCAATGTGCTCTTGTGCCTGGGACTCTTAGATGTTTCTATGCATGGCCGTGTAATGTGGCCCTATATTAATGCATACTTTGGAAATGCATGACCTGAATGGTGCAAAAGATAGGATTGTGCAAGGAGCACATGGTTGTCGCTCGTTGAGGCTTTCAATGTTTCTTGCAGACATTGATGTGGCCTTGGGTGGAGATATCCATTGGATCTCCGAGTGACAATTGATCATTCCTCCTTATAGGGATCCATTTTAGAACTATGTGGGGTTGCATATAGGTCCCTTTGGACTTCTTCATCTTCAGATGGTTTCTTAAATTCTGTATCCCACGTGGTTGGTTCTTTGGTTCTGTGGGGGCCACCATTGCTTTTGCCTTCCAAACCCATATGCTTGATGATTGTCTTCTTACTATTTGCGAAGAGGTGAGTTAATCTCCTTTTGATCTTTGTGCTTGGTTCTGTCCCTTGTTGCGGCTTGGCTTCTTTGTTGAGACTTGTCTCATGTGGGAGAGCATAGGTTGTTGTGTATGTAAGAGCTTCTTGGGTACCCATATTTGTAATTGTTCTTGTTGAGCTTCAACTAATTTCTTAGGCACCCAAACTTGTCAGATGTCTTGTGGTTGAGCTTGTCCTAGCTCCTTCGTTCATCTGCTGGCATGGTTGCCTTGTTTAGATGGGGATTGTTGTGGCAAGTTTGGTGGTTGCTCTCCTTTTCGTACCCAGATTTGCGTCATGCACGAAACTACTTTCTTCTTGAATGCTCTTGGTCTATTTGATACAGTAGTTGTCTTGTACGGTTCCACTTGCCTCCATTGTTGAATTGTTGTTGCTACATTAGTCTTTGAAGAAGAACTAAGAGAGTGTGAAATACTTGGATTTGTGAGCATGCAATTCCCTAATTCTAATGTAATGCCTTGTTCTTGTACCCAAAATTCAAGGAGTTGGCTTCTAAGGTTTAAGTTGACTGCATGGTCATAGATCTAGTCTTGACCCAAGACAAGTGGTTCTGTAAGGTCTTCATCTTCACACACTAGCATTTTGACTATCATTGGGACATCCTAGAGGTAGATGGGAGGCTCCACCTCACCCAAACAAGGGGTTTCCACACCTCCCAACCCTATGAGATAGGCTTCTATGGGATTGATGTCCGATTGCAGGGCTTGGCAGTATGAAAGTCTAACTACACTAGTTGCTGCACTTGAGTCAATCAACGCTCTCACAGTCCTTACAATCTTTCCTTGTCCTACCTCTATGGTTACAAAGGGATGTCAGTCGATTATTCGAGAAGTAATTATGCCCGATTTTTGGCACATGCCCATGTGATATTTGGGGCTTTTGGGTTGACATAGACCTAATCGCCTTAACTTATTTTGCCTGATGCACTCGCTAGCCTTTGCTTGTGCTTCTTCTCTAACTCTCGACTCTTCTTCTTTCCACTGCTTAGCCACTTTGAGTCTCCTTAACATATCCTCTGTAAGAGGTTCTTGATATAGCTTAACTCGGCATCCACTAATATAGTTTGGCAAGATGTCACCTTCTAGAGTGGCCAATTGAATCGCACCGCTAGTGGAAATTCTATTAATGATCATGGGTCTGTATCCTCTTTTTTCCAATTTACGGGCATGCTACTTTAATGTATAAACTAACACTAGATCTTCTTCTTTCAAGACTTTATCCTTGATGTGAGCATCAAGGTAAGCCTTTTGTCTTTTCTTTGCAGCATAGATGCCTGCTACCACTCGTAGCCTCGTCTCACCTAAGCGTTCTAGAGCAAAGATCATAGAGGACAACTCATGTCCCGTCCACTCGTGCTCTTGTGCTACTTTTAAAGTTGGGATTAGGGATTCGAATGGTAGCACAACATTCTATCCGAAGACCATATGAAATGGGGTGGCATTGAGTATCGTTTTGTAGGCAGCTTGGTAAGCCCAAACAACATGATGAAGTTTTTTGTCCCAATTAGAGCGTTTATTATTTACCAAGGATCTTATTTGTGCTCTCGGCCTTTCCATTAGCTTGTGGATGATAGGGGGAAGACTTCTTATGTATCACCAAGAATTCTTGGAGAATATTTTCAATGACTTCATTCAAGAAGTGTGTGCCTCTATCGCTCACTAACTCTATTGGTAGTCCATATCTTGTGAACACATTCTCGAATAAGAACTTAGCCGTCGTTTGAGCATCAACTTTGTCGTGGCTTTTACTTCTACCCACTTTGTAAGGTAATCTGTGGCTACAATAATGTACTCTGCATGGGAGTTTCTAGCCGGGGGGTTAATAGGACCAAAAAAGTCTATGCCCCACTTCGAGAATGCACGTCCTCCCATCATTGGCCTCAAAGGCATCTCGACTTTTCTTATCAGATATTGTGCATATTGGCATGTATCACATTTCTTCAGACAGGTATGTGCATCCATATGAAGAGTGGGCCACCAAAGTCTTGAGAATAGAATGGTCTTAATCACTCGGTTAGGACCAAAGTGTTCCCTGCAACACCGCTTTGTGTAGTTCTAAGATTTTCAAATAATTTGATTCATGAACACACAGTCTTAGGTAACCATCTTTGCCTCTCCGATATAGGTTGTCTCCCACTAAGGCATAGTGTTGAGAGCAGTATGGGCACTCAAGGACTGACTAGACAAGGAAGCCAGGGAACCCAAGGATTGACGAGACAAGGAAGCCAACGGAGAGAGTCAGAACAAGGTGAAGGAGTAAGTAGACAAAGCAGTCGACGCAAATCTGGCAGATAGGCCCTTCAATTTTTCCAATCTACATCTTTTAACAGTGATTCTTATCACTAACAATCATTGTAAATACCATTTCATATTTTTGTAGCTCCATTTTGTGCAAGCCAAGGAGTCCTTGAGCTTGAGGAGCCTTAGAAGTACCTACATATCAATTTTCGTATTTTTTAGACTCCGTTTGAGCCCTCAAATTGGCCCTGGAACCTAATTTTTAACTAGGCCGGACACTAGGTCTGGACAGGGCCAAAAGCTAGTCAAAAACTATAAAAAGAGCTAGAGAGCTCATTTTTGGGGTAGATTGTAATTGAAACGAACTTGTAAGAGCATTTTGAAAGTAATCTAAAAGCTCCATTGATTCTCACTCTTTGTCTTGCCTTGTGTGCGCGTGTGTGTGTATGTGTGTGCATGCTTGTGTGCTTCTCACTCACGCACTTGTGCCGCCACTTGCTCGAGGTCTTCATACCATCCTCACGTCTTCCCGGATTGACATTAAAGGAGGTGCTCATCACTGAGCTACACCAAATTTTGGCGCCGTTGCCGGGGATCGAGCTTTGAGGACGAGCGTGTGATGGTAAGACGTAGAGTTGACGCGTTGGAGTTGTAGGTATTTTCTTCACTCTCATCGATTTTCTTTCACTGTCTTTACCATCTTCATCTCCATCATCATCATCATCACCTACCACCTCCATATCCATCATCGCGAAAATTTCAGTTTTTTGACTATATCCCCACCTCCACCTCATTTCCCTCATTTCACTTGTGAGAGAGAGCAAGAGAGCGAATTTGCATGTGCTGCTTTTTGCATGTTTTCTGAGCTGTCTTGCAGGTACAGGTCACATCACCATCTCCAGCCTTCCGCGCAGGTACGGAACTCGACGAAACTGTCTCGCAGTCGCCGCCTTCTGTCCATCGCGATTGACAGAAATTTTCACTTGTTGGTAAATCTGAGTGCACCACAGTGGACTAGAGACCCTGCACACCACATTCCCACTAAAATTTTTGAAAATCTTGCAAGATTTCAGTCCATCGCGATTGACAGCCCTGTCCATCGCGATTGACAGCCCTGTCCATCGCGATTGACTGCCAGTCCATCGCGACAGACTGCCTGTCCATCGCGATTGACTGAAACCCTTGTCCATCGCGATTGACTGAAGTCTCTGTCCATCGCGATTGGCTGCCTGTCCATCGCGATTGACTCAACCCCCTGTCCATCGCGATTGACTGAAGTCTCTGTCCATCGCGATTGACTGCCTGTCCATCGCGATTGATTGAATTGGGTGTCCATCGCGACCGACTGAATTCTCTGTCCATCGCGATTGACTGAGTGTCCATCGCGATTGACAGCCCTATCCATCGCGATTGACAGCCAATTTTAGCCAAAATTTTTAAGGTTTGTTAATTGAAAAATTGGGCTAATTTTGGTCACAAATATTATACTCTTGAGCACATGGGGAAGTCTTAGGAAAACAACTTGGGGAAAACCCGTTGCACAGTGATCCTGTTTGAACCCTGTCGTAACCCTAGAACCCTGAACGGTCACAACTTTTTCATACGAGATCCATTTTTTGAGCTCTAGGGCTTGTTGGAAAGCTCGTAGCATATACTACACGCCCTCAACTGTTTTTTATAAAGATAATGCATTGATTTTTAGATAGGGTGTTTTGAAGTTGACCATACCCAGGGGGATCAAAGTCAGGGGTCTTTAGAATTATTTTCCTAAAAGTCAGAATGCACATGTGTGTTTATGTTACATGAATGAAAGTGGTTGGTTTTGTCCTTTGAATATAAGCATTGAGCTAACCGTGGGTCTTTTATAGGTCCATTGAGAGCAGCTGAGAGCGTACAAAGCAAGGTTTCTTTGCAAGCTTGAGAACCGGGTTCTTGAGCACCATAAAGCAAGGGATCAACAAGTAAGGTTGGATTATTCTCAACTCCCTCTGTCATTTCCTAGCTCAAGCTAAGAACGAGTAGAGATAGGAGTAAGTCAGGGCGACGATAGGCAGTTATCAAGTTGAAGACTATTAAAGAACTCAAGTTCAAGCTAAAAACTTAGTTACTGTACTGTCGATAACCTAAAGGAAAAGAACCTAACGTGGAACGATCAACCTGAAATAACGAAGAACACTCAAGTATTCCGACGACGTGATATCAGACAAGACCATAAACACAATAATTAACTAAAAAGAATCAAGTGACTGGTACCAATTGATTGGCAACGAGGTTGTACTCTGAAAAAAAATTGGGCTAATCAATTAGGCATATGAACCTTAGATCAGGACGACACCTAGCACGTGAGAGACAAAGCCTTAGGTCTTCAGAGGCTAGTGTCAATCACACTGCAAGGTCTTGGGCCCAGCAGTTGAGCCACCGTTCAAACTACCCTAGCTCTGAGACCAGTGAGTCAGAAATGTCCCAAGGCATGGACAGACCTACGGGAAGTTCAGGAGTGCCTTACCTATACAGGGTAGAAGGCCCTTACAAAACGCAGCTGGAGTACCTTAGGACCAACCGATTAGGTGCTAGCATCTATGAGGACGGCTTAGGAAGATCTGTGGTCCAGATTAAAAACCCCGATCAATCCATTGGACTAGAGCACCCAGCTGTCAAGTTTGAAAATGGTGCATACCTGGACAAAGAAGGAACTATATATGTAGTCACTAGTCACCCTGATAGGACCGATGACTTTGGGAATGTAATCTCAGAAGCGGACCTAGGTGACCTGGAGCAAGGGAACATGGGTGCAGAACCTAGAACCCCTCGAGGTAAATCAGTTCTCACTAGGATTATCACGCCTGAATGGGTTCCCCAAGACAACAAGAGCATAGAGTTGCTCCTCAACCGAGAAACCGATGAAGCCTTTTGGAGGTATAAGTCTAATCAGCCAACAGACATAGGAAATATCATGATCTATGAGTTTAAGGATCCGGATAGCCCAGGCAGAGTGACCTACTTAGATCATGCTTCAGAACGGATCTTTGTGGTGACAGAAAATGATAGGCATGCCTACACTTGGAAGGGTGAATTTATTTTCCCCCAACCAAGATCAAATGTATCCTATGGTCACCCTGGGGCTGGAACTTCCCAAGCTCATGGTACGCAAAGAGACAGAAGTAGGGATAGACCAGAAGTAAGTTTCGCCAACCCTGTAGGCAGAGAAAGAACGAGAGCAGAGACGAATAGGGTAGAACCTGAGATGCATAAAGCCCACAGGAACCAAAGAAATGTAGATGGATTCCCTCTGCCGAGGCCTAGAGAGCATACAAGAACTTTGAGACCCACCCAGCTAGTTAAGTCCATGAAGAATTACTTTGACGGCACAGGAGATCCCTATGATCATGTGGCAGAGTTCAAGCAAGTCTTGAGAGCTGAACAAGTGGAAGATCTGTTCACGCAGTACAATGCCTTCGGTCTAACCCTTAGGAACACGGCACTTACATGGTTTCAGCCATTAGATGAGCGTCAGTTCAGGAGCATAGACCAACTCCTAGAGGCATTCATTGTAGAGTTCTCTAAGAGCGGCATAAGACACAATACCTCCTCATTGATCCACAGCTTCAAACAAACCCCTCAAGAGACCGTGAGACTTGCAGGAAGAAGATTTAGACAATACCTGGAAAGGTGCCCTATTTCGGAGCTACCCACATCTGCTAAACAAGTAGCCTTATTCCTTGATGGATTGCTGAGTACGAAATTGAGATCCTATGTGTATCTGAAGGACCCTAGGACTATAGAAGAGTGTGTACGCATGTGCATTGACATTGAAGATAACCTAGGGGAGGAACTAGAGCTTTCCAAAATCTACAAAGATTCAGATAGTGCTTCTAGTCACTCTTCCATGCAATCCACATCAATTGAGGAACTCGCAGAAAAAGTGGCACAAAAACTAGGCGTCACTAGCAAACAAATTCCTAGGTTTGCCCCGGTGAAAAGGTGCTATACATGCGGTGGTGACCATATGGCGAATGTCTGCCCTATTATGGCTCAACCCCAAGTAAACCCTAGTAGCCAGTACTGCACCATAGAACGGAGATACACCAATCACACCGCACAAGATTGCCCATACAACAAGCAGGCAGTTAGGCAACCCTATCCGCAGCCCTACCAACAAGGCCGATACCAGAACCAAAATCCACCACCACAATATGCTAGACCCCAACAAACCTACCAACCACAATATTAGGCCCAACAGAGACCTCAACCGGTACTAGCTCAACAGCCTCCAAACCCCGCTAACGTGATTCCAGTGAAGTATGCTGTTGCAGAAGAAAACCTGAATAGAGCCATAGTACCAGTAACCCCATTGATCTCAGAAAGTGACCCGAGTGACCATAGCTTTGATTCTACACATGTCGATAGTCCCCAAGCTTACTACATGCAGTCTCCGGAACATGGTGAGTCATACTATAGTGAAGAACCAAGTGAACCTAGTTGGGAATCGGATTACACGAACGTTATGTATGCAAACCCCAACCCTAGGCCTCAACCTAGGCAGGTACGACCACCCTTTCCTAGAGGACCATGCTACCGATGTCAGGGGGATCACTTCATTCGTGATTGTCCCTTACCTGCACCTACACAAAATCAGTCCGTGACGATCCAAGGCTTTTGCCAAGATTGTGGAAAAGAGCATCTCCTACGAGATTGCCCAAAGAACCCCAATAATATGCCAAAAATCACTCCTATCAATGTGATTGGGTTGGTTGTGGATGCCTCAGGAAGTGTCACTTCCACTGCACCAGTGCAGGTGGTTACTAGAGCTCAGGCATTGCAGCAAAACCAAGAGGCAAGCCAGGAAAAGGGGCCAGAGGCTAGTGAAACCGAGAGCGTGACAAAGAAAAGGGCTAGAGCATGGAAAGATAGTCGAGAAAGAATGAAAAGACAATGGGCAAAAAAGATAAACGAACTTGAAGAAAGCATAAGAGAAACCAAAGCGAGGATAACTGAACTCACAGCTCCAACTCCCTCTCACATTACCCCGCCTCCACCACTCCCACCTCCATCTAACCCACCACTTTCCCCACCGCCTCATCAAATCCCACCACCCCCTAGAGTAGGATCAGTCCTAGCTTACCCCACTCCCGAGGACCTTAATATGATGCTTAAAGCATATCAGGCCAGAATCCAAGAAGGGCCAACCATCACCGATCATGAAAAGTGCTACCCTAGAGCCGAGCTAGAGCTTGAACGAACTAAGATTTGTGCCAAAATGGTGGAATTGGCTCAGACCATGTTTGAGGCCAGCCGCCTATTTAACATTTCTAGTTCAGCTAAGACGCAGTTACACTTTGATGGACTGCTGGAAAGAATAGAGAAGTTAATTGCACAATCAGAGAAGGAACCTGCCCCTCAACGAAAGGAGAGGGCAAGAGAACTGATAAGCCAGCCTCTTCAGGAAGCCCATGTGCCTCCTCAAGAAGCTTATCTTCCCCCCCAAAAGTCACATGAGTCTCCCCCGAAAGCTTATGTACCTCCACAGGTGACCCACATTCCTTCTCAGAGAGCGTATGAGCCTGTTCGGAAAAGTAATAGAATAAGTAATCCTCCCCTAGAAGCTTGTGCTCCAGCCATCTATGGGAACAAGGAGAGAGCCAACGATAGAATAAGCCCTCCTTCCCAGGTTGCTTATGTGCCCAATTCTACGGAGCCAGACACTTCTTCTTCTATGAATCGGTTTGCACCAGACTTCCTACGAGAGATTCAAGAAGATAAATGGGATAACGAAAGCGAGGTCGCCCCTCCATTTGAACTTGTGGATGAGGCACACGACCAATTCCCACAAGACATCCCATCCATTTACGGGGAACATGAGAGTACTCAGTCTAATGAGAGATTGGACTTTGAGTCTAATTCCATACAGGAGCTACCCCACTTCACAGGCCCATGGGAAGCAAAGTCCACATGTATGAGAGCACCCACAGTCATGGTAAGGAACGACGACTCAGTCATACCAAGGAGCACGGAGGTAGTAACGAACACCAAGGTGCAACGCGATCTCACTTTGGAAGAACTGACTGAAGATAGACCAAACATGCGAAAATATGCAGCCAGTCAGGTAGCTGATGTTGCAAACCTCGTTCCAAGGTAGGATCCCATAGGACAGTGCCAGAAATTCCCTTGGATAAGATAGGAGACATGTGTGAAGGTGAAGAAGGGAACACCTATCTTCCCATTACCTACCAGGGCTACACCACTAAGGCAATTTTGGACTCAGGTGCAGGAGTTGCAATTGCCACCACTTCCCTTTGGAAGCGTTGGGGCAAGCCGGCACTCAGGCCAACGAGAATGAAATTGCAAATGGCCGATGGCCACATAGAGAGACCCCTAGGATTGCTAGAAGGAATAACTCTCACCACTTGTGGTGTCGAGTTTGAACATAGTTTTGCTATCTGTGACTTCAGTAAAAATCATGCCTATGAGATGATTTTGGGAAGGCCATTTATGCGACAATTGCAAGTGGTACAGGATTGGGGAACCAACTCCTTGTATTTGCAACACTTGGGTGTTACGACCAAAGTCAATCTCAAAGATTATTCTCACAGAGATGTCCCTCCTATCCAATGGAATCCCATCCATACAGCCAAAGATGATACAGAATCGGTGCATTCCATAGGGTCTGGATCCTCATGGATGCATGAAGATACTCACTTATGGATGTGCAAGGTAGCAGTAGAAGAAGAGAAGAGAGAGAAAGCCAGAGAGGTAGGTGCGAAAGAAACCCATAGATCAATCCAAGACCCAGCCTATGCACCTGTAGTTTTTCCAGACGAGGAATTTGAACCCCATGGCTGGGCGGAAATTTTAGCAACAATGGACGTAGCCATCAATGAAGAACAATGGACACCTCACTGTGATGAGGATGGCTATGATATTTCAGTCTTCATCATAGAGCCAATCATGGGGGAAGCAGTTCTAGAAGAATGCGAACCTAGCCCTGATGCATTTGAGGATGCAAGTGACTCCGATCTAGAGTCAATCATTATGGACCCACCATTTGCATCAGATGAGGAATACTTCCATGAAGTAGAATTTCAACCCCAGAGGCATGGAGAAGTTACAAATGGTGTAAGATTAGCAACGCATATGACCCCTAAGGAAGAAGGAAAGAAACGAAAGAAGAGAGAAGCCTTACCAGAAGAGGAAGAATCTTTGTTTGAGGTCCCAGAAAATTTTAAGAAATACGAGATAGATGACAGAAGAGTCATGATAAGAATGCCTAAACGAGAGGCACAATCAGGAGAGGCCTATGATAACAAAGAAACCACCAAGAAAATCGTAGTGGCCCTAGAAGAAGGAGAGGAGAGATGTACGTATATAGGCCATGACCTAACAGAAGAAGAGGAGTACGAATTGATTGCCTTGCTAAGAGAATACAGAGATGTATTCGCTTGGAGTTACAAGGATTTGAAAGGGGTTGACCCAGACATATGCTCACACACTATTCCCATGACCTCAGATGCTAAACCCTCTAAGCAAAAGCCTTATACATATAACGATAATTACGCCGCTAAGATCAAGGAAGAAATAGATAGACTGGTTGAAGCTGGATTTATCTATGAAATTGAGCACACTGAATGGGTGTCCCCCATCGTAGTGGTGCCCAAGAAGAATGGCAAGCTGCGTGTGTGCATTAACTTGAAAAAGGTTAATGCCGCCACGATTCGAGATAACTATCCGCTTCCCATCACAGAACATCTCTTAGAAAGAGTGGCAGGCAAGGAAGTGTACAGCTTCCTTGATGGATTTTCTGGCTACAATCAAGTAGCCATAGCTCCAGAGGATCAGCATAAGACAGCCTTTGCCACAGAATGGGGCATCTTTGCTTTTAGAGTAATGCCATTTGGGCTTACCAATGCACCAGCTACCTTCCAAAGGCTGATGTGCCATGTGTTTAAGGAGTTCCTGAGGAAGAGTTTAGAAGTCTATGTTGATGATCTCTGTGCTCATTCCAATGTTAGACAAACCCATATTCCTGAACTCAAACAAATCTTTGACAAATGTAGAGAATATCAAGTCTGCCTGAACCCCGAAAAGTGTGTTTTTATGGTCAGGCAAGGCAAGATCCTAGGACATATAGTGTCAAAGAATGGCATATCTACTGACGAAGAAAAAGTGAGAGCCATAGCGGAGTTACCTAGGCCAAAGAATGTCAAGGAAGTACAAGCTTTCATGGGGCATTGCGGTTATTATCGACGATTTATACACATGTATGCTGTCATTGCAAAGCCCATGTACGGACTTCTGACAAACTTTGAGTGGACGGATGAATGTGAGAATTCCTTCCAAGAGCTTAAACGAAGATTATGTTCAGCACCAATCTTGACCACACCAGATTGGAATAAGCCATTCCATGTTCATGTGGATGCATCCAATTATGCCATTGGATGTGTGCTTGCACAACCTATTGGTGAAGGTAATATGGATCTTCCAATTGCCTATGCCAGTAGACAATTGAATGCGGCTGAACGGAATTACACCACTACAGAGCGCGAAGGATTAGGTATGGTATATGCGGTTAAAAAGTTTAGACATTATTTGCTTGCAAATAAGTTTAAATTTTTTACGGACCATCAGGCATTGTTGTACTTAGTAAACAAACCATGCAATACAGGTAGATTAGTAAGATGGTTTCTCTTGCTAATGGAATATGACTTTGAGGTTGTGGTAAGAAAAGGTAGAACCCACTTGAGAGCAGATCATCTCTCTAGGCTCACATCGGGAGAAGCCCCACAAGGAGTGTCAGATGACCTTCCTGATGCTTACTTGTTTAATTTGGAAGTGGTGCCGCAGTGGGCCAAGCCAATAGTACCAGTATTGACATACGGGCCTAATCATCCTGTGGTAAACACAAGGAACAGAGAGGTTGTAAAAGCCCAAAAATACCACATCATGGCAGGAAGCATGTACAAGCACACAGATCAAGGGATCCTGGCTTGTTGCGTAGAAGAGGATGAGTACGCTAAATGGTTGCAATTAGCACATGTAGGTGCGTTAGAGCAACACCATTCAAAACAACGAACGTTGCAGACTCTAAAGAGATTCGGAGTGCATTGGCCAACTATGGAAGCGGATGTCCAAAAGTTGTGCAAGGAATGCCCAATCTGTTGCAATAAACCGCCTGTGGAACATGCCACTCTCTATCAAGTATCCATTGCGCCAGATTGGAGTGAACCCCTAGTATCATTCTTGAGGACAAACACATTCCCTCCAGACATGACTCTAGCTAGAAAAAGGAGTTTGGAACAAGAAGCCCAGGATTATTCACTTGTTGGTGATAATCTATACAAACGCGGTAAGGATGGTTACCTGAGACTGTGTGTCCATGAAAGTGAGTATCTTAAGATCTTAGAAACTGCTCACCAAGGTGTAGCAGGAGGACACTTTGGACCAGATCGGGTGATCAAGGCAATATTGTTTGCGGGCTTCTGGTGGCCTACCCTTCACATGGATGCACATACCTATGTGAAACGGTGTGATGTCTGTCAAAGGACTCAGTATCCTATACGCAAAGATGAGATGCCACTGAAACCTATGATGGGTGGACGTGCATTCTCTAAGTGGGGAATAGACTTCGTAGGTCCTATTAATCCCCCAGCGAAAGGTTCTCATGCGGAATACATCATTGTGGCAACAGATTATCTCACCAAGTGGGTAGAGGTAAAAGCTACAACCAAGAACGATGCTCAAACAACTGCCAAATTCTTGTTTGAGAATGTATTCACGAGATATGGGCTACCTATAGAGCTTGTAAGTGATAGAGGCACTCATTTCTTGAATGAAGTGATTGAAAATCTACTCCAAGAATTCTTGGTAATACACAAGAAGTCTGCCCCTTATCACCCTCAAGCTAATGGACAAGCTGAGAGCACTAATAAGATCTTATGCAATGTACTGACGAAATTAGTGAACACTAAACGCTCTGATTGGGACAAACAGCTACACCATGCTGTTTGGGCATACCGAGTTGCCTACAAAACGGTACTCCAAGCCACTCCCTTTCAGATGGTATTCGGTCAAAACGCTGTGTTACCTTTGGACTTCTTGATCCCTACATTGAAAGTAGCACAAGAGCACGAATGGACAGGTCATGAGCTCTCCGCTAGGATCTTTGACCTTGAACGATTAGGGGAAACAAGACTGAGAGCCGCTGCAGGAATATATGCAGCCAAGAAGAGACAGAAGGCATACTTTGATGCCCACGTGAAGGATAAAGGCTTGAAAGCAGGAGATCTAGTCTTAGCCTATACGCTAAAACAACACGCGAGGAAGCTAGAAAAGAGAGGCTACGGACCTATGATCATCAATAGGATCTCCACGAGCGGAGCAGTACAATTGGCCACACTAGAGGGTGATGTTCTCCCAAATTATATTAGCGGTTGCAGAGTCAAGTTGTATCAGGAACCCCTAACGGAGGAAATGCTCAGCCGACTCAACACTGCTAAGAAACGCAAAGAGGAAGAGAAGCGAATTAGAGAAGAAGCTCAAGCAGAAGCTTTAGAACGCATCAGAAGGATGAAATTACGAAGGCAAGGTAGAGAGCAGCCTAGGACAGATGACTATGCAGACCAAGGATATCATATGGCAATGTGTGAAGTTGCAGGAACCAGCTCACTTAGAATAACTGATCGACGTCCTTTTGTAACCCTAGAAATAGGACAAGAAAAGAGTGCAAGGACTGTAAAAGCCTTGATTGACTCAGGTGCCGCCACTAGTGCTGTTAGAGTGTCTTACTGTCAAGAGTTACAGTTAACTGTCAATCCTGTGGAAGCATATCTCATAGGATTGGGAGGCGTGGAAACCCCTTGCATGGGCGAGGTGGAACTTCCCCTCTACATTCATGATGAGGCAATGACAGTTAAAGCACTAGTGTGTCAAGATGAGGATCTCACTGAACCTCTTATCTTGGGTCAAGACTGGATCTATGATCAAGCAGTCAACTTAAACCTAAGAAGTGGACTTCTTCACGTATGGGTCAATCATAGTCGAATTACAATAGAGTTGGATAAAGGAGCACTCAAGGAACTAGGAAAGGCACAGACTCCTGGTCCCTCCAGGGGTACACATGAAGATGACCATGCTGTTCTTGTTCAAAACCCTGTGTTGCAGAGGAATGATATTTGCAAAAAAGGAGTCAGGGATGCAACGGAACTCCCTTCTCTTCCAAAGGCCAGAAGGAGGCAACAACCAAAGGTGGAGCAAAGGCAGAAGAAGCAGAGTACTACCTATGCCGGACATCAAAAGAACCTGCGCAGCAGAATGTCTCAACAAGTGAACCAAGTGTGGGTGCGAAAAGGCGAACACCCGGTTGCAACCACGCCAACCGCACGGGCAAAGCCTCTTATTAGTAACCAACGACACGTCACTAATAAGAAGTCTTTCGAAAATTCTGCTGCTAATGTGAAATCTATTTGGGTGCCCAAAAGGTCGATGAAGGCTAGCCCACAATCAAGACAAATTTGGGTGCCTAAGGCTTGTTTGCGGGCTCAGATAGCTATACCAAGAACACACTCTACACAACATGATCTATTCACTCGCACAGCCTACATCCACTCATTTTCAACACCAAGGCACATGAACACGAACAGAATCAGTTGTAAATGGGCCCCTAAAAGGCCTCAGGTTAAAGCTGACACACCTATAAAGCTCTCGAGCATCTCTACGGAACCACGAGTAAAACCCATCCACTGCATTTGGCAGCCCAAGACTTGTAACAAACCCCCTGACCCTATTGTAAATCCATGACCACCTACTAACCGCTTCACTCTTATCACATCATTTTGCTTAGTTCTTAGGTCTACCTAACTCCTAACTACACACACCAGCACCGAGCACTTGTTAACTCCTAACCACTCCAGCACTTTAAGTTAATATTGTAACAAGGGACACCATGTCATTTTTGTGTCCATTGCAATGTTAACGTTTATTCATATATTCTCACAGAATCAGCTGCGACATTTTCAACATGGCGGAGGCCGCAGGAACTAGCTCTCACACAGAAACAAACCCGCAAGTGGTGGACTTGGACAGTTTACCCGTTTTGCCTGAGACAGTCGAAAGACCAGAAGAGTTGCAGGCCGTCAAAATCATACCTATTGCGGACCCTCCGCGTGGCCACACCATGCCCGTGGGAAAGACTTCACATTGGTTTACCGAAGTAGCAGGACCTTTGGGGGAAGGAACGTATCTATGGGAATCAGAGTTGGACTACAATGGAAAGCAAGGCAGATACCATTTCTTTACAAGAGAATTTGAGAAGTTACAAAATGCGGAAAGTCTACGTCCGATATGGGAAAAAGCCGGATTGAGTGCCTATTTCAGTGCCCGACTCCCAAAACCTGACTTCATGCGATGCTACTATCTCATCAACACCTTGACTCCAAATCCGAACCCAAAAGGTGCAAGCTCATTTGTGATTCCATCTCTGACAAAGGGGAATGAGCTCAAGAGGTTTAGGCTATCAAACAATTTGGTGAGAGAAGCTCTGGATATGCGCGGCATGCATATTCCTACAGAAAAGGAAACCCTAGTACCGGACTACATGAAGAATCGAAGTCTCACCAAACTCAAAGACATGGTATCCATGACGCCTAATATTGCAATACACCTTCGCATGTGCATGCAACACTTTGCTTTCCCGGCGCAGGATAGATTCACCATGCCGCACAAAAAGATTTGGTTTAGCCTGTATCTGGCAGAGACACAGAGCCTCACCATCAACCTACCCCACTGGATAATTGATCAGATACACTTAGCTCACAAACGCTGGCCGCGGAAACAGGTTTTATATGGTTGCTGTGCTCTGACAAGAATCATCTATAGGTGTTTGGCTTATGACATCCCAATCCAACGAGCCCTGATGTGGAATCGGGTAGAGCAGTTTCGAGGCAGGACATCCACTGGACCCCCTTCTAAGAAGATGAGAGGCACGGTCCAAGTCCCATGTGCTCAGCCACGTGGAGCGACCCTAACACCAGAAGTCACCCCGCCACCCCGAAGAGTCCGACCATTCACACTCCGACTTCCAAGACGCAGCACCGATGGTTCCACTTTGATATTTCCTCCCATCCCAACGGATCTCGAATTTCCTAGTGGTGCACCATTGGACGAACTCACTAATGAAGACTTCGAACAACTATTACAAGATGTAGAGCTGGAGGCAGAAGAGGCACAACAAGCGGAAAATGTACAAACGCAGGCCACAACCTCCCAAGCACCTGTCACACCTGTTGAAGTGGAGGAAGAAGATGACGGAGGTGAAGAACAGGAGGACGATGAGGAGGAGTATGATCAAGAGCACCAAGAGGAGCAACAAGAAGTGCCAGAACTTGTTGGTGCACCTGCATATACAGCTCAACTACGAAGGCTATACGACACTATCAAAGCAGTACAAGAAAGGCATCAGCTCTCTCTGGTATCAGGCCAAGCTTTGATGCAAGAAATGCTATCAGATGAAGGAGTGGACCAACATTTCATTGACACCCTCAAATTAGTGTCAGACTCTTTAGGAGTTCCAGAGGCTGTCCACACCGCAGTCCGCCAGTCCGTAAGGTATGACAAACGCAGAGTGGACACGTTACCACGAGCAGGTAAGACTATCAGGATACCCGTCACAGAACCAGAAGTACCTATTGAGACCACAGCCACTCCCACAACCACCACTGACCTCTCCGCTGAAACCTTCGTTCAGACATCACCCATCTCACCCCAGCGTCCTCCATCACCACCTTCTCCGCCCCCGCCACCACCTCCTACCTTGGAAGAAACGACAGTCATCACCTCTACCTCCACTTATAATCCATCCTCATTCAAATCATTCTCATTTCGAGAACCCACCTCACAAGACACCCTCTTCTCCTTCGTCACCAATCCCTTGTACACTTCGTCCCATCTATCCGCTGAACCCATGACTGGCCATCCCATAATTACCAGCGTAGTTGGAAACCCAGCACCCACGGAAGGAACCCTGTGTTTCCCGACCTACCCCCCAATACGAGTACCTCCATTCCATAACCCTCACTTCCCAGCTGGCCCCTACACCTCTTTCAACCGGACCTCACCACCACAATACCCGTCCTTTGTGGAGCAGTTCTTCCGCTCTCCCATATTTCAAAGCCACCTTCCTCCGATGTTCGCAACGACATCAATTTACACGGACACCACACTCACTTCACCTACCATACCCACCTATATGGTAGCCCCTGCACACACCACCTTGTCTGATCCAATGGACATTTCACCAACCACAGCACCTCTCCCCACGATTTCCCCACCTTCCCCTCCCTTGCCCCCCACCTCACCACTCACATCAGTGGCACACACAGCATTCACTACCCCCCTACCCAATCCCACCTCCTCTGCATTTCAAACTATTTCCCTTGCATCTCATAATGTAAATAGTACGTTCGACACATTACTTCAGTGTGCACATCAGCTACAACAAGACTTCCATCAATTAGAAGAACGCAATGCTACCCTCCAGGCAGAATCTCAACGTCTCCAAGCTAGAGTCACCACTATTGAGGCTGACTACCTGACGCTCCTAGACGAGCATACCACACTACAGCAGGCTCACTCCGAATTGGAATCAAAGGCATCAATTGTAGATGACCAAGCAGTTAAGGAGCTAGAAACAGTGCTTCAAGCGCAAATGATATCTAATGCCACACTCAGACGCAACATTGGGCTATTAAGGAAGCATATGGCCGCAGCACTAGAGGAGAACAAACGACTTCAACAACAAAATCAAGACAACTTTGAAGCGGCTATGGAAGGAACCGTAGGAGCAACCATTAGCCCTACCCGATATAGAGCAGTTCCATCAGAAGACATCCGCATCCTACTTGAGGAGCATGCAAATTTCCTGGAGTCATATGAAAAACTAGAGACTGAATGTGCCGATCTAAAGAAACAGTTAGCCAGTGTACATCCTGCTCAACAGGAGCCGGTAATCTTGCAACAATCTACAGAAGAAATGGAGACCCTTCGGAAACAGGTGGCAGAACTCCAAGCACGCCTCCTACCATATGAACGACCCCCCTCGCCCATTGAAGAACCAGAACCTGAAACAGTAGTGGAAATCCCCGTCGAAGACAGCTACGAAGAGCCATACGAGCCTATGCCGACGCCTGGTGGTCGAACTACAGAAGAAGGACAAGACACGTTAGAAATTCAAGTTCCAGATTGGGTCAGAAGGGTCGAGAAAGTGGGTAAGACACATGATGATCGTGTGGCCGTGCAAATGCAATCTCTCACGAATCTGGAAGAAACGGTCCTTCGGTCCTCCTACTTTCAACAATTATCCCATCAACGGTTAATCACAACATCAGAATCGCAATACATGCCTTATTTTGTCTTACTACATGATTATAATGCAGAAGTCAGAAGACATACAGGGAAGGAGCCCACATTCGCTACTCAATTTGAGATAGGGGATTTACCGACCGATGCACGTGCCGGCTGGATTTTCCAACCTAATTGGCGTGCACGTTTACTCACCGATTACCCTGAGATGATGAGTACCTGGGCTACCATGCCACTCTATATCAAGTATAATCCATGCTATTGTCCAGTGGTACGTCGCAGATCCTGGCAAGCATTTGCAATCAAGGTACGCAACAATAAAGAGTGCTCGGCTTGGGTTAACTACCCGTATTTTGCTCCACCCCGAGGACCTCCAACCGTAGCCTACATGATATCCACTATTCAGCACTGGTCCGCACGCCTAAACAATGTACCTGATATAGCAGCGAAAATGTGTATGAAGATATTTGAGCTCATGACCATTGTCTTCAAAACCTTTCGGAATGTCCAAGCCCCATACATCTCCGCTCCTGGATTCGCTCAAGGCAACAAGGATTTAGTCTACGACATGAGCCAAACCCCCTCGGTCACTGTTATCTTTGCTTGGCATGCACGAATCAAGTACTTGCCCGCATGCTTCAAGCAAACATTTGAGGAAATGTTCTCTACGGGCTTCTGGGAATACAATTCCGAAATTTTCATTCCCAGACCCACACATTTGCTACATCTATTCGCAGTAGAACAAGCGATCCATGCAGATCAGTTACGCCTGCCACATCCGGACGTTCCAGGACCAATCGATTGGGATCGTATGATGACAGATTTGGCCAGGGGACTACGCTTACAAGAACATCAGCTTGCCACTCAGGTTGTGGAATATTACATCCAACACCCCCAGCAACAAGGGTCTGTCAGGGACGACAGACGCGAGAGAGGGGGGGGTGTTGAGAGCAGTATGGGCACTCAAGGACTGACTAGACAAGGAAGCCAGGGAACCCAAGGATTGACGAGACAAGGAAGCCAACGGAGAGAGTCAGAACAAGGTGAAGGAGTAAGTAGACAAAGCAGTCGACGCAAATCTGGCAGATAGGCCCTTCAATTTTTCCAATCTACATCTTTTAACAGTGATTCTTATCACTAACAATCATTGTAAATACCATTTCATATTTTTGTAGCTCCATTTTGTGCAAGCCAAGGAGTCCTTGAGCTTGAGGAGCCTTAGAAGTACCTACATATCAATTTTCGTATTTTTTAGACTCCGTTTGAGCCCTCAAATTGGCCCTGGAACCTAATTTTTAACTAGGCCGGACACTAGGTCTGGACAGGGCCAAAAGCTAGTCAAAAACTATAAAAAGAGCTAGAGAGCTCATTTTTGGGGTAGATTGTAATTGAAACGAACTTGTAAGAGCATTTTGAAAGTAATCTAAAAGCTCCATTGATTCTCACTCTTTGTCTTGCCTTGTGTGCGCGTGTGTGTGTATGTGTGTGCATGCTTGTGTGCTTCTCACTCACGCACTTGTGCCGCCACTTGCTCGAGGTCTTCATACCATCCTCACGTCTTCCCGGATTGACATTAAAGGAGGTGCTCATCACTGAGCTACACATAGTCTTGAGCCTCTTGCTCCATGCTTCGTTTCCTTGCTAGACTAGTCTCATTAGGTAGTGTTCCCGATCTCATAAATTCTACCAATGGAGTGCTCCAATCTAGAATTAATGACATGTGATAAAGAGTAGCATTCTCCACTGGGGGTTTTTCTTGGCACATTGGACAATTCTTAATCCACTCATGTATTTCTTTGTCCATGCTAGGCCAATACACTCCTAAACGATTCAGATTTTGCAATGTTCGTTGTTTATAATAGTGATTCCCTAGAAATCCTTCATGAACTTGTTGCAACCAACTATCATGTTCATCATCCTTGACACAACAAGCTAATACTCCCTCTGTATCTTTTTTGTACATGATTCCTGCCAATATGTGATATTTTTGTGTTTTTACAATTTCTTCTTTATTTGTTTTCACCTTCTTATTCGCGGGCCCAAAGGTTAGGACTGGTACAACTTATTTCCCATTTAGGAACAAATTCTAAATTGAACAGATAAGCATCAAGCAACTCATCAGACACTCCTTGCAGTGGCTCTCCTGAAGTGATGGGAGAAAGGTGATCTACCGTGAGGTGGGTTCTACCTTTCCTAATAAGAACTTCAAAGTCATATTCCATCAGTAAGAGGAACCATCTTACTAAGCGCCCTATATTGCAAGGTTTATTGACCAAATATAACAAAGCTTGATGATCAGTGAAAAACTTGAACTTGTTGGCCAATAAATAGTGCCTAAACTTCTTCACAGCATATACCATGCCTAAGCCCTCTCACTCGGTTGTGGTATAGTTTTGTTCAACTGTGGTTAGTTGTCTATTAGCATATGCTATGGGTAAATCTAAATTTCCTTCACCTGTGGGTTGTGCTAACACACACCCTATTGCATGATTGGATGCATCTACATGTACATGGAATGGTTTATTCCAATTAGGAGTGGTTAGTATTGGTGTTGTGCACAAACGTCTCTTTAGTTCATTGAAGGAATTTTCACATTCGTCGTTCCACTCAAAATTTGTCAACAAGGCATAAAGAGGCTTAGCTATGATTGCATACATGTGGATAAATCTATGGTAATATCCACAATGGCCCATAAAGGCTTGTACCTCTTTAACATTCCTGGGCCTTAGCATTTCTGCTACGGCTCTAACTTTATCCTAATCTGTTGATATTCCATCCTTAGAAACAATATGACCTAAGATTTTACCTTGACGTACCATGAATACACACTTTTCTGGGTTTAGACAAACTCGATATTCTCTACACTTGTTGAAGATCTGTCTGAGCTCAGGGATGTGGTATCTTCTTTCTTGGGAATGAGCACATAAATCGTCCACATATACTTCTAAGCTCTTTCACAAGAACTCTTTGAAGACATGACACATGAACCTTTGGAATGTTGCAAGTGCATTTGTGAGCCCAAATGGCATCACACTAGAGGCAAAGATTCCCCAGTCTATGGCAAAGGCCGTTTTTTGTTGAAGGGGTTTGTGGTCTCGTTTGTCTCAATTGGGGCCTAGGGTTAGCATTCATATACATGACATTGGAGTATTTGGGCTCCCAATTTTGTTCCATAGGTGGTGCCTCATAGTGATAAGGATAAGTCTCACTATGCTCAAGTGACTCTATGCAATAAGCTTGTGGACTATCCTCATAGGAGTAGTCAGAACTCTGAGCATGATGGTCAGTCTCTGAGACCAATGTGGTCACTGGCACCAATGCTCTATTAAGGTTCTCTTCTGCCACTACATATTTAATTGGAATTACATTGACAGGAGATGGTGGTTGGTTTCCTAGGACTGGTTGTGGCCTATATGGTGCCTGATATTGCTGTTGTGGTCTATAATATCGCTGTTGGTATTGGTTCTGATACCTACCCTGTGGGTAAGGTTGTTGATAACTCTGTCTAACAGCCTGCCTATTGTATGGACAATCTTGAGCCGTATGGTTTGTGTATTTTCTCTCAATAGTGCAATATGGGGCATTCCTTTCTCTCACATTCTGGTTTTGTATTGGGCAAACATTAGCATTGTGGTCCCCTCCACAAGTATAACATCGATTCAATGAGGTGACTCTTGGTGTTTGTCTATTTTGAAATCCTAGCTTCTTGGCCACTTGCTCAGCTATCTCATCTATTTCCATGGAGATTCTCAAAGTATGACTAGTAGAACTATTAGAATCCTTATAGAGTTTGGACAATCCTAACTCCTCACTCAAGTTATCTTCTATGTCAATGCACATCCGCACACACTCCTCTATGGACCTTGGCTCTTTCAATTACACGTATGATCTTAATTTGGTGCTTAGTAAGCCATCTAAAAACAAGGACACTTGTTTGGCTGGTGTGGGTAGCTCTAGAACAGGGCATCTTTCTAAGTATTGTCTGAACCATCTTCCTGCAAGTCGCACTGTTTCTTGGGGTGTCTGCTTGAAGTTTTGGATCAAGGATGATGTGTTATGCCTCATACCACTCTTGGAAAATTCTACAATGAATTCCTCTAGCAGTTGACCTATGTTCTGATAGTTGCAACTGTTTAGGGGTTGAAACCAAGCTAAGGCAGTACCCTTAATAGTCAAACCAAATGCGTCGAATTGAGTGAACAAGTCCTCAACTTGTTCAGCTCTTAACACTTATTTGAACTCAGCCACATGATTATATGTGTCTCCGAAACCATCAAAATAATTTTTCATTGTTTTGACCACTTGGGAGGGTCTAAGGGTTCTTGGGTACTCTCGGGGTCTAGGCAATGGAAAATCATGTTCATCTCTTGGATGCCTATGTTCTTGATGTCTCTCTCTGTCAAGTCTTTTACCTTCAAATCTTGATTGTTCTCTACCCACATTGTGTGCAAAGCTTACCTCAGGTCTCTCTCTAGTTCTTTCCCTCTGGGTTTCATGAGCCTGAGATGCTCCTACTCCTTAGAGGCCATGGGAAACATTGGATCTTGGTGGAGGGAAAATCAATTTACTCTTCCAAGTATATGCATGCATGTCATGATCTGTTACCAAGAACATTCTTTTCGATGTGTCATCTAGGTAGACAACTTTGCCTCGTATCTCAGGATCTTTGAATTCGTAGATGATGACTATGCCCAATTGGCTAGGCTGATCTAGCTTGAATCTCCAAAAGGCGTCCTCTATTTCTCTATTCAAGAATAGTTATATGCTTTTGTTGTCTTGTGGGATCCAATCTGGAGTGATAACTCTTGTCAAAACTGACTTGCCTCTAGGAGTCTTGGGTTCTCATCCTAGGTCCCCTTGCTCTAGGTCTCCTAAACTCATTCTCTGGAATGACGTTTCCAAACTCGTCTCTCCTTTCGGGTACGTTGGTGACCACATACATGGTTCCTTCCTTATCAATGTATGAACCCTCTTTGAACTTGACGAGTGGATGTTCAAGTCCAAAGGGTTGATCAGGATTTTTGAGTTGGACCATTGATCGCCTCAGGCCATCCTCATAGATGCGAGCACCTAATCGGCGGGTCCGAATATATTCCATCTGTGTCTTATATGGACCTTTTGGTGTTTGTAGATAGACAGTGCCTCAGCCACTTGTTGTCTTCTCCATGCTAAAAGACATTTCTGAATCACTTGTGTCCGAACTTAGTACATAAGGATAACCACTTAATTGTTGTGCCGAAGACTTAGCTGTATGGTTCACACTTGCCTCAAAAGATTTAATGCTTTTTCTATCTTTGCCTAGGTGTCTACCAGATCTCAGGTTCATAAGCTTTGCCTTCTGGTCCCAAAATCCCCCTGTGTATTGCTCGAAATCCTTCAAAGCCCCATTGGTTTCCTAATCCCACCTGAGGGTCAACTTCAAATTACTCTACCTGAAAATCAACGCATTATTCTTAAAAAAAGCAGTTGATGTCGTGTGGGATTCGAAACGAGCTTTCCAACGCACTCTAGAGATTCGAAAAAGTTATGTCAAATCAGGCTTCTGGGGGTCAAAACAGGCAAACAGGACCTCTTAGAGAATCACAATTTTTTTGCAAATCAGGCAACCGAAAATTCGTGTTTTTTTATGAGAGAATCGTGATTCTCTCAAAATCCACTCCAAACAATCGCAACTTTCTCAAATCTTCCAAGCAGAGAATCGTGAATTTCTTACCGAAAATCGCGACTTTGTCAAACTCACTAAGTCTAGAGAATCGCGAATTTCTCAAATCGAGAGAATCACAAATTTCTCGCAGAGAATCGCAATTTTCTCCAATTCTCTAAGTCCCGGAAATCGTGAATTTTCTAGCAAAGAATCGCGATTTTCTCAAAATCACAAAGTCCTAAGAATCGCGATTTTCTAGCAGAGAATCGCGAAGTTCTCAAATCCAAAGAATCGTGAATTTCTCCCAGAGAATTGCAAATTTCTAGCAGAGAATCGTGATTTTCTCACAAATGCTCAAGTCCAAAGAATTGCGAATTTCTTGCGGGGAATCGCGAATTTCTCAAATTTCCCCCCAGTCTAGAGAGTCGCGAATTTCTTCCAGAGAATCGCGATTTTCTCAAAATGCACAAACCCAAAGAATCACGATTTTCTCCAAAATTTTTAGGAGTAGGAAGAAGAAAAGCCACAAACTTGTGATTGAGTGAGTAGGAGAATCAATCACTAAAATATTGGAGAGTGATTTTAGGAGAAATTCAAATTCAAAAATTAGGCTCCAAATATCACTATAATATACATGACCTTCTTGTCATGGTTTTTGTACCTCCAAGAGCAAGGCATCATCCCATATCAAAGTGTGGTTTCAAGGCACACATATGTACCAGTAAGTCCATTGTACTTTACAATCAATATACATTCATTTTCATGATCAATTGTGTCCATATCTTCATGCTTTTATGAGTGTATTGTTCACTACAATATCTCTTAGTTTTCTCAGCCACATTGCAGAGATGATTTCTGTGAGATTGGTGTATCCTTTTCAGTGATTCAACTTGCTAAAGTCAGCTCTCTAAGTCTAGTACATACTCACAAAGTTTCATTTCATTTGGAGTTCACAATTCTGAGATATGTTCATTCAAAGTTGCATATGTCTCTTCATACTTTACTTCTCTATTAGTACTCCATCAGATGAGTGATTTTATATGCCTAAAAATTTTCATAAGCATTGTGTCTTGGAATCTTGAGATATTAATAGATCTTTGCTCATTGGTCTGAGGACTACTACAGTCCGTGGAAATCGGGAGGATGTTGTGACTTACCAAGCTCTTTTCTCTTCACGTGGTCCATCATTTTTTATGAAATCACTCATGATCATTAGCTTACTAAGTTAATAAGAGTTCCCCAACAGGAATTAAGTCAATTTCTAGAGTGGTCTGAGAAATGTTCAAAACACTCAACAGGTGTATGAACCAAAATAACAGGTTTTTTACCCTTGATTCAACTTCTACCTATCTGTTTTGATTTATCTTTCTGAGAGCGATCTTCCAAGGTACATAGAGTGTTTAATACATCCTTTGACAAGCTAAAAGGGTCCACTACATATCCTTGGAGTTTATTTGGCTGGGTTGTGCAAAGTTTTTGCAGCACCACCTCATCTTCTCCAAGTTCAAATCCATCTCTTCATAGTGGTATTAGAGCAAGGTTGCACAACATGGCAGATGGATTCCCTTCATCAATTGACAAATTGGATAGATGTAACTACTCATCCTGGTCATTAAGGATGGAAGCTTATCTTCAAGGCAGGAATTTATATGGTTACATATTTGGAGATGAAGTTATGCCAAGTTTCAGGAACAAAGGCCAACTAACATAAGAAGAGCAAGAAACATTTAGCACATGGAGCTCAAAGGATGCACTTGGAAGGTATTATCTCCTCAACTCTATCTCAGATTTTTTGTTGCCTCAGATTAGGAGTTTTAAAACATCTTAGGAAGTATGGAATGCACTTGAAGCCTTCTTCTCTTCAAGTACAAAGTCCAGGAAGCATCAACTATGGCTGGACTTCACAAACCTCAAGAAAGCTCCCAAACAAAATGTGACTAATTTTGTCACAAAGCTCAAGGACATAGCAGATAAGTTGGGAAGCATTGGAGAGGTAATAGAGGAAGAGCAAATTGTAAGGTAGGTCATCAATGGCTTGAAGGTAGATGACAAATGGGAAGCATTCACCACAACGATGAATCTATACATGGATATGCATGTACCATATTTCAATACACTTATAGGACAACTACTTACTCAAGAGGCCAAGCTTATTAAGAATGGAGAAAGCTCCAAAGGTAATCAATATTCTTTCTTGTATACTTGAATGTGAAAATTCTTGAAATGAATGCAACCATATTTGGAAAAGGTGCAACTCTTATTGTTGACATAGAGATTTGGCATCAACAAATTGGACATGCAAATTTGTAGAGGCTAAAGTTGATGCAGTCAAAGAAGCTAAATTTGGGGTTTTGAGAATGATCTTCACCCTGCTATTAACTAGGCATATTGATGCATGCAATCCTTTGTGGTTCTTGGGAGTTGTCAATATTGTATATTCCAACCATGATTATCAAATACAAACAGATAGTTACACATAATATTCCTTATATATATGAAAACCCTTAGGTTTTCTTCAAAGTTGATATGGTTTTTCATTTCTCAAAAAGATTTATATTGGTTGTGATAGTTAAAGTTAGTGATTGTTGTGTTAGATTCAACCTGGTTAGGTATTGTGTGTGCATTCTATCAATCCAGCAAGCTAAAAATCACTTCCAAACTCTAATAAAAAGAGAGTTTCAATGTTTCTTTTTTTTTTTGCAAAGGCCCTATGAGAGTCACCAATGTTTGCTTTTTACTAAAGTTGCATTACTTGTAAATTAGGTGTAATGCTAGACTCTTGTAATCAAATAAGCAATCTTGTAAATGCAAGTAGGTAATTTATTATTTATGAAGAAGATGTATCTCCTATATTTTTTGAGTTTCACTCCATTATATTTATTCTCTACTTGAAACCTAAGAGCCAATTTGTCAATGGACAAATTACAAGTTCTGGAACAACAATAGTCTATGGGATCTTATCTATTCTCCTTATACCTTTGTTCCTATAGGAATCAGGTGGGTTTGTAAGATGTGGATGTCTTGGTTTGAAGTGAAACATAAATAATATATACATTTTGATTTTTTTACTAACTTGTCCCTCCATTTGCAAGAATGTATATAGATTGGTTGGTATGCTTATAATGAGAACATGGTTATTAATATCAAAGTTCACACATGCAAGAAATTCGGATATGATGCTTGGGGTAAATTCTTCCAAAATGGTCAGATGGTTGATGACACTCATATCACAAATCTTAATACATTGTGTACTACTTGTAAACACAACACACTTGAAGCCAACATGCTTAAATACTTAAAGATGAAAGAGCCAACACAAGCAAACATGGTAATCATTGAATAATGGGAAACAAGAAGGGTGGATGGAGGAAATCATTGGGAACCTAGTACATAGAAAATGTCTTTGATCAATTGTGAATGTATGTGTACTTGTGTCATGAAGACTCAAGGACTTGTGCCAATGAGACTGTACCTCAATTGCCACACAAGTGCGTATAGTGGGAAATTAACACACATTTAAATGTCAATCCGATCGAACGACCTAACCAAGTGTATGAAGACGTGTGCACAAGTGATGGAAAATGAAGTGGCAAAGCTTGCATGCATGAGAAAGGACTAATCCACCTCTCACACTCACTGAAATGCTGAAAGTGTCTGCCGCGATACCTCTTACAACAATTTTCAGAAAATCAAGGATTTCTCCCAGCTCCGAACTCCGAATATAGGCAATAGGGTACTCGTTTCAAAGCTCTCGACAAGACGCATCTATTGGAAGTCGTTTCACTTGATTTTGATATTTCGGTTTCAAGTTATGGCCAAAATGGTGAATCGGGAAGTGCCCTCCCTCACGTCACAACTCCTACTAGCTCGCACACACACTACAGTAGCTCAAAATCAATGGGGAGGGGTAGACAACAGTACTACACACACATTTCAAGCAATACACACACATACAAGATCAAAAAGAGGATCAAAATCTGCAAGGAAGAGGCAAATTCGAAATTTCAGAAGAGCTCCTTCTTCACAATGGCAAAAGTCTCTACAAAGAGTCACAAAGTGACTTATATACATGTGCCCTAAGTTTGGTCATTTCACACAAGAGACCAGCACTTTATTACTAGAAAAGTGAATTTCCTACTAATTTACAAGGGATATTTTACAACAAATTGGGATTATGCAACTAGAGGACTCCTCTAGTGCATTTACATGGTTTGAGGGAATTCTCTGAGACCTTGAAGAAGAAAAATTGTGCCCGTTAATTTGAAAATTTTGGGGCTCTTCACATATGTTCCTTTGCTCTATAACACTCTCCCCCTCTTTGTCTCTGTCGTCCCTTGACAGGCTTTACTTCTTGTTTGTCTGTGTCATCGCATACCTCCCTTGGTCAGTTTTGCCTGTTCATTAGTCTTGCATTACGTTTCAAAGGCCCTTTTCGATATTTGTCTTGACATCCTCTAGGCCTGATGCATTTGGTTTGCCTGTTAAATGTGGTTGCCATGCACGCTATTAGTAGACATATGAGGATGTAGCTCGTAAGCCTTGATCTGAACCTTCTGTTGCTCAAGAGGTTGGAGCACCCTCATGGCTATGGAACCGCCTGATATCTTCTTGCACTTCTTCCTGGATACTTTTTGGCCCTGGTTCCTCCTTCCGGCTGCGTGCTTTTCCTTGGTGTGTGTGCCCCTACGGGGCTTTGTGCAGAGAGTGGTTCTTTTGATCTTTAATGAGCAGTTTTGGACTTTGATTTCCTTCTTCTTTTCTTTTTGCTTGATTGTCCCTCTACACGTCCCTCCTCCTGAACTCTGTCGTCCCCGACAGGCTTTTTGTGGTGGCGTGTGTATGTCTAGATGGCCGCTTGCTCTCGTTGATTCAGCAGATTAGCGTGACAAATCATGAATTCTTTCCACTGCTGGGATTTGACGCCGTCCTCTGGGGCTTGTCGATGATCCGCAAAGAAGCTCGTTTCATAAGCCACCAGTCGAGCGTTTAGGTTGGAAGTTATTTTGACAAAAATTTATGAATCAATTTCAAAGAAGCCTGTGAAAAATGCTTCTTCGAATGTTTGCAGATATGTGGACAGTAAAAACATTAGGCGAGAATAATATGCCATGAGCGTTAACCGGCTTGGAATGGTGGATAGGTCAAAAATTAGTGCTTCTGAACCTTGCGTAATGCCGATGAAATTCAAAAAAGTATATTTTGCATGTTGGAACACCTTGATTATCTTTGTCAATACTATACATAGTACCTTGTTCGAACTCTCCGCTTGTCCATTGGCTTGGGGATGGTATGGGGCTGATCTTTTATGAATCACTAAAAACTCATTCATTAGTGACTCGATTACTTCATTGAGGAAGTGCGTTCCCCGATCACTCACAATCTTGATGGGTAATCCAAAGCGGGTGAAAATATGCTCGAAGAGAAACTTGGCAGTAGTTTGAGCATCATTCTTTCTAGTGGCTTTTGCTTCTACCCATTTGGTCAAGTAATCAGTGGCTACTATGATGTACTCCGCATGTGATCCTTTGGCTGGTGGGTTGATGGGTCCTATAAAGTCAATACCCCATTTTGAGAATGCCCTTGCACAGACCATGGGTCTTAATGGCATGTCATCTCTCCTAATTGGGTATTTAGCTCTCTGACAGGTCTCACAGCTTTGTACATATGTTTCAGCATCCATATGTAGAGTTGGCCACCACAAGCCTGCAAAGAGAATCATTTTGACAGTTCTCTCCGCTAAAAAATGACCTCCTGCAGCACCTGCATGTGCCATTTCTAATATGGGTAAATATTCTCATTCATGCACACATAACCGGAGTTGGTTGTCTTTTCCTCGTCTAAACAATTGTCTCCCCATGAGTATATAATCCTTGCTCATTTCTTCTAAGGATCTTTTTCTTGCCAAACTAGCTCCTGCTTCATGCTCTTTATTTTTAAGAATTTAACCAATGTCTTGCCCCAATTGGGTGCGATGGTTGAGAATGCTAGGGACATATGTTCTTCTGGGCTCGTCTCTTGACATTCTGCACAATTGCTTACGTAGTCATGAACATCCTTGGGCATGTCAAGCCAGTATACTCCTAATCTTTTTAGTTCTCGAATTGTTCCATGAATCCCTTGATGTGTTCTCCATTTGTTCACATATGCTTGCTCAATTAGTTGTTTTTGTTCGTCCTCCTCGACACATCTTAGTAATACTCCATTGGGTTCCTTATAGTACACGCTTCCAGCAATAATGTGTAAATTCCTTGATTGGAGAATTTCCTTTTTGCTATTCTTGTTGATTGAGTGTTGTGGGCCATGGGTGAGTATAGGAATTAGTTTCTCAGCCCACTTTGGACATACTTCCACGTTAAATAAATAAGCATCCGGGAGATCATCGGGCACCCCACTTGGTGGCTCCCCGTGTGTTAGCCTAGAAAGATGGTCTGCTCTTACGTGAGTGTTCCCTTTCTTTACTACCACTTCGAAGTCGAACTCCATTAGTAGTAAGAACCATCGTACTAATCGTCTTGTGTTACACGGCTTATTGACTAAGTACAGTAAAGCCTGATGGTCTATGAAGAACTTGAACTTGTTGGCTAAGAGGTAGTGTCTGAATTTCTTCACTGCATAGACCATTCCTAAGCCTTCTCGTTCAGCAGTGGTATAATTTCGTTCCGCTTGATTCAGTTGTCTACTAGCATAGGCAATTGGATGATCAAGCTTCCCTTCATCAGCTGGTTGGGCTAGGATGCATCCAATAGCATAGTTAGAAGCATCAACATGAATATGAAAAGGCTTGCTCCAGTTTGGTGTTCTCAGAATTGGGGCTGTACTAAGCCTCTTTTTCAGCTCGTTGAATGCCTTCTTGCACTCCTCTGTCCAATTAAATTGAGTCAAGAGCCCATACAAGGGTTTTGCTATTATGGCATACATGTGAATAAACCTACGGTAATATCCACAGTGTCCCATAAAGGCTTGCACTTCCTTTGCATTCTTGGGTCTTGGTAGGTCTAGGATGACTTTAATTTTGTCCTCATCCATAGATATTCCATTTCTTGAGACTATATGTCCTAAGATCTTTCCTTGCCTCACCATGAAGACACACTTTTCTGGGTTTAAACAGACCCTATACTGTCTACATTTGTTGAATATCTTCCTCAACTCGGGGATGTGATCGCATCTTTGATTGGAGTACGTGCAAAGGTTGTCTACGTATACTTCCATGCTTTTTTTTCAAAAATTCCTTGAAAACATGACACATCAATCGTTGGAAAGTAGCAGGTGCATTGGTGAGTCCAAAAGGCATCACTCGGAAAGCATAAACACCCCATTTGGTTGCGAATGCGGTCTTATGTTGATCCTCAGTTGCAATAGCTACTTGATTGTATCCGAAGAATCCATCCAGGAAACTATAGACCTCTTTTCCGGCTATCCTCTCCAATAGATGGTCCGTGATGGGTAATGGGTAGCTGTCACGTATGGTGGCCGCATTCACCTTCTTCAAATTTATGCACACTCTCAATTTTCCGTTTTTCTTAGGCACAACTACTAATGGCGATACCCACTCGGTATGTTCTATCTCATATATGAATCGTGCCGCTAGTAGCTTGTCTATTTCTTCCTTAATTTTTGCTGCATAAACCTCATTATACGTATAAGGGCGTTGTTTGGATGGTTTTGCATCTGCCGTCATTGGTATTCGATGGGAACAAATAGTGGGTTCTACGCCTTTGAGATCCATTAGGGGAAAAAGTGAACCCTGCATGGGCCTTGTAAGGATCCCTAATTTTTAGGGATTAAAATTAATCATGCTAGGGTTAAATGGGGCCTGGAAAACCACTAGTGGTATTTTATTTAAAAATACTATTTCTTAAGAGCTAGATTTGATTCCTCATTGTGAACAGACTCGTGCTTGTTGAGAGCCATTAGATACCTCAAACGGACGGCCACGATTGATGACGTTTCCTGTCAAAAAATGACAAATTAGTGCTCTCAGTTGGGAAGGGATCGTGGCTAATTGCAGCCCTTGGATATTCACCACGGACGGACAAGACGAGTGAAGAATCTCTGGCAAGAAACGACAAAATGGAGAAGTCTTATCATTTGTGAGAGGTGGGAATAAAGAAGAGAGAGAGTCAAATTCGTGGTCATTGAGGGCCATTAGATCTTACCCACGGACGGACGCGATCGGAGCTACAGTCCTGGCAGAAAAGGACAAAAGAAGCTTCATTAAAGTCATGGGACATGGGAAAAGTAAGAGAGAGACTGCATTGGGACGCGAAAGAAGAAAGTCCGTTGGATTTTCGTCGATCCTACGTCCCATATCCAAGCACGCTTCCAAGCCCATCAATCCACTTGAAGAGAAATCGCGAGCCTTGGATTGATAGTCCCATCCAACGATACATAATCAAAGGCGCATCTCTCTCTATCTTTGAAGCTTAACCATTCGATTGTCTTCATATCCAAGGGTGGATATCAAATTTGGATCGCCGAATTCGAATCTTAAACCACTACATGAGGAAATACCACTTCTATCATCACATTTTGGTTGTTTTGACCAGTCCAAAACCAAGGAAACCTAGGCCTAGCCTAGTTGATTGAGGCTCTAGACTGTGGCCACCACCCTCTTCTCATTGGTCCATCACTAATCATCCCTTAATCTAAAAGGCCCATGCAGGGTTCATTTTTTCCCCTAATGCCTTGTAGGTCCATGCGAATACGTCTCGATAGTCTCGGATAAGGTGTATGAGTTCCTCTTCCTCCTCTTCAGATACATCTTTTCCAATATATGTGCACCACTCTTCTCCGTCTTCTACTGTTACCACAATTTTTTTGGTTTGTTCTTTGTTGTCGTACGCTTCTCCGTCTAGTGCCTCTCGTCTAGGCATTTGAATGGCTACTTTTCTCTCTTCTACTTCGTATTTTTTAAAATGTTCAGGAACTTCAAAAAGATCTGGGTCCGGCTCTACCTTACTCATGTCTTCCCTCTGCCTGTGTATTGCCGGAGCAGCTTCAATTGCTAAGATTTTTGTTGGTTCCTGTTCCTTCTTGTTCTGAATAGTGTTTAGGTAGCTTTCTTTGGAGTCAAATTCTGGTTCCATTTCTATGCTTTCATATTCCTCTTTCCATTCTTTTTCTAGGATTTCCCCTTCTTCTACTTCTTGAAGAACAACCATATAGAGATTTACATCATAGCCTTCCTCATCTATGCATTCGTTCATCGTCAAAACTTCTTCGTTTACACACACATCTAAGGTTGCCAAAATTTCCATCCATCCATGCGGCTCGAAGATCTCATCAGGAAAGATTTGAGGCATGTAATCTGGGTCTTCTACTGATCGATAGTTAGGGTGTCCTATCGGCCACAGTTGTTTTCTTCTCTCCTCTCTCTTCGCTTCCTTGCACATCCATAACTAGGCATCTTCATGTATCCAAGATTGGTCACTTGATCGAGCACTGTGAATGGATAGGTCATCTTCTTCCTTGTGTACTGGATTCCATTGTAGTGGAGGGACATCTCGATAGGCAAATGTGTGCAAATTTATCTTGGTGGTGTTTCCTTGATGTTGCAGGTATAATGAATCTCTTCCCCAATCTTGTACTACCCGCATTTGTCTCATGAAGGGTCGCCCTAATATCATTTCATAGTTGTTCGCTTTCTCAAACTTACAAATGGCTAATGTATGTTCAAATTCTACTCCACAGGTGGTTAGTTTGATTCGTTCCAATATTCCTAAGGGTCTTTCCACATGACCATCTGCTAATTGGAGTTTCATGCGTGTGGGTCGTAAGGCAGGTTTTCCCCACTTTTCCCATATCTCCTTGGTGGCAATTCCTACCCCGGCTCTTGTATCTAGAATAGCCTTGGTCATGTACCCATTGTGGGTGATAGGTAAACATGTATTACCTTCGTCTCCTTCACTAAATTCCCCCACTTTATCAACTGGAATTTGTATCGTTGATTTCCTTTCCTTTTAGTTTCCTTTTGTTTCTCCTTTCTCTGGTTGTGTTTCTAATTGGTTTGCTAACTGCCTCCATAATTGTGGTTTAAGTTGAAGCAACTCTTCCACCGTCAATTTGCATTGCACCTTTGTTTTCTTTAGTTCTGATTAGATTGTGTGAACTCTCTTCTGAGTTTCCTTTTCCCTTCCCAAGTATTGTGGGTGCTCGTATTATTATAGAGTCCTTTTCGTATTCTCCCATGTAATTAGGCAATGTTGAAATGCTCAGGGTTTCCTCTCTACCTCTATCGAGTCTTGATGCTTCCTCATATACTTCCTCCAGGTTGGGATGGGGTTGACAATCTTCCACATCTATTTCATCAAAAGGAGGCGGGCTGACTCCATTCTTCTTCCATTGCTCTTCTTTGATTCTATTCCACAAGTCTTCTGGCCAATCTGCCTCGAGGTCTGGTATCATTGACACAGGTTCATCTTGTGCTTTCATTCGTTCACCTTGGTAATCTTCCTTTCTAGGTTCCTTATCCTTGGATTTGATGCATTCTTTGTATAGACCATGTGCAATCCTTGTCTCTGGTAAAATTGGGATAGTCTTTTCTAGGGTTGCTTGTGCTACCTCAATAAGTTTCCTGCATATCGCCAGTCTTTCTTTTTCTAATTCCCCTTGAGGGTAGAGTTTTTCGTGTTGCTCTATATTTGGGCCCATTTTGATTCTAGCTTGGTAAGCTTTCAACCACATGTCCAAGTCGTCTGGCTTTGGGTCAGTTAGAATTGATCCTGGCTTCTCTTTCTCTGAGCTAATCCGTGGTGGCTCAGGGATCTCCTTATGAGTTTTTTGTTCTTTATGCTCCTTCAAGTCCTTAGTTTGTTTCTTACTGTCTTGACTCTTATTTCTCGCCCATTTATCTTTGAGTTTTTCTCATCTTTCCTTCCATTTTTGTACTCTTGTGTTTTGGGAGTTCTCATGTGGGTTCTCAGAATCCTCGACTACCTGAATTTTAGAGCCTACAGTTTTATTGCTCTCTTGTTCCTCTTCTAGTTGTTTTTCTTTTTGTTGCTTCGTTTGGGCTCTAGTAATAGCCTTTAGTGGTACAGTGTACTCCTTATCACTTCCAGACCCTTCTATGACCTCGATCACATTGATTGGTGCAGTATCTTGAGTTTTTGCCGGATTCTTAGGGCAATCTCTAAAAAGATGTTCTTTTCCACAATCACTGCAATATCCTTCCCACATCCTAGGTGGTGGAGGGTTGTAAGGTCGAGGGCATTCTCTAATGAAATGGTCTCCTCCGCATTTATAGCATGGTCCTCTCTGCATAGGTGGTCTAATAGGTGGTCTCACGGTTGGTTGTGCTTTAGGAGCCGTATACATTAAGGTGGCTGTCTCTGCTCCATAAGCTTGATCATAGCCCTCATATCCATAATAAGCAGCGTCATATGCGGATTCGTATTCTAACATGTTGGCTTCGTATGAGTAGTACTCTCCTGGTGGAGGTTCATATCCTGTGCTTGTTGATTCTACGTTGGTCATTGTCGATGCTGGTACTATGGCTCTTTCTAAGTTTTCTTCTGGTTGAGCATACTTTACCGATACTACTTGTTGAGGTTTTGACAGTTGGGGTCCTAGCACTGGTTGTGGTGGTGGATATGGTGCCTGCTCGTATGGCCTTGATGCTTCTGCTGGTATGGAATACGGGTTGTATCTTGGTATCTCTCTGCCTGGCTTCCTAGGAGGGTATCCATATGGTCTATACTGCGGTGGTTGAAAAGGGCGTGCTTGCCTATTGAAGGGACAATTCTCAGTAGTATGGTTGGTATATGTTTGCTCTATGTGGCAGTACAAAGAAGTCCCTTGTTGTTGTTGCCTATTGTATGGATACATAGGTTGTGCACTAGCTCCTCCTCGGACACACAAGTGTGTGGGGTGCTCTCCTCCACATAAGTTACATCTCCGTAGCATAGGCACTCTTTGAGCTGGGTTTTGGTAAGCTCTTTGCCCCTGGACTCCTAGTTTCTTTGCTAATAATTCTGCTAATTCTTCCATGTTACTCGAGTTGGATGTGACGGTGCTCCTTGAATCTTCTGATTTAGTGAGGTTGGATGTACTTTTAAGGTCCTCGGCTAGGTTATCTTCCAAGTCTATGCACTCTTGAAGGCACTCACTCAATGTTTGTAGCCTCTTCACATACACTAGTGTTCTTAGAGTTCCGTTAGTGAGTCCATCTAAAAATAATGAAATCATCTTTTGTTGAGTGGGTCTCTCAGCCATTGGGCATCTATCCACATATTGATTGAATCTCCGGGCAGCAGTCTTCACAGTTTCATTAGGGTTTTGTTTAAAGCTATGGATTAAAGACGCAGAATTGTGTTTAATCCCTCTCTTTGTGAATTCCCCAATGAATTCTTGAAAGAACTGTTCCATATTTCCAAATTGATTTGGGTCTAAGGGTTGGAACCAAGTTAGGGCTGTCCCTGTGAGGATGAGTCCAAAAGACTCATACAGCACAAAGAAGTCATCTACTTGCTCCGCTCTTAGAACTTGTTTAAATTCAGCAATATGATCATAGGGTTCCCCCAATCCATCATAATGGTTTCTCACACATTTAGCCACTTGGATAGGTCTCAATCTTCTCATTGGTTCAGGCGGTCTGGGCATTATGGGGAAGACTGGGACAGCTGGTCGTATTGGAGGTATTCCAAGCTGTCCTCCTACCGGTGGTCATGGTCTGACTGGTGGTCGGTACTGGTTACCTATCCCTGCGTGGGCCTGATTGTGTGTTTGTGCTCCTGGAGTTGCAAACTGTGCATGAGTACGGTTGGGCACACTTCGTTGGCTGGTCTGTCCTGATGTGGTATGTTCCGTTTTTGTGAGGTAGTTGCATGATCTCTCTGAGGAAATACAGGCGCACCCATATATCTCAGCCGAGCCCTGTCTAAGGCACTCACAGGCCAATATCTCCTTTGATCCTTATCCAAGGATTTTGTGAGGTAGTTGCCTGATCTCTTTGAGGAAATACAGGCGCACCCATATATCTCAGCCGAGCCCTGTCTAAGGCACTCACAGGCCAATATCTCCTTTGATCCTTATCCAAGTATGTGAGTCTAGTTTAATCATCTGGGTCTTTCAGCTCATAGAATGTCATGGAGCTTTCTTCTCTCCCTGGAGCAGGTAAGTCTGTTTGAAGCAACAAGTCTGATCCGTGGATCATATAGACCTCCAACAAGTAGTCGTCTTGAGGTATCAAATCTCCTCTCAAGACTCGTGATACTCGGGACCTGCCCCTAGGGGTAGTCACTAACTCTTTAGAGTGTGTTCTTTTGGAGTTGTCTAGGTCCGCAAACTCTCCCCTTTCGTTGATCCTCTCAGGAAATTCAGTCCCAATGTAGATATGAACAATTTTGTCTACATACGCTCCTCCCTCGTACTTGACAGCAGGTCGGGGTACAATTGTGGCATTCAGGGAAGTTACCATCCTAGCCACAAATCTATTTAGGCCATCCAGGTAGATGGGGATCTCCTAGGCATTAGTGGACACATACTGTAAGGAGGTACGGTAATCTCTTTCAACAATAGACATGAAATTCCTATTTGGTGTTGGACCCTGTATGTCTTCCGAAGCCATGGGTATTTCCTCCTCTGAATCACTAGAAGTCTCTAAGTAGGAGTGATGACTAACCTGGGCAGCACTTCCCACAGAAGATATGACGCTTCTTCGGCTACTTAGCACTCTTCCTGACCTCAAGTTCATTCACCCTCCTAAGTCTCTCTATATGTCTCAGGGATTCTCCTTGAGTGGCTCTCCTAACGCTTCAAATTGCCTGACAGAATGTTAGTGCAAATCTAGACGATACCACTTCCAGGCGATACTACCACCGCCACGATACGATACTTGATGTTAACACGATACGATACTGTCTGCAGCAGGCGATACGATACCAGATGACTGCCACGATACGACACCAAAAGTGGTATCGTGATACAATTCTTGGTAAGGAGACGATACGATACCAGAACAGGCGGCGATACGATACCACCAGCTTGCACGATACGATACCAACTTGGTATCGCGATACTACTTAGGCAAGCAGACGATACGATACCACTGCTGCTCACGATACGATACTTGATCAACCCACCCGATATGATGCCAACTTCCTCACACGATATGATATCACCTACGCAGACGATACGATACCAACTTGGTATCGCGATGTACCTCTTGTCAATGGGGCGATACGATGCTTGGTATGGTATCGCGATACTTCCCTAGGAAATACGGCGATACTATACTTAATATGGTATCGCGATACTACTTAGGAAAGCAGATGATACGATACTGTGATATGTACCGATACGATACCTAGGCAATGTGAGATCGCGATACTAATTTTGGGGACACGATACCAAAATGGTATCGTGATACCAAGACTGGTATCCAGCGATACGATACTTCGGCGAGTATCGCGATACCAAATCTTAACCGATCGCGATACTCAAGCCAAACAAGCCTCCAAATACAAAAATTTTTTACCCCCTTGCTTCTCTTCCAACCCCCCACACATCTAGCCTACTGCCTCTTTCCAGAAAGCAAGAAAAACAAATGGTTTTCCTCCCCGCGGTACCTAATGCGCACTTAATCACGCGTTTGCTCACTTTTAAAGTATTTTGGTCAAATAAACTTTGAGAAATCTTACCTTTGTACTATATTGCTTGCACTTTGGGCTCAAAACCTAGCTTTGAATGCCTGCTCTGCACGATACTAAACGCGCGATACCACACGCTGCTCTTCAGACGATACCAGAACAGCAACCAGTGTCAAATGAGCCAATTTTTTTGGTTTTTATACTTTTTTCGACAGAATTTGATCCTAGCTAATTTTAGGTGATTTTTTGGATATTTTACGGTGGTCTCAGCCTACTCCTACTTCACCTCTCTTCACTCCTCCTCTCCGTCTAACCTAACCCTAACTCCTCCTTCTCTCCCTTCCTCCTAATCCTAAACCTAAAACTTATCACACACACCTCCGGGATGTGAAGCAACAAGTGCTGAAGTGATTGACTACTTGCCACAGGACAATTTCACCTCTACAAGTACGATTCTATCACACTCAATCTATAACCATCACGAAGGCACCTCGCCAGAGTGTTCCCCGGCAACGGTGCCAAAAACATGTGTACTTGTGTCATGAAGACTCAAGGACTTGTGCCAATGAGACTGTACCTCAATTGCCACACAAGTGCGTATAGTGGGAAATTAACACACATTTAAATGTCAATCCGATCGAACGACCTAACCAAGTGTATGAAGACATGTGCACACGTGATGGAAAATGAAGTGGCAAAGCTTGCATGCATGAGAAAGGACTAATCCACCTCTCACACTCACTGAAATGTTGAAAGTGTTTGCCGCGGTACCTCTTACAGCAGTTTTCAGAAAATCAAGGATTTCTCCCAGCTCCGAACTCCGAATATAGGCAATAGGGTACTTGTTTCAAAGCTCTCGATGAGACGCATCTATTGGAAGTGGTTTCACTCGATTCTGATAATTCTGCTTCAAGTTATGGCCAAAATGGTGAATGGTGGGAAGTGCCCTCCCTCACGTCACAACTCCTACTAGTTCGCACACACACTACAGTAGCTCAAAATCAATGGGGAGGGGTAGACAACAGTACTACACACACATTTCAAGCAATACACACACATACAAGACCAAAAAGAGGATCAAAATCTGCAAGGAAGAGGCAAATTCGAAATTTCAGAAGAGCTCCTTCTTCACAATGGCAAAAGTCTCTACAAAGAGTCACAAAGTGACTTATATACATGTGCCCTAAGTTTGGTCCTTTCACACAAGAGACCGGCACTTTATTACTAGAAAAGTGAATTTCCTACTAATTTACAAGGGATATTTTACAACAAATTGGGATTATGCAACTAGAGGACTCCTCTAGTGCATTTACATGGTTTGAGGGAATTCTCTGAGACCTTGAAGAAGAAAAATTGTGGCCGTTAATTTGAAAATTTTGGGGCTCTTCACATATGTTCCTTTGCTCTGCAACAATGTAGTACTTGCTACACAAACTATGAAACTCGAGCATTACTACCCATAACATGGGCCAAGCCAAAGGTTTAACCTAAATTTGTGGTTCAAGAAAACAAATCAGAGGATCCACTTGATTGGGATGTGTAGGAGAAGGTGAGAGAGGAAATATTGCATAAGCTAGAATGTAACATGATATCAATATAGCAAGCATTCCCAAGGATGGTACAAGAAGGGCATCATGGAAAGTGAGTTCCATAAGGGATAGAATATGGCCAAGGTTTGATGCCAAAAGTATTTTTGGATGCATTGTACGATGTATTGGTGGAGGCGCCTCTTACTCTCAAGATTGGACATCTATCAGATTTGGCTCCCCAATGGGGTAGATAATTATTACAAAGATTATCTAAAAAGGTGCAAGATATACCTAGGATGGGTAGTCGGGACACTAAATTACTACACACAATAGTAGTGCAAAATCCCAAAGAGGCACCAATGGATGTTGATTATTACGTGTTCCTAATTGCAGTAAGAATTGGGGACTTGCAATTTCATGATGTATTTTTGGATGGTGATTCAAGTGTGAATATACTCCCTCGAGTCATTGTGTATCGAATTGAAGCTGATGAAGTGGCCCCCCACTCTTTTCCAAATGAAAATATCAAACTAGAGAAGAGTGCAACCATTGGGGATTTTATGAAATTATTTGATTTATGGTTTACACTTTCATGTCAACTTTGTGATTCTTGAGTTGCAAGAAGCGGCATGTGCATATATGATATTGAGTCATCCTAGGGTAGGCTAACATAGTCCACTCTCATATCCATGAAGAATGGATAATGTAGACAAAGAAGTGTGATCACGAATTTCTTACTTTAATTCATGCAAAATGAAGTTCAAAACTACTCACAACTCATGGGGATCACCCTCAATGCTTTTTGGATTGAGTACCTTATTCACATTACAATATCTTCCTAAATTGAAACTCTAATTTACAATTTGAAAGATGCATAAAATGTTTTGAACTAAGGGATAAATCTTTAAAGTCTCAAACACTCCTCAATCTTCACGAATAGGAGTTTATTTACATTGAAAATGCATGCAAAAGTGATTTTTTGTACAAAAGTAACCTAAAAATACCCGCAATTTATGAAATATTTATGCTAAGATATTTTACTCCATGCCTCATACTTCTTTGTCACTCTGTACTTACTTCTTGATTCTTTCCATGGTCATCTACTAGAAACGCTGCCTTACGGCTTCTTTTCATCTCTAATAGACCTCGCTGGTGTCATGGTTCTGTAAAGTTGGTCCTAAATTTGGGATCATTGGGCCCCCATCCCGCCCTTCATGAAGGAAGATCTTGGGGGGGGGGGGGGGGCAGGGGGTGATGAGAAAGATGGATGGACACTCCAAGAAATGAGTAAGTACTACCAAATCCTGCTTTGTACCAACCCCTTCTTGCTTCATAGTTGAGTTTTAGGCCCTCTTAGCTTTCCAATGACACTAAATAAGTTCCTATGTACTTTGAAAATGACGTGAGAAATGATTGAACCAAAACAGACTATTTCCAAGTTGAAGGATTAATGAAAACCTTCTATTTTTGTTCACACACCTGTTGCTTGTTATGCTTAGTGCTTCCAGTACAGTAGGAATTAGAAAAATTCCTTTTAGAGGAATCTAATTAGCTTAGTAAGCTAATGATTCCAAGTAGAATCACTTAAAATGTTGCAATATACACAAAGCAATCAATTTAGCAATTCAATCATTACCTCTGATTTTTTAGGATCTCTGCAGAGTTTGACCAGTGAGTGCTTCAATGCACTTTTCCCCAAATTGGCTGAATAGATTGTCTTCACAATTTGTGAGCATGTAGAGAACTTGGAGCTGATTTCAACAAGCTATAGATGACTGAAAGTGATAAAGGAATGACTGAGATATGAGCAGTATAAGTTGATTGTTATGAATGACTATAACATAGAGACCATAGATATGTAATGTAGATCTATTGTATTAAAGAACAATGTTGTATAAGATCATAGGCTTGATAATCAATGCCTAATGATGGTGATTAGTGTAGGTTACAATGTAGACCTCACTCTCTTACAATGTAGCAATGGAGAACTCGGGAATGGAGTCACACACCCGCGAGTTTTTTTTACATATTTTATAGTTGAGTGATTTCAAATTTGAATTTGAATTGTTCATTGGCTCTCACTAAAAAGTATCCCTCCAATCTAGGAGATATTCCATCAATTGAAGTCGTGACTTTTCAACTAATAAACTGCATGAGTTTAGTGGTGGTTACAATGATTCTTTCAAGTCAAAATGACTTTTACAAATGGTAAAGATAAAAGATCTTCCTAGCAAAGGTTCCCATGGAGCTTCAAATATTTATGAACTTCTAGCCAAATGTGTAGGCTTGAACTTTGCACCAACAGCTCCCCCTCAAGCCAAACATTTTTGGCTTGGTCTTCTTCTTCAATCCTCATGAATGTCCTGCAATCCAATCATTGACTTAAACTTGCAAAGTTTTGTACCATCTAATGCTTTAGTCAATAAGTCTGCACATTGCATATTAGTAGACACATAAGCCAACTGAATTTCCTTGCTCAATAGCTTCTCTCTCACATAATGATAGTGGACCTCTATATGCTTGGTCCTAGCATGATAAATAGGATTTGTTGCAAGATGTAGTGAGCTTGTATTATATCCAAAAATCATTGGAGATGTGGTATGCAAGCCCAAATCTGTATACAATAATCTGATCCATATGGCCTCTTGAGTAGCATTGGCCAATCCTTTATACTTTGCCTCTGTAGAAGACAAAGCAACAATAGGTTGCCTTTTTGAAGACCATGATATAGGTTTATCAAAGGATAGGTATCATGAGGTACTTCTTCTATCACCTTTGCAACCTGCCCAATCTGCATCTGAATATATCTTGATGTCCAAATCTGAAGTATAAGGAAAATATAACCCTTGATTTTGATTGCCCTTAAGATACTTCAAAATCCTTTTGGTAGCTTCCAAATGAGGTACCCTAGGTTTATGCATAAATTGACTTAGAACACTTACCATAAGCAATGTCAATCCTTGTCAATGTAGCATAGTTCAAGCTTCCACTATGCTTTGGTAACCTGTAATATTCTCAAGCACATCACTTTCATGCGCACTTAACTTCTGATTAACCTCCATTGGAGTACTTACTACTTTGGCATCCTGCAAATGAAACTTCTTTAACATATCATGTATATACTTTCTTTGAGTAATATAAATTCCAGAGTTAGTATAGACTAACTCAAGTCCAAGAAAATATTTTAGTGATCCAAGGTCACTAATTTTGAACTCCTGCATCATGTGATTCTTGATTTGTTTGATGCCATTGGCATCATTACCTGTGAGTATGATATCATCAACATATACACATAGGTATATTACCTCCAAATTTCTTGTCTTACTAAATAGAGAAGTATCTTCTTTACTCATGATGAATCCTTGATACTGAAGGTATGTAGTCAACTTATGGTTCCATGCCCTAGGTGCTTGCTTCAATCCATAAAGAGCTTTGTTCAATTTACATACATATGTTTATTGGAGATAGACATCTACGGAAGCACGTGAACAACACAAGGAAGAAGAAGAAGCTTGGAGCACAACACACAATACTGAATGTATTACTAGAGAATGTACAAAGATAAGTAGCCCATTAGGGCAATAGGCATATATACAAGCCGGGGGAAAAAAACCTCCTAAAGAGGGGAAAAAGTGCCCCGGTGGTCCTAGAGTGTTCACAAACATCACTACCTAAATATATCAACAAATTCCCCCTGGGAGTGATGCGGTGAACAAGTAGCTGGCACTCATGTATAAGGAAGTGCCAAGCTATGTGGAAATCACTCCACAAAAGGAAGTAAGTCCAAAGCTTTGCGGAAAGCTTCAAACTTCTCCCTAGGCAGACCTTCATGAAAAGTTTTGCAATGTTCTCCTGTGTGGGCACATATGCCAAGCTGATCTCCCCAGTAGAGAACCTCTCCCTGACATAGTGATAATGTACCTTAATGTGCTTAGTGCGAGCATGGAACACAGGGTTCCTCGCAACAACCAATGCGCTCTGACTGTCAGTGAAGATGGTGGTGGAAGAAGTGTGACCAACACCCAAATCAGCCATAAGGTGTCTGAGCCACACACACTCAACAGTCGTTGTGAAAGCTGCCCTATACTCAGCCTCACAACTGGAAGTGGCCACAATAGGCTGCTTCTTGCTCAACCAAGATATACATTAGCTACCAAGCATGAAGAAAAAGCCACTAGTGGACACACAAGTGTCATAGCAACCAGCCCAATCAGAGTCAGAAAAAGCATGCAAATATGGCAGTAGTGATCCCCCCTTTGGATAAAACAACCCAAGTAGCCGAGTACCACTCAAATAGCGAAAGATGCGCTTAATTGCCTACCAATGCTTGACTCCTAGGAAATGCATAAACCTACTCATCTGTGAGACAACAAACTGAATATCTCGTCGAGTAATGCATAAGTAAATCAAGCATCCAATAGCCTGCTGATAGAAAACAGCACCAAATGCATCTCCAGCATCATGAAGACTCAATCGTAAACCTGTCTCCATAGGAATGGAAATAGGCTTTCAGTCTTCAAGGCCAAAACATTGCAATAATGTGTCAATATATTTCGTTTGACACAAAGCCATTCCACCATCAACTTGCATAAACTGAGTGCCCAAATAGTGATGCAAATGCCCCAAATCAGACATCTCAAATGAGGCATGAAAATCAGCCTTAAAATCAGCAATATGCCTCTCATGAGGACTAGTGAGCAGCATCTCATCAACATAGACAACAATGATCAGAAGCACATCATTAGCATGCTTAACATATAAGGTGCTTTTAGTTGGACTGTTCTCAAAACCATGTGCAATGAGATAGGCATGTATCTTCTCATACCAGGCACGTGGTGCTTGCTTTAATCCATATAATGCCTTCTTTAACCTACACACCTAGTTTTCATCCCCTTTTTGCACAAAGCCACGAGGCTGAAAAACATACACTTCTTCATGCAAGTCAACATTCAGAAATGCTATTTTAGTGTCCAACTAATGTACATTCCAACCATGATGAGCTGCAAGTGCACAGATGCTCCGAACAGTAGTCATACGGCATGTAGGTGCAAAGGTCTCATCAAAATCAATGCCTCTTTCTTGTGCATAACCCTTTGCAACAAGCTTAGCCTTATACCTCTCAACTGTACCATCCCTTTACGCTTCAGCTTGTATACCCACTTAGTGCCAATGGCCTTTTTGCCAGGAGGTAAAAACACATAAAGACCAAGTACCATTCTTCATTATAGCATCATATTCAGATTGCATAGTAGCCATCCAATTTTCTGAATTTTGTGCTTCATCAAACAAAACAGGCTCATTCTCATCACAGAGACTAGATGCAGCCATAACATAGCAATCTAGTGCAAAAGAGGCACTATGAGAGCCTGAACGAGTACGATATGACAGAGGTGCATCTAATTTGTTGTCACGCAAGGTCTCCACCAACCATTTTGGCATAGTTCTTGCCTGCTCAATATTAGCTCTCTCATCAATAAGTGCATCATGTACATCTGCATCAGAAATCGAATTATCTGCATCATCACATGAAACCTGCAAAGGCTGAGAAGTTGCCTCATTAGAACCAGAACTAGACTGTCGACCTATAAAAAGAGGCAGCAAAGTATCATACATATCTTCAGAGCTAACAGATGTCTCCTTAGTACATGAAAGCAATGGCTGAATAGCATCTTCCACAAAAACAACATCACGGCTAACCAGAATGTGTTTAGTGTGTGGATGATACAGACGATAGCCTTTACTTTTGGAACTGTACCCAACAAAAATACATTTTACTACTTTATCATCCAATTTTCTACAATGTTGTTCAGGCACTAATGCATATGCCAAACAACCAAAAACACGCAGATGAGCAACAGATGGCTTGCGGTCATGCCAAGCCTCATATGGAGTGATAGATTGTAGCGCTTTAGTGGGACACCAGTTCAGTACATATGTTGCACACATGATAGCCTCAAGCCAGAAAATATGTGGTAAAGCCTGACTCTTGACCATACACCTCGCCATCTCCATGAGAGACCTGTTCTTTCGTTCAGCAACTCCATTCTGTTGAGGTGTATATGGAACTATACACTGGTGTTTTATCCCACGTTCAACCAAAAATACATTAAAATTAGAAGACATATATTCTCCCCTCGATCTGAACGGAGCCCATTTTACATGCTGACAGATTTTCAACCAAAACCAAAAACTGTTTGAAGCATGTGAACACTTCGGACTTTGCCTTCAATGGATATACCCATGCATGCCTGGAAAAATCATCAATGAAAGTCACGAAGTAAAGATAATTTCCAAAAGAAGGTGTCTGCATAGGACCACAGACATCACTATGTACAAGCTGCAACTTTTGAGTAGCCCGAACTGAACCATCTTTTGGAAATGAGGAACGCAGCATTTTGCCCAAAATATAGCCTTCACAAACATGTTTTCCAGGTGCCTCAAGTTTGGGCAAAGAGGACACCATTTCAGATTTCTGTAGGTGTATCAAACTAGCAAAATTCAGATGACCAAAGCGTGCATGCCAAAGCATTGCATCTGACATAGCCTCAGAATCATGTACTACACATGCCGAATCACTTGCAGATCTTTCATAGTCTATGAGCTTATACAGCCCACGACATAAAATGCCAGAAGCAATAATCACGTCGCCATTTGATAGATCATGAACTGTACACCTATCATCAACAAATTTCACAACCAAGCCAATCTTGGCTAATGCAAAAACTGATAATAGGTTCTTCTTGATCCCTAGCACAAATAAAGCATCTGACAAAGTAAAAGAACTACCATCAGTAGTAGTCAAATGATCTTACCAACTCCCATAACAAGATAAGAGGAGTTGTTCGCACATGTAACAGTATTCCCTGTAGGGGCAAGCTCGAGTGAAGAGAACAAACTGCGCTACGAGGTAATATGTTTGGTTGTCCCAGTGTCAAAATACCAAACATCTGAGTCTACTGCAGACATGCACTACTCATGAGAAGATGGATCAAAACTGCAGACAGTAGTAAACGCCCATTCTTCTTCCTGCACAAGATTAGCAGACTCTGTTTTTGGTGTAGAGGCCTCTACAACAACCATTCCAGCCTCTTTCTTCTTTGCCTCTTTAGCAGCCAGTTTTGGACACTTCTTTATGATATGATTATTCCCTTTACAATACTTACAAAACAATTTCTGCTTTTCTAATTTCTTCTTATCTTTATCTTCCTTCTTTGAATATGTAGAACTAGCAGATTTCTGCTTACTAGTTGAAGAGCTCCATTTTCCTTTGTCATTTTGACTATCCAAAATCTTGATCTGCAACTCGCATAATGGACGTGTTCTGCCTGGATTGATCTTCCTGCAACAGAACATAGACTAACTCCTCAAATGATAAGGCATTCGGATTGCCTTTCATCATCAACCAAAGAGTAGAAGCAAAACTCTGATATGAATCACGAAGACCATTCAGAACGGTCTGCACAAGTGAGCTATCTGGTATAACCTCATCAGCAAAAATCTACCGTTCCTTCAAGTCTTTGATCTTCGTTAGGAAATTGTCCATAGAATCACCTTCATTCATGTGCTCACTCTCCAACTGTTTTTGGAGGTAAGCAACACGAGCCTCATTCCTAGCTTGGTACAATGTGGTAAGTGTATCCCAAGCATCCTTAGCTGTTTTGCAAGAGCGAATGTGATAAATAATGGCACGTTTGACAGACAAAGCTATCAATGCATGTGCTTGGGTATCTCTTCCATCCTAGTGAATCTGCTCTATAGTAGGTGCAGCAGAAACCGTAGCACGAACAGGAATATGCAGAATATCATCATCTTCGACACCTTCGGCATCAGCTTCAGTACCTGCAGTTATAACAATTGTAGGTGTGATAGGACGTTTTTCGACACCTTGCACAATGTTCCACAGTCCTTTTGCAACCAACACATGTTGCATCATATAAGCCCATAAGGGGTAGTTGGTACCATCCAACTTATCCTCAACAACCAACATATGGAATACATCACTGCTTTCAGCCATGGCCGGTGACTAAAATATCTTGATGCAGAAAATTGATTGTATCTCAAAAAGTTGAATAGAACTGCCCAGACGAATTCCTCTAGACCTTCGAGATGCTTATACTGGCAAACAGAAACTGGTATATACCTTTGGCACAAAAAGATGAAATAGCCTGCACAAGCACTGTGATAGTGCGTTCGGAGGTCGAAACGAGCTTAGATCGCGATTTCGTGCTGAGTATGCTCACCAAAATTCGTGCGATTCTGAGAGTGCAACCGGAGGAGTGTCGATGGCACCCTAGATGAAGGGACGACCTGCTCTCATACCAATTATTGAAGATAGACGTCTGCGGAAGCACGCGAACAACACAAGGAAGAAGAATAAGCTTGGAGCACAACACACAATACTGAATGTATTACTAGAGAATGTACAAAGATAAGTAGTCCATTAGGGCAATAGGCGTATATACAAGTCGGGGAAAAAAAATCTCCTAAAGAGGGAAAAAAGTACCCCGGTGGTCCTAGAGTATTCACAAATATCACTACCTAAATATATCGATAATATTACCTTGCTTGGGTCCTCATAGCCAGGTGGTTGAGACATGTACAACTTCTCTGAAATCCAGCCATTTAAAAATGCATTTTTTATATCCAATTGATATATATTCCAATTCTTTGATACAACCACACTTACCAATACCCTGATGGTTGACATTTTCGCCACAAGTGAGAATGTTTCTTCATAATCAACTCCTTGGGTTTGTGCAAAACTCTTAGCCACAAATCTAGCTTTGCACCTGCTTATTGATCCATCAGAATTCCTTTTGATCTTATATATCCATCTAGAACCAATTACCTTTATAGAATCCTTCTTTGGTACTAATTCCCAAGTATCACTCTCCTTGAGTGCTTCAATTTCCTCATCCATAGCTTCCTTCCATTCTGCCTTGGTCTTTGCCTCTTCATATGATGATGGTTGTTCAAATGACAAGTCTTTTGCAAGATAAACAGAGTGTTTAGTAACTAAGGAAGTGTCATACCCATATCTGATAGGCTTCTTGCTTTCCCTTTGTGATCTTGTGATTGCTTAGTTGGATGATTCAGGTATATCGTCCAATTTCTTCATCTTGACTTTGCCTTTGGACTTCCATGCTTTGAATTCTTCTAAGTTGATGATGTCCTCATTATCTGAGTTGATGTCTTCATTCTCAGTAGGCTCCTCCTTAGTAAGGCTTGAAAACTCCTCTTCCAAGTCATATGGTAGCTTTACTGTCCTGCATTCACTTTCAAACCAAGAGTCATTATCATCAAAGACAACATCTCTACTGACCATGAATCCCTTGTTTGAAGGATTGAAGAACCTGTATCCTTTCTGATTCAAGTCATACCCTATGAAGATGCACTTGTCTGCCTTAGGGTCTAGCTTACCTCTTATTTGAGAAGGGATATGCACATAAGCTATACATCCAAAGATCCTGCAATGATCAAGTGAATGTCTACTACCATGTCATGCTTCATATGGGATCAACCCATCAAGAGATTTAGATGGCAACCTGTTTACAAGATAGGTAGCAATAGATACACTCTCTGCCCACAATTAATAAGGTAGTTTTTTCTCATTTAACATAGACCTAGTTGTTTCAACCATTAATCTATTTCTCCTCTCAGCCACCCCAGTTTGCTGAGGGGTATACCTTGTTGTGATTTCTCTCTTGATTCCTCTGTCCTGCAAGAATACATCAAACTCATTTGAGAAGTACTCACCTCCTCCATCAAACCTTAGCCTCTTTAGGTTTCTCCCTGTTTGGTTCTCAACAAGTGCAAGATACTTTTTAAAGCAACTGAATATTCAATGTTCTTTCACCAACATGCCCTAATCTCTTATGCCAAATTTCAAGTTTTGATAGTGTTTATGTCAGACATTGGTCTACAGAGACCATTCCATGTGTGTGTGGGACGAGGGCTAGTTAGCCAAGGTCCTAAGCTTGGGGGTATATCCTAAGGTATTTGATGGTTAGTGGGGATGAGTGTGGCATGTTGGCCACATGGCGACACTAGATCATTTTAGATCACTGCTATTTTAGATACAAGATGATATAAATGGATGGGAGGAGAGTGACACATACATCATTTGCATGTCTTCTTTTGAGGAGAGCCTCACAGTTTGATCTTTGTAGCTATAAAGTGCAATATTCCTTGTATCCTCAAGTTCAAAAGTGAATAATCTACCTGTCTTTTCTCCTTTGGCAATCCTCTTGAATCCATGTTGGGGATCCTCCACAAAAATGCTCCATATTGATTGAACCTGGCCTGCAAACCCTTTTCCATAATCTGTCCAACACTCAAATTCTTGGTAGTTGTAGGTACATATAGAACCCTGCTAAACAGATTCTTGTTTCCATCAGAGGTCTTTACATTTCCTACTTTAATCACTGTGTGCTTGGTGTCATCACCTGTTTGTACCTGATGATTACCCTTTGGTTCCTCAAGATCAGAAAGAAGAGCTACATTGCCTGCCACATGGTTTGAGCATGCTGAATCAATGTAGAAGATATGGTCATCATTTATACCTAATTTTGAAGTCATATTCATAATCAGAAGAGAATCTTCTTGCTCCTCTGTATAGTTGTTATAATCTTTCCTTGATTCGTAGCCTCCTTGGTAGTTTCTATTGTAGTTGTTGTTGTAGTTATTGTTATATCCTTGATGGTCGTTGAATCCACCTCTTGATTGTGTGTATCAACCTCTTTGATATCCTCTACCTCTCATTCTTGAAGTTCCTGTAGCACTCATCTATAGTATGATTTGACAATCCAAAAATATTACGTGGTGAGGAGTTATAAGGTCTCCCCCTACCTTGCTTACCTCCTCTGCCCCTTCCTCTTGAAGTTCTACCTCTCCCTGCAAAGTTGGCTTGGGAGGTAGTTCCTTCATCTTCAACCTTCTTGTTCTTCCCTTTCTCTTTGGACTTACTTTTTATCAGTGTATAGGGCAGAAGAGCTATTACCTCTTGATGAATCTCCATTCTTATTGAGCTTGGATTCATGGGTAAATAGTTTCCCCATGAGTGTGGTAAGGTCTGAAATCTATGTGTCCATGTACAAGTTGTTGGGTTGTAGGGTATGCACACATCTTCATTTGTGCATGAGAACCCTCCCTAGACCATGAGAATAATCCTCCTTGTATATACTTGAGTGTCACATGTGAACACTCTCTTAGGGCACTTTTTAATACTTCTTTATGCCTTACTATAAAAGACTCTTCATATTTTCACCCTTTTTGCCCTTCTAAGGAATTCCCACGTAAAAATTCCCACGCATGTCTTTTCTGGGGATTTGGTAGTTACATACTTGATCTTGGAATATCCTAGAAGATTGGCAGTTAGAGAGAGAATCACCTTTTTGACTTTTCAAAGAGGCACATGGGGAATAGAGCTTAGCCTATAAATATGAGCTCATTTTTGTAAAGAGGGAGCTTTTGGTCGACGTGCTCTCATGTAAAATCCTTTATCAATGGAAGATGCTCTCATTTACTCCAAGAAGACTATTTACATTTACATGTATTGTGTCTTGTGAGTGTGTGAGAGTGGTCTGTGTGTGCCTATGCATGTCTCTCGTTTGCATGAGTAGAGTAGTTGTATTTGCTTGTATTTTCCTTATGGACAAGGATCCTTGACTCCCTATTCTCCTTGTTTTCAAGCATGTGGCATAGCATGTGTCTGATGCCAATGGCTTGAACATGTGGGAGATAGGGGTGGATGAGAGGAGAGTCACTCTTGAGCTTTTCTTCTTACTTCCATGCAAGGTGGTGTGGGTTTTGGGCATTCCTTGCTACAACCTCAACACTTTTTGGCGCCGTTGTCGGGGCTGGTCAGCCTTTCATCACTTGGAGGGCTCAAGAACATGTGGTAAAGTATTGTGTTGCAATCTTTTTTGCTCATTTGCGTAGGATTTGAGTTTGTTCATGGCACTTTCACCCTTTCATTGGGCCATTAGTTCCCCATTTCTTGTTTTTAGTAGGATAGTTTTAGTTCCATGTTATTTCTGGCACAAAAAACATCCCCTAACCACCTTCTCTTTCTCTTTTCTCACATATACACACTCTCACATGCTCACTCAAGCATCATCCTTCATATCTTTCTATTTCTTGTTTTTAGAAATGTCTCTGAGTTGGGGGATGGGTGGTACTTCTTCTTTCCCACCCTCAATTCAAAGAAAACTTCAAGGGGAAATTTTGTTCGTATGAGAAATACGGTGGCAAAAGAAACTCTCCATTTAATTGAATTACGTAAAGATATAAGTTCTGTTGGCTCGAACTTCTGTGGTCGGAGGTCTGTCCTCTCCCGCTTTCGTTGTTGTCCTTGGTTTGATAGGTACGTTCGAGGTGGAGCATTAACTCAATGCATGGTAAGTCGGGGAGGAGGGGGGGACTATTCACTCCCTCCCTTTCCCTCTCATTCAACCTCTTGGGTTGTGCTCAGGGCTATGGCGGGGTGAAGGTCTGCCCCATTTATTCTTACACGGTCTATGAACAGGTGTATGATGCGTTCGAGCCATCATGGGCTTCTTTTCTTTTCATTTGTGAGCAGATCATGGACCGCATTGACTCCTTCAATTCTATGGTGGCAACACTCCTATGTGTTGAGCTTCCTCGCCCGCTTGGGCTTCATGCCCATTCGCCCTGAGGTTGCCCGGTGCATCGGACCTGGGAGCTTCCTCTCCTTGGGCTTGTTCTTTAATGCTACTGCATCACTTCTTTGTGTGGATTTGCTGTCGCGAGGGTGGGTCGAGCTTGCCTATCTCAGCCCTTCCTTTGGAGTCGAGTTTTCTCTGAGCTTCTTTTGTGTGTGCTTGGGTTTCTTGCTCGAGCTTGGAATATGTGTCTATGGAGGGTTTGAGCGATCGGGCTCCTTCCATCTTCTTTCGATACCTCAGGATGGCTTCTTGATTGACTCATGTGGGTCGTATATTCTGTTTAGAATGGCTGCTGAATTGGGGATGAGTTCCTGTGAATTTCCCCTCACGGTCGTTCAGTTCAGGCCTTCCCTTTCATCTCCGCTAGTCTCCCACAGTGCATGTTTGTGGTTTGATGCCCGTCTCTTTCTTTGTAAATGTCTCCTTACAACGATGCAATATCATTACTATTGCTGCATATTCTTGAATGAAGTGGATAAAACCTTGTCATCGTATGCTCCTCAACCATCCCATTGGGTCGAATCTTGCGCTTCCCGCAAGGATTCATGCGGACAGAAGGCAGAATGTCAAACATCTGTATACAGTGAAGTTTGTGACTCGTGCATTTATGTTATGACTCCACTATAGATCGAGGTCGTGGTTGCTTTCCTTCCCATGTCTCTCTTATGCAGGTCTATTAGGGGTTGGAATGATAGGCATTCGGCCTGTGTGTGGGCACCTCTTTGTCCGCTGCTTTGCAGGTGGACCCTCGCTTCCCCTCAATCTTCCCAAGTTTACAGGATTGTGCATCACCTGCTTTGGTTTGGCTCTGGAGTTTTCGACTCTACATTTTTTGCTATTCTGCGCATGGCCAAAGCTGGGTCAAGGATCAACTCTATCACCTAGCTTGGGTTGGGTCATATCCTCAGGGGCTCTTACTTGCAGTTTGGTTTTGTCTTCCTACCATTCTAACGATATTTGTTGCTATGCCAGGGCTGAGCACTGTTCTTTCTATCTGTGGCACTCTCATGATCCAGGTAATGACTAAACAAGGTTTATATCTGGTGCTAATAGGCTGCAACACCATGCTTAGCTGGGTCATGGAAGATGCATTACTCAAAGGTTATAGACTTAGGGCTCATGCTTGAAAATCTTTTTCAAAACATGTATTCCATGGCTTGGTTATCATTCCGTTGCATATGAATATTTAAAAATTTTGTGTGATTCTGCCTTGCCTCTCTTGTTTCACCTTAGAACACACTTGTTGCGCGAAATTGGCTTACCTCTTCCATCTCCCTGAGGGTTTGGATGGAAAAATTGATATCACATGAAGTTCTACTAAGATGGGTGGTCTATAAATTGCAAGTCTTGGCGATGAATTCTCTAAATGCTTGTTTCACTCTGAGGCTCTAGGTTCATTCCAGTTTTATGAAATACATGAAAAATTTCTATTTCTGATCGTATCAGTGTCTTGTTATGACATAATGTTTTTAGTTTTGCTCTCTACGGCCGGGGTTGAGTACTATGATTGTTAAAAATATCAATTCAGTCCTCTACAGTTGTGGCTTCTGATAAAGTATTGATGTTACACCCTCCAAGCCCATGACGATGCCACATTTAGCAGAATATCCTCTATTCGTGACGTGCAAGCCTCAGATGTGTCTTGCTATTGTTATTCCTTGAAATCAAACCAGGCTGAAGGAAGGTTTACATGAGAAGTAGGGTTGAGGGCCAAGGTTGGTGGCTTGCACAGAGTTTGTCGTTTGGGTTAAGACCTCCAGATAGTAAATAAGTTGATCTTCTATGAAAAAGAATCTTTTCTGCTCTTATTCTTGATAGATTCATGTGAATGGAATTTAAACCTCCTAAAACAACCAGTCAGGGCCAAACTAATTCTACAATAATGTAGCCTTCAAATAAGTGCACTTTTCTAATTTCTTGCTTCGAGTTTCCTGGTACGACTAGGAAGGATGACTATACCAAGTCTGTGCTGGGTAGTAACTCCCCTAACTATAATTCATGACATCCTTTTTGACCTTGTATGAGGGATTGTGCTTATCTTTTTCATGAAAAATGAATGTAGACTTTGCAGGAATCAACACTGAGTAGAAACCAAACGTTTGCATATGTAACCTCCAAGTTTGTGGCCTTCATTCCCGCATTACATTCTCTTTTATCATAAGTAAGAAATGCTTTATGTCCATTAAATATGGATGTTGCTCCCAGTACTCAATAAGGCTATGACTGCATCATTCTAGGACTATGTCTGCATCATTCTAGGAGGCTCTTAAGGAACATTCTATTATGACTTTAGCTTCTGGGGGTTACTTACTGATGGGCACCTATGATGTTCTCATTGTTCTCATTGGACAATCATTGACTTGCATGCTTATTAATGTTCTCAAATATTACCTGTGGCCCTTGTGTTGTACGGTGATAAGCTATGGAGATTCTTGTGATTGCCCTTCAAGGGAATTGTGTCCAAGTTTCCTCATTTACAGTAAAGGAATGAGAGTATTTATGATGAATCCCAGGCTGGAAGGATATGGTGCCTGAGGCACTTGGTGGGTTGTAGTGCGTGAACACACTATCTAGGGATCGTTTTCAAACCTGCTGCTACCTCTTAAAATAAACTTTAGTCTTTGTTTCATGCCAATGATTGTTGCAGGTACTCGGTTGAGCTACAAGATCTCTTGGGTCCTGCAACATGTTTCAAAATAAAAATGATTATGGCTATGCATAAATTTTAAGTTCATGCCCATGGTTTCTTGAATAATGTTTGTATGGCCGCTCTTTCTAGCAAACAACCTCAATGTAATGCATTTCTACAAGCTTGTATTATTAAAGTTGTGTCACATATACACTCTGCACCAAAACCTTGACAATTGAAGTTGGACCCTATGCATATTTGAATCACTTTTTATTATCACCAATTGCTCTTTTTTACAGGGTGTATATAGGGAATGCAATTTTTGTTGGAGATAGCTTACGTTTGAATTTGGGGACCTATCTCTCGCATGATATAGGTATTGTCATTTTAAATGATCACCCTGACTCTTCCCTAAGTGTTACAGGGCAACCCAGACTCAAGGGGCTTGCTACACAACAATCTAATTGTCTAGATGCACAGGGGCTACTTATTTTGAGATACTTGATATGTGTCACAGGTTTGACAGGATATGATACACTGATATGTTGAGTTCTAATAGGGAATTATGTCCACTAACCATCTTATGGAAATCTTCTTAGATAATTTAATATCAAAGTTTGGTAGAGCTTTGCTATTCTGTTTTCATGAGCTATACAGGTTGAATACTTAAGTGTGAAAGTCATAAAGGTCTAAGTGATTGTTTTTTGCCAGGGAATTAAATCACTGGTTTCACAACGCTCATATAGCCCTCATTTAAGACTTGTTTGCTGAGAAGATTGACAGCTTTGCATGTGCAAAATAAACCTTATTCTTATGGTTATTCTGTTTTGATATTTTGCATTTATGCACTATACCGATAAAGAAATATATTGCTTGAATTACTCTGAAGATCATCAATACACCTTCGTCATGGGCAGATGCTTTGGGGGTTTTGATTTTTCTACTTGATAACCACATACATGTAGAAAGGATCTTCATTTGCTCAGAAACTTCTCAAATTCGTGTAGGACAAAGAAAGGGGATGACTCTGGCCCTAGATTTTTAGGGCAAACTATTGATCCATCTTTTGCTAAATGCAAAACTGAACATGTGTCTTAGGATTGTGGCCCTTATTTCCACTTCCTTCGTTTTGTGAGGATTGTTGTGCACTTGGTTAAAAAGTTCAAGATTTGTGATAGGAAAAGACAAGCTCATTATAAGGACTTGAAGAGTCAGTCCTATAAGACTTAATGTCCCTTGAAGTGGAAACTAAATTTGGAATAAATGTTTATTTCATTGTTAGATGCAGACTACTTTCTTGTTATATGTCATTTCAGGTTTGGGAGCTTCTTGAGAAGGCATTTCCAGCTTTACAAAAGACTGCATAGTGGGATGCATGCTCGGCTGACTGCCCCTCAAGGGGATTGTGTCGCTCAACTCTGAAGATTAAAAATTTGCAGACTGAAGGAAGGACCAAAGGCTTAAAGATAGATGTGCTACAGATTCAAAGATCCTTGAAGACCTGAAGACTTGCTGCCTAAAGCTTTGCTGACTGTAGAAATTGCAGATTTTGAAGACATGAAGATTTCAACTTGGATAAAGTTCAGTTGTGTATGATCCTTTCCTCTTAGCTTTGTCGAGGACGACAAAGTCTAGGGGAGGGAGAGTATTGGGTTGTAGGGTATGCATACATCTTCATTTGTGCATGAGAACCCTCTCTAGACCATGAGAATAATCCTCCTTGTATATACTTGAGTGTCACATGTGAACACTCTCTTAGGGCACTTTTTAATACTTCTTTATGCCTTAGTATAAAAGACTATTCATATTTTCACCTTTTTTGCCCTTCTAAGGAATTCCCACGTAAAAATTCCCACGCATGTCTTTTTTTGGGATTTGGTAGTTACATACTTGATCTTGGAATATCCTAGAAGATTGGTAGTTAGAGAGAGAATCACCTTTTTGACTTTTCAAAGAGGCACATGGGGAATAGAGCTTAGCCTATAAATATGAGCTCATTTTTGTAAAGAGGGAGCTTTTGGTCGACGTGCTCTCATGTAAAATTCTTTATCAATGGAAGATGCTCTCATTTACTCCAAGAAGACTATTTACATTTACATGTATTGTGTCTTGTGAGTGTGTGTGAGTGGTGTGTGTGCCTATGCATGTCTCTCGTTTGCATGAGTAGAGTAGTTGTATTTGCTTGTATTTTCCTTATGGACAAGGATCCTTGACTCACTATTCTCCTTGTTTTCAAGCATGTGGCATAGCATGTATCTGATGCCAATGGTCCATAGCAGTTGTGAAGCTCTCCCATTTCTCATCAGCTTTAATACCATTTCTATTTGGAATTAAAAGAATCCCTTTGTTTCTTTTAAAGCTTTTGTACATGTCAGTAGCAAGTTCTCCCAAATCCAATGTTTTATTGACAGTACAATGACTGATCTAGGTCTTGAGCGTTGCATTTTTTATCAATTGTACCTGTTTACAAGCAATACATAGGTTAGTGACATTGTTTATAAAAATGTCAAATATTACATCTTCAGCTTGCATTACTGTAAACTGTAAGCAAGTTAAGCTACGTGTCTGTAAAGCTTCAGGAGGAAAACACAGGGACGATGATGTGTAGAAAGCCAAACAATCTTGTCTGGAAAGAAGGGAATAGACATACATGAAGGACGATGCCATGGTGGTGATGTGCGCGCAGAAGCGCTCTCTGTACTCAAATCGTTCATGCGTGTGTGGTGAAAAGGATTGCAGTTCTGGCAACCATAAAATCATTCCTTCATTCATTGTCAAGCGAAACACAGAGGCTGCAGGTAAGTGACCTTCATTATCAAATAAAAGAAACTCGCGCGGATGCCAACCACGAAATCATCAGTCCGCTGTCAAAGGAAGCATACATAGTCTGTTAATCCAGTTTCATGACTGAACGCAGCCGAAATATACAAGGACTAAGCGAGCAAGTTAAACTTCATATGGGAAAAAGACTGCATTTCCGGCAACTACAAAGCTATCTCGTCAATGTCAAGCGAAAACACAGAGAGGGTGCAAGCAAGTCATCTCGATGATGGATCGGAGGTCAACGAACGAATAAACCTCTTCTATGTCAAGCAAAGCGTACGCCTGTTAGCAAGACTGCAAGTGAAATACATGGCATATACATAGAACTTATTTCACCTTAAAAGGAGACTGCAAGTTAAGCTTCGCGTCTCAACGCTAGAATCATACATTGTCCTATTCGGGAGTTCGAGCCCAGATAAGCAAGTTACGCTTCTAGATGAGAACTGCATTTCTGAAAACCATAATATTCTGTCTTCCTGTGAAGCCAAACATAGACAGATAGCCAGGCCGCCTCCACAAAATAGATCAAACGAAGCATGTGTGGAATCTGTTGCAATCCAAAACACTGAATCGAAAACTTCCATTGCCGGTATTTGAACCCGGGTCGCCTGGGTGAAAGCCAGGTTTCCTAACCGGACTAGACGACAATGGAATGCTAATATATGGCTACTCAAATAAACTTATTTTATATCACATTACTGCTTCTCGTTCGCTTACCTGCGAACGATAAAATCCAATGCAGCACTTGCGAATCGGCTCCTGATCATGAACAGTATCACTTCTCTATCTCCCCCCCTCTCTCTCTCTCTCTCATCATTGCGTTACCTTGCCTTTCACTCTTGCTTCTTCTTACTCTACCTGCAGTCGAAAGCAACGTACTTTATCTTGCGCCATCGCTTCCCGCAAATCTTTGGTATCTAACATCCTTGCGCTGCTTATGCGAACCATAATGCCTGCAGAATTCGCTTAAGGCGATTGCAAAGCAGAAGCAGGTGTAACTGGCGGAGCAAAAGCCTGTCCACTGTATCAGTAACAACAACCCGACAACCACGAACATGATACCATCACTTCGCTTGTCTCATGAGAACACATTCTAATTTCAGTGAACTTTCCATTAGTGGTCAGGGCAATGCATAACAAAACCCACATAGATGCAAGTGGCGGCAATTAGTATAATAGATTAGTGTTTCATCTTCTCATTCTTCTAGACCTTGAGTATACACATACATTTAGCTTCTCTTTACAGCTTTTCTTCTACCTTGATGTTTTTTATAAGGCGTGCAAATTTATAGTTGTTAAGAAGTAGGTAGTGAGCTGTTTAGATTCTCTCACAATTAGTATGATAGATAAATGTTTCATCTTCTCATTCTTCTAGACCTTGAGTACACACATACGTTTAGCTTTTCTCTGCAGCTTTTCTTCTACCTTGATGCTCTTTAAAATACCTTGTACAATTGTATAACTCTTAAGAAGTAGGTAGTGAGATGCAAACAACATACCTAACATGTATGAACCGTGGGCAGACTACAGGTAGATAGATAGATAATTTCTTGACATCTACATAAGAGTATGATAGTTTCTTGTCCCTATTAAATTTCCCTTTCAGTGTAAATATTTTACTTCTAGATTTGTAAACATTTAAGTGTCTAATCACCTAATGGGCAATGTTATATCGAAGAGACTAGTTATGACTCATTAACCATCATAGGATGCAAAAAACTCTAACCATAGCCCATACTAGTCATGTTGTATCATATTGATTTTAGTGAATTAATCTACCCATTTACCATAGTTTATCCCTAGCTTTCAAATAGACAAGGCAAATGGAAAAGTTCTTTTAGTCTCAAATATTGTGTGTATCCATGGATAAGTATCTCTTCCATTATCTGACAAACTGTCAGAGGTGCTATTTGTTTCTATAGAGTTCTATCACACTTATATGTGTAAGATAAGGTGTTTTAATCATTCACAATCACATTTAGGGGGAATGTTATTATATAGTTATATCTTGAAGCATTTTCAATGATGAAAATGTTCTTTGGGGGAGGGGGGAATGTTATAAAATAGCTTGATAAGGTTGAAGATTATGGTAGCATTAGGATAGCACATTAGATAGTTTGCCAATTACCTATGCTGCCTATAGAGGCAATATCTGATTAAATATTTAGTGAAATACATATAGTGTTTTATACTCCAATACTAGATGACACAACCTTCCTAAAGATCTATTACACACTCAAGTTGGACTCGTGAGCACCAAGATATGATCTTCTGAATATGCACATATAATAACAGTTCTCGACATGTTATACAGAAAAACCACCCTCTCTTGCAGACTCTATAACTCACTCATTAGAAGATTAATGAATAGGAAATATGGTATAGAGATAGTTTGAATAAAGCTCTTTCTTTTGATTGATTTATGCATAATGGACAAGTATAAGTGGAGTTATGATCATTAAAATATCTGTGTAAAATCAAGCAACATGCTATAAGTTTATGAATTTTTTTCTAAGGAATAACATTCTCTCAGCCTTCTTTTTCCCTCAAAGATCTTTTTCTCATCATACAAATTGTGTACTACAAGTCCACAATCTAGGTGATACGTGAAACCATTTGAGAATAAACTATGGTAACACAAGAGACCACGTAAGTGACTTTGTTGTTTTGAGTTAGTTTCTACATGCAACTTATTTTTTCCAATAAAAACTAGAAAGAACTCATAGAAATCCATGATCACACCTCTTCTTTTTCCTTGTAGCTAGCCTTACTCTGTAAAGGCTCAAAATCATTTAACATATCTCCAAGTATCTTCAAACAAGCTTTCTTATTTACCAACAACTCTCCCTCAAGTTGAATTGAGATAATCTTCAATCCTATCACTGAATTGAACTTACATGTCAGCAAGACGTTGATCTTTGATACCTACGAAAGAAATTCCAATCTCCTTGGAGCATATTTTTCCCCTTATGTAGTGATAGTGGATATGTATGTGCTTGGTCCTTGCATGATAAATTGGACTAGTAGTCAAATGAATGTTGCTAATGTTATCTCAAAATATTTGAGGTCTATTAAAATGTATATCCAAATCATGATAAAGATTCTTCAACCAAATCAATTCTGTAATTGTAGTTACTAAAAATGAGGAACACTTGGAACCTGCATTTACGTAAAATACCAACTGCAAAAGTGATATCTGGCATGCCTATAGTTATATATATGAGTGAACCAATAAGTGAATTGTATAGAAGAAGATCAAACTTATCACCCTCATGTGCACTGAATTCAGTATTAGATTCCATTGGAGTAGAGATAGTTTTATGATTCCATATTTGAAACATCTTCAATATGTCAAGAATATATTTTCTCTAAGAAAGATAGATACCATTACTTCTATAGGAAACTTTTATGCCAAGAAAATAGGTGGGCAAACCAAGATCTAAAACCACTTTTCAAAGGTCAAGCTTTAATTGATCCATCCCAATTCGACAATCAAGTCATCTATGTATATACAAATATGTATGCTACCCTCTTCATTATGTTTGATTAAGAGAGATAGATTAGATGTGCTCATTTTGAAATATTTATTAAGAAGATAATTGACAAACTTTATGTTCCAAGGTCTAGGATTATGCGTAAGACCATATAAGACTCCTGAGTTTGCACACAAAATTGGCATGTCGAGGATCTTGAAATCCTTCTAGTTGACTCATGTAAATCTCCTCTTCTAAGATACCATTGATTAATGCATTTTCGACATCAAGTTATCACAAGTTCCATTTTTTACTTATAGACACACCTATAAGTGTACTGATTGTTGTCTTATTAGCAATCGAGTTGAATGTTTCCTCAGAATATATTCCTTGAGTTTGTGAATAGCTCTTGGCTACAAGCCTTGCCTTATGTCTTGCAATAGACCCATCTGTGTGTCTTTTGATCTCATAAAACCGCTTGTTTCCTATAACCTTTCATTGATCCAAAAGCTTGATCTCCAACATGCATAATAGACTTGTTCTGCCTAGACTAGTCTTCCTGCAACAAAACAAAAACTAAGTCTTCAAATGTTAAGGCATTTGGATTGCCTTTCATCATCAAACGAAGAGTAGACGCAAAACTCTAATATGAGTTGAGAAGACCATTCAGAACATTCTGCACAAGTGAACTATCAAAAAGGACTTCATCTACAGAAATCAATTATTCCTTCAAATCCTTGATCTTTGTCAGAAAACTGTCCATATAATCTCCTTCATTCATGTGCTCACTCTCCAACTGTTGGAGGCAAGCAACACGAGCCTCATTCCTAGTCTGGTACAATGTGGTAAGTGTATCCCAAGCATCCTTACCTATTCTGCAAGAGTGAATGTGAGAAATAATGGCACATTTGACAGACAAAGCTATCAATGCATGTGCCTAGGCATCTCTACCATCCCAACGAATTCGCTCTACAATAGGTGCAACAAAAACTTCAGCACGAACAGAAATATGTAGAATATCACCATCTTCGACACCTTTTTCATTAGCTTCAATACCTACAGTTGTGATGGGGGAAGTATCTCAACCCCTATGCAATGATGAAGTGTGAATGACCTCCACAGGTATCCTTCTTTAAACTCTGCACACCAAAAATGCTCTTTCTCAGAGCATATACAAAGAACTCTAGTGAGCTTTTGTAGACCTGTAGTAGACACCAAGGGCTTTCCAAAAAAACAAATTTCACTTGCAATGCATGCTTACACAAAGAGAAACAATGTCTACAACATGAGCTAGTTGAATGCTCACAACTGCTAGTCAAGCAGAGACCTCACTTCACTCCAACAAGCTTTTCTCAGAGAATATACAGAGAATGAATCTCAAATCTAGGTCCACTTTAGACCACTCTAATAGCTATCCAATGACACAAAAATCATAGCAAATGGATAAATAGAGAAGGAGAACCAGCTCTTACAACAGAGAGCAAAATATTTCCAATAGAGCCCACATAGAGAGAGATATCAATCACACAACTTCAGTAAAATGAATGTTGCTCCAAGATTACTCAGAGAATGCTCTAGAGAATTGGTGAGCATAAAATAGACTCTAATAGCTATCCAATGAGACAAGAATTACATGAAATTGATACAATATGAGGGAGAACCAATGCTAACAACTCAGGGGTAGAGAGTTGCAACACTGCCTGCGCACACACATAGATATGCCTACTAAAAGAAAACAAACAAGCAAGCAAGGTGCTAGATTAAGCAAGGGGCTAGATTAAGCAAGGGGCTTGCTTATTACAACTCCAGCACTTAGTGCTCACTTTACATGAGCTAAAACTCCAAGAAGATGGCCCAAAAGAAGTTGGGATACATGCTCCTTTTATAGTGAGAAGTATGCCCCTAAAATCTAGGAAGTACCTTTCCAAATCAGCCTCCTAACTTGGAGGACTTAGTTGAGATGACTTGGGGAGTGGTTGAGTGACTTTTCTTGATGGAATCTCGTGGCTTTTGGCTTTCTTTGATTGCTCCACATGTCCATAAAAGATTCCCCATGAATTTGTAGCTTGAAGCCTGACTTTTAACACTCCCCCTCAAGCTTCAATTCTTCGTCCTCATCCAAGCTCCTTCATGTTGATGCATTGCTTGAATTTTGAAATCTTCATCCCATCCAAAGCCTTTGTAAACATGTCGGCAACTTGGTCCTTGGTACCAATATGATGTACTGAAACTTCCTTGGATATCACCTTTTCCCTTATGAAGTGATAGTGCACTTCAATATGCTTGGTTCTAGCATGATAGACAGGATTCGATGCTAGATGAATGCTACTCATATTGTCACAAAAAATTGGATATGTGTCAACCTGCAAATTAAGCTCCATAAATAACTTCTTAATCCACATTAGCTCACATGTGGCTTGAGCCAAAGCTCTATACTCAGCCTCGGTGGAAGATAATGCCACCGTGGGTTGCTTCTTTGAAATCCATGAGATGATCTTGCTACCTAGCATGACTAGGTGACCACTTGTACTTCTTCTATCCTCCTTCGAACCGGCCCAATCGGCATCAGAATAAGCTTTGACCTGCATATCATCATCAAATGAATAGAACAATCCTTCATTTATAGTGGCCTTGAGATATCGTAACATTCTTCTTGCAGCTTGCAAGTGTGTAGTGCTTGGACTATGCATAAATTGTGATAACACTCCAACTCCATATGCTATGTCAGGCCTAGTTATTATGGCATAATTGAAAGAGCCTACAATAGATCGATACAAAGTTACATTCTCTAACGGCTCTCCATCAATGGAGCTTAGCTTTACATTAACTTCCATGGGATTTGAAATAGGCTTGCAATGTAGCATCCCAAACCTCTCAAGTAGGTCTAGAATATACTTCCTTTGTATGAGCATAATACCTTCTTCTTTGTATTCAACTTCAATTCCAAGAAAATACCTAAGATCTCCAAGATCAGAGATCCTAAACTCCTTTCCAAGCTTTGCCTTAATCTCCTCAATGCCCTTTGTATCATTACCTGTAATGATAAGATCATCTACATACACACACATGTAGACTACAAGTTCTCCTCTTTGTTTGATGAAGAGAGATGGATCCGCCTTGCATTGATTGTAACCACATTTGATCAAATAGTCCACCAATCTTTGGTTCCAAGCCCTTGGAGCTTGCTTTAGGCCATAAAGTGCCTTCTTCAACCTACAAACATGATGTGGAAACTCTTTATGAACAAAACCTAGTGATTGCTCCATGTATACCTCTTCTTCCAAGTCTCCATTGAGAAAGGCGTTCTTGATATCCAATTGGAAAAGCTTCCATCCTTTGCTAGCAGCCATTGCAATGAGTGTCCTAATGGTGCTCATCTTTGCCACGGGGCTGAATGTTTCTTCAAAGTCCACTCCATAGGTTTGTGCAAAACCCTTGGCCACCAATCTTGCTTTGAACCTAGAAATAGATCCATCCGAATTCCTCTTTACTTTATACACCCACTTATTACCTATTACCTTCATGTTCTCCTTATTGGGCACTAGAGTCCATGTTTGATTTTCCTCAAGTCCGTCGATCTCTTCTTGCATTGCCTCTTTCCATTCGGTGTACCTGCTTGCATCTTCATAGCAATCGGGCTCATGATCTTCTACTTCTTTGTTCATATATGCATAATGTGTTGCCATGTATGAATCATAAGTAAACCTTTGAGTTGGATACTTAACTCTAGAAGACTTCCTTTCTTCACCTTTTGGAGGAATAAACCTCCTTTGCCTTGGGAACTTGATCTCTTTCTTTGACGTGGCTTCTTTCTCCATCATGTGTCCTTCATCATCTTCAACTTCATTACCTTATTCATCAAACTCCACCAATGTTGCTTTGCCTTTTTTGATTGATTGTGCTTCATAGCTTGATGAAGATCTCCCCCTCCATGGTGAGTTCATGCTTGAACTATCTTCATTGATGGAACACCTTGGGCCACTTAGCTCTAGGTCGATTTGTTGTTCATCATGTCCATGCTTTTCTTCTTCATAGTCCTGCATACAATCATACTTCTTATACCAAGGGAGTAGCTCATCAAATGCTACATCCCTTGATATCCTCAAGTCCTTTGTGTTTGGGTTGGAGCATCTGTAACCTTTATGACCATTTGAATATCCTAGAAACACACACTTTTCTGCCTTTGGTTGTAGCTTGTGCCTCAATTCACTTGGCACATGTACATAACAAGTACATCCAAATATCTTCAAGTGGGAAAGATCAGGTTTCTTACCATAATAGGCTTGATATGGTGTCAAGTCATGGATCCCTGAGGTAGCAGCCCTATTCATAAGATACACGGTGGTATTTGCTGCATCACTCCAAACATGTTAGGTACATTCATCTCATTAAGCATTGCTCTAGCGATCTCGGCAATGTATCTATTCTTTCTCTTTGCTACTCCATTTTGTTGGGGTGTGTACCTGCACGTTACTTTCCTCTTGATGCCTTGATCCATGAAAAAATCAGAAAACTCATTGGAGAAATATTCTCCCCCTCCATATGACCTTAGCTTCTTGATATATGTACATGTTTCCTTCTCTACCATTGCCTTGAATGCTTTGAAACATGTAAACACATCTGATTTATATTTTATGAAATAAACCCAAACCATCCTTGTGCAATCATCTATAAAAGTGACAAAGTACTTGTTACCTCCAATGGATTGCTCTTTGGTTGGCCCCCACACATCTGTATGTATCAACTCTAATGGATGTTGGCTTTGTAGCCACTCTTCTTGAATGGAAGTCTTGCTTGCTTCCCTAGTTGACAAGATTCACATAAATGCTTCATACCTTGTCCTTGGAAGTTGGGAAGACCTTCAACCAACCTCTTGAATTGCATTTCCTTCATTCTTTGTATGTTGATGTGAGCTATCCTCTTGTGCCACAAGTCGAACTCTGAAATCCTCTTGTTTCCATATGTGAAGTAGACATGTTGAGTAGAGTGAGAATTTACCTCCAAAGTGAAGAGTCTCCCTTGCTTCTTTCCTCTTGCTATGACCTTGTAACCTTGCTTAGGGTTCTCCACAAAGCATCCACCTTTGTTGAACCTTACTTGATAGCCTCTTTCAACCATTTGCCCAACGGACACCAAGTTCTTTGTGATGGTAGGTACATGCAAGACATCCTTGAGACATCTTCCTTCCTCCTTGTCATCCAAAGCTACATCTCCAACATGGGAGATCTCATGGGCTGTATCATCACCTATTTCTACATGTCCTTTACCTTTGGGAACATGTAGATTAGTAAACCAAGAAACATTGCAACTCATATGGTTGCTACATCCACTATCAATATACCAAGTGGTATCTACTTTGCTTGAATTCCCATTCATGTGCATCATCAAGAGATTATCATTTTCTGAACTTGTAGAAGCATAATTACCTTGGCCTTTGTTGAAGAACCTTGATTATAGCTCCTCTGGTTTCCTCCTTGGTAGCAATCTCTAGCATAGTGGCCAAACTTGCCACATATGTAACATCCTTCGCCATCTTGATTCCTGTTTTGTTGATGTTGTCCTCCTCTTCCTCTTGATCTTCCTCTACCTCTTTGTGATGAGGTTCCTTGGTCATTTCCTTGATTGCTAGAGTGGCCTTGCCTTCCTCCAAACCTTCCTATGCCCCTTCCTTGTCCTCGTCTTCCTTTGCCCCTTTGATTACCTGCATAGAAAACTTGTGCATTCTTGCTTTTAGTTGAACTTCCACCTATGTTCATCTCTTCGGTGACCATGAGAGCAAACAATTGCTCAAAATCGGGAAGATTATCCCTTACATATACTGAAGTGGTAAAGGGTTTCCACTTCTCATCATCTCTCAAACCATTGAGAGTATAAGCCACAAGATCGTCATCGTCTACGTGGCTTCCAATGGATCCGAATGCATCTGATAACTCCTTGACCTTAAGTATGTAGTCATTTATGCTACTCCCTGAGCACTTCCTAAGGTTGTTGAGCTCATTCTTGAGTTGGATCTTCCTTGCTTTGGTGCTTGTTGAATAAAGCCTTTCAAGTGTCTCCCATACCTTCATGCTTGAATCCAAGTCTTGGATATGGCCGATCATGCTATTTCTAATGTGTTGGGAAAGGATAAAGATAACCCTCTTGTCTCTTTCATTCCATTCCCTAAAGGCCCTTCTCTGGTCATTGGTTGGATTTTCATCCAACCTAGGTGTTGGCAGCAGTCAAGGAACTGAAGGACTCACAAGACAAGGAAGCCAACGAAGGGAGTCGGAGCGAAGAGAAGGCACAAGCAGACAGAGTAGTCAAAGAAGATCTGGCAAGTAGGTCATCTAAATTTTTCATGCATCAAAGAGGTGGTCACACAAGAAGAAGGAGCAAGTAGGGAGCTCCAAGAAATGTATGTCAAACTGCTAGAAGAAATCCCTACAAAAATAGTGATTTTCATCACTAAAAACCATTGTAAATATCATTTCATATTTTTGTAACTCCATTTTGTGCAAGCCAAGGAGTCCTTGAGCTTGAGGAGCTTTAGAAGTACCTACCTATCAGTTTTCACATTTTTTAGACTCCGTTTGAACCTCCAAATAGGCCAGAGAACCTAATTTTTAACTAGGCCGGACACTAGGTCTGGACAAGGTCAAAAACTAGTCAAAAACTATAAATAGAGCTAGAGAGCTCATTTTTGAGCTAGCTTGTAATAGATTTGAACTTGTATGAGCATTTTGGAAGTAATCTAAAAGAACTCCATTGTCTTTCTCTTTGTCTTGCCGTATGTGCGCGTGTGTGTGTATGTGTGTGCATGTTGATGTGCTTCTCACTCACACACTTGTGCCTTCACTTGCTCGAGGTCATCATACCATCCTCACGTCTTCCCGGATTGACATTAAAGGAGGTGCTACTCATCACTGAGCTACACCAAATTTTGGCGCCGTTGTCGGGGATCGAGCTTTGAGGATGAGCGTGTGATGGTAAGATGTAGATTTGAGGCGTTGGAGTCATAAGAATTTTCTCCACTTATATCTATTTTCTTTTGTTTTTCTCATCACCATCATCATCTTCACCATCTCCCACCTCCATCTCCATCATCGTGAAAGATTTCAGCTTTTGATCATATCACCTTCTCCCTTCTATTTCCCTCATTCCACTTGTGAGAGAGAGAGCAATTTGTGCGCGTTGCTTTTGCATGTTTTTGAGCTTCCTTGCAGGATTTGGCTGTTTCATCACCACCAGCACGCTGCGCAGGTACGGTAAAGCTCGGTCCTGTCTCTGTGTCGCAGACATCTATCGATCGCGATCGACAGAAAATTTCACCTTTTGGTAAAACAAAGTGCACCATCTTAATACATATGAAGAGCACATTCCAAATCACTAAACAAAACTAAGAAATTCCGTGTTTTTTTGTCAATCGTGATTGACACCGTCGATCGCGATCGACAGCCACGATCGACAGACCCTGTCAATCGCGACCGACTGACGTGTCGATCACGACCGACAGACCGCACGACCGACCGACTGCTGCGTAGGATTCAATCAATTGCGATTGACACTATCGATCACGACCGACTAAAAGTTGACGATTGACACAAAAATTTGCGTTGCCATGTGTCCATCGCGACGGACACATCCCCGATCGACTGAAATTATGGCGAAAATCTCGAAAAAAGTGTCGATCGCGATTGACACCATCGATCGCGATTGACAGGACTCACGACCGACTCTCTCAATCGCGATTGACACTGTCGATCGCGACTGACGTGTCGATCACGACTGACGTGTCGATTGCGACCGACAGACCCCGACGGACACCTCTGTCAATTGCAATTGACAGACCTGTCGATCGCGATCGACAGGCTTTTGTGGTTAATTTTCTAGGGTTTATATTACTTGATTTTGGGGAAAATTCTAGGCATACTTATCAAGCAAATAGTGATTTGTGAGGTTTCGACACTTGTAACTTGAGAGAAAATCTTGTTTTCTTGATGACCTGTTTTACCTTGTTTTAACCCTAGACCCCTGAACTGTCATATCTTCCTCATACGAAATCCGATTGCTGTGATTCTTGTTTTGTTGGAAAGCTCGCGGGGAGTATTAGACATACGGTAAAATTAATAATAGGATTATTAGACATAGTATTTTTAAGTGAACCATATCCAGGGGGAGGAAAACTCAGGGATCTCTAAAATTGTGTTCCAGAGAGACATGGTGCAAATTGACATATGAATTACATGAATGAAAGTAATTTTTTGTGTCCTTTGAATCTAAGTCTTGAGCTAACTTTGGGACTTTTACAGGTCCACTGAGAGCACTAGAAGGCATCCAAGGCAAGGGTAATCTGCAAGCTTGAGAACTGGGTTCTTGAGCACCAAAGGACAAGGGTCTGCAAGTGAGGTTGGAATATTCTCAACTCCCTCTGTCCATTTCTAGCTTAGGCTAAGTGCGAGTAGTGCTAGAAGTAAGTCAGGGCAACGATAGGCATGAGACAAGTCAAGACTATCTAAGAAATCAAGTTCAAGTCAAGAGATAACCTGTGTGTGACTAACAACTTTAAAGGAAAAGAACCTAACGTGAGACGATCAACATTCAAGTGCAGAAATTAACTCAAGTGTTCCTAACGATGTGATATCAGACAAGATCATAAACACAATAATCAAATAAAAAGAATCAAGTGACTGATACAAAAGAACTCAGCAATGAGGTTGTACCTTGGGTAAAAATTGGGATTGCTCAGCTAAGCATATGAACCTTAGATCAAGAGGACACCTAGGAAGAGATAGACAGAGTCTTAGATCTTCAGAGGCTAGTGTCAATCATACTACTAGGTCTTGGGCCCAGCAGTTGAGCCATTATTCGCACTACCCTAGCTCTAAAACTAGTGAGTCAGAGATGTCCCACGGTATGGAGAGACCTACAAGAAGTTCAGGTGTGCCATACTTACATAGGGTAGAAGGCCCCTACAAGACGCAGCTAGAATACCTTAGGACCAACCGATTAGGTGCTAGCATCTATGAGGAAGGCCTAGGAAGATCTGTGGTCCAGATCAAAAACCCAGATCAATCCATTGGACTAGAGCACCCAGCTGTCAAGTTTGAAAATGGAGCATACTTGGACAAAGAAGGAACAATATATGTAGTCACCAGTCATCCAGATAGGACAAAAGAATTTGGGAACGTGATCCCGGAAACGGATTTAGGTGACCTGGAGCAAGGAAACATGGGTGTAGAACCTAGAACCCCCCGAGGCAAATCTGTTCTCACTAGGATTATCACACCAGAATGGATTCCACAAGACAATAAGAGCATAGATCTACTCCTGAACCGAGAGACGGATGAAGCCTTTTGGAGGTATAGATTTGATCATCCGAATGAAGTAGGAACAATCATGATATATGAGTTCAAAGATCCTGATAGTCTAGGCAGAGTGACCTACTTAGATCACGCTTTAGAGAGGATCTTTGTGGTTACAGAAAATGATAGGCATGCTTACACTTGGAAAGGTGAATTTATTTTCCCCCAACCAAGATCGAATGTGTCCTTTGGTCACCCAGGAGCTGGAACGTCCCAAGCTCATGGAGCTCAAAGAGACAGACATAGAGATAGACCGAAGGTAAGCTTTGCCAACCCAGTGGGAAGAGAAGGAACGAGAACGGAAACAAATAGAGTGGAACCTGAGGGACTTAGAGCTCCAAGGAACCAAAGGAATGCGGATGAATTCCCTCTACCAAGACCTAGAGAGCACACGAGGACTTTGAGACCGACCTAGTTAGTTAAGTCCATGAAGAACTACTTCGATGGAACAGGAGACCCATATGATCATGTGGCTGAGTTTAGGCAAGTCTTGAGAGCTGAACAAGTTGAGGACCTATTCATGCAGTATAATGCCTTTGGTCTGATCCTTAGGAACACAGCCCTTACATGGTTTCAACCATTGAATGAGAGACAGTTCAAGAGCATAGACCAACTCCTAGAGGCTTTCATTATTGAATTCTCTAAAAGTGGCATAAGGCATAATACTTCCTCATTGATACATAGCTTCAAGCAGACCCCTCAAGAGAGCGGAGACTTGCAGGAAGAAGATTTAGGCAATATCTTGAGAGATGCCCTGTTCCTGAGTTACCCACACCAGCCAAACAAGTGGCTTTATTCTTGGATGGATTGCTAAGTACCAAATTGAGGTCATATGTGTACTTGAAGGACCCTAGGACTATAGAAGAGTGCGTACACATGTGCATCGACATCGAGGATAACCTAGGGCAGGAGTTAGAGCTTTCCAAAATCTACAAAGATTCTGATAGTGCCTCTAGTCTCTCTTCCTCGCAATCCACATCAATTGAGGAACTTGTGGAGAAAGTAGCTCAAAAACTAGGTGTCACTAGCAAACAAATTCCAAGGTTTGCCCCAGTAAAGAGGTGCTATACTTGCGGTGGTGACCATATGGCGAATGTATGTCCCATCATGGCTCAACCCCAAGTGAACCCTAGTAGCCAATATTGCACCATAGAACGGAGATACACAAATCACACAGCACAAGACTGCCCATACAATAAGCAAGCAGTGAGGCAAACCTACCCTCAGCCCTATCCACAACAGGGAAGATACCAGAACCAGTACCCTCCACAGCAATATGGTAGACCACAACAATCCTATCAACAACCCTACCAAAACCAACAAAGGCCTCAACCTGTGTTAGCTCAACAACCTCCAACCCCAGCTAATGTGATTCTTGTAAAGTATGCAGCCGCTGAGGAAAATTTGAATAGAGCCATAGTTCCGGTGACTCCATTGCTTTCAGAAAGTGACCCGAGCGATCATAGTTTTGATTCCACTCACATAGATAGTCCACAGGCTTACTACATGCAGTCTCTTGAACATGGTGAGTCCTACTATAGTGAAGAACTGAGTGAACCTAGTTGGGAGTCAGATTACACAAATGTCATGTACGCAAACCCCAACTCTAGACCTCAACCTAGGCAGGTAAGACCCCCATTCCCTAGAGGACCATGCTACAGATGTCAGGGGGATCATCTCATTTGTGATTGCCCCATGCCTGCACCCACACAACCCCAATCGATAACCATTCAAGGCTTTTGTCAAGATTGCGGGAAAGAGCATCTCTTACGAGATTGCCCAAAGAATCCCAATAATATGCCAAAAATCACTCCTATTAACGTTATTGGGTTAGTTGTAGACTCCACAAGGAGTGTGACTTCCACTGCACCAGTGCAAGTGGTCACTTGAGCTCAAGCCCTGCAGCAGAACCAAAGTTTAGGCCAGGAAAAAAGTGCTGAGGCTAGTGAAACTGAGAGCATAACCAAGAAGAGGACTAAGGCCTGGAGAGATAGTAGAGAAAGAATGAAGAGGCAATGGGCTAAGAAACTGAGTGAACTCGAGGAAAGCCTAAGAGAAACAAAAGCTATGATAGTTGAACTCACATCTCAAACTCCCTCTCACACTACGCCACCACCACCATTCCCATCTCCATCCGATCCAACCCCTTGCAACCCGCCTCATATGACCCCTCCACCCCCTAGAGTAGGATCAGTACTAGCAGATCCCACTCCCGAAGACCTAAATATGATGCTTAAGGCATATCAGGCCAGAATCCAAGAAGGGCCAAATGTGACAGATCATGAAAAGTGTTACCCGAGAGCGGAACTAGAGCTTGAACAAACCAAGATTTGTGTTAAGATGGTGGAATTGGCTCAAACCATGTTTGAAGCCAGTCGCCTCTTTAACATCTCTAGTTCAGCTAAGACGCAGTTGCACTTTGATGGACTGCTAGAAAGATTGGATAGGCTAATTGCACAATCAGAAAAGGAACCCACCCCGCCAAATAAGGGCAAGGCAAGTGAAAGAGAAAGCCTACCTGCCCAGGAAGCTTATGTACCTAACTCTACGGAGCCAGACACATCTTCTTCTATGAATCGGTTCACACCAGAATTCCTACAAGAGATTCAAGAAGACAAATGGGCTAAAGAAAGTGAAGTCCCTCCTCCCATTGAACTTGTGGATGATGCACACGACCAATTCCCACAAGACATCCCATCCATTTATGAAGAGCAGGAGAGCACTCAATCCCAGGAGAGATTAGACTTCGAATCTAATTCCATACAAGAACTACCCCATTTCACATGCCCATGGGAAGCAAAGTCCACGTGTATGAGAGCACCCACAGTCATGGTAAGAAACGAAGACTCAGTCATACCTAGGAATACGGAGGTAGTAAGGAACACTAAAGTGCAGTGCAACCTCACTTTAGAAGAGCTACTCAAGGTTAGACCAGAACTGTGGAAACATGTAGCCGAACAAATGCCAGAGGTAGCTAAACCGCGTTCCCAGGTAGGTTCTCATAGAACAGTGCCAAAAATTCCTTTAGATAAGATAGGAGATATGACTGAAGGTGAAGAAGGAAACACCTATCTTCCCATTACCCATCAGGGGTACACAACCAAGGCAGTTCTAGACTCAGGTGCAGGAGTTGCTATTGCTACCACTTCCCTATGGAAGCATTGGGGCAAGCCAGCACTCAGGCCAACGAGAATGAAATTGCAGATGGCCGATGGTCACATAGAAAGACCTTTAGGCTTGCTAGAAGGAATAACTCTCACTACATGTGGTGTAGAGTTTGAGCATACATTTGCTATCTGTGATTTTAGCAAGAACCATGCATATGAGATGATTTTGGGAAGACCATTTATGCGACAGTTGCAAGTGGTACAGGATTGGGGAACCGATTCCTTGTATTTGCAACACTTAGGTGTTACGACCAAAGTGAATCTGAAAGATTACTCTCATAGAGATGTCCCTCCTATCCAATGGAATCCCATCCATAGAGCTAAAGATGATACTGAGCCGGTGCATTCCATAGGATCAGGATCCTCATGGATGCATGAAGACACCTACTTATGGATGTGCAAAGTGGCAGTAGAAGAGGAGAAGAGAGAAAAAGCCAGAGAGGTAGGTGCGAAAGAAACCCATAGATCAATTCAAGACCCAGCCTATGCACCTGTAGTATTCCCGAATGAAGAATTTGAACCTCATGGTTGGGCGGAAATTTTAGCAACAATGGATATAGCCATCAATGAAGAACAATGGACACCCCACTATGACGAGGATGGCTATGACATTTCAGTCTTCTCCATAGAGCCAATCATGGGGGATGCAGTCTAAGAAGAGTGCGAACCTAGCACTGATGCATTTGAGGATGCAAGTGACTCCGATCTAGAGTCAATCATTATGGACCCACCTTTTGCATCAGATGAAGAATACCTCTATGAAGTGGAAGCTCATCCTCAGAGACATGGAGAGCTTACAAATGATGTAAGGTTGGCCACACGAGTGACCCCTGAGCATGAAGGAAAGAAAAGAAAGAAGAGAGAAGTCACACCAGAAGAGGAAGAATCTTTGTTTGAGGTCCCTGACAATTTCAAAAAGTATGAGATAGACGATAGGAGAGTCATGATAAGAATGCCTAAACGCGAGGCACAATCAGGAGAGGCCTATGATAACAAAGAAACCACCAAGAAAATAGTGGTAGCCCTAGAAGAAGGAGAGGAGAGATGCACTTACATAGGACATGACCTGATGGAAGAAGAAGAGAGCGAATTGATAGCCTTGCTAAGAGAATACAGAGATGTATTCGCTTGGAGCTACAAGGACCTGAAAGGTGTAGACCCTGACATATGCTCACACACCATTCCCATGATCGCAGATGCCAAACCATCCAAGCAGAAGCCATACACTTGTAACGATAACTACGCTGCTAAGATTAAGGAGGAGATAGATCGCTTGGTCGAAGCTGGATTCATCTATGAAATTGAGCACATTGAGTGGGTATCCCCCATCGTAGTGGTGCCTAAGAAGAATGGAAAGCTACGTGTGTGCATTAACTTGAAGAAGGTTAATGCAGCCACTATCCGAGATAACTATCCACTTCCTATCACTGAGCATCTACTAGAAAGAGTAGCAGTCAAGGAAGTGTACAGCTTCCTTGATGGATTTTCTGGTTACAATCAGGTAGCCATAGCTCTAGAAGATCAACATAAGACAACTTTTGCCACTGAGTGGGGCATATTTGCTTTTCAGGTAATGCCATTCGGGCTTACTAATGCTCCTGCAACCTTCCAGAGATTGATGTGCCATGTATTTAAAGAATTCTTGAGGAAGAACTTAGAGGTCTATGTGGATGGTCTTTGTGCTCATTCCAACTTCAGACAAACCCATATCCCTGAACTCAGATAAATCTTTGACAAATGTCGAGAGTATCAAGTCTGCCTGAACCCAGAAAAATGCATTTTCATGGTTCGGCAAGGCAAGATTCTAGGACACATAGTGTCAAAGAATGGCATATCGACTGATGAAGAGAAAGTAAGAGCCATAGCAGAGTTACCTAGGCCAAAGAATGTCAAGGAAGTACAAGCTTTCATGGGGCATTGTGGCTATTACCGATGCTTTATACACATGTACGCCATCATTGCCAAGCCAGTGTACGGAATTTTGACTAACTTTGAGTGGACTGATGAATGTGAGAATTCATTCAATGAGCTTAAAAGGAGACTGTGTTCAGCACCAATCTTGACCACACCAGATTGGAATAAGCCCTTTCATGTTCACGTGGATGCATCCAATTATGCTATTGGATGTGTGCTTGCACAACCTACGGGCAAAGGTAATATGGATCTTCCAATTGTCTATGCTAGTAGACAGTTGAATGCAGCTGAACAAAATTATACCACCACTGAACGAGAGGGATTAGGCATGGTATATGCAGTTAAAAACTTTAGACACTATTTGCTTGCGAATAAGTTTAAATTCTTTACCAATCATCAAGCATTGTTGTACTTGGTAAACAAGCCATGCAATACAGGTAGATTAGTAAGATGGTTCCTCTTGCTAATGGAATACGACTTTGAAGTGGTGGTGAGGAAAGGGAAGACTCACTTAAGAGCAGACCATCTCTCTAGGCTCACATCTGGAGAAGCCCCACAAGGAGTATCAGAAGATCTTCCAGATGCTTACTTGTTTAATTTGGAAGTTGTACCTCAGTGGGCTAAGCCATTAGTGCCAGTATTGACATACGGGCCTAACCAGCCAGTTGTAAACACTCAAGACAGGGAGATAGTAAAAGCCCAAAAATACCAGATCATGGTAGGAAGTATGTACAAGCACACAGATCAAGGGATCCTAGCTTGTTGTGTGGAAAAGGTTGAGTACGCTAAATGGTTGCAATTAGCACATGTAGGTGCATTAGAGCAACACTACTCAAAGCAACGAACCCTACAGACACTAAGGAGACTCGGAGTGCATTGGCCGACTATGGAAGCTGATGTCCATAAATTGTGCAAAGAATGCCCGATCTGTTGCACTAAACCACCCGTGGAGCATGCCACTCTCTATCAAGTGTCTTTAGTGCTAGATTGGAGTGAACCATTAGTAGCCTTCCTGAAGACGAAAACATTCCCTCAAGACATGACTTTGGCTAGAAAAAGAAGTTTAGAACAAGAAGCCCTAGATTACTCACTCATTGGTGATAATCTATACAAACGTGGTAAAGATGGTTACCTCAGATTATGTGTCCATGAGAGCGAATACCTCAAGATATTGGAAACTGCTCACCAGGGTGTAGCAGGAGGACATTTTGGACCAGATCGGGTGATCAAGGCAATATTATTTGCAGGTCTTTGGTGGCCGACCCTTCACATGGATGCACATACCTATGTGAAGAGGTGTGATGTCTGTCAGCGAACTCAATATCCTATACGCAAAGATGAGATGCCCCTGAAACCTATGATGGGTGGACGTGAATTCTCTAAGTGGGGAATAGACTTTATAGGTCCTATTAATCCCCCAGCTAAGGGTTCGCATGCAGAGTATATTATTGTGGCCACAGACTATCTAACCAAGTGGGTAGAGGTAAAAGCCACCACAAAGAACGATGCTCAAACGACAATTAAGTTCTTATTTGAGAATGTGTTCACAAGATACAAGCTACCTATAGAGCTAGTCAGTGATAGAGGGACTCACTTCTTGAATGAAGTTATTGAAAATCTTCTCCAAGAGTTCTTGGTTATACACAAGAAGTCTGCTCCCTATCACCCACAAGCTAATGGGCAAGCCGAAAGCACAAACAAGATTCTATGCAATGTGCTTACCAAATTAGTGAATAATAAACGCTCTAATTGGGACAAACAGCTACACCATGCTGTTTGGGCATACAGAGTTGCCTATAAAACGGTACTCCAAGCCACACCCTTTCAGATGGTATTTGGCCAACATGCTGTGCTACCACTAGACTTCTTGATACCTACATTGAGAGTAGCACATGAGCATGATTGGACGGGCCATGAGCTCTCCTCTAGGATTTTTGACCTTGAACGATTAGGAGAAACAAGACTGAGGGCTGCTGCAAGGATATATGAAGCTAAGAAGCGGCAGAAAGCATACTTTGACGCCCATGTTAAGGATAAAGGCTTGAAGGCCGGAGACTTAGTTTTGGTGTATACCTTGAAACAACATGCCCAAAAATTAGACAAAAGAGGCTATGGACCCATGATTATCAACTGGATCTCAACAAGTGGAGCAGTTCAATTAGCTACACTAGAGGGTGATGTTCTTCCTAGTTACATTAGCGGATGCAGAGTCAAGTTATATCAGGAACCTCTGACTGAAGATATGCTAAATCGACTCAACACTGCCAAGAAACGCAAAGAGGAAGAAAAGCAAATTCGAGAAGAAGCTCAAGCAGAAGCTTTAGAACGCATCAGAAGGATGAAGTTGAGACGACAAGGTAGGGATCAGACCAGAGCAGATGACTACGCAGACCCAGGATATCATATGGCAATGTGTGAAGCTTCAGGTATTAGATCTCATAGAATAATTGATCGGCGTCCTTTTGTGACCTTAGAGCTAGGACAAGGAAATAGTGCAAAAACTATGCGAGCATTGATTGACTCAGGTGCAGCCACTAGTGCGGTGAGACTCTCTTACTGTCAAGAATTGAAATTAAAAGTCAATCCTATAGAGGCATATCTCATAGGATTGGGAGGTGTGGAAACCCCTTGCATGGGCGAGGTGGAGCTTCCCCTCCACATTCAAGATGTCTTAATGACAGTGAAAGTGCTAATGTGTCAAGATGAGGACCTCACTGAGCCTCTGGTCTTGGGTCAAGACTGGATCTATGATCATGCAGTCAACTTAAACCTAAGAAGTGGACTTCTTTAGGTTTGGGTCAATGAGAAATGCATTACGATTGAGTTAGAAAATGAAGCACTCAAGGAATTAGGCAAGGCACACACTCCTGGTCCTTCCAGGAGTACACATGAAGATGACCATGCTGTTCTTGTCCAAAACTATGTGATGCAGAGGAATGATGATCTCGATAAAGAAGTCAAGGACGCAATGGAACTCCCTTCTCTTCCAAAGGCCAGAGGGATGCAGCAACCAAAGGCAGATCAACTACAGAAGGAGCAGAGTACTACCTATGCTGGAGGCCAAAAGAACGTGTGAAGCAGGATGTGTCAGCCATTGAAACAAGTGTGGGTGCAGAAAGGCGAACAGCCTGTTGCGATCAAGCCAACCACACGGGCAAAACTTCTTATTAGTAATCAACCACATGACACCAATAAGAAGTCTTTTAGGAATTCTTCTACGAAAGTGAAGTCTATTTGGGTACCCAAGAAGTCGATGAAGGCTAGCCCACAATCAAGACAAATTTGGGTGCCTAAGGCTTGCTTGCGGGCTCAAATAGCTACACCGAGGCCACACCCTGTACAACATGGTTCACTCACTCGAACATCTGATACCCATTCTTATACATCACGCACGGACACATATTCTCCCATGAGCACAAGTAGAATCACTTGTAAGTGGGTCCCTAAAAAGCCTCATTTCCAAGCAGATACTCTCACCAAGCCCTCAAGAGTCTCCACCAAACCAAAACCGAAAGCCATCCAGAGTGTTTGGCAACCTAAAACGTGTAATAAACCCCCCGACCCTCATTTGTAAATTCATATCCACTTACTAACTACATCACTCATACACCGCATCTTTCCATTTAGCTCTTAGGATTATCCATTCACTAACTACACCCACAACTACCAAGCACTCACTCACTAACTAACATATCACTAAAACTTCTTGTTAATGTTGTAACGGGGACACGTGACCACTTGGTGTCCATTTGCAATGTTAACATTCATTTGTATATTCTCACAGAACCGGTGACTAGTCCCTTCAATATGACCGAGCCGCAGGAACTAGCTCCCAGGCAGGCACCAGCCCGCAGATTGTGGACATTGAAAGTCTTCCCATTGAGGAGGAATTGAAGGAACATCCAGTGGCATTGAGAGCCTTACATGCCATACCAGTGCAGAATCCTCCACAGGGACACACAATGCCAGTCAGCAAAAACTCACATTGGTTCAGTGACGTGGCAGGACCTCTGGGAGAAGGCACTTACATGTGGGAGGCAAAGATAGAGTTCAACGGGCGCTGGGGCAGGTATCACTTCTTCACCAGGGAATTTGAGAGACTTCAAAATAATGAACGGCTGAAACCGATATGGAAGAAGGCGGGACTATACGATTACTTCAAAGCCCAATTGCCAAAGCCAGACTTTCTGAGGTGCTCGTATTTTATTAGCACCCTCACTCTGAGCAAAGAGAAAAAGGGATACAACACCTTTGTCCTCCCATCTCTCACAAGGGGCAATGAGATGAAGCGGTTCAAATTGACAAATAATTTGGTAAGAGAAGCCCTCGACATGAAAGGTATGCATATCCCCACCGAAAAAGAGACAATGATCCCAGATAACATGAAGAACAGGAATCTGACAAAACTAAAAGACATGGTGGCAATGACACCGGCTATTGTCATTCACATGCGAATGGTCATGCAGCATTTCACATTCCCCGCTCAAGAGAGGTTCACAATGCCACCCAAGAAGATATGGTTTAGTCTATATTTAGCAGACGCCTTCGATCCAATAATCAACATGCCTCACTGGATTATTGACCAAATCCACTTGGCACATCAACGGTGGTATAAGAAGCAAAAATTTGTACTGTATGGTTGTTGTGCTCTCACGAGGATCGTTTACAGGTGCTTGGCATATGATGTGCCAATTCAACAGGCGCTTGTTTGGACCAGGGTGTAAGAATTTCAACGCAGACTATCAACCGTAGGGCCTCCATCCAAGAAAATGAGAGGTGCAGTTCAGATGCCTTGTGCACAGGCCCGAGGTGCTACCTTGACACAAGAAACCACCCCACGTCTTCCCAGGCGAGTGCGACCATTCACTATAAGGTTACCAAGGCACAGCACAGAAGGCCTGAACCTAGTGTTTCGACCGGTACCAACTGACTTAGAGTTCCCTCATGGCTTTACATTGGAAGATCTAACGGATGAGGAGGTGGCCAGAATAATCAATGCTACCAATTTAGAAGTGGAAGTAGAGCAGGCAAGTGGGCCGCAGACAGATACCGTCCAACCCCATCCAGTCCAACCAACAGTAGTCGAAGTGGAGGATGATGAAGAAGAGAAGCAAGAGGAAGAACAAGAAGGAATGTCTGATGAAGAAGAGTATGAATATGATCAAGAAGTTGTATAGGGACTTGAAGGAGCCCCTGCTTATACAAATCAATTGATGAGATTATATGATACCATCAATCGAGTTCAAGAACAACACAAATTATCCTTGGCAGCAGGAAAGGCCCTGATGAACCAAATTTTGGAAGACGAAGGCGTAGATGAGTAATACATGGCAACCCTTGATATGATTGCTGACGCATTGGGGGTACCTGAGATGGTGCATACAGCTCTTGCACACTCGAGAAGATCGGAGCGACGATACGGCAGACGCCCCCCCTCGATCAGGAAAACAAATGAATGTATTAGTATCAGAACCACAGGGCACCACATCCACAACCACGGGCACAGCTCATACCATTCATGACACTGAGGAAGCCCATACATCCAGTGCACCCCCGTCACCCCCCTTACCCCCTCTCCCTCGAACTCCACCACCTTCACCTCCCACTACCAGTGTAACCACTACTGTCACCGCCCCAGGGTCCACTTCCCATACTGAAGCACAGACCGTTAGTCAACCCACACAACCTACACAACCGATCACCACCTCTCTTGTTTACACTACTACTGACTCTGTAATTCTAACTGTAGCCACAGAAAACCCCGTTCCCCCGATCACACTTCCTGGCGGTTCATATTCACAACTACACACACCACTTTACACCTTCACCACCATCACCGCACCCACAATTCCCATGTTCACAATCACTCCCACGACCGCATCCACGTTTGATCTCATGGACATATCACCCACCTCCGCACCTCTCCCTCCCCCCATACGTCCACAATCTCCCATTCCCCCACCACCAACTTCACCCTTTTCAAGCACAGCATACACGCTCCCATTCCCTTTTCCCTTCCCGCATCCACCCCCGTTAATAATGTATTTAATAATATGTACCAGTGCATGTCTCAGCTACAACAACATTACCAGCACCTAGACGCACAGCATACGAACCTCTTCAGAGACCATGAAAGGCTCCAAGAAAGATTCATTGATTTAGAGAAGGAAAAGCGGCTATTACAACAGCAGTATACTACATTGCAAGCACAACATGATCAATTAGTGGCCAATCCACCCCAGTCAGATACTGAAGAAAAACAACATCTCGATGACATGTTACACGCTCAGATCACAGACAACCTCAAGCTTCGATGCAATCTTGCCTTATTATGGAAGCACATGTCCGCAGCACTCAAAGAAAATAAAAGACTGCAGAAACAGAATGAAGAAAACCTGGAAGCAGCAATGGAAGGTTACCCGCATGAAATCGACCCAAAGAATTTCAAGGCCATCCCCTCAGAAAATATGCAAACTGTGTTGGAAACCCATGCCAACCTCCTGGAAGCCCACGCAGCATTAGAAAGAGAAAGAGATTACCTACTAAAGCAACTAGCAACTCAGCAGGAGGCACCAAGCAAAGTCTCAACCGTAGCCGACACATCTGAAGAAGTCGCAGAACTCAGAGCAGAACTAGAAGAACTACGAAGTAAAGTTCTTCAATACGAACGTCAACCCTCTCCCTTGGTGGAACCAGAACCTGAAGACTTAGTGCCAATTGAAGTGGAGGAGACTTTTGAAGACCCATATGTTCCCATGCCAACACCCGGAGGTAAGCAAACAGAAGAAGGAATGGACACGATTGAGATCGAAGCGCCTGAATGGATGCAAAGGTTGGAGAAGGTTGTTATAACCCATGATGAGAGAGTTGCAGTTCAGATAGCGTCTATGTCACGATTGGAAGAAGTCGTCAAAAAATCGGATTACTTCAGAAACCTCTCCCATCATAGGTGGATCGGCACGTCCGATGATCTGTATGTTCCATTCTGTGTATTAATGGTAGATTACAATGCTGAAATCAAGCAACACACAACAAAAGAACCAACCTCGGCGACAGATTTTGCACCGGATGACATCCTGGCAAGTGCCAAGCAGGGGAATATACATCAACCTACTTGGAGGATCCATCTGCTTGAAAGCTACCCTGAGATGGTATGCACGTGGAATAACATGCCTTTATATATCAAGTATAATCCCTGCTACTGCCCTGTCTTTCGAAGAAGGTCTTGGCCGGAGTATAGCAAAATAGTTTTGACGGTTAAAGGATGTGAAAAGTGGCTAAATTATGTGTACCTAGCACCTCTTCATGGCCAACCCACAATCAACTACATGATTTCAACCATCCGACACTGGGCAGTCAGATTCAAGAATGTCCCAGATGTCATGGCTCAGATGTGCCTCAAAATTTTTGAGCTCATGTTGGTTACGTTCAGGACATTTAAGAATATCAAAGAACCTCATCTTTCGGCTCTAGGATTTGATGAAGGGAATCAGTACCTTGTCTACGATATGAGCACCACACCATCCATTAACGTCGTATACGCGTGGCATGCTTGTATAAAGTATCTATGGGCCTGCTTCAAACAGACGTTTGAAGAAATGTTTATCACAGGGTTCTGGTAATATCATTCAGAGATATTCATTCCCAGACCATCTCACCTATTACAGTTATTTGTGGTGGAACAAGCTCTACATTCAGAAAAGCTACGTATGCCACATCCAGAAGTTCCAGGGCTAGTAGACTGGGATGCCCTACTCACTGATTTGGCCAAAGGGTTGAGAATAGCCGAACATCATTTAGCCACAGACGTAGTGGAGTACTACATCCAACGACCCACTCAACAAGGGTCTGTTAGAGACGACAGACGCAAGAGAGGGGGGGTGTTGGCAGCAGTCAAGGAATTGAAGGACTCACAAGACAAGGAAGCCAACGAAGGGAGTCGGAGCGAAGAGAAGGCACAAGCAGACAGAGTAGTCAAAGAAGATCTGGCAAGTAGGTCATCTAAATTTTTCATGCATCAAAGAGGTGGGCACACAAGAAGAAGGAGCAAGTAGGGAGCTCCAGGAAATGTATGTCAAACTGCTAGAAGAAATCCCTACAAAAATAGTCATTTTCATCACTAAAAACCATTGTAAATATCATTTCATATTTTTGTAACTCCATTTTGTGCAAGCCAAGGAGTCCTTGAGCTTGAGGAGCTTTAGAAGTACCTACCTATCAGTTTTCACATTTTTTAGACTCCGTTTGAACCTCCAAATAGGCCAGAGAACCTAATTTTTAACTAGGTCGGACACTAGGTCTGGACAAGGCCAAAAACTAGTCAAAAACTATAAATAGAGCTAGAGAGCTCATTTTTTAGCTAGTTTGTAATAGATTTGAACTTGTATGAGCATTTTGGAAGTAATCTAAAAGAACTCCATTGTCTTTCTCTTTGTCTTGCCGTGTGTGCGTGTTTGTGTGTATGTATGTGCATGTTGGTGTGCTTCTCACTCACACACTTGTGCCTTCACTTGCTCGAGGTCATCATACCATCCTCACGTCTTCCCGGATTGACATTAAAGGAGGTGCTACTCATCACTGAGCTACACTAGGTCTTGGCTCACTTCCACTAATCAATCCCCAAAGGCCCTTACCCATAAGGTAGTTGGAGACTCTAAATCTCCATGGTTGATAGTTCCCCTTGTCTAGCTTCTCAATTTGAGTGTTGAAGTCTCCCATATCTAGTCTTTGATACTTGAGCTAGCCCTTGGATAATGCTCCAATGTGTGTAAAATGAAAATGAGGCTCTGAGGTTACCTCAATCCAAAGCTTTCCTTAGATGGACACCTTGTGCTCTTGAAAATTTGAGTAGAATAGCTCCCCCTTGATATGAGCTACCTCCAAGAAGCTTTTGTTGATGCAAATCTTCAACCACCAACTCCAAGAGGTCTTCTTTCTTGTATATGATGTCTCCAAGATGCCAAAATGATCTGATACCAGTGATGGGGGAAGTATCTCAACCCCTATGCAACGATGAAGCGGAAATGACTTCCACAGGTATCCTTCTTTGACCTCTACACACCAAAAATGCTCTTTCTTAGAGCATATACAGAGAAATCCGGTGCGCTTTTGTAGACCTGTAGTAGGCACCACGGGCTTTCCAACAAAATAAATTTCACTTGCAATGGATGCTTACACAAAGAGAAACAATGTCTACAACATGAGCTAGTTGAATGCTCACAACTGCTAGTCAAGCCGAGACGTCACTTCACTCCAGCAAGCTTTTCTTAGAGAATATACAGAGAATGAATCTCAACATTGGGTCCACTTTAAAGAACTCTAATAGCTACCCAATGACACTAAAATCATAGCAAATGGATAAATAGAGAAGGAGAAACAGCCCTTACAATAGAGAGCAAAATATTTCCAACAGAGCCCATACACAGAGAGAGATATCAATCACACAACTTCACTAAAATGAATGTTGCTCTCAGACTACTCAGAGAATGCTCCAGAGAATTGGTGAGCATAAACTAGACTCTAATAGCTATCCAATGAGACAAGAATTACATCAAATGAATACAATATGAGGGAGAACCAATGTTAACAACTCAAGGGTAGAGAGTTGCAACACTGCCTGCGCACACACATAGATATGCCTACTAGAAGAAAACAAACAAGCAAGCAAGGGGCTAGCTTAAGCAAGGGGCTTGCTTATCACAACTCCAGCACTTAGTGCTCAATTTACATGAGCTAAAACTCCAAGAAGATGGCCGAAAAGAAGTCAGGATACATGCTCCTTTTATAGTGAGAAGTGTGCCCCTAAAATCTAGGAACTACCTTTCCAAATTAGCCTCCTAACTTGGAGGACTTAGTTGAGATGACTTGGGGAGTGGTTGAGTGACTTTTCTTGATGGAATCTCGTGGCTTTTGACTTCCTTTGATTGCTCCACATGTCCATAAAAGATTCCCCACAAATTTGTAGCTTGAAGCTTGACTTTTAACAAGTTTTACCAGTTGCAGGTGTGATAGGAAATTTTTCAACACCCTGCACAATGTTCAGCTAGACTTAGACATATGTGAAAGCACACAAACAACACAAGGAAGAAGAAGAAGCTTGGAGCACAACACACAATACTGAATCTATTTCCACTAGAATGAGCAAAGATAAGTAGTCCGTTAGGGTAATAGGCATATATATAAGCCGCGGGAAAAAAACCTCCTAAAGAGGAAAAAAAGTGCCCCGGTGGTCCTAGAGTGTTCACACACATCACTACCTAAATATATCAACAAATCCCCCCTAAGAGTGATGTGGTGAACAAGGAGCTTGCACTCATGTATAAGGAAGTGCCAAGCTATGTGGAAATCACTCCACAAAAGGAAGTAAGCCCAAAGCTGTGTAGAAAGCTTGAAACTTCTCCCTAGGCAGAGCCTTCGTGAAAAGGTATGCAAAGTTCTCCTACATGGGCACATATGCCAAGCTGATCTCCCCAGTAGACAAACTCTCCCTGACATAATGATAATGTACCTCAATGTGCTTAGTGCGAGCATGGAACACAGGGTTCCTCGCAACTGCCAATGCGCTTTGACTATCAGTGAAGATGGTGGTGGCAGAAGACTGACCAACACCCAAATCAGCCATAAGATGTCTGAGCCACACACACACAACAGTAGCTGTGAAAGCTACCCTATACTCAGCCTCACAACTAGAAGTGGCCACAGTAGGCTACTTCTTGCTCAACCAAGATATACATGAGCTACCAAGCATGAAGCAAAAACCACTAGTGGACACACGAGTGTCATAGCAACCAGCCCAATCAGAGTAAAAAAAAGCATGCAAATCTGGCAGTAGTGATCCCCCTTGGCATAAAACAACCCAAGTAGCGGAGTACGACTCAAGTAGCAAAAGATGCACTTAACCGCTTGCCAATGCTTGACACCTGGGCAATGCATAAAGCTGCTCATCTGTGAGACAACAAACTAAATATCAGGCCGAGTAATGCATAAGTAAATCAAACATCCAACAACCTGCTGATAGAGAACAACATCAAATGCATCTCTAGCATCATGAAGACTCAATCATAAAACTATCTCCATAGGAGTGGCAATAGGCTTACAGTCTTCAAGGCCGAAATGCTACAATAATGTGTCAATATATTTTGTTTGGCACAAGGCCATTCCACCATCAACATGCATAAAGTGAATGTCCAAATAATGATGCAAATGCACCAAATCTTACATCTCAAATGAGGCATGCAAATCAGCCTTAAAATCAGCAATATGCGTGTCATGAGGACCAGTGAGCAGCATGTCATCAACATATACCACAATGATCAGAAGCACATCATTAGCACGCTTAACAAATAAGATGCTTTGGACTGTTCTCAATACCATGTGCAATCAGATAGGCATGTATCTTTTCATACCAAGCATGTGGTGCTTGCTTTAAACCATATAACGCCTTCTTTAACCTGCACACCTGGTTTTCATGCCCTTTCTGCACAAAGCCACCGGGCTGAAAAACATACACTTCTTCATGCAAGTCACCATTCATAAATGTTGTTTTAATGTCCAATTGATGTACATTCCAACCATGATGAGCTGCAAGTGCAGAGATGCTCCGAACATTAGTCATACGGCATGTAGGTGCAAAGGTTTCATCAAAATCAATGCCTCTTTCCTGTGCATAACCCTTTGCAACAGGCCTAGCCTTATACATGTCAACTGTTCCATCAAGCTTACGCTTTAGCTTGTAAACCCACTTAGTGCTAATGGCCTTCTTACCAGGAGGCAAGTCACACAAAGACCAAGTACCATTCTTCATTATAGCATCATATTCAAATGGCATAACAACCATCCAATTTTTTGAATTTTGTGCTTCTTCAAATGAAATAGGCTCATTCTCATCACAAAGACTAGATCCAGCCATAGCATAGCAATCTGATGCAAAAGAGGCACTATAAGAGCCTGAACGAGTACAATATGATAGAGGTGCATCTAATTTGTTGTCACGCAAGGTTTGCACCAGCCATTTTGGCATAGTTTTTACCTCCTCAATATCAACAAGTGTATCATGTAAATCCGCATAAAAAATGGGATGATCTACATCATCACATGAAACCTACAAAGGCTAAGAAGTTGCCTCATTAGGACTAGCACTAGACTGTCCACGTATAAAAAGAGGCAACAAAGTATCATACATGTCTTTGGAGCTAACATATGTCTCCTTAGTACATGAAAGCAATGGTTGAATAACATCTTCCACAAAGACAACATCATGGCTAACTAGAATGCATTTATTCTGTGGATGATACAGACGATAACCTTTACTTTCACAACTGTACCCAAGAAAAACACATTTTATTGCTTTATCATCCGATTTTTTGCGATGTTATTCAGGCACTAATGCATATGACAAACAACCAAAAACACGCAGATGAGCAACAGATGGCTTGTGACCATGGCAAGCTTCATATGGAGTAATATCAGAACGGAGGGTGCCCATTTTACATGCTGACAGATTTTCAGCCAAAATCAAAAACTATTTGAAGCAGATAAACACTTCGGACTTTGCTTTGAGTGGATATAGCCATGCATGCCTGAAAAAATCATCAATGAAAGTCACGAAGTAAAGATAGTTTCCAAAAGAAGGTGTCTGCATAGGACCATAGACATCGCCATGAGCAAGTTGCAATTTCATAGTAGCCCAAACGGAACCATCTTTTGGAAATGAGGAACGTTGCATTTGGCCCAAAATACAACCTTCACATACATGTTTGTCGAGTGCCTCAAGTTTGGGCAAAGAGGACACCATTTTAGATTTCTGTTGGCGTAGCAAACTAGCAAAGTTTAGATGACCAAAGCGTGCATGCGAAAGCTTTGCATCTGAAATAGCCTGAGAATCATGTACTATACATGCCAAATCATTCACGAATATTTCATAGTCTATGAGCTTATACAACCCACGACATAAAAATGCCAGAAGCAATAATCACGTCACCATTTGACAGATCATGAATTGTACATCTGTCATCAACAAATTTCATAACCAAGCCAATCTTGGCTAATGCAGAAACTGATAACAAATTCTTCTTGACCCCTGGCACAAATAAAGCATCTAACAAAGTGAAATAACTACCATCAACAGTAGTCAGAATGATCTTACCAACTCCCATAATAGGATAAGAGGAGTTGTTTGCGCATATAACTGTGTTCCCTGTAGGGGCAGGCTCGAGTGAAGAGAAAAAACTATGTTGCGAGGTAATATGTTTGATCGCCCCATTATCAAAGTGCTAAACATCTGAGTCTACTAGAGACATGCACTGCTCATGAGAAGATGGGTCAAAATTGCAAACAGTAGTAAATGCCCATTCTTCTTCCTACACAAGATTAGCAAACTGTGTTTTTGGTGTAGAGGCCTCTACAACAATCAAGCCTCTTTCTTCTTTGCCTCTTTAGTAGCCAGTTTTGGATAGTTCTTAATGACATGATCATTTGCTTTACAGTATTTACAAAACAATTTCTACTTTTCTGATTTCTTTTCATCTTTGTCTTCCCTCTTTGTGCAAAATTAGGAGATTTTTGCTTACTAGTTGAAGAGCTCCATTTTTCTTTGCCCGTCTGACTAGCCAAGAAAGCTTGACCTACAACATGTGTAATGGACCTGTTCTGCCTTGACTAATCTTCTTGCAACAGAATAGAGACTAATTCCTCAAATGACAAGGCATTTGGATTGCCTATCATCATCAACCAAAGAGTAGAAGCAAAGCTCTGATATGAATTTGGAAGACCATTCAAAACATTCTGCACAACTAAGCTATCTGGTATAACTTCATCAACAAAAATCAACTGCTCCTTCAAGTCTTTGATCTTTGTTAGAAAACTATCCATAGAATCACCTTCATTCATGTTCTCACTCTCCAACTGCTTTTGGAGGTAAGCGACATGAGCCTCATTCCTAGCTTGGTACAATGTGGTGTGTACCCCAAGCATCCTTAGCTGTTCTGCAAGAGCGAATGTGAGAAATAATGGCACATTTGACACACAAAGCTATCAATGCATGTGCTTGGGCATCTCTGCCATCCCAACAAATTTGCTCTACAGTAGGTGCAACAAAAACTGTAGCACAAACAAGAATCTGTAGAATATCATCATCTTTGACACCTTCTCCATCAGCTTCAGAACCTGCACTTGTAATAGTTGTAGGTGTGATAGGACGTTTTTCAACACCCTGCACAATGTTCCATAGTCCTTTTGCAACCAATACATGTCGCATCATATAAGCCCATAAAGGGTAGTTGGCACCATGCAACCTATCCTCAATAGCCAACATATGAGATACATCACTACTTTCAGCCATGGCCAGTGACTAAAATATCTTGATGCAAAAAATTGATTGTCTCTCAAAAAGTTGAACAGAACTGCCCAGACAAATTCTACTAAACCTATAGCAGACTTCGAGACACTTATACTGGCAAACTGAAACTGGTATATACCTTTGGCACAAAAAGATGAAATATCCTGCACAAGCACTATGATAGTGCGTTCGAAGGCCGAAATGAGCTCAAATCGCGATTTCGGCATGATTGAGTGAAGCCGTTTTGATCTCTGAAACAGCTTGAGTATGCTCACCAAACATCATGCGATTCTGAGACTGCAAATGGAGAGGTGTCGACGACGCCCTAGATGAACCTGCAACCTACTCTGATACCAATTATTGGAGTTAGACGTCTATGGAAGCACACGAACAACACAAGGAAGAAGAAGAATCTTGGAGCACAACACACAATACTGAATGTATTACCACTAGAATGTACAAAGATAAGTAGCCCATTAGGGCAATAGGCGTATATACAGGGGGGGAAACCTCCTAAAGAGGGAAAAAAGTGCCCCGACGGTCCTAGAGTGTTCACACACATCACTACCTAAATATATCAACATGTTCGACAGTCCTTTTGCAACCAATACATGTCGCATCATATAAACCCATAACCGGTAGTGGGTACCATCCAACTTATCCTCAATAGCCAACATACATAATACATCATTGCTTTCGGCCATGGCCGATGACTAAAATACCTTGATGCAAAAAATTGATTGTATCTTAAAAAGTTGAACAGAATTGCCTATATGAATTATGCTAAACCTGTAGCAGAATTTGAGATGCTTATACTGGCAAACCGAAACATGTATATAGGTTTGGCACAAAAAGATGAAATAGCTTGCACAAGCTCTGCGATAGTGTGTTCGGAGACCAAAACGAGCTCAGATTGTGATTTCAACACCATAAAATGAAGCTGTTTTGATCTCTGAAACACCCTGAGTATGCTCACCAAATTTTGTGTGATTCTGAGACTGCAGTTGGAGAGGTGTCGATGACTCCCTAGATGAAGTAGCGACCTACTCTAATACCAATTGTTGGAGTTAGACATCCGTGGAAGCATGCAAATAGCATGAGGAAGAAGAACAAGCTTGGAGCATAACACACAATACTGAATGTACAAAGGTAAGTAGCCCATTAGGGCGATAGGCATATATACAAGCCAGTGAAAAAACCTCCTAAAGAGGGAAAAATGTAACCCAACAGTCCTAGAGTGTTCACACACATCACTACCTAAATCTATCAATAGGTGGTGCACAAGTGGCCAAGAATATGAGTGCACAAATAGTTTGTTCACAATGGTTTTGCAGGAAAGTTGAATACAAGTAGAAAAGTGGTCTTTTTGAAGGTTTTTGCAAGGCTATTTAAGTATTATGGAAGGTCCAAGTGAGCCTTACCCTATGTACATATTTTGTAGAAATTAAAGTTGAAAGTGGAAATGATATGAAGTGAAGATAGTACACAAGAGTTTATGTGTGGGCCCCCCATTTAGAGTTTTGTTTTCCATAAAGTCACTATGGGACAAAATAGGTAGTCGTTGGTCTTTTAAATCAAGAGGTTCTTGGGACATCAAAGTGAGCACCAAGATAGACAAGTAGCTGAAGCGATGTATGTAAGAGGAATCGACACACAACCAAGGTGAGGAGCATTCTTGGACTAAGGAGATAGACTAATGAGCAAGAGCATAGCCTACACAAAGGGCGAAAGAGAAAGAAGGTGTGCAGAGAGAGAGAGAGAGAGAGAGAGAGAGAGAGAGAGAGAGAGAGCAAAGAAGGAGACAAGGTATGTAGAGAGAGTGCACAGAGAGGAACTAAGGTGTGACAAAGTATCATCAAGGAGGTGTTGCATGTCGATAGAGAAGTAGTGAATCCTTCAACCTTATTGGAAGCTTGAGTGCAAGGAGTGCACAAAGGGCAAGATACTAGACACGATGGAGGACCGACACATAGGAGGTTGACTAAAAAAGTAATTGTGATATTTTTTATACTTGTGTGTGTACTTCTTTTGCTTAAATGCTAAGCACAGAGAACACTCTTGTCTCATTCTACAGAGAGTTATTGTATTTTTTATTGTTAATCAAGACATAGAGGCTTCCAGTGCAAATATCTTCCTTCTTCTTCTTGATTCTTCTCCTACAAACACTGAAGCATAGGTCAACTAAAGAATCCCCCAAAACAATTTGGCACGCTCGATGGGAAAAGTTAGCTTGAGCTTAGAATCACTATTACAAGTGAAGAAGTGCAAAGGTGTCGACAGTATTGAAGAGGTTATTTTTTCCTTCCTTGGAATTCATCTTAGTCTAAGGAATAGGATGTGCAGCTAATGACTGCATAGGAGTTCCTTTCAAAACAACAAGAAGGAAAGTTGTTCGTAGGTCAGCGAGTCCTCTTTCATCCACATCATTAATAAGAAATATGGCAGCTTAAGTAGACCTAGAAACTTTACTTTCATGATTGAATATGAAATTTCCTTCATTTAGAGGATCAACACATGAAGAACTTGACCAACATGTCAAAAGATTTTTAGCCCTATGTAAAAAAAAGGGGTTATTGGAAAGAGAGGATGAATTTCTAATCCTCTTTCCAACAACATTCGAGGGTCTAGAAGACAAATGGTTTAGCCAATTTATAGAAAACCATTTTACTACTTGGTATTTAATGAAGGATGCGTTCAAAGCACAATTTCAATAAGGGGAACAATAGAAATCATCATAGAAGAATTAGAGAACCTACGACTAAGTATAGTGGAGTTATTTCTTGAATTTGTTACCAGGGTGAAAGCACTTATGGCTTGATAAACCACTTCCAATATCCACACAATGCAAGACCAAGGAGTTAGTACTCTCCACAAAAACAATTGAAGAATTCATTACTACAACAATAAAATTGGAGCAAATTAGAAACCAATATGTAATTAGCTCTTCTAATCTACCATACCCTATGGAACTTGAAGACTCAATCACACAATTGAGGAAAAAACTTGAGAATTTAAAAAGAAACAAGCCCCAAAAAGAAGACGAGAGTACAATGACTCAACTGAGGCATGAAATTGAAGCATTAAGCTACAAAAGATAGAGGAAGCCCAAGCAAAAGAATTGGCACAACTTTGATAAGAGCTCTTCTAATCTACCATACCCTATGGAACCTGAAGACCCAATTACACAATTGAGGAAAAAACTTGAGAATTTAAAAAGAAACAAGCCCCAAAAAGAAGAAGAGAGTGCAATGTCTCAATTAAGGCATGAAATTGAAGCATTAAGCTACAAAAGGAAGAGGGAGCCTAAGCAAACTAATTGGCACAACTTCGATCAGAGCTACAAGGACTTCGTGGAAGTAGCATGAAAGGTGGACTATGGTGCACAATGTGTAGCAAACATGGCCATGTGGTAAGTGACTACCCTCTCTTAAGTGTAACTTGCCAATTATGCAAGAAAATTGGCCATGAAGCCCATGAGTGTCACTCAAGAGGAATGCCTACACAAGCATACTAGGGACAAGGAGGAGTCCAACCAACAAAAAATGTAATGGCCACTACACCAAGTCAAAGTTAACACCTACAACTCACATCCTCGAGGTAGTCTTGGAAATGGGCCTAGAAGGCCAATCATTTGCTTTAGGTGTGGAGAATGTGGACATTATCAAACCAAATATCCTCTACTAGAAAATTCTCCTCCTTTCAAAAATTGATCAGAACCTAGAGACCACTACACCAATTGTTGCCCAAAGAATAAAACAGCCACATCAGGTCCTCACATTTAGATGATCTTTGTGTATTCTTTTATGCCATGTATAGGCCATGTAGCAATCGCGTAAGATAGATTCAAATCAATCTTGTGTTGTGCTATGGATAAAACATAGTGGATGACATGTGCACCCACAACTACAAGGTCATGAGATTGAATCTCCCCTGATTCATACAATGGGTTTCACAAAATTTTTTCTTTAAGGAACTTTGTGAAGAGATGCACAGAAGCTTTGAATGAGGAATCCGAGACAGTGAAGCAACTTGCATGGGAGTACCTGAGGAAATAATGCAAATGAGATCTCTTCCACTTCATCAACTAGATGATCATATGGAAGGTCTTCATGTAAGCTTTCCTAGGTTTTGATACCACCGAGAAGGATCCTTGCTTATGCACTTGAGAGAATGATTATAACTCTCCATGCAGCCTACCATTATATATTTTTGAGGAACTAACCATGACCACTAGAGTAAATTGAGTCCGCATATGTATGTGAAACCTCCACCACTACTATAGTACCTTCCTCTAGAGTCTGCTATTGGTAGGTATACTTGCCACTTGAGTTAAGCTCTCTAAACTCAAGTTAACTCATGTTTAACTTGAGTGGAATGCTCTAGAGAGTCTTTGAGAAAAATACTCTTCCCATGGCACATGTCGAAGTTGAACTCAAGACCTCCTCCTTCCCCAACTTGAGAACTAACTAATAATCTATGCTTATAGTTTGTTTGATACTTCAAAGATACATACTGTTAACATTAACTTGAGCCTTATCAGGCTAATTTTTAATGTTTCATATCCATCACTTGTAATTATAGTATTCCATACCACTATACCCACTCTTATGTTAATGCAAGATTTAATGTTTAGGCCATCTAGCCCACATCCACATCATTGTGTAGTGACTTCTGGCTTTAAATCAACCTTGTACTAGAAACTGATCCTTGTATCAACTCCTAATAACCTAAGCCTATGTGAAACTCAATAACTTGCTCAAAGGTTTAACCTTTCAACTTAAATTCAAAACCATTTACTAGAAACTAATCATAGTACCAATTTCTAGTAACTTGAGCCTATGTGCAAATCAATACCTTGCCGCAAGGTTTGAAAATTTCTTTCATACTATGAAACAAAGCATAAAAAAAAACCTTTGGATCTTCAAACTTAAGATCTCTTAAGAAAGGTCCTAATCTTAAACTTGTAATAAAGTAAGTCTATGATCCAAGGGTCGGACCGGTTCAGACAGATCTGAAATCGGATACTGTTTGGTCACCCGTGTGTATGACCAAAGATCTCGAGTTTAGACTTACTAGAAGGTCATTTACTCTTGTAACCAAGTGATCCACTTAGCCTAGTGGTTAAGACTCAAGGATGTGAAGGAGGAGGTCTTGGGTTCAACCCCCATGGGATACATGGGGAGAGTGTTTTGCCCAAAGAGCTCTAGAGCCTTCTAGAAGCATCCACTTGAGTTAACTTTGGTTAATTGGGAAACTTGGCGCACATGTAGTTACATGGCTGACACTTGGATGGTTAGTATCCACCTGCCCAAGAAGGTAGTCCCCTGGAGAGAGCTATATATAGAGGCATTTGGTTTGGAGGAGAGTCATCTCTCTAGCACGTGGTGGTCGTAATCTTGCAAAACTCAACCTCTTAAAGCCTTGGGAATCATTTGATCCCTTTGAACCTCTAGGTGTCTCTAAACCCTTTTGCTCTATCTTAGAAAACTCTCCCCAAGATCAGATCCAATCCTACATAGGGCTCATACTTAATAGAAAGAAATTTGTTCTCATTTCTCCAAACCTTACTACTCATGCAAGATCTATAGTGGTTCCAAAAGAAACTATTTGGAAAATTTTTATCCAATTCTGATAAGAGAAATTGATAAAAACTTAGTCTTTACCTTAAGATATATTTCTATATCTACCAAGTTTAATACTTTAAATTATGAATTTTCTAGATATCTTCCCCTCCACTCAAGTCTAAGCATGGACTAATGCTTTTTGAATTCCAAACCTTAGAAAATGTATTCACAGTTGATACACCTTTGGCTATACCAATCATAAAACTTTAGTACCACAATCTTTGGTTTGGGGCTTACTTAGGAACTAATTGAGTAACTTAGGTCTCTTTATTCACTCCCATTTGAAGTGACAAAGTTTTCTTATTCTTAAGCTACATGAATCCTTAAGCAGGTTCTAATTATTGAAATGATTGTTGGTTAGCTTGGTTTTTGCTAACTTAAATGATGACTATCATCTCCAAGTTATACTTTAGAATTAATTTCTTAATTCTTTTTTAGATCTAAAAATTATTGAATACTTAAAACCTCGTGGGAGTTTAATTTGAGGTTAGTTATTAACCTTCTTGTGAACTTCAGAAGATACTTATTCTCTTTTCCTAACCCCTTTAATCTTCTTAACTTTTGTATAATAATTTTAATACATAAGTAGCCTACGATATGATGGTTCATATGCATACGATAATGAAATAACTAGTGAACTATGTATATGCATGTGCACATGCATCAACCCACGTCCATCCCCTCTGACATACTCAATCCCTTGACTAGATGCCACGCTTGAGGTAGGCATTGTGTACCTCCTCATTTGAGAATAAAAATATCATGTTTGAGGAAGATGTTTCTCACCTCCTTGTGTACAAATAAAACCATGTGATCCTGGTATGGGTGAGCCAATATACAAAAAATGAGATGTGCTTATAATTCATGCATTTACAATGATCTTGGACTGAAAACCCTAATCTAAAATAAAACTGGAGGCACTTCCTAAACCTCCTCAACAAATTCTAATGTGTTATACAAGATAAATTACAAATAGACACTTCCATTATAGATTCAAACGTTTTCAAAATGCCTAAGGATTGTCAATATAGCTTCAAGATCCATTGCCAAAACTATCAAAACTTGACAACTAAGAAGTGTTTTGATGTGCAAAAACTTTAAATCAACTCGGATTCTAGTGATATTTACATTTTTTTAAATCTTGAAAAATTGAGCTTAGCTTTCTAATGAGTTAAAAATATTCAAAATTAGTCACTTGAGTGAAGAGCAACACGTGTCCAAAGTTGACAGAATCGTAGGTAATGGTCAGTTGGAAATAGTGTTTGGCGTAGGTACTTTAGATTCCCTCCAAATGACTTTGGAGAATATTTTGTTCAAGCTAAAGACCTTTTGTTCAAAGTCAAGAGAATACACATAAGTCAAAAACATTGAATTTGGATATTATATGATGCCTTAAATTGATGAGCAAAAATTTTATCTTTCATGTTTTTGACCCTTTGTAGGTATTCACTTTTTTATGCATGTTCACAAAACATTTTCATGTATCTTTGAAAGCCTTTAAATTCTAATACCATGCAGAAGTTGTCCTTTTATCCTTCCACCTAATGAATAGTGCAAATGCTTATAATCGCATGATTCATTGTGCATCTTTAATTTGCTAAGGATGCACCTATAACTTCACTAGAAACTTAAGTTAAGATTCCACTAAACATCTCTTCTTATGCAAATAGAATTAATCAAATGCATTCTCTTGGTGCATGAGTAGAGTATTCAATTCTTGGATTGAGCATAAAGAATCGAAACAATGATGATGCTAATTTAAAGAGAAACTTGAAATAATACATCCCTAATTTGGCTTGAGGGATCCATCCATGTCATCCTTCATATGTCTTTTGGAACTTACCTTTGATATGCTTTGAGAAGAGCCATCCTTCTCCTTGTGTCATGGACATAAAGGAAATCATCTTGAACCCTAGATCTCATGGGGCTTTCTATATCTCATGATTGTTTTAGAATTTGGAGTTGCTAATGCTAACCATCACATTTGAAACATGCTAAACCCTAAGATCGACTATCTACTTACTTGGTTTTGACATTCGAAAGGGTTTCTAATATCATCAATGACATCATCAATTTATAACAACCTATGAACACCTATATAAGGATGGAATTTTCACATATATCCTCTATCTTACCAAAATATTAGGGGAGCACTAGATTGTGGTCTTTGACTAGACTTGAACAAGATTTTATAAATATGCTTCTAATTACAAGATCACAGACATAGGAGAATAATACAAGAATATACAACTGTTATAAGAAGTCCCATGATCCAAGAGTGATACATACAAATAAGAGGACCAGATGGGAAACAAGAGATCCCAAAACTCGTGCTTTGGGTCCTATTGCACCTACTAGAGAGAAACTTTGTTGGGATGGCAGAGATGCACAAGCACATGCATTGCTATCCATATCTCTCAAACATGCCATTATCCCTAATGTTTTCTCTTGCAAGACAACAAAAGATGCTTGACATACTATCATCATACCAAGGAAGAAATGAGCATTGTGTTGCGTACATCTAAAAATAGTTGGAGAGTGAGCATATGAATGAAGGAGATTCTATGGATATGTTTTTGACAAAGATCAAAGATTTGAAGAAGTAGTTGATTTCTCTTGATGAAATCATGCGAAATAGTTGACTTATGTAGGCCTTTCTTAATGGTCTTATAGATTCATACCATATATTTTTTTGTACCCTTCGGTTGATGATGAAATCCAATGCAAGTGCCTTATCACTTGAGGAGCTGTCTCTATTTTGTTGCACAAAGATCAACTTCCCCAGAACATATCAATTATGCAATTTGCAGATCAAGCTTTCTTAGCTAGTCACAAGGGCAAAGTAAATAGAGCTCATTTACTAGTAAGAAAAAACCTGCTAATGCTACACAATCAAAGAAGGAAGACAAGGATCATAAGAAAAGAGAAAAAAAGAAATAGATTTGCAATTACTATATGGAAAATGATCATGTCATAAAGAGTTTTCCTAAACTGACAAAATAGGAAAAGAAGAAAGAGGCTAGAATGGTTATTGTAGAGACCTTTACACCTAAATCAAAGTTTGCTAATCTTTTTCAAAATGAAGAATGGGCATTTACTACTATTTGTAGCTATGATCCATCTTCCCATAAGCAATTTATGTCTACAATAAACTCAATTTTTTGGTAATTTGATAGTGGAGCAGCCAAAAATATATACCTAGCAGTGCCATTTCTTCACTTCAATTGAGCCTATCCCTACAAGAAATATGTTCACAGCTCACAAATCCTCTTATCCTTTAATGGGAGTTGGAAAGATCATTCTGACTACTACTATAGATGGTAGTTATTTCTTATATTTATATGATTTATATGTGCCAAGGATAAAAAAATATGTTGTCAATTTTAGCATTAGCCAAGATTGGCCTGGTTGTCAAATTTATTGGTATCAAATGAACAATTCATGGTCTCTCAAATGGTGATGTTATTATTGCTTTTGGCTTTTTATGACCTCAACTCTTTAAGCTCATAGACTATGCAAACTTTATGAATGATTGAGCATGTGAAATTCAAGATTCTTGAGATTTCTGAGATGCAAAGCTTTGGCATGCACGCTTTGGTCATCTGAATTTTGCTAATTGCTTCAGCTTCAAAAATTTGAAATGGTATCCTCTATGTCCAAACTTGAGGCACGTTTTGAACATGTTTGTGAAGGTTGTATTTTGGGTTAAATGGAGCATTCCCCATTCTCAAAAGATGGTTCAGTTAGAGCTACTTATGAATTGTAGCTTGTTCATAGTGATGTTTATGGTTCTATGCAAACACTTTCATTTCGGAACTACCTATGCTTCATGAATTTTATTGATGCATTTTCCACGCATGCATGGATGTATCCATTGAAAGTAGAATCCAGAGTATTTATGTTCTGTAAATAGTTCCTAATCATGGCTAAAAATCTATCAATGTTTAAGTTATTCACCCTCCATCTCGATCAAGGAGGAATATATTCCTTTTGATTTTGATATATTTTATGTTGAAGATGGGATAAAACATCATTGTACGATTGTGTATGCAGCTCAAAAAAATGGATTTGTTGAAAGGAAGAATAGGTCTCTCATGGAAATGGTAAGGCATATGGTAAGAAGTCAGGCTTCAACACATACCTTGTGGCTTGAGGTTGTTATGAGTGTAGCATATGTACTTAATAGGTGTCCCACCAAAGCATTTTAGTCTATCTTTCCATATGAGGCTCTACATGGTTGCAAGCTATCTCCTTCTCATGTGCATGTCTTTGATTGTCTAGCATATGCATTAGTTTGTGAACAACAACACAAAAAATTGGATAATAAAGCAATGAAATGTATTTTATTTGGTATAATTCAAAAAGAAGAGGCTATTATCCATATCATCCACATACTAAATGCATTTTTATCAGCCATGATGTTGTTTTTGTGGAAGATGCAATTCAGCCCTTACATTCATGTACCAACAAGATATCAATTAGCCTGAACGATGTGTATGGTATGTTGTTACCTCCTTTTACATATGCATAGGAATGTGCTGGTCCAAATCAGGCCTTTTGTTACCTTTACAGAATTCAAAATATGCATATCATTCTATTTCTTATGCTGATTTACATGATGCACTTATTGATAAGAGGACTAATGTAGAAGATGCAAAAACTATGCCAAAATGGATGGTGCATACTTTGAGACTGTCACATGAGATTTATGTGGGGTGCAAATCAACTTTTGAAAACAATGCCACATGGAATCCTTTTGGGTATCATACCACACGAGGTAGAAGGGCTTGAGAGAGATGTATGTGAGGGTAGTATCTCACGCAAGAGAAGATACTCATACACGGCTAGGCGGCAAACCAAAGGAAGGATTTTGTGTGTGAGCTTCATGAAGTCTTCTTGTGAGTGTTGACAAAAACGATTCCATGTGATACTAATATCAGAGAAGAATTCTAGTCCACACAAGCATGTTGTTGAAAAACGGGTTTGAACGCTCAACATACTATATAGAAGGAACTCACCCTATCCACCTTCTCATACAAGTTGGATGTCTACAAAACAGCTCCATAGTTATTTAAAAATTGTTACTACCAACTGAGTTCTATGGGCACTCAATTAATTAAAAAAAAAGCTACATGTCGAGCTCGCATATGAGGATTTCAGGGATGTGATGTATGGAGGATGTTGAATATGAGAATTTGAGGGAGATAAAGAGGGAGCTTGTGCAATGGAGGTCCCTTATTTATTGATGTTGCACCTCACATAGCAAAGAATGCCTTGCCATTCATGTTCTAATGTTTAAGGACTCAGCTATTCAACTATGGACAAATAATGAAGAAGAAGTTCATGGACATATCATCTATTCATAGGTACATGTACATTTCAAATTTTTATTGAAATTCTAGGAGTTATAGGAATACTCCAATTTTGGGAAAAGAAAGAATGGACTTTAGGCAAAGCTCTTTGAGGGAAAATCATATGCATGGAGAGTATCATATACATACTCCCATTTAGAGTCAAAGATTCCCTCAAATTGCAACAGAACATAAGTTTTAACTATCTCCAAAATAGCTCCCTTGCATGATTTTTATATAATTTGTAATAGTTATTTTGATAAGTAGTCATTTTGGGAAAGGGAAATGAAGAGGAATTTTCCATAGATTAGTGGGGAAAATTATGCATCCATAGTATAGTGTATGTACTTCCATATAAAATCAAGAAATTCAAAAATTTTGGTATGTACATGCATGGATATATGATTGGAATGCATAGATCAAAGTTGGCCATCATTTTAAGTCTAAAGTATGGATCAACTTGTTGGGAATATAATTTTTTATGATTTGTAGGAAATGATTGCAAGAAGTACAAGGTTATGCAACACAGGTCTTATTGCTAGCATTTTATGTTTTTGCAAGTTTTTGAGTTCATATATGAGTATATGGCTTGTATGCCATGTGCTTGCCAAGCCCTAGGCTTTAATGTATGGCATGTGTGCCATTGGATGACAAGGCCTTATATTTGATATTATGGTTAAAATTTTTTGGAACTCTATTTTCTTGGGAAATGCTATCGAAATTTTTCCTACCTCATGGTGTTATATGTGCACTTACCTTAAGGTAAGAATTTTATGGCATGGTAACCTACCTTCTCTGCAAACATTAATAAGGTGTAAGCATGCTTGTAAGCATGTACTTGATGGACTTAGGATCATAAAAGCATCATAGATAAGGCAACTTTAGTAGTAATTGGATCTTTTTACATAATCCTTATGGATTTAGACTATAAGATTGCTAAGAGGAAGGAGATATACCTTCACCATTAAGAATGTGCACAAGCAATCCTATAGGTTATAGGAAGTTTGATATAGGCATGGGAGATATGTTTATGATTTTCTCCAATGTAGTGAAGGTTTAGTTACCTCCAAAAAGTCTCATGATATGATTAGGAGACTATGGGGTATCATAAGGAATACCCAAAGAGCAACTACTTTCACTAATGCACATCACTTGAGAAAGTACTAAAGCATTTTTGCAACACTACTAAGGAAACCAATTAGATGGGATCATAGAGATGGGTTTCACGAGAGATCATCAATGAGTGCCTATGTGATTGGAGTGATGGTTAGCAAGGCCATAGTCATGGCACTAGCTCTATGACATAGAGTATAGATCCCCCAATGAGGAATATTTGAGGTAGCCAATACATATATGTATCTTGATATCTAGAGAGATGTAATTTGACTCAATCTTGGTACCTAGGAACAAGTTAGTTTGTAATAGAAAGCGATATCCACTATCACATGTTGACTAGAACCAAACTATAATAGTTCAACGACATGGAATTCATTAGAGTCCACTTACATGAGTTTAAGATATGGGATTCATTTGAATCCACCTACATATTCCATTATATATGTATGGAATATAAATAAGGTTTAGTGTAGGTATGACACCATGAATTGGAAGAATGCTCCACTCGTATGAAAAAATGGAAACAACTTCCCTTTGAGCACTCTTCTTCTATGGCCAGGGAGAAAAGGACTCATCATTCATGGGGGCATGTCTCACTAGATTAGAGGAGATCTCTTAGCACAAATCTACTTAGGATTGGGAGTTATCCTTCATAGTATATGGAAGATTTATTCTTCCAATAGAGAGTGTGATGGGTGATTTTATAATCATTGATATCACAAAATCACTTTATCGTTTCAAGAAAGAGAATTCCACCATATAGATCCATCCACAGAGGATGGTTAGCAGAGATAGTTTCTTTATTATGGATACAGGTATGTGTATTATTGTTTCATGTCACATCATTGCTCACCATTTTGGTAGATGGCTTTGCCCATAAGAAGGAGTTTATTTTCTCCACTATTCACCATACACACCTTCATTATTTTTGGGAGATTTTCTCTCTATCTTCATAGGAATGTATGTAATGAGGCATTATGCATTAGTTTAGGGAAGGGAGAAAATAAATTCATAAATCTCTCTTTCAAGAAATAGGAGCTAAAAAGAGATACGTGAGATGAGTGAGATCTCTCCTTGATCTCTCTTAAAGACAATTCATAAAATTCTCTTTTAAAGGAAGGAGAAAGTGGGATGTAGCTGAGAGATCAAGGTAGATCTCACTTTAGCTCATAGGTCTCACTTTAATTCCTGTTCTTTGAAAGGGAAAAAGGAAAGGAAAACATCATTTTTTCATATGAGAAGAATAGATTATGTTTTCCACTAGAGAGAATTTAGACAACCTCTCTTAATTTATATTTCAAAACAAATTCATACTCTAATTTTTAGTATAATCTTTCCTTCACATGGGAGTTTGATTCTCCACTATCTTGATAGGAGAAACATGGAGATATTATGTGTATGTTCTTAGCTAAGGATGACTAGAGCAATTGGATTCAACTGAATCTCTTTAAATGGGAATGGGAAAGTGGAATAGATTCCACTATCAGAGCTCTTTTCCTTAGATGATATTAGAGAGAGATAGAGTTTCAATTTCTCAAGTTCAGTTTTTCTAGATAGAAGTGCCACACTTCTATCAAAGACAAGAGGGAGATCAGGTAATCATGATGGTTAGATTGAGTCTCACATGCAGACTCTAGAGAGAAGTAGTTATGTTTATTTATAGTGATGGTCCTTGACTAGATGAGATGACCTAGTTATTGACATTAGTGAGAGTGGTAGTAGAGTAACAACTCCTCTCTTCAGGGTTTCTAGGAGATATGGATATATGTGACCTATTGGGTTACCAAACTTTTACTTGGTATTACATCATGAAGATGATGTGTGAGCATCAATTAGGAGGATGGATACTTACGGATTATCTGAATCTCAAAAGGAATGTTTTTTGCATTCATATGGCAAACTTAAGGGAAGAGAAAATGTTAGAGTTTGCACTACTACCAATAGATGCTCTTCCAATAGAACTTAGTCTAAGTTCACGGATGATAAACCAAAGATTTCTTGGTTACTGGAATGAAGAGATTTCATTTTATTACCAAGAAAGTCTTATATGTGAGCTAGGATGATGGATTTGCATAGTTCACAAGGTAGTTTAGATTAAACTATTACTTATGGTTACACTCGAGGTTAGAAAGACCTAGAGTGAAATGAGGGAAATCTATCATTAATCCTAGATGGGTTTGGAGTCACTTTTTATGGCACGTTGATCCATATTTCAGAGGATTCTATGGTTTATTATCTCCATTATGGTATGATCAAACCTATAAGCTTGGCACCTTACACTTTATTTTTATAATATTACTCTATAGAGGATACATCATATGGACTTAGGTCATTTTGATGATGGTATATGTCATGGGAGTGATAGTTTGGAAGTCGTTTATATATGGGAGATAATGCACCATAAAGATGGTTTCCCACCTTTGAGATGATCTCTTATGAGGCTTCTTAAGGGGAAGGATACGGGGAAACAACACACATAGAGATGACCATGTACATAGAGTACATGGGATTCAGAGACACCCGAGCATTTTCTTCTACCATTATGGACATTTCATTTACATTTTCAAGGACAAAAATGTTTTTAAGGGGGAGGAAATGTCACATGATATTTATGTGGGGTGTGAATCACCTTTTGAAAAGGATGCCACATGGCATCCTTTTGGGTATCATATCACATGAGATAGAAGGTTGTGAGTTAAATTCCCAACAGAGAGATAGAAAATTAGATGCACCTTGTCATATCATACTCGTTTAAGCTCTCATCCTTTGCATCAAGTTGTTATGAAATGGCCATTTATAGTCCTTGTGATGAGAATGAGTCTATTTCTTTCGATGAAGTGCATACTTAAAAAAATTGAATGGCTACTATGCAATCAGAATATGATGTGGTTATGAAGAATGGTACTTGTTCTTTATGTGATTTTCCTTTAGGAAAAAAATTCATTCACACCAAATGGGTATACAATCTGAAATGTTAGCTTGATGGAACACTTGACATGTATAAAACTAGGTTGTTGCCAAAGGTTACACTCAAGAAAGAGGCATTGATTTTGATGAGACATTTGCTCCCACATGCCAAATGACCACTATTCATAGCATTTTTTCACTTGCAACTCATGATGCTTTGAATGTATATCAGTTGGACATCAAAACTGCATTTCTGAATGGTGATTTGTATGCACAAGTGTATGTTTTTGAGCCTCTTGGTTTTGTGCAAAAAGGGCATGAAAACAAAGTGTGCAGATTGAAAAAGGAATTATATGGTTTGAAGAAAGCACCACATGCTTGTTAGGAGAAGATACATGCTTGTTTGCTAGCACATTGCTTTGAGAATAGTCCAACTAAGAGCACCTTATATGTTAAGTATGAAGATGATATATTTTTTATCAATGTTGTATATGTTTGTCACATGCTGCTGATTGCTCCCAATCAAAAGCATATGCTGAATTTAAGGCTGATTTCCAAGCCTCTTTTGAGATGCCAAATTTGGGGAATTTGCATCATTATTTGGGCATTTAGTTTATGCTAGTTGATGTTGGAATACTATTGTTAAACGCTGTTATTCTAACTATCAAAAGTGCGTTTAAGCGATTCTCGGGTTCTTGGGAGTGGAAGGGGTCTGTTAGACAAAGGCCCTATACTTAGTTCCCAGACTAACCACTTACACACAACAATATACTGATACTGAGTGCTCTATCAAGATTCTGTTGTAATTAGACATTCCCGTTCATGGCTTAGCTCAGCCAGGTGTACCGAATACGTTAAGATACCATGTGGCATCTGCACATAACTTACTGAAAATACCAGAAACAAGAGTAATCGTCAACCTTTACCGAATGGATACCACAATCCGACCAATGTCCGAAGACACAGCGAATCCAGGTATTCAGATACACCGTACTGAAGGTTCAGTACGCAACCCAAGAAATCTGACTGTCGTTTAAACTTTGCCGTATGAACCTGGACCTCGATACTACAGAAAACTTAATACAACCCGAATAACAGAAGAGCTACCACAACTGCACGGACTTCACCACACATTTGCAGAACATTTCAAGAAAAGAGACAACCCGATACGCGAACTAGCAGAGACTCACAACCGCAATGGATACCCACAGACAACAGACAAGACGAAACACAGATGCACAGAATACTCAGAAATTCAAAAAGATACTCTAAATTAATCAACTCGACACACAGTAACGCTACAGACAAATCACCTAGACAGACAGTCTGGTGATCTCTCGAACGTCTATAAAGTTAACAAATAGAACAGATGTCGACGGCAGACAAGACAAGAGGCGAACATAAAACTCAGAATACCTGAAATTATGCAAACAAACACTACAGTAACGCCCCGCTCAGTCACCCAGACAGACAGTCTGGTGATCCACCACCAAACATCACTAGCGCGTCCTTCTTTGATTTATATAACTTTTACAAACTGTCTGTAACAACTTTTCGCTCGTGCGAATAGTTATACATTTCCAATCCGGCGGCCGCTAACACTCTGGCACGCACGGTGGACTCGAACTCGCAGGTTTACAAAACTATTGCTCATCTAAAATGCCTTCTAAGTACATATTTCTAGCTAATCTAAAGGTGTGGGCGATCTTTTTCTTTAGTGTTTTGTTTGAGGGTGTCCGGTTCTATTAGTTGTGCATCTATTCTTACAGAACTTAAGGCTATGGCTTCGGTGAGCAAAATCTCTGCTTGGGTCTGCAGGAAGGCTTCCTGTAAATAAAATTCGTTTGCGAGTGCCGCATCTCTGGATACCTTCATATCTGCAACCTGTTTTTCCATACTGATTACTCTTTCTTTTTGATTGTCCAATTGATTTTCCCATCTCTCGATCTCTTGATTCTGGAACTGGATCGTTCTGGAGTATGCGTCCCTTTCTCTGCGTAAATCTGTTATTACCTTTTGTGTTTGAGCTTCTTTTGACAAATATCGTTTGAGCATATTGTTTACATCTGATAAATTTTCTTTTGTTCTTTGAAGTTCTTCTTCTTTTGCACTCTGGTCTCTTCCAATAGATTACCTAGGGCTATTCTGGCATCTTCTTTATCCTTTAGATCGATCTTCAACTGACTGATTTTGGCCTGTGCTTCGCTTAGTAATTTGTCCTTTTGGTTGAGATCTGCCAGTGCGGTATCTCTTTGATCGGCAATTTTCTATTGTTCTACAAGCTCGGCTTGGAGATGGGTAATTTGGGCATGCAACTGATGGTTTTCTGCTTTGACCGCATCTATTTCTTCTTGCAGAGGCATGATATCTGCTTCTAGGATGTCCACCTTGTGTTGTAACTCATTCCGAATATTATCGGTGACTTCTCTCATTTGGATTGGCAATTGCTGTGATAACTGAATTAGCAATTGACCCATGTTTGCCAGTTCAGAGATTACGGGAATCGAAGGAAGTGGGAGATGTTGGCAAGGTTGAGATGAGGACGTGGTGAGGAGTTGTTCGGAGTTGGGTGGGGAGTAGTTTGGGGATGAGGAAGAGGAGTCAGCGGGTTTGTTAGGGTGAATGGGTTGGATGGGGATAATGGTTTCGATTGGCGGCTCTAGTGGGGGAGTGGGAAGAACAGAAATTGACTGTGATACCTTATCTCTGGTGTGTTGTGCAGTTTCTGCGGTTGTGGACTCAACTGCCTTAAGCAGCTCTTCGAGAACTTCTTTAGCAATTTGTTCCTCATCTGCTTGCTGTTCCCCCTCAGATTGTTGCTGGAATGCTTCTTCTGTAGAGCTTATGTCGGCTTCAGTATGATTCTCCTGTTCTTGTTGCCCTTGGGAAGATGACTGCACGGAGGATTCATGTTGCATCGATGTTGCGGTGTCGTGGAATGTTTCTTCGTCATGTTTTTCTTCTTCCTTGTCGTCATCTTTGTTTCCTTCGGCTGATCCCTGTGCTTCACTCTCAGAAGAACTGATTCTGATTCTCTTCCGGCGGAAGAGTTGGTTTAGCTCCTCTTCATCTTCTTCATCATCGTCCCATAATTGCACAGATTCTTCATGTCTTAGGACCAGGCCTCTGGGTGGTGGTTGTGCTGCAAGGATGGCCAGAAACAGGAATGATATGATATGGGGGAGTCTTGATCTTGGCATTCTTCCCTTGTTTACCTGTTTGATGATTGCTACGCATTCTTTGTGAATGCGGTGGAAAAAATAGGACGCGAAATTTACTGGTTCTTGGCCGGCTAAGTCTATGGCAGAGTAGAAGGGATGGGATATTCCATAGGTGCATTTCTGTAGGTTGAGAATAGCTACTAAGAATTGGAGGGCTGATCTTTCAGGTTCCGGTCGACAAAGGATCGCGTATTCGTTTGACGAATACCTAGGAAATAATTGGGTCACTGTTGCTACGGGAAGGTTTGGGCCATTTTCCCGACCTTGCGAAGGGAGTCGGAATGATTCAGCAAATGTTTGGAAGGTGATCAGTGTATGGGATGGTAGGGAGGTGATCGGCCAACTCTGCTCAGTGGCAGGTGTGTTGGCGATGGCGGAGATGATCTGGGCAAAGAATGGGTGGGATTCCACTGAATGCCAAGGTAGTTCAGCGAAATTGGATAGCCCACGAATGCGCAGGAACTCTCCTACGTCGACAGGGAGTCCATCACGGAAGGCGGCATAGTTAGCCAAAGCTTCCATGGCGCACACAGAGACAGCAATCACAAGTACATAGAGCACAGGGTACGCACAATAACACAAATCACACAAACACAATAGCGATTTTTGGCGAAATAGAAAAGGTTAAGTAGATGCGTTGCAGTGGAGAGCAATCAAGAATGACTAATCATCACGCGGTATTGAGATGATAATTCTTAACTTCGGTGTGCATGCGTGAGTAGCTGGAAAGGGCAGGGCGGCTGTGGACATAATTAGGTATCAAAATGCGGATATTTACAGACTTATTTTATTAAGCACGCCAAAAAAGAAAAGAAAAGAAAATAAAAGAAAAGAGAACGCCAAAAGACGCAGCCAACCGCGAAACGTTTTAGTGTGGATTAGATGCTTGTTGATACGGCCGCAGCTTTGATCCATTTATCACCTTTGGAAGAGGAATTCCGATCAAAGTGGTCAACTGAAAAGTTGCTCGGCCCACTTGTTCAGCAATCCGGTAGGGACCAAACCATCGTAACTTGAATTTGCCAGCAGAGCGATTCGACTTTGCATTGTAAAAGAGTACAAGTTGTCCCACCGAAAAATTGGAGTCTTTAGATATCGATCATGTGTTCGAGCTTGTCTTAGCTGTACTTCCTGCATAGTCAAAAAATTGTGCCATCGATGCTCGTCTAATTCTCTGAGTGTATCCAACCGAAATGACAGTGATTCTTCAGGTAGCAGTTTCTGAGCGATTGCTACTTATAAACTTGGTATAACTATCTCCATCGGTGCTATTGCTTCCAATCCATAAGCTAGTTTGAAAGGGGTTAGTCCTGTTGTTACCTTGTATGTAGTCCGATATGCCCATAATACTGCAGGTAGCAGTTGATCCCATCTTTCTGGTGCTTCTAAAATGAATTTTTGAAGCATATTCAACAAATTTTTGTTTGTACTCTCAGCCAAACCATTTGCACGAGGATAATATGGTGAACTAAATTTATGTGTGACCTGAAATGAATGTGTGAGTACTTTCATTAAATTGTTGACAAAATGAGTGCCTTGATCTGTAACAAGTTCCAGTGGTAAGCCAAAACATGAAAAGACATCCTTCAGTAGACACTTAGCTACCGCAACAGCTGTGGCAGACCGTAAAGCCCAGGCTTCTGCCCATCTGGTAGCATATTAATCAATACATGTCAAAATATAACGATTATTACTGAGGATTGCTGGTGGTGTAATAGGGCCAATGAAATCTAACCCCACTTCTGAAAAGGCTCTAATGGCAAGACAGGTTGTAGAGGGAAAAGATGACGTTGCAGGGGCTATCCCGATCTCTGACAACTATCACATTGTTTGACAAACTGTGATACATCCCTGTACATAGTAGGCCACCAGAGACCACTCTGCAGAATTTTCCGGTGTGTTAAGTCTGCAGCAAAATGGCCACCGGAAGGAATTGAGTGAGCCAAATTAATGACTGAGATAACTTCATGTGGTGGAATACAACGAAGTAAAACTCCAGTGTGATCTATATAGTATAATTCCCCAGCAATCAACCGAAATCGGCGACTGAAAACTGAAATTTTCCTTCATATTGCAGGAGAAGTCTGAGTAGGAAGGTATCCATCAGTGAGGAAGGTCAAGATCTGATCATAATATGTAGATGGCATAGGTGGGTCTGTAATTTCATCATTAGTCGGTTCAGAGACATAAATTGCGAGTGTTGTGTCATCTATACCGACCGGAGCTTCACCGAAATCTAAGGGAGAGAGAAAATCTGCTAAGGCATGTGAACTGCCTAGCCGATGAATAACTTCATAGTCAAACTCTTGTAAAAGCAGAACCCATCGTGCTAGTCGACCACCTAGATGCTGTTGTCAAACTAGATAGACAAGTGCAGCATGATCTACATGAAAAGTAAATTTACGGCCCAACAAATAATGTCTGAATTTCTTGACAGAATATACTAGACCTAGACATTCTCTCTCTGTTATAGAGAAATTCTTTTCAACAGGGGCTAATCTTCGACTTGCATAGTACACTGGTCTGAACCACTTATCAGTTTGTTGCATTAGAACGCTCCCTATTGCTATATCTGAAGCATCAACGAATACATGAAATGGGTGATCCCAGTCAGGAGGCTGTAAGATTGGAACTTGTGTTAGTAATCCCTTTAGACGATTAAAAGCAGTTTGACAGTCCGAGGTCCAGTCAAATTGTCGAGGAGTCTTGGTTATTAATTTGTTCAGTGGTATTGCCAAATGAGCAAGCCATCGTAAGTGTCGACCATGCCATCTTACTTGGCCCATGAAGCACATTACTTCCTTAGGTGTAGTGGGTACAAGTGCTTCTAACACAGTTGATTTTATCTTGATCCACCTGTATACCCTGTGCAGATACAATGTGACCAAGTAGCTTTCCACATGAAACCGCAAACACAGATTTGTTTGGGTTCAAACAAAGTCTGTATTCTCTGCACTTTTCAAAGCAGCACCGTAAATGGAACAGGTGTGCTATCATCTTACCGAAAATCGAAATATCATCAAGATATACTTGCATAAACGAGGTAAGGTAAGGAGAAAATATTTCCTGCATACACCTTTGGAACGTACTCGGGGCATTTCTTAATCCAAACCACATAACAGTACATGCGAAAACACCCCAGTTGGTAATGAAGGCGGTCTTTGGTATATCCTGTTCAGCCATTCTAACTTGATTATACCCACTGTACCCATCTAAGAATGAATACATTTCATGTCCTTCTACTCTATCAAGCATTGTGTCAAGAAAAGGTAGCGGAAATGGATCAGGCACCGTAGCTACGTTCAGTTTCCGGTAATCTACACATATTCGTAACTGCTTATTCTTTTTAGGAACAATAACAATTGGTGAGATCCATTCAGCATGCTCCACTGGTACAATAAATCCGACTTTGAGTAGCCTATCAAGTTCTGCCTTTACTTGTGATGCATAGTTTGGATTCATCCGGTAGCTGGGTTGCTTAAGTGGTTTTGCTTCCGGCTTCAGCATGACCCTGTGTTGATAGATGTGCGGGTCCAAACCCTTCATATCTTTGTAATCCCAAGCAAATACATCAGAAAATTCTCGAAGTAGTTGGATTAAATCGGCTTGAAATAACTCAGGTAAGCTCTCCTTTATCTTAACAGGTCGTGGATTTTCTTCATCCCCTAAATTGTAGGTGGTCAGTTGATCTTCTGGAACATAGAATTGTCGAGGCTTCTCTGTATTCTCAGCTCGCTTAAAAAGTTGTTGTAGATCAACGTCATCTATGGTAGCCTTATCTTCTTTCGTATCTTTTTCTGTTACAGACATCATCGTACAACTGTAGGATTCCAATTATCTACAACAGATTGTAGATCAACAGTTCCTAGGGAGATCAAGTCAATGTTATTTTTCAGAAACTCTTCTTCTTCATCATCTGACAACCCATCTAGCATATGGACTGGTTCTGCAAAATACGGTCTAGCATGCAACTTGCAGTGTTGCATAGCATCTAATTTTACAACGTACTTATGATTATTATCTTTGAAAGTGAGTTCCTGTGCAGACCAATCTTGTATCACCTTAGCGTGCTTCAGCCAAGGTCAGCCGAAAAGGAGATTATAATCAAGGGTGGATTCTGGTAATTCTAGTATGACAAAGGTCATTTTAAATGTTGTACCTTGTAAAGTTATTGGTACATTTCGTACAAGTCCTACGGGATGGACTCTTGATTGATTGGCCATTCTGAAAAAAAACTGAACTGGTTCGATTTCGGTCCACCGTAACTTTTTACATAGTGCAGCAGTAGCAATGTTGACACCAGATCCTCCATCAATTAGTACTTGTGTGATTTTATGATTTTTATACCATACCGTAATTAAAGGAATTGAATGATCGACGTGTAGTGCAAGTAATTGGCCCAGAGAAAGAGTGATGGATGCTTTAGATAAAATTTCCCAGCCCTTTTGTGATTGGATTGTATTTTCCACAGATTTTGAAGATGATGCACCTGCTGAAGATGATGTGCCTATTGCTGAATTAGAATCCTGTTGTTGTGTTCCTTCCTCGGTTAACGGAGTCTGGGTCACCGGAATAGGATCTGGGAACACTGGAGGTTCTGCGGTGGTCCATTGACTAGCTTTATGATACATCCTTTGTTGTTCACGTATGCCTGGTTCAAATATTTCTCCTGCTCGTTGCAGTTGTTTACCGGATCGGGTCTGAATTACTGCAGCATGCGTTTCTACTAGTGTGATTTGTACCATATTAGCCATTGGGTTTTGACGTTCTTTCTTCCTCTGATCATACTCAGCTGCATCCTTACAAAATCTTCTAATGTGACCAAATTCACCATAAAAATGACAGCGTGGTGGTGGTAAATTGGGATTTTCCGGTGCTTGTCCGGCCTGCCAGCGGTTTGCATTGTAGTTATTATTTCTCTATCCTCTGTAATTTCGATAACCTTGTTGTTGGTTGTTTCTCAATTGCGGGGGTACATAGTGATTGGCTGACAATTAGGTTAGACCTAGTTGTACTTCTACCTCCCGGAGTCTTCCTTAGTAAATTAAGTACCTCAGGCTGGCGGTTCTTTGGATACGTTTCACCGGATCGAGTAACCGGCATGTATCATCTTTTGTACTAATCGCGTACTATTACTGTCGATTTACAATTTACAGTCACGTTTCCACAACTGGTTTGCAACAATCTGATCTGTTGCCACCTTCCCACAGATGGCGCCAGTGTTAAACGCTGTTATTCTAACTATCAGAAGTGCGTTTAAGCGATTCTTTGGTTCTTGGGAGTGGAAGGGGTCTGTTAGACAGAGGCCCTATACTTAGTTCCCAAACTAACCACTTACACACAGCAATATACTGATACTGAGTGCTCTATCAAGATTCTATTGTAATTGGACATTCCCGTTCACGGCTTAGCTCAGCCAGGTGTACCGAATACGTTAAGATACTATGTGGCATCTGCACATAACGTACTGAAAATACCAGAAACAAGAGTACTCGTCAACCTTTACCGAATGGATACCACAATCCGACCAATGTCCGAAGACACAGCGAATCCAGGTATTCAGATACACCATACTGAAGGTTCAGTACGCAACCCAAGAAATCCGACTGTCGTTTAAACTTTGCCGTATGAACTTCAACCTCGATACTACAGACAACTTAATACAACCTGAATAACAGAAGAGCTACCACAACTGCATGGACTTCGCCACACATTTGTAGAACATTTCAAGAAAAGAGACAACCCGATATGCGAACTAGCAGAGACTCACAACCACAATGGATACCCACAGACAACAGACAATACAAAACATAGATACACAGAATACTCAGAAATTCGACAAGATACTCTGAATTAATCAACTCGACACACAATAACGCTACAGACAAATCACCCAGAGAGACAGTCTGGTGATCTCTCGAACGTCTATAAAGTTAACAAACAGAACAGATGTCGACGACAAACAAGACAAGAGGCGAACATAAAACTCAGAATAGTTGAAATTATGCAAACAAACACTACAGTAACGCCCCGCTCAGTCACCTAGACAGACAGTCTGGTGATCCACCACCGAACGTCACTGGCGCGTCTTTCTTTGATTTATATAACTTTTACAAACTGTCTGTAACAACTTTTCGCTCGTGCGAACAAGATTCAGTTATACATTTCCAATCCGGCGGCCGCTAACACTATGTGTAAAATAAAATATCATCGCATCCTCCTAAAGCAATGCTATTAATTATGGCCCTTGCAACCACAAGGCCAACATAAAACCCATCAATGTGATCTCTATCTCACATGAGTCAATGGACTTGAATACGTATGATGTAGTATCCACCATAATGCACTACTCGTCTTTTCATGCATCATAGACTCATATATAGAATCCACAAGATGCAGCTGAATGGTGGAGCTAGCCAATGCATCCACAACCATCCATACATGGTTGGACATGTCACAAGGCATCTGTGCGTCTCTATGGAGATACATGTGTAACCTTGAATGAGCCAATGAAGAAGGATATAATTTTCCTAGCCTAAATTTGGGTCTTATCTCACCTTTTATCTTGGCTCTATCGCCCACTTTTTCCACTAAAGGTCCTTTTCATGGTCCTATAGGCACTTGTCCTTTGTACTTATTTTCCACCTACCTATTTCTCATTTCTTCAATCTCTTCCTTCTATTCTATAATCAGTTTCTCTCTCCCTAGTTCTCTCTTAAAATCATTCACTTTCCATTCTTCACTCTCACTCTTACATGCTTCTCCTCTCTCTCTCTCTCTGTCTCATTTATTATCTCACACACTCTAACACTCCCACACTTACTCACTTAATTCATTCACATATTTTAGAAATGAAACATTCACACAATAAAATTCATACACTCACATACACCACTCACACACCCCAACACACTTACATGCATTTAGTCTAACACAATCAAAATTACAGCAGCCCCTTGATTTCTTTCCCTACTGTCACTCTCTCTTTCCGTTTCTACTTCTCTCAGTCTAAGTTCTTCTCTCCTTCCTCACTCACTTCCTCATCCCTTCTCTCTATCTCTCAACCCTTCTCTTCTTCTTTGTTTTTAGTAGTACCAATTTAAATATGAGTGTAAACATATTTGATGGGCCCATGTATGCCCATGTTGTCATCTTTTATTATGCTCAATGGTAATCATGTCAGTTTACAGAACATACATAAGGACAAACGGTTGTAGTCCTTGACAATTCCATACCAGAAATTCCATTCTACAATTTATTGATTAATCAAGTGCATATAGCATAGACATCTATAACGATGCACTAGAACAAATAACTTCTAACCTTCTGTAGTGACTCACTATAGAACCTTCAATGAATCGATTGCCATTGCCTCGGAAGTAAGCTCCTTTGGCGTAGAAAGTAAGTCCTTTGCATATCTTGCTAGATAAAATCCTTTGAGCTCTATTAATGTTAGAACTCAGGATTGTATCTAGTAATCATCATGAATAATATACTATTTAACAATGAATACAACACCTTCTCATGAAGCGCACTGATGGAAATTTAGAACATCTTTGTTCTAGATGACTGATTATAAATCTAGCACATGCTCATGCAAATTGTTTCTTCATTATAAGATTTTGTTACGCTTCTTAGTTACTAAATCAATGAAGAGTTAGCCTACCACAAACTATAAAAAATATAAAAAACATAAAGAATACCAATCAAATCCTAATTGTGTCCTGGCGTGTACCATCTTGGAATTCAAGAGTGTTGCATCAAAGAGCTCAGACCATCGACTTTGAGTTCTCTTGAATATAGATCAACATAAAAACAGGGCATAGGTGCATGTACAATCTTCAAATATTTTTTATCAATTGATTAGTATAAATACAAGTCGTTCCATGATAGAATCTGCTTTAAACTATATAGAAGAAAAATTCTCAACAATGAGTGTTTCTAAGTGACAGCAAGAAGGGCCATAAAGAAAACTTGTTACAATTATTTTATCCAAGGCAAGATTAGTCAATAGTACTGTGTAACTTCTGCAATGAAGACAAAATGACAAAAAATTGATCGCTCCATTCCTTGGTATGCCTTCATGCATTTGATTTGACTGACATTCCACTTTTCACCCATGCTACATATCCACCAGCCAGGTGAGTAATCCCTCTATATCCTACATTAACTAGCTCTTCTATTACCATTTTTGATCGCTTCCCCATCTGAAAACCCACAACAACATTGTCATCACTGCCAAATTTATGTGATACCTCCTCAAGGAACTTAAGATTCTTCATCAAACCTATGTCTGCTTTGAGCATGTAAGGCACATTAAGTACACCCTCAGTGTTGAGGTTGTAGCAAGGAACAACCAAAAACCCTCCACCATGTTCAAGCCATTGGCATCAGACACATGCTATGCCACATGCTTGAAAACATGGAGAATAGGGAGTCAAGGATCCTAGTTCATGAGGAAAATACAAGGAAATGCAACTACTCTACTCACCCAAAGGAGAGACATGCATAGGCACATACACACCACTCTCACACACTCACAAAGACACAAATACATAAATGTAGCTAGTCTTGGAGTAAATGAGAGCCTTCTTCCATTGATAAGAGATATTACATGAGAGCAAGTCGACCAAAAGCTCCCCTCTTTACAAAAATAAGCTTCTATATATAGGCTAAGCTCTATTCCCCATGTGCTTCTTTGAAAAGTCAAAAAGTGGATCTCTCTCTAACTAACATATCTCTTTGTTATCTTGCAAGATATTCTTTCTAACTAACAAATCCCAAGAATGTGGATGAGTGGGATTTTCTACGTGGGAATTCCTTAGAAAGGCAAAAAAGGTGAAATATGAAGAGTCTTCTATACTAAGGCATAAAGAAATATTAAAAAGTGTTCTAGGAGAGTGTTCACATGTGAGACTCAAGTATATACAACAAGGGTTATTCTCATGGTCTAGGGAGGGTTCCCATGCACAATTGAGGATGTGTGCATACCCTACAACCCAACACTCTCCCCCCTCTAGTCTTTGTCATCCTCGACAAAGCTAAGAGAAGAGGATCATACATAACTGAACTGTTCCAAGTTGGATTCAAGTCTGGAAACTCTTAAGATCTTCAAATATGCAATTCTTCAGTCTGCAAAGCTTCAGGCCGCAAGTCTTCAAGTCTTCATAAACTTGCAACACCTCAATCTTCCAACTTGCAAGCCATCAATTCTTCCTTCAATCTGGAAATCTTCACTCTTCAGAGCTGGGCGACACAATTGCCTTAGGAGGCAATCAGCCCAGCATACATTCCATTGTGCAGTCCTTTGTAAAGCTGGGAATGCCTTCTCAGGCAGCTCCGCAAACCTGAAATTAAACATACACAACAAGTAGACTGTTTCTAAGAAGTATAGAAGATAACATGTAGTTCAATTGGTAGTTTCCACTTCAGAGGACATCAAGTCCTATAGGAGTGCTCTTCTAGAGAGAAGTCCATGTGAAAATCTTCTGGTCCCTATGATCCAAAAAATGATAGCCCAAAAAGCAAGGAGCCCAATAAGGACCAATAGTACCCATCTTTTATATCTATATGATGCCACAATCACATCAATATTCTTGCATCTGTTATTTCTAAGTGAGTGATTGTAAAACCAAAGAGTTACTTCCTTGGCAAAAAACAATCATTCAGATTTTTGTGACTTACAGAATAGGTCTGAATCCATAGTGTCTCCTTCTAATTAATAGCTTTATAAGAACAAGATATCCTCAAGAAATTCTTCAGATAATATTGAGCAAGGAGTGTGTAAAGCAAAAGACAGTCACTTCTTTAACACAGAGAGCATAAACAGTCCCAATCATTCATGAAATGCCAAAAATAGAGTTCCTTCTAGGTGTAGTTTTGGTTACCAACCCCCATGGGCAGTCACAAGGTCTTAGAACCAAGTTCAATGCACCACAACCTATCAACCCAGATACCCTTTGGAGAGATTTCTTGCATCCTTCATAAGTCAAGATGGTGTCTTATAGAGAAACCATATTCAGAGTCAACCGCCAACAGAGTCCATGTGTTATGAAGTGATTAGTCCTTAAATCATGTTATTTCTAGAAAAATATTCCACATGCATTTCTAGAATTTCTAATCAGGAATGCATATGATCCCCATGTGTATTTGTAAAAAGAGCTTATTGAAGAAAAGTATAGTCATAAGTGCATAGCATCTGAAACTACTTAGAGTTATTCCACATTCATATGCCTTAATGCATTCAAGCTTTCCTTTGAGGTCTAAGATTTCAACAATGTGTTTCAAGTTCTAAACCACTCATTCAGACAACCATTCAGTTGGTCATCATGTTGTTGGGAGCACAAGCTTGTAGGACTCGATTCTATGCAAAACAAGGTACCAAAAAATACGATTCTTATCCTCCATAGAGCAAGCAATTGAGCTTTTGAAAATCAATTCACACACATGGGCAGTTACCACAATTTAGGAGTTGAAAAGGGAGAAACATTCGGACTCTCAGACCTATAAGTGTGCAACATACATAGAAAAAAATATCTCAAAGATAATTCCTGAATTATATGACTCCTAGAGTGATACTTATCCTGAACAAATGGGCAGTTAGTGCAGACACATTCCCCAGATAAGGCAATTGTAATCCCTTACTAGAAATGTATTCAGAGTATTCATTGCTTTATTAGGTGGAGAGATTTTCTTAAGTGCATTTCATGATCCTAAGGTGAACATACATCATAAGTTCCCTTTCACTGTGGAGGTATAAGAAACAAGCCGTTAGCTCTTAAAAATCGACCATCTTGGATACATACTATTTACTAGATGCCAGTTATAGATGTGAGGCAGATTAATATGTTGTGCACATGTGGGACCGATTGTTAGAAAACAAAATAGATGTGAGGCTGTTTAGTGCTTCATGCTTGTGCATCTTAGCATACTTTCTCATTCTTTAATGTGTGAGTTATGTGCACATTTGGGCATATCTCACGACTGAAGAAGAAGAAGAACTAGTTGCCCTATTGCGCGAATATAGAGATGTTTTTGCTTAGAGTTACAAAGACTTGAAAGGAGTAGACCCAGATATATGTTCTCATCAAATCCCTATGACTCCAGATGCAAAACCTATGAAACAGAAACCATACACGTACAATGATAACTACGTTGCAAAGATTAAAGAAGAAATAGATCGATTGATAGAAGCAGGATTCATTTACAAAATTGAGCATACCGAATGGGTATCCCCCATTGTGGTTGTGCCCAAGAAGAATGAAAAATTGCATGTGTGTATTAACCTTAAAAAAGTTAATGCCGTCACGATTAGAGACAGTTATCCTCTTCCTATCACGAAACATTTATTGGAAAGAGTTGCGGGCAAGGAAGTTTACAACTTTCTTGATGGTTTCTCAGGCTATAATCAAGTAGCCATTGCTCCAGAAGATCAACACAAGACGGCTTTTGCCACAGAATGGGGCATTTTTGCATTTCCTGTAATGCCTTTTGGCTTAACAAATGCACCCGCCACTTTCTAGCGACTAATGTGTCATATTTTTAAGGAATGCTTACGCAAAAATTTGGAAGTTTACGTCGATGACATATGTGCTCATTCGAATATGAGGCAGACACATATCCTAGAGTTAAGGAAAGTATTTGACAAATGTCGAGAATATTAGGTTTGTATGAACCCACAAAAATGTGTTTTCATGGTCAGAGAAGGCAAAATTCTAGGACACATTGTGTCAAAGAATGGAATTTCGACAGATGAAGAAAAAGTGAAAGTAATTGCAGAACTACCTAGACCAAATAATGTAAAAGAGGTACAAGCATTTATGGGCCATTGTGGTTATTATAGATGATTCATACACATGTATGGAATCATAGCCAGGCCTCTGTACTCTCTTTTGACCAAGTTTGATTGGATAGATGAATGTGAGAATTCATTCAACGAACTTAAACGACGTTTGTGCTCAGCACCTATATTGACAACCCCAGATTGGAGTAAGCCATTCCATGTACATGTGGATGCATCCAACTATGCCATAGGATGTGTGTTAGCACAACCCACGAATGAAGGTAACATAGATCTGCCCATAGCTTATGCGAGCAGACAATTGAACACAGCAGAAAGAAATTACACCACTACGGAACGAGAAGGATTAGGAATGATCTATGCAGCAAAGAAATTCAAGCATTATTTATTGGCAAACAGGTTCAAATTCTTTACAAATCATTAAGCGTTATTGTACTTAGTCAATAAGCCATGTAAAACAGGACGATTGATACGTTGGTTTCTATTACTCATGGAGTATGACTTTGAAGTAGTAGTTAGGAAAGGAAAGACACATCTTAGAGCTGATCACCTCTCAAGATTAACCTCAGGAGAAGCTCCTCAAGGAATAGCTGATGAATTGCCAGATGCATATTTGTTTAACCTTGAGATAGTGCCAGAATGGGCTAAGCCGATAGTCCCTATTCTCACATACGGACCCAAGAATCCTAGGATAAGGATCAAGGAAGGAGAGATTACCAAGTCTCAAAGATATCAAATAATAGCAGGAAGTATATATAAACAAGATAATCAAAAGATTCTTGCTTGTTGTGTAGATGAATCATAACATGCAAATTGGTTGCAATTAGCACATGTAGGTGCATTAAAGCAACATCATTCGAAACATCATACTTTGAACGCTACAAAATGCCTTGTTTGTTGTGAAAGACCACCTGTAGAACATGCTACATTATATCACGTGTCTCTCATGCCAGAATGGAGTGAACCCTTAGTGACATATTGAGGACGAAAATATTCCCTCAAGGAATGACTTTAGCATGACAATGAAGTCTAGAGCAGGAAGCTCAAGATTATTCACTTATTGGCGACAATCTATACAAACAAGGAAGAGATGGATACCTAAGACAATGTGTTCATGAAAACGATTATTTGAGCGTACTAGAGACTGCACACCAAGGTGTTGTAGGAGGTCATTTTGGACCCGATAGGATCATCAAAGCCATCCTCTTTGCAGGATTATGGTGGCCCACTCTTCACATGGATGCACATACCTATCTTAAGAGATGTGATGTGTGCCAAAGAACTCAATTTCCAACTCGCAAAGATGAAATGCCATTGAAACCCATGATGGGAGGATGTGCATTTTCTAAGTGGGGTATATACTTTGTAGGACCCATTAACCCCCTTGCAAAAGGTACACATGTTGAATACATTATTGTCGCGACAGATTATCTTACCAAATGGGTAGAGGCCAAGGCCACAAAAAAGAATGATGCACACACGACTGCGAAATTCTTATTTGAAAATGTCTTTACAAGATATGGATTGCCTATAGAGTTAGTGAGCGATCGAGGAACTCACTTTCTAAACCAAGTCATTGAATACTTGTTACAGGATTTTATGGTGATTCACAAGAAATCCGCACCATATCATCCTCAAGCCAATGGTCAAGCTGAAAGCACTAACAAGATCCTTTGTAACGTACTGACGAAACTCGTGAACAACAAACGTTCAGATTGGGACAAACAGTTACACCATGCTGTTTGGGCATATCGAGTGGCCTACAAGACTATACTCAATGCAACTCCCTTTCAGATGGTTTTTGGTCAGAATGCTGTGCTTCCTTTGGACTTCTTGATACCGACCCTTAAGGTTGCACAAGAACATCAGTGGACCAGCCACGAATTATCAGCAAGAATAATGGACTTGGAACGATTAGGAGAAACCAGGTTGAAAGTAGCAGCAGGCATATACGAAGCAAAGAAGCGAGAGAAAGCATATTTTGATGCGCATGTGAAAGATAAAGGCTTAAAAGAAGGAGATTTAGTCCTAGTATATACACTGAAACAACATGCACGGAAGTTAGAAAAGCGAGGTTATGGACCTATGATCATTAACAGACTCTCGACAAGTGGAGCAGTACAATTAGCCACCCTTGAAGGAGACATAATGCCTAATTACATTAGTGGCTGTAGAGTCAAGCTATATCAGGAACCTCTTACTGAGGATATGCTTAGAAGAATCACATTGGCAAAGAAGCATAAGGAGGAAGAAAATAGGATACGTGTTGAAGCTCAGGTAGAAGCTATAGAACGCATTAAGCGCATGAAGTTAAGAAGACAAGGACTAGGGAGAGAATACTATAACCAACTGGAAACAACACCCAGCTATCCCATGGCCATGTGTCAAGTAAAGTCAAGTACTCATCCTAGCATAGTGGATAGAAGACCATTCATTACAGTCAGGCTAGAGCACGGCAACCCTTGCCAAGAGCTGAGGGCTTTAATTGATTTAGGTGCTGCGATTAGTGCGATTAGATGGTCCCAATATAAGGACTCAAGAATAGAAATGCGGCCAATTGAGGCATACCTCAAAGGGCTAGGAGGCATGGAAACCCCTTGCATGGGTGAGGTAGACCTTTCTATCCTCATAAACGAAGTGACCATGACAGCGAGGCTACTAGTGTGCCATGACGAGGACCTGATAGAACCCCTAATCCTTGGCCAAGATTGGCTATACAATCACTCAGTGGACCTAAATCTTAGACAAGGCTCCTTGCAGATTGGAACCTTAGATCAGTAGCGAGTGATACTGCTTGACTTCCCTAACAGCACTCCACCTGAGGTATGTAACCCTAGACCTTATGAAATGCTTGCGATGGAGGACCGGAAGATATTTGGCCAAATCCCTAGGCTAAGCACGCTCTCTCCAAAGTCAACCCATGAGAGCTTGCCGATGGATAGGGACCAGACAAAAGGACGTCAGGAGATTTTCCCTTGGTCTTCTAGCAGCGGACAAATGGGGACAATTGCAGGTTAGGTGGGTTACATCAGTGGTCAGGTGGACTGCATTAGCAGGTACATGGGCAAAACACCCTGCAATGCCCATCCTTCCACACTTACTGCGGACTGGCCTAGATTAATAGTACAAAACGGAGCACTTCCTAATGGGTAGGTTTCGCAAGTGTTGGACCTCCCTTCTTTTCCAAAGCAGAGTGTCCATCCGACCTCTCAACCTCAACCACCAAGGAGTCAACCACAACGAAGGAACCCAAACTGACGACAATATCAGATGACACAAGGAAGGAACCAGTTGTATTAGTATCACAAAGCAAGAAGCACGAGACAAATATGGGTGCCAAAAGGATAGAAACCACCAATGCAAACAAGGATAAGAAGAAGTCAGGGCAGAAGCAGAGTCAATATTCAACATCTCCTCGACCTTCTTCTACGAGTAAGAACATCTGACAGATTTGGATCGCCAAGAAGTACCTTACGAATCGACCCAAGCCCATGCAGATTTGGGTACCAAAATAGTGTATCATAGCTCAACCCTCAAGCCATGTAATATATAACCCTCAGAAATCTCTTCACCCTTCAATACCACCACATCCGATATCACCTTTTTTCCCTCAGCAGAAACATTCCAACCGTTCAGAAACTCTTAGGAAATGGATACCGAAACGTATCCAGACGACTTCTCTGACCCCCTTATCTAACATTACTCCCACCTTGACTAAACACCATCCTTGTAATAACTCATTCACGATTGAACCTTGTACAAATCCACACACTATAACCCAACATCACTTGTAATAACATCTCATCAAGAAATGTATGCATCATCTAAAGCATGTAGGTGTCTAGAGACCTACATTAGTTTTGCAACTATCATTCCATAAACCACATCACAACACTCGGCTACACGGGTTACACATCGGTTATGGAAAGGGATTGAGGTCTCACTTTAATGGGATCATGATTAATTTCCATACTAATGTGTTAATCTTTTGTAGTAGATCTGCTACACACTCGCATCATTCATCATGCAGGTAGAAGGACCATCTAAAGCTGGCCCTAGTGTACCCATGGCAAATATTGGTGAATTACTAGCTGAACCACATCCTACGGCTCAACCACCAGAATTTCAGGGCTTTCCAGGACCTATGCCAATTGACGACCCTCCTAGGGGATATATTGAACAAATTTATCGCAACTCTCATTGGTTTCAAGGATTAGCAGGCCCATTGGTGGATGCAAATTTCCTTTTTGAGGCCAATTTGACTTTTGATACCCGCGCGTGGCACAAGTACCAGTTTTTCTCAAGAGATTTTGAAGCATTACAGAACACAGAAGACTTGAAGAATGTTTGGGCAAGAGTTGGCTTCACAGAATACTTCAGTGATCCGTTGCCTAAACCAGATTTCTACCGATGCTACTATTTGGTAACCACATTGACAGCTTCGAAGAACAAAGATTTGCCAGGAACATTCATTTTTCCTTCATTAGTAAATGATCCACTGTTTAAGAAGGTTTATCTTTCCAAACACCTGATTAGAGCTGCAAATAAGATACATGGAATGCTGGTGCAAGACAATCAACAATTGATGTTTTGATGAAGAGTTGAAGTCAAGGTTTGAAGGAAAGATTCAAGTTGTGAACCATGGAAGAAGAATACATTCAGAAGAGGAAGATGTGTACACATATGTACATTATTTCAGAGATAGTTCACTTATATCTTTGAGTAGTCATAAGCTTGTAAATTTTTGTCCATATATACTTTGGAAAATGTCGGGGCAAGTATGAGAGAGCATGAGAATAGAGTAATCAGAAGTTGTATGTGTCATTAGACATCTTAGAAGTGAGTCAAGACTCTCTCATCACTCAGTTGTATTTTTCCTCAGAAATGAAGAAAACGTTGCGCCCGATATTTCTGAGTTTTCTCCTTCTGTGTTAGATCTTTTGTGAAATGCTTTTCTACAAGTCTAAGTTAATAGGTAATCGACTTCTATACAAATTTTCAGCTTTAAATTGTGATCAGGCTGAGAGAATTGAGTGTAGGAACATTTGCATATGTAAATGAGAAGAAGTGAAGTTACAGGAGGTGCAAAATTCGATAGGAAAGTTTTGATCAATTCTCCTTCCACAGTTTAAAGTTTTGAGCAAGCAAGCACTCAATCTTTAAGTTGGAAGGTAAGCTACTTGTGGCTAAAAGCATTTGTAGAAACTGGTTCTAGATTGAGAGAACCAAAGGTTTAAAGTCATAGGTGTCTAAATTGACTTCTCAGAAGAACAGTTTTAGACATAGGTGAGTTGTTGAGATCATTTCTCAAGTTCTACTGAATCTTTTGGAGTGATTCAACTCGGACAACGTGCGCAATCTATAGTTGACACCTTGTACAAAGTTTTATAAAAAACTTTACACATTTGATAAGGCAATGAGTGAATTATGTGCATCAGATTTTCTGTGTAATCTCCTTCTTCACAGTTTGTTCAAGAATTTGACAATTGAGTATTGATCTTCTAAAATTGGTGAAGGTTTGAGTTATTCTTGTTATAGAGGTGCTCTAAATACAAGAGTAACTTGTTCTTTTGGATATTAACACTCTCCAATAGTGGTATCAGAGCAGGAAGCATCAAAATTGAAGGAAGGAAGACCTCGACTGCTGCAGGTGCAAAGAATTCAACATCTGAAGGTTCAAAAGGTGAAAGCTTGAGGATAAAGCTTGAGAAGAAGGTCATACGACACCAAGGAAGACAAAAGGAGTATTATTTGAAGTAAAGGTACATCTATCACGCATAAAGATTGAAGAATTCAATATACAAGTGAAGAAAGGATGGGAGATTCTCTTCAGATAGAGAAATTGGATAGAGAGAACTATCCAGCATGGTCAATGAGGATGGAAGCTCATCTAATGAGCAAAGATTTGATAGGTTATATTATAGGTGAAGAAGAAAAGCCTCAATTCAGAGATCCTAGTGTTCCAACTAGGGAGGAATTATCAGATTTGAAGAATTGGATGAAGAGAGATGCTCAAGCTAGGAGCATTATTTATATGGCAATCAATGATTGCTTGCTACCTCACATTAGAGGCGTTGAAAGAGCAAGTGATATATGGAATGCTTTGGAGGAGCATTTCCAAAATACCACAAAGTCTAGGAAGGCATCCTTGTGGGCAGAATTTACCACATTCAAGAACAAGGCCTCTCAATCCATCTCAGATTATGTAACCAGAATGAAGGACATTGCAGATGCATTAGGAGCTGTTGATGAAGACATTGAGGAGGATAAATCGTAAGGCAAATCCTCACAGGATTGAGAGGTGATGACAAATGGAAGCCATTCATTTTGTCTACTGAATTATCACTTGATCATTTTACTCCTGACTTAAATCAAATGCTAGGCCATATGTTATGTTGGTGCATCTCAAGCCTTCACCTTTGGCTTGGAACCCTTGAAGGATATCACTATGTGAAGCAAGAACCATAGGAACTTAGTCTTATGACTTATTACCATTTTATCTCTTGTAAAAGTCTAAATGACTTGGCATGTAAATGATCACACCTACTTGATTAGATTCATGGAAAATTGGATGGTGTAATTGGAGAGAATATCTCCTTACTTTTAGAGGAGTGATTATAGGAGATTTGAATGTGAATTCAAATTCAAATCTCAACTCATTCTCTATAAAAGATGCAATCAAAAAGTCGCGGGTAAGCTGATCACTTCACTTTTCCCGAGGCTAATACTCTTGATTATTGAGTGTGTGAGTGCTACATCATAGCCTACACATCTCCAACTCATTAGGCTATACCTATCAAGCCAATGAGATTGTACATTCATGTGAACTAATAGAAAGATTTACATTCACTATCTCTGTTGTCTCTGAGTCATCTACTCCAAGTCTGTCAACTTCAACAGGGCATATCTCAGGATCTACTGAACCAAATCAAGTGATTCAAAGCACATTGGAACCAGATCCAAGCATACTACATGCCTACAAAATTTCAAGGTCAAAGGATCCGCCATCTCGGAGAAATCTCGATCGAAGTGCACACTGGTCTGTGTCTGCAGAATTCCTAAAAAGTCGGGGGTACATATAATTTTGCTAAATTGATTTCTCAGTGAGTAGTTTATCATTTCCTCTCATTCTACTTGCAAATGGTAGCTTGTTAAGCTAATTTAATATGTCCAAAAGGAATTTGATCAATTGTAAGTGTGCTGGTCATACTAAGTGAAAGACTGAGCAGGTGTCAATACCAAAATAGCAAGTTTTCTTGGATTTGTGAAGTGCAAAGTTATCTGTTTTGATTTGATCATTACACATATCATTTGCAAAGTACATATATGCTTTCTTGGTATCATTTGGAAGCTAAGCAAGTGTACTAAGCATATCTAAAGCTAAGGAGGGCTGGAGCAAAGCAGGCTTAGCAGCTTCAACTCAATCTCTTGAGTGCATCCAACCATCTCTCCCAACATTGGTATCAGAGCAAATAAGGTAAACATGGGAGATGGTTTTCCTTCATTCATTGACAAATTAGACAGGAACAATTACCAAGCTTGGTCTCTAAGGATGAAGACCCATCTACAAGGTAGAAGCTTATTTGGATACATATCAGGAGATGAGGAATTGCCCTCATTCAAAGCTAGAGGACTACCCACCAAGGATGAACAAGAGAGGCTCAACCAATGGTGTGCAAAGGATGCTTTAGCAAGGTCTTACCTTCTTAACTCTATATCTGATTTCCTTTTACCTCATATAAGGAACTGTAAGACTTCCCAAGAGACTTGGGAAACTCTGTCAACATATTTCTCTTCCAACACAAGGGCCAGGAAGAATCATCTGTGGATTGAATTCACAACCCTTAGGAAGCAGCCCAAGCAATCAGTCTCAGAGTATGTGACCAAGATTAAAGATGTGGCAGACCAATTAGCAAGTATTGGAGAGGAGATTGAAGAGGAGCAAATAGTCAGGCAAGTAACAAATGGACTCAAGGCAGATGATAAGTGGGAAAGCTTCACCACTGCAATGGACCTCTACATGGACATGCACACCCCAGATCTCACAACACTCATGGGCCAACTATTCACACATGAAGCAAAGTTTAGAAAGGCAGGAGATCAATCAAAAGGTAACAACCCCTCTGCTCTATATACTGATAAGAAAGTTAAGGATAAAAGTAAAGGGAAGAAGCAGGAAGAAGAAGGCTCTACCTCCCAAGCTAATTATGCAGGGAGAGGTAGATCTTCAAGAGGAAGAGGCAGAGGAGGTAAGTCAGGTAGGGGGAGACCCTACAACTCATCACCATGCAACATCTGTGGATTGGCCAATCATACCACAGATGAATGCTACAAGAACTACAAGAATCAGAGAGGAAGAGGCTATTCAAGAGGTGGATACTCTCAAGGGAGAGGCAGGTTCAACCAACACTAAGGCTACAATGGATACAACAATCAATACAACAACAATTACAACCACAACCACAATGGTAACTACCAAGGTGGATTCAGAAATAGAAGGGATTACAACAATTACACAGAGGAGCAAGATGACTCCCTATTGATCATGAATATGACCTCCAAGGCAGGTACAAATGATGATCATTTATTTTATATTGATTCAGGATGTTCTAACCATGTAGCTGGCAATGTGGCACTACTCTCTAATTTGGAAGAACCCAAGGGCAAACATCAGGTACAAACAGGTGCTGATACTAAACATTCTGTTGTAAAGATTGGAAATGTGAAAACTTGTGATGGAAACCAGAACCTATTGAGTAGGGTACTCTATGTACCAACCATCACCAAGAATCTAATGAGTGTTGGTCAGATTGTGGAGAAAGGTTTGCAGGTCAGGTTCACTCAACATGGAGCATATGTGGAGGATCCAAGGCATGGTTTCAAAAGAATTGCCAAGGGGGAAAAATCAGGTAGATTGTTTACTTTTGAGCTAGAAGACACCAAAAATATTGCTTTATACAACTACAAGGATCAAACACTTTCAGAATTAGAAATATGGCACAAGAGGTTAGGTCACATAGGTGAAAGAACCCTAAAGCAAATGTGCAGGGATCAATGTGTGCTTGGGTTACCTAATGTGTCCAAGCAACACATGATTTATAAGTGTGGAGCATGTCAGTTTGGTAAGTCTCACAGGTTGCCCTATTCAAGGAAAGGTTTCATGCATGAAGACTACCTAGACTTGGTACACACAGATGTTTGGGGACCTAGCAAGGACCCTTCAATTTCAGGTTCAAGGTATTATGTGTCCTTTATTGATGACTATAGCAGGTGGACTATCTTATACTTTATGAAGCATAAAGATGAAGTGTTTAATTGTTTCAAGAGGTATCTTGCACTTGTTGAAAACCAAACAGGAAGAAGCTTGAAGAGGCTAAGGTCAGATGGAGGAGGAGAATACTTCTCCAATGAGTTTGAAGATTTCTTGCAGGAAAGAGGCATCAAAAGGGAGATAACTACAAGGTACTCACCTGAACAAAATGGGGTAGCTGAAAGAAGGAATAGACTCATTGTAGAAACAACTAGGTCTATGCTTAATGAAAAGAAGTTGCCAAATTATCTTTGGGCAGAAAGTGTATCTACTGCCACCTATCTCATAAATAGGTTGCCATCTAAACCACTTGATGGCATGACACCATATGAAGCTTGGCATGGTAAGAGACCTTCTCTGGATCATTGCAAAATCTTTGGTTGTATAGCATATGTGCATACTCCCTCACAAGTAAGGGGAAAGCTAGACCCTAAAGCTGAAAAATGTATCTTCATTGGTTATGATTTGAACCAAAAGGGATACAGATTCTACAACCCAACAAACAAAGGCTTCAAGGTAAGCAGAGATGTCATCTTTGATGAGAATGACTTATGGTATGAGAATGAATGCAGGAAGGTTAGTCTACCCTATGACTTACAAGAAGATTTCCCAAAGCTTACCAAGGAGGAACCAATCCAGAAGGAAGACTCAAGCTCAGATGATGATGATACAATTAACCTTGAGGAATTCAAGGCTTGGAAGTCCAAAGGAAAGATGAAGATGAAGAAGCTAGAGGATATACCAGAATCCTCAACTCAAGCAATGAGGAGATCTCAGAGAGAAAGTAAGAAGCCTATCAGATATGGGTATGATACTTCTCTTGTAACCAAGCATTTTGTATATCTTGCAAAGGATTTGTTGAATGAAGAACCAGGTACCTATGAAGAAGCAATCACCAAACCAGAATGGAAAGGAGCTATGGATGAAGAAATGGAAGCTCTCAAGGAGAGTGATACTTGGGACTTGGTACCCAAGAAGGACTCTATGAAGGTGATAGGATCCAGATGGATCTACAAAAGAATTCAAGATTAATGATCTTGGATTATTGAAGTACTTCTTAGGTCTTGAGTTAGTCTACACCAACTCAGGTATATATATCACTCAAAAGAAGTATGTACAGGATATGGTCAAGAAGTTTGGCTTGCAGGATGCTAAAGTTTCAACTACTCCAATGGAAGTCAACCTAAAGCTAAGTGCTCATGAAGGGGATGAAATACAAGACATTACAAGATATCAAAGCATGGTAGGTAGTTTGAATTATGCTACTTTGACAAGAATTGACATAGCATATGGAGTTAGTGTGCTAAGCAAATTCATGCACAAACCAAGGGTACCTCACCTAGAGGCAGCAAAGAAAATCTTGAAGTACCTCAAAGGAACTCAGAACCATGGTTTGTACTTTCCTTATACATCAGATATTGATATTAAAGTATATTCAGATGCAGATTGGGCAGGATGCAAGGATGATAGGAGGAGCACATCAGGTTACATTTGTTTTGCAGGAGATAAACCTATTTCTTGGTCAGCCAAGAAGCAACCTACAGTGGCATTGTCATCCGTTGAAGCAGAGTATAGAGGGCTTGCCAATGCCACTCAAGAAGCTATCTGGTTAAAGCTCTTGTATACAGAGTTAGGTCTATACACTAGACCTCCAATTATCTTTGGAGATAACACTAGCTCTCTTCACCTTGCAGCTAATCCAATATATCATGCTAGAACCAAACACATAGAGGTTCATTACCACTATGTGAGGGAGAAGTTACTAAGCAAAGAGATTCAATTGACATATGTGTCTACTAATATGCAATGTGCAGATTTACTCACTAAAGCATTGGATGGTAACAAGCTATGCAGATTCAAATCCATGATTGGATTGCAGGATGTGATTGAAGAATGAAGATGAAGACTTAAGCCAAAGTGTTTGGCTTGAGGGGGAGCTGTTGGTGCATTTCAAGCCTTCACCTTTGGCTTGGAACCCTTGAAGGATATCACTATGTGAAGCAAGAACCATAGGAACTTAGTCTTATGACTTATTACCATTTTATCTCTTGTAAAAGTCTAAATGACTTGGCATGTAAATGATCACACCTACTTGATTAGATTCGTGGAAAATTGGATGGTGTAATTGGAGAGAATATCTCCTTACTTTTAGAGGAGTGATTATAGGAGATTTGAATGTGAATTCAAATTCAAATCTCAACTCATTCTCTATAAAAGATGCAATCAAAAAGTCGCGGGTAAGCTGATCACTTCACTTTTCTTGAGGCTAATACTCTTGATTATTGAGTGTGTGAGTGCTACATCATAGCCTACACATCTCCAACTCATTAGGCTATACCTATCAAGCCAATGAGATTGTACATTCATGTGAACTAATAGAAAGATTTACATTCACTATCTCTGTTGTCTCTGAGTCATCTACTCCAAGTCTGTCAACTTCAACAGGGCATATCTCAGGATCTACTGAACCAAATCAAGTGATTCAAAGCACATTGGAACCAGCTCCAAGCATACTACATGCCTACAAAAGTTCAAGGTCAAAGGATCCGCCATCTCGGAGAAATCTCGATCGAAGTGCACACTGGTCTGTGTCTGCAGAATTCCTAAAAAGTCGGGGGTACATATAATTTTGCTAAATTGATTTCTCAGTGAGTAGTTTATCATTTCCTCTCATTCCACTTGCAAATGGTAGCTTGTTAAGCTAATTTAATATGTCGAGAAGGAATTTGATCAATTGTAAGTGTGCTGGTCATACTAAGTGAAAGACTGAGCAGGTGTCAATACCAAAATAACAAGTTTTCTTGGATTTGTGAAGTGCAAAGTTATCTGTTTTGATTTGATCATTACACATATCATTTGCAAAGTACATATATGCTTTCTTGGTATCATTTGGAAGCTAAGCAAGTGTACTAAGCATATCTAAAGCTAAGGAGGGCTGGAGCAAAGCAGGTTTATCAGCTTCAACTCAATCTCTTGAGTGCATCCAACCATCTCTCCCAACATGTTAACCTTTGAGCAGGATGTCAAAGGTGAAGGTGACAAAAGTACAGTTCATGCAATGTACTCAAAGGATAAGAAGAAAAATAGCAAAGGGAAGCAACAAGCAAATGAAGATGAAGGCACAACTAGTCAAGCCAACTTCCTAAGAGGAAGAGGAGGTGGCAAAGGTAGAGGAAGAGGCAGGAATAATAAAGATGGAGTCAAATCTTGCTAGATTTGTGGTAAGACAAATCACTTAGCTAATGATTGTTGGCATAATAATCAGAGTAATGGTGGATATAATCAGAATTTTAATTCAAGAGGAAGAGGTGGTAGAAATCAAAGAGGTAACTTCAGAGGAAGAGGTAGTAGGGGTTACTTTGGAAGAAATGCAGGTAGAGGATTCCAAAGTCAACAATACAATAATACCTACTACAATTATGCTTCAGATCAGAAGGGGGATTCAACATTGATAATGAATGCAACTTATGAAAGGCAAAGTGAAGATCAAAGAGTCTTCTACATTGACTCAGGGTGTAGCAATCACCTGAGTGGTAACATAGCATTGATGACTGATTTGGAAAATAAAGTATCTAATCATGTTGTTCAAACAGGTGACCATACAAAGCACAATGTGAAGTCAATTGGATCAGTGAAGGCCAAGGATGGAAGTACTCTCTTGAGTAAGGTCTTGTATGTTCCTACAATTCCTAAGAATCTGATAAGTGTAGGACAAATTGTTGAAAAAGGTTATGAAGTTAGATTCACTAATGAAGGAGTGTTTGTGGAAGACCCTAGCAATGGGTATAAACAAATTGTTTCAGGGAAGAAAGAAGGAAGGTTGTTCACATTGAAGATTCAAGGTAATGTTGGTCATGCCTTGTTCACTTATGGAGGACATAAGATCTCTGAGTTAGATCTTTGGCAGAAGAGGCTTGGACACTTCAATGAAAGAGGTATCAAAGATATGATTAACAATGGTTCAGTGCTTGGATTGCCTAATGTTGCAGGTCAACATATGACATATAGATGTGAGGCATGTCAATTAGGTAAGGCTCATAAGCAATCTTATTCCAAGCATGGTTTAATGTATTCAGAGAAGCTTGAGTTGGTACACACAGATGTGTGGGGACCATCAAAGGAAGTATAAATGGTTCAAGGTACTATGTGATTTATGTTGATGATGCTACCAGATGGATCACTATCTATGTGATCAAAGATAAGTCAGAGGTATTCAATACATTCAAACATTATCATGTGTATGCAGACAGAATTACAGGTCATAAATTGAAGAGACTAAGGTCAGATGGAGGGGGAGAGTATTTTTCTAATGAGTTCAGTGATTACTTGTGGAATACAGGTATAAAAAGGGAAATCACTTGGAGGTACTCTCCTCAACAAAATGGTGTAGCAGAGAGAAGAAATAGAACTCTTGTTGAGTTTGCAAGGTCAATGATGAAGGAGAAAAATTGCCAATATTATTTGTGGGCTGAGGCTGTAAATACAGCTACTTATTTGGTCAATAGGCTACCATGTAAAGGTTTGCAGGGTATGATACCATATGAGGCATGGTGGGGTAAGATACCTACCTTGGATCATTGCAAAGTATTTGGATGTTTGGCATATGCATATGTGCCATCACAATTAAGACACAAGTTAGAACCTAAAGCTGAAAAGTATGTATTCATTGGTTATGATGATAAGCAGATGGGATATAGGTTGTGGAGTCCATCCACAAAACAATTTCTTGTATCAAAAGATGTCACATTTTATGAGCAAGGTACTTGGTATGTAGGTACAATCAATATTAATACAGGTGATGAAGAAGTTGTGAGTGAAAAGAAAGGTAAATCAAAGGTTCAGATATTTGATGAAGAGGAGAATAATGAAGTGCAGGTTGAAGTTGAAGAAATGCCAAGATTTGATCCTCAGTGTGAAGAACCAGAAACCTCAAGGAGTGGAGAACTCAGAAGGTCATCAAGACACAAGTGGCAACCTACAAGGTATAGCTATGACACTTCTTTTTTGGCTACCAAAGATTATGCTTACATGATAAAGGAAGATGAAGATCCTTCCACATGTGAAGAGGCAAAAGGTAAGGAAAATTGGGAGAAAGCTATGCAGGATGAATATGATGCATTAATGGAGAATCAAACATGGGATTTGGTTCCTAAACCAAATAGTCAGAAGATTATTGGATGCAAATGGGTCTACAAGACTAAGAGGTTTGCAGATGGAAGTGTGTCTAGGTATAAAGCTAGACTTGTTATGAAAGGGTTTGCTCAGACATATGGTATTGATTATGATGAGACCTATAGTCCTGTGGCAAAGATGACAACCATCAAGACACTCATAGCCATTGCTGCATATAAAGGTTGGAAATTATGTCAATTAGATGTGAAGAATGCTTTTCTAAACGATTACATTTCAGATGATGTTTTCATGGAGCAACGTCAAGGATTCAGAGATGGAAGGTATCCAGATCATGTATGTAAGCTCAAGAGAGCTTTGTATGGTTTGAAGCAGGCCCTAAGGGCATGGAATTATAGACTTGTGAAGTTCTTGAAAGAACTTGGATTTCAAGTATCTAAGGCAGATAGTAGCTTGCTTGTTAAAGCAAGTGATGATGGGTTCATTTACATGTGCATATATGTTGATGATATAATTCTTACAGGTACAGATGAGAAAGGAATTCAAAGCCTAAAGAAGCAAATGGAGGAAGAGTTCAAAATCAGTGACTTGGGAGACTTGTCATATTTCTTGGGCATGGAGATTTCATACACTCAACATGGAGTTTATGTGACTCAAGAAAGGTATTTGAGAAACTTGTTAATCAAGTTTAAAATGAATGATTACAGGGTAGCACCTACTCCAATGGAGGTGAATCACAAATTGAGCAGATATGGTGGAGAAGAATTCAAGGATATGAAGCTATATCAGAGTTTGGTTGGTAGTCTTATCTATGCTTCATTAACTAGGCCTGATTTATCATATGCAGTTGGAGTTTTGTCTCAATTTATGCATTGTCCTAGGAAAGAACATTGGATTGCAGGTCAAAGAGTGTTGAGGTACATTAAGGGTACACTCAAAGAGGGTTTGTATTATGGTTTTACATCAGATACAAACATCAAAATATATAGTGATGCAGATTGGGAAGGTAATCCTGATGATAGAAGATCAACATATGGATATTTGTGTTATGTGGGAGATAAGTTAATCTCTTGGTGTTCAAAGAAGCAGCACACAGTTGCTTTATCATCTACAAAAGCTGAGTACAAAGGTATGGTTGAAGCTGCAAAGGAAGTGATATGGCTTAAGACTCTCATGAAGAGTTTTGACACCATACAGAGTACACCTATCATTTATGGAGATAACATGAGTTCATTGTATTTAGCTGCTAATCCTGTGTTTCATGCAAGGACTAAACACATTGAGATTCAGTATCATTTTCTGAGAGAGAAGGTGATGGATAAAGAGATTGAAGTCATAAATACTTCAACAAAAGATCAGATAGCTGATATGCTTACAAAAGCTTGGATGGACCAAAGCTACAGAAATTCAAAGACATGGCAGGCATAAAGAAGATAGAGAAAACCTCAATTGATGATTGAGGGGGAGTTGTTGGTGCAGGAGAATCAACAATTGATGTGTTGATGAAGAGTTGAAGTCAAGGTTTGAAGGAAAGATTCAAGTTGTGAAGCATGGAAGAAGAATACATTCAGAAGAGGAAGATGTGTACACATATGTACATTATTTCAGAGATAGTTCACTTATATCTTTGAGTAGTCATAAGCTTGTAAATTTTTGTCTATATATACTTTGGAAAATGTTGGGGCAAGTATGAGAGAGCATGAGAATAGAGTAATCAGAAGTTTTATGTGTCATTAGACATCTTAGAAGTGAGTCAAGTCTCTCTCATCACTCAGTTGTATTTTTCCTCAGAAATGAAGAAAATGTTGCGCCCGATATTTCTGAGTTTTCTCCTTCTCTGTTAGATCTTTTGTGAAATGCTTTTGTACAAGTCTAAGTCTATAGGTAATCGACTTCTGTACAAATTTTCAGCTTTCAATTGTGATCAGGCTGAGAGAATTGTGTGTAGGAACATTTGCATATGTAAATGAGAAGAAGTGAAGTTACAAGAGGTGCAAAATTTGATACGAATGTTTTGATCAATTCTCCTTCCACAGTTTAAAGTTTTGAGCAAGCAAGCACTCAATCTTTAATTTGGAAGGTAAGCTACTTGTGGTTAAAAGCATTTGTAGAAACGGGTTCTAGATTGAGAGAACCAAAGGTTTAAAGTCATAGGTAAATCGACTTCTCAGAAGAACAATTTTAGACATAGGTGAGTTGTTGAGATCATTTCTCAAGTTCTACTAAATCTTTTGGAGTGATTCAACTTGGAGAAGGTGCACAATCTATAGGCAACACCTCATACAAAGTTTTATAAAAAACTTTACACATTTGATAAGGCAATGAGTGAATTATGTGCAGCAGATTTTTTGTGTAATCTCCTTCTTCACAATTTGTTCAAGAATTGGACAATTGAGTATTGACCTTCTAAAATTGGTGAAGGTTTGAGTTATTCTTGTTATAGAGGTGCTCTAAATACAAGAGTAACTTGTTCTTTTGGAGATTAACACTCTCCATCATGGAATGCACACTCCGATAGAGCGAGAGAGGCTGATTCCAGAGCCTATGAAACATGGAGATGTCATCAAGTGGGAAGATATTTCAGCGATCACACCTAAGCTCTCTAAACCATTGAGGATATGTATGCAACATTTTGCATTCCCTGCTCAGGACCGATTCACCATGCCCCACAACCGCATCTGTTTTGGACTCTACTTATCGTGCATTGGACCCCAAACTGTAGATTGAGCAAGCTGGATCATTGATCAATTATACTTAGCACAACACTGATGGGAAAGAAAAAAAGTAATCCATGGATGCTGCACCCTCACAAGGATTATATACATGTGTTTGGCCTATGACTTGCCAATCGAGCGTGCAATGACAAGTAATGAGTTAAAGGCATTCAAAGGGATAGCAAAGAAAGCTAGGAAGGCTAGCAAAGGATGAGCAGGAAAGCGCATGAGAGGAACCATTCCATGCCTACAGGTCCCAGAATCACTGTCACCGCAACCCTCTCCAGAACAGTCTCCGATAGAAGGCACTCCAACGGTACAACCCATTCGCATATGGTTATCAAGACCGGTTATAACGGACACCACCACTAGCACAGTCGCTCCTCAAGCAACCACATCCCCAGGTCCTCCCACCACTGCAGCAGAAGTTCCCACCACTATTGGTGCAGAAGCATTTTCTTTTCTGATACCCAACATGGAAGTAGAGCCACTGGATACAACCTTTGACTTTGAAATGCCAGATGGATTTTCAAATGAATTTCAATTTTTTGAAGGCCAGATTTTCTCTCAAGAATATGAACGTCCAAGCTACCTGACCACTCCCCTGGATCAACAACAAGGACAAGTCTTATCCAGCTCTAAAGAGGAAAGAACCAAAACAAGAGATGATGAGGGCGATGATGAAGCCAGCGAGGGCACTAATGAATCCCAAGAGAATGTGTAGACAGAGGAGCAAGAACAACAAACGAACACTCAGGGTGATACCAGTACGCATGAAGATGAAACCTTTGAAGCAACATCTTATACACTGGCAATCAAAAAAATATATCGTACTATGGAAAAAGTTTGGGCACGTAAGAAGTTAATTGAGGAAGAGAGCCAAGCACTCCTAGAACAAGAATTTTTCTCAGGCGGTTTCGAAGAAGTATACATCAAAGGCTTCAGGGAACTTGTTAAATTCGTGGGATCTAATGAAGCATTAAGATATTTGCAGAGGAAGCCATTATCGCAATTTGATCCTCGATAAGTACGACTATTATCAAAGCCAGATTAGTACATTTGTGTACCCATAGGTGCCCAATCTTCAAAACACGATAGGGAAGCACGTCTCATCCCCGAAGGCTCCGTAGCAGAAGACACCATTGTCATCGACGCCCTGCCCCACACTACTACTGTACGTACCACCACTGTAACCGAAGTACCCGCCACCCCAACCGCTTCTCTTTCACCTCCCGTCTCTCCAATCTCCCCTATACATTCGATCTCTCCCCGACCATCCACATCTTTGGATAGCGCTGTAGCAAAAGCCTTCCTTACTTCCATTCATCCCACAATTCCCGCACCCACCCAACCTAGGTTTCCTCCTCGGACATCCACCTTTCTCTCTAGTCCAATTTTCCCTCCATCCTTCTCGTCCTTCCCCACACCTCCAAGACCCCTTTTCCCATTCCCACCTCCATTAAACTTCTCCCTAGTCTCACCCCCTCGACCCACCATAATTCCTCTTTCCCCTTTCCACCAAGCAGTCCAAGAGAACCCCTCTATAAATTACTCTTCAACTTTTGTAAATCCTGTATTTACACCCACACACGCACCCACTATCACTCCATTATTCACAGTCACGACACTTGACACCACGTCCAGTGACATGGACATCTCACCACCCACCGCACCAACACTCACCTCCTCTATTGCACCATCATATTTAGGCACCGCACATTTCTCCACTGTTACCACTACATCCACATTCCCATCCCTATTCCCCCTTCCCATTGCATCAACACCCTTAAACACAGCATCTGCATTCATCACACCATTAATCTTATCACCCACCATCGACATCGCATTTCGCCAGATGTTCACATGCATGAATCAAGTGAGAGATGAGTTTGCATCTCTTGGCAATAATTATCGGACGCTGCAGCAGACAACGCATGATTTGCAATCGCAACTCAATTCACTATCCATCGAGAATGCCTCACTAAACACCCGTTACCAAGAGCTACAAGAGGCTTATCATAAACTGGAACTAGAAAGTGAAGAAAAAACCAAAGAGGCCGTCACAGATATCGATAACTTGTTAAGGGCCTAGACGATTCGCAATGCGACACTCACCAGGAACATGGGATTACTCAGACGACACTTGGCAATAACAAAAGAAGAGAACCAACGTTTACAAGAACAGAACATAGAGAATTTAGAAGCTTCCCTAGATCAACCTGACCAACCATTAAGTCCCAACCGTTTCAAGGCCATGTCCTCCGAATCTATGAAAATGTTGCTAGATGATCATGTCAGATTGTTAGATGAGTATGACAGCATGAACGAGGAATATCAAGAGCTCAAAGAAGATCATAAACTACTCCAACTAAGAGCACCAATACAACAAGGACTACCAGCTCCTATGGACCCTTCTCCTCAAATCATCGATGAACTCAATGCATTACGGGCCCAGGTATCAACTCTTCAATCACAGATAGCCGTATATGAAGCACCCCCAGGCCAGACTCCCCACCGGAACTACCAGCAGAGGAAGAAACAGTAACTATTCCGGTGGAAGAAACTTTTGAAGAAGCATATGAACCTCAACCCATCCCAGGCGGACGAGTCACGGCTGAAGGCCAGACGACGTTCGAACTTCCAACTCCCACATGGATGAAGATGGTTGAAGAGCTTGGAAGAACCCACTCAGCACGGATAGAGGCGCAGTTACCCCCTACTTTGCTCATTTGGCCCCTCGTAGATACATATCTAGGCATGAGCTACAATACAAGCCTTATTTTATGTTAATGGCGGAATATCATCTGGCCATAGAAAAAGAAACAGACAAGAAGCCCTCCCACGCAACTCAATTCGAGCCGAAAGATTTGCCACTCGATGCGCAGCGAGGAGAGATCTGATCAACCAGATTGGCACAAGGATTTATTACAAGCTGTTGAAGCTCAAAGTCAAGGACAAAGCATGGAAGCACATCAAAAGGTGGACACACAAGGAAAGGGAGCAAGTAGGGAGCTCCAAGAAGTGTATGTCAAATTTTCAAAAGAATCCCCTACAAAAATAGTGATTTTCATCACTAAAAACCATTGTAAATACCATTATCTATTTTTATAACTCCATTTTGTTCAAGCCGAGGAGTCCTCGAGCTTGAGAAGTATTAGAAGTACCATCGTACCAATTTCCATAATTTTTAGACTTTGTTTGAGCCCTCAAATAAGCCCTGGAACCTAATTTTTAACTAGGTCGGACACTAGGTCTGGACAGGGCCAAAACTAGTCAAAAAACTATAAAAAGAGCTAGAGAGCTCATTTTTGAGGTTAGCTGGTTAGAGAATAGAGCTTTGTAAGAGAACTCTTTGCAATCGAAGCTTTCCATTGTTCCTCTCTTTGATCTTACCTTGTGCGCGTGTGTGTGTATGTGTGTGCATGATTGTGTGCTTTCTCTCACGCACTTGTGCCTTCACTTGCTCGTGGTCTTCATACCGGTCCTCACGTCTCCGCGGATTGACAAGTAAAGGAGGTGGTGCTTACGCTTGAGCTGCACCAAATTTTGGTGCCGTTGCCGGGGAGAGAGCTTCGAGGACGAGCGTTGTGATGGTAAGATCGTAGATTTGCGACGTTGGAAGGTAAAAAAACTGTCATTTCAGTTCATTTTCTGTTTTTTCCTCTTCATCTTCATCATCATCATCATCTCCACCTTCTTCCATCTTCTTCTTCATAGAAATTTCTTGTATTTTAGTGCATTTTCACCATTTTCATACCATTTTTCATGCACTATTGTGTGGGAAGGAGTTAGGAGGTGCAAGGGAGAGCAAGTGCTGTGTTTTTTTTTTTTTAATGATTTTCTGCTCATACGGAGCTCGCCATAGCCGACGCTCAGAAATTTGAATTTCCCGCCAAAAAACGCGATTCTGTGATGAAAATCGCGATTCTGTGAAAATTCAAAATTTTTTGAAAAATCACGATTTTTTGTTTTCCCGCCTAAAAGTTGGCTGAAAGAATCACGATTCTGTGGTAATTCTCAGAATTGCGATTCTGTGATTGTGCTCAAAATCGCGATTCTCACAAATCACGATTTTCAGCCAAAAAACACGATTTTGAGAAAACACGATTCCCTACTCAAAATCGCGATTCTCAAAAAATCACAATTTTCAGCAAAAACACGATTTTGTGAAAACACGATTTTGTGAGACAAAATCGCGATTTTCATGTCAAAAACACGATTCTGAGCAAATAGGATTTTCAGCAGGCTCAAAATCACGATTCTCACAAATCACGATTTTCAGCCAAAAACACGATTTTGTGAAAACATGATTCTGTGAGACAAAATCGCGATTTTCATGTCAAAAACACGATTCTGAAAACCACGATTTTGTGAAAAAACACGATTTTGTGAATCATGATTCTCTGAGACAAAATCACGATTTTCAAAAAACACGATTTTTGCTCAACATCGCGATTTTCAAAAACACGTTTTTGTGCTCAACATCGCGATTTTCAAAAAACACGATTTTGTGCTCAACATCCTGATTTTCAAAAACACGATTCTGTGCTCAACATCGCGGTTTTCAAAAAACACGATTTTTGCTCAACATCACGATTTTCAAAACACGATTCTGTGCTCAACATCGCGATTTTCAAAACACGATTTTCTGCTCAAAATCGCGATTTTCAAAACACAATTTTTTGCTCAAAATCACGATTTTCAAAACACGACTTTCTGCTCAAAATCGCGATTTTCAAAACACGATTTTGTGAAAACATGATTTTGTGAACACGATTCTCAAGGTACAAAATCGCGATTCTCTTGAAGTTCACAAAATCGCGATTTTTTTGAAGTTCACAAAATCGCGATTTTTTCCAAAAGGTTCTGTTTGCCTATTTTGACCCCCAGGAGCCTGATTTGACATAACTTTTTCATCCAAAGTCCAAATTTTGAGCTCTATAGCTCGTTGGAAAGCTCGTTTCGAATCCTACACGGCCTCAAATGTTTTTTATAAGAATAACGCGTTGATTTTCAGATAGGATAATTTGAAGTTGACCTTCAAGTGGGACTTGGAACCCAAGGCGACTCCAAATGATTTTTGAACCAGACCAAGGGGAAATTTTGGACTCTTAGCCAAAGCTTATGAACTTGAGATCTGGTAGACACCTAGGCAAGGAACAAAGCATTAGATCTTCTCAGTCTAGTGTCAACCATACAGCTAAGTCTTGGGCACAACAACTAAGTGGTCATCCTTATGGACTAAGTTCAGACACGAGTGACTCAGAAATGTCTTTTAGCATGGGGAAACCTGCAGGTGGCTCAGGGACTGCCCATCTACAAACACCAGAAGGTCCCTATAAGACACAGTTGGAATATATTCACACCAACTGATTAGGTGCTCGCATCTATGAGGATGGCTTGAGGCGATCAGTGGTCCAACTCAAAAATCCAAATCAATCCTTTGGACTTGAACACCCGATGGTCAAGTTCGAAGAGGGTTCATACATTGATAAGGAAGGAACCATGTATGTGGTTACCAACCAACCAGATAGGACCGATGAGTTTGGAAATATCATTCATGAGAATGAGATAGGAGACTTAGAACAAGGAAATGTAGGACAAGGACCCTAGAGTCCTAGAGGCAAGTCAGTTTTGACCACTATTTTTGAATAGAGAAACAAAGGAAGCCTTTTGGAGATTCAAGCCAGATCAACCTAGCCAATTGGGCATAGTTATCATCTATGAATTCAAAGATCCTGAGATACTAGGCAAAGTTGTCTACCTGGATAACACATCAAAGAAGATATTCTTGGTAACAGAACATGATAGACATGCATATACTTGGAAGAATGAATTGATTTTCCCTCCACCAAGATCCAATGTTTCCCATGGCCTCCAAGGAGTAGGATCATCCCAAGCTCATGAAGCCCATAGAGAAAGAACTAGAGAGAGACCTGAGGTAAGTTTTGCGCACACAATGGGCAGGAATAGGTCAGGATTTGAAAATGAAAGACCTGAAAGAGAGAGAGACATCAAGCACATAGGCAACAAAGAGAAGAACAGGATTTTCCATTGCCTAGACCCCGAGAGCACCCAAGAACCCTTAGACCCACTCAAGTGATCAAGGCAATGAAGAATTATTTTGACGGGTCAGAAGATCCTTATGATCATGTGGCCGAGTTCAAACAAGTGTTAAGAGCTGAACAGGTTGAGGATTTGTTCACCCAGTACGAGGCATTTGGTCTGACTCTTAAGGGCACTGCCTTCTTGGTTTCAACCACTGAGTAGTCGCAATTATCGCGACATAGGTCAACTGTTAGACGAATTCATTGTAGAATTTTCCAAGAGTGGTATCAGGCATAATACATCATCCTTGATCCACAGTTTCAAGCAGACACCCCAAGAAACAGTGCGACTAGCAGGTAGAAGGTTCAGACAGTACCTAGAAAGATGCCCTACTCCAGAGTTACCCACGCCAGCCAAACAAGTGGCTTTGTTCTTAGATGGCTTACTGAGCACAAAGTTAAGATCATATGTGTACTTGAAAGAGCCTAGATCCATAGAAGTGTGTGTGCGGACGTGCATTGACATAGAAGATAACTTGGGTGAGGAGTTAGGATTGTCCAAACTCTATAAGGATTCTGATAGTTCTACTAGTCATACTTCAAAAATCTCCACGGAAATAGAGGAGATAGCTGAGCAAGTTGCCAAGAAGCTGGGAGTCCAAAATAAACAAACACAGAGAGTCACTCCATTGAATCGGTGTTATACTTGCGGAGGCGACCACATGGCTAACGTATGCCCAATGCAAAACCAAAACATGAGAGAAAGGAATGCTCCATATTGCACTATTGAGAGAAAATATACGAACCACACGGCTCAAGATTGTCCCTATAATAGGCAGGCCGTTAGACAGAATTATCAACAACCTTACCAACCAGGTAGGTATCAAAACCAATACCAACAGCCATATTATAGACCACAACAACAATATTAGGCACAATATAGGCCACAACCAGTCTTGGGAAACCAACCACCAGCTCCTGCCAACGTGATTCCAGTCAAGTATGCCGTGGGAGAGGAAAATCCAAATAGAGCATTGGTGCCACTAACCCCATTGATACCAGATAATGACTCTCATGCTCATAGTTCAGACTACTCCCATGAAGGTAGTCCACATGCTTATTACACAGAGTCACCTGAACATAGTGAGATTTACTCGTATCAATATGAGACACCACCTATGGAGCAAAGTTGGGAGCCAGAATACTCCAATGTCATGTACACAAATCCTAACCCTAGGCCCCAATTGAGACAAATGAGACCACAAGCCCCTAGAGGATCTTGTTTCAGATGTCATGGTGACCATTTCATTCGTGACTGTCCCCACCCACCATCTTCGAGTCAAGGACAGGCTATTACAATACAAGCTTTTTGTCCTGATTGTGGCAAAGACCATCTCCCCAGAGATTGTCCAAGAAACCCCTCCAGAGCACCCAAGATTACACCCATTAATGTGGTAGGCTTAGTGGCAGATTCAAGTTCAAGTAGTAGCAATGTGGCTCCTATACAAGCTGTCACTAGAGCACAAGCCTTAAAACAGGATAAACCAGCAGAACAATCAGAGTCAAGTGAATCAGGAGAGCCTAGTAAGAGGAAAACAAGAACATGGAAGGATACCAGAGAAAAGGCCAATCATAAGTGGAATAAAAAGTTATCGGAACTAGAAGAAAGCTTGAAAGATGCAAAAACAAAAATAGAAGACATTGCATCTCAAAACCCCTCGCACACCGAAACTCCATCCACTCCACCTCATCCCACCCCACCACCCATTGTAAATAGGCCGCAATCAGGGTCTGTTCTTGCAGATCCAACCCCAGAAGGTTTGGACATGATGTTCAAGGCCTACCAAGCTCGACTTCAAGAAGTGCCTACAGCTGCAAACCTAGACAAGAGTTACCCTAGAGCAGATTTAGAGATTGAACGGATGAAAATGTGCATGAAAATGGTAGAACAAGCTCAAGCTATACTCGAGACTAGTCAAAAGTTCAATCAGACAAACTCTGTCAAACCGGATTTGCATTTCCAAGGCTTACTAGAAAGATTAGAGCAATTGGTAAACAAACCACAAGTTTCTTTACCTCCACAGGCTCAACCAATTATTGAAAGAGGAAGCTCACCACCAATGGGAGCTTATGTTCCTAATTCCACAGATGCTGGAATACCTTCTTCAATTCAACAGTACTCTCAAGAGTTCTTGAGGGAAATACAAGAAGAGAAATGGGCCAAGGAGAAGGGTAATTCCCCTCCTATTCCTGAGATTGATGATCTTCATGATCAATTTCCCCAAGACATTCCATCTATTTACGGAGATGAAGCAGAACAACAAGAAGATGAAAGATTAGATTTTGAATCTAATACCCTAGAAGAACTGCCTCAATTTCCAGGTCCATGGGAATCTGAATCTCTCCAGATTAGAGCTCCCACAATACTGGTAAGAAATGAGGACCCAGTGGTTCCAAGGAACACTGATGTCGTGAAGAACACTAAGGTTCAGTGTCACCTCACTGTAGAAGAGCTGCTCAAAGCAAAACCTGAGCTATGGAATCATGTGAAGGATCAGGTTCCAGAACTTGAGTCCAATATGCCAAAAACAGGCTCTAAGCAAAAAGTACCAGAGATACCTCTAGACAAAATAGGGGACATTTGTGAAGGTGAAGAAGGTAATACTTATCTTCCAATCACCTACCAAGGTTACACAACCAAAGCAATCATAGATTCAGGTGCTGGTGTTGCTATTGCGACCACCTCCTTGTGGAAGCAATGGGGCAAGCCCACATTAAGACCAACTAGAATGAAGCTTCAAATGGCTGATGGTCATTTTGAAAGACCTCTAGGATTGCTAGAAGGGATAACTCTAACCACTTGTGGTGTGGAGTTTGAACATACATTTGCTATATGTGACTTTGAGAAAAATAATGTCTATGAGATGATCCTAGGAAGACCCTTCCTATGACAATTGAAAATAGTACAGGATTGGGGAACTAACTCCTTGTACTTACAGCACTTAGGGGTCACCACCAAGGTCAATTTGAAGGATTACACCTTCAGAGATGTACCACCCCTACAATGGAATTCTATCCACAAAGCAAAAGAAGATTCCATCTCTATGCATTCTGAAAGTTCACCTGATCCATCATGGTTGCATGAAGATACTCATTTGTGGATGTGCAAGGTCGCAGAGGAAGAGGAAAAACGTTTAAAGGCAAGAGAAGAAGGAACTTCGCCAGGAGATAGACCAATTAAAGACCCAGCCTATACACCGATGATCTTTCCGGATGAGGAATTTGAGCCTCATGGCTGGCCAGAAATCTTAGCCACCATGGACATTGCTGTCAACGAAGAACAATGGACACCTCATTGTGATGAGGAGGGTTATGATATCTCAGTGTTCATGTGTCAGCCCTTGCTAGAAGAATGTGACCCTAGTGATGTCATAGAAGAAGAAGAGAATGATGATGATATAGAGTCCATTGTGATGGATAGTTGCTTTACCTTAGAGCAGCACTATCTAGAAGATATAGGAGTGTTCACCCAGAAAGAAGAAGAACCTCTCACAAGTATTAAAACAGTAAATTCGAAGGATGGAAGTGAGAGCAGTCAAAAGAAAAAGAAAAGAAAAGCAGGGAAACAAGAAGAGGAGGAATCATTGTTTGAAGTACCAGAAAACTTCAAGAAATATGAAGTTGACGACCGCAAAATTTTGGTACGAGTGCCTAAGAGAGAGGCCATCATAGGAGAATCATATGATAATAAAGAAAAGACCAAGAAGATTGTAGTGACCATCAAAGAGAACGAAGAGAGATGCACATATATAGGAGATGACCTAAGTGCAAGAGAAGAAATGGAGCTTGTAGCTCTATTAAGGGAATATAGGGATGTGTTTGCGTGGCACTATAGAGACTTGAAAGGGGTAGATCCAAGAATTTGCTCTCATACTATCCCCATGACTGTTGATGCCAAGCCCACCAAATAGAAGCCCTACACATATAATGACACTTATGCGGCCAAGATAAAAGAAGAAATTGACAGGCTGATTGAAGCTGGATTCATCTATGAGATTGAACATACTGAATGGGTATCCCCCATTGTAGTGGTGCCCAAGAAAAACGGGAAGTTGCGGGTGTGTATTAACCTTAAAAAAGTTAATGCCGCTACAATCAGAGATAGTTATCCGCTTCCAATCACGGAACACCTATTGGAGCGAGTTGCAGGCAAGGATAGCTTCCTTGATGGGTTTTCAGGGTACAATCAAGTAGCCATTGCCCCTGAAGATCAACACAAGACGGCTTTTGCCACAGAGTGGGGAATCTTTGCATTTCGTGTGATGCCATTTGGGCTCACCAATGCATGTGCGACATTCCAAAGGCTCATGTGTCATGTCTTCAAAGAGTTCTTGCGAAAGAGCTTAGAAGTGTATGTGGACGATTTATGTGCTCATTCCCAAGAAAGAAGATTGCACGTTCCTGAGCTCACACAAATCTTCAACACATGTAGAGAATATTGAGTGTGTCTGAACCTAGAAAAGTGTGTGTTCATGGTGCGTCAAGGTAAAATCTTAGGTCATATTGTTTCTAAGAATGGAATCTCAACAGAGGAAGATAAGGTACGAGCCATACCAGAGCTGCCACGACCAAGGAATGTTAAAGAGGTACAAGCCTATATGGGCCATTGTGGATATTACTGTAGGTTTATCCACATGTACGCGATCATAGCTAGACCCCTTTATGCCTTGTTGTCTAATTTTGAGTGGAACGACGAATGCGAGAATTCTTTCAATGAACTGAAGAAACGTTTGTGCACAACACCAATACTGACTACTCCTGATTGGAATAAACCATTCCATGTCCATGTGGATGCATCCAATCATGCCATAGGTTGTGTGCTAGCACAACCCACAGGTGAAGGGAATTTAGATTTGCCCATAGCGTATGCTAGTAGACAACTAAACCCAGCCGAAAGAAACTATACCACAACCGAGCGAGAAGGGTTAGGCATGGTATATGCTGTGAAGAAGTTTAGACACTATTTATTGGCCAACAAGTTCAAGTTTTTCACTGATCATCAAGCTTTGTTATATTTGGTCAATAAACCTTGCAATACTGGACGCTTAGTAAGATGGTTCCTCTTACTAATGGAGTATGACTTTGAAGTTGTTGTCAGGAAAGGTAGAACCCACCTTTGGGCAGATCACCTTTCTCGCATCACTTCAGGAGAGCCACGGCAAGGAGTGTCTGATGAATTACCCGATGCTTATCTGCTCAACTTAGAAGTTGTTCCTAAATGGGCAAATAAGTTGGTACCAGTCCTAACCTTCGGCCCTGCAAATAAGAATGTGAAAACATCACAAGAAGAAATTGTAAAATCACAAAAATATCACATATTAGCAGGAAGCATGTACAAACAAGATACTGAGGGTGTATTAGCTTGTTGTGTTGCGGACGATGAACATAGTAGTTGGTTGCAACAAGCCCATGAAGGAATGCTAGGAAATCACTATTCTAAACAATGAACATTGCAGAATTTGAAACGTTTAGGAGTGTATTGGCCTAGCATGGACAAAGAAATACATGAGTGGATCAAGAATTGTCCAATGTGCAGAGAGAGACCACCAGTGGAGCATGCGACCCTTTATCAAGTATCATTAATTCCAGATTGGAGTGCTCCATTGGTAGAGTTTATGAGATCGGGGAGATTACCCAAAGAGGCTAGTCTAGCAAGAAGACAAAACATGGAGCAAGAAGCTCAAGGCTATGCCTTAGTAGGAGACAACTTATACCGAAGAGGCAAAGATGGTTACTTAAGACTGTGCGTTCATGAATCAGATATTTAAAGGTCTTAGAGACTGCACACAGTGGTGTTTTAGGTGGACACTTCGGTCCTGATCGAGTAATCAAGACCATTCTATTCTCAGGACTTTGGTGGCCCACTCTTCATATGGATGCACATACCTATGTGAAGAAATGTGACACATTCCAACGTGCACAATATCTAGTTAGAAAAGACGAGATGCCTTTGAGGCCAATGATGGGAGGGCGTGCATTTTCGAAGTGGGGCATAGACTTCATAGGTCCTATTAACCCCCCAGCTAGAAACTCCCATGCAGAATATATTATTGTAGCCACATATTACCTTATAAAGTGGGTAGAAGTGAAAGCCACAACAAAGAATGATGCTCAAACTACGGCTAAGTTCTTATTCGAGAATGTGTTCACGAGATATGGACTACCAATAGAGTTGGTGAGCGATAGAGGCACACACTTCTTGAATGAAGTCATTGAAAATCTTCTCCAAGAATTCTTGGTGATACATAAGAAGTCTCCCCCTTATCATCCACAAGCTAACGGACAAGCTGAGAGCACAAACAAGATCCTATGTAATGTATTGACAAAATTGGTAAATAATAAAGGCTCTGATTGGGACAAACAACTTCATCATGTTGTTTGGGCCTATCGAGTTGCTTACAAAATGGTACTCAATGCCACCCCATTTCAGATGGTCTTCAGACAGAATGCTGTGCTACCATTAGATTTCTTAATCCCTGCCTTAAAAGTAGCACAAGAGTATGAGTGGAATGGACATGAATTGTCCTCTAGGATCTTTGATCTAGAACGCTTAGGTGAGACGAGGCTACGAGCGGCGGCAGGCATCTATGCTGCAAAGAAAAGACAAAAGGCATACTTTGATGCACACATCAAAGATAAAGGATTGAAAGAGGGAGATCTAGTGTTGGTTTACACACTAAAACAACATGCCCATAAGTTGGAAAAACGAGGATATGGACCCATGATCATTAACAGAATTTCCACTAGCGATGCAGTTCAATTGGTTACTTTAGAAGGTGATATCTTGCCCAACTATATTAGTGGATGTAGAGTCAAGTTATACCAAGAACCTCTTACAGAGGATATGCTTATGAGACTCAGCACTGCTAAGAGGCGAAAACAAGAAGAGTTAAGGGTGAGAGAAGAAGCACAGGCAGAGGCCAGAGAGTGTATTAGGCGAGATAAGTTAAGGCGACTAGGCCTAGATGTCAACTCAAAAGCTCCAAAATATCACATGGATATGTGCCAAAAATCAGGCAGAGCGACTTCTCAAGTCATTGACTAACGTCCATTTGTGACCATAGAGATAGGACAAGGAAAGGGTGCAAGGACTGTGAAAGCATTGATTGATTCAAGAGCAGCAAGTAGTGCAGTTAGACTATCCTACTACCAAGACTTGCAGTTGAACATCAATCCCATAGAAGCTTATCTCATTGGATTAGGAGGTGTGGAAACCCCTTGTTTGGGCGAGGTGGAACTTCCCATCTACCTTCAAGATGTTCCAATGAAAGTCAAAGCGCTAGTGTGTGAAGATGAGAACCTTACAGAACCACTTGTCTTGGGTCAAGATTGGATCTATGACCATGCAGTTAACTTAAACCTAAGAAGTCAAATTCTTCAAGTTTGGGTACATGAACAATGCATTACATTAGAATTAGAGAACTGCATGCTCCCAGATCATGGCACCACACACTCTCTTAGCTCTTCTAAGACTAATCATATGGAAGAAGATGTTGTATGTGTCAAAAGCTCTATGATGCAGAAGGAGTCAATCGTGGAAGAACAGGTTCGAAGGCGGGTGGATCTTTCTTCTTCTCCAAAGAATCAAGTGGCCACAGTAGTTCCACCACACATGCAAACACAACCGTTCATGACAACTGCTACATCAAATAGAAAGAAACCATTCGACAAGAAAGCAGTTTCGAGCATGAAGCAGATCTGGGTACGCAAAGGAGAGCAACCACCAGCCTTGCCCCCATAAATCCCATCCAGGCAAGCCAAGCAAGCCAGAAGACGAAGGAAGCAGCTCGAACAAGCTCAACCACAAGGTATCCAACAAGTTTGGGTGCCTAAGAAATTAGCTACAGCTCAACAAGGGCGATTACAGATGTGGGTACCTAAGAAGCTCTTATATCCACAACAACCTATGTTCTCCCACATGCGAAAGGTCTCAACAAAGAAGCCAAAAAGAGAAAAGGATAAGAACCACGTACAGAGACCGAAGGAAGATCAAATCAGCTCTTCAACAATAGTAGGAAGACATGCAAAAAGGACATGGGTTTGGAAGCCAAAAGTACAATTAGCCTTCACCGAATCAAAGCGCCAACCACACTGGATACCACAGTTCAGAAAGCATCCAAAGAGGAAGACGCCTGAAGTGATCTCTACAGTGCCAAATGCTGTTCTAAAATGGACTCCAATTAGGAGGATTACATCAGTTCGAGACTCAATGGATACCTCCACCAAGGTCGGCATCAACCTTTGCAAATAACATCAAAAGCCTTGACGAGCAACAACCATGTGCTCCTTGCACAACCTTGTCTTTTGCACCATTCAGGTCATGCATTTCCAAAGTATGCATTAATATAGGGCCACATTACACGGCCGTGCATAGACACACGTGAGAATCCTAGGCACAAGAGCACATTGACATATGTCAAATATTTTTATTGATACTAATCTTTGTCTTCTTGTTTTGTGACATTCTTTCGCAAAAAAAAAAAAAAAAAAAGAAGGAGAAAAGAGAGAGCGAAAGCTTGTTCCAAGGATTGGCTCATGGAACATGAATGAGTCATGCTTAGTTGAAGGTGGAACCATTGATTACTGGACATTAATCAGCTTCGATAGAAGTGTGTCTCGGTTAGCAGATGATATTATTGCTGCCTTATATGGCAGATGTCAAGCACCTGGCATGAACATGGCATCCACAACTACTGTTTCCCCTTACCATGGTAGGAGGGAAGAGCTTGAAGGTCCACAAGTTGAGTGATGTTTAACTACTGCATGTACGAGAGCGTCCAGGGAGATTACTGGATGAGAAGACTCCTGCCTATGGTGAGCTAAAGAGAATATGTGAAACTAAGCTTGGTGTAGTTATCGAATGTTGTTTGTCAAGGAATATAAAGAAATTCAATTCTCAGTATTTGGCAAATGATGCTTTGAAAAGAGGAGACATGATCAGCCACTCAAAAGATCTCATCTATGGACCATCAACACGGACATTCATCAACAATGTTCCATCCCAAAGGTCGAGTGTACAACAAGCAGTGATGAACATCGATCGACCTTCTCCATGGTAAGTATCTTTACTATTGGAAACATCAGAACCAGGATAGCTTAGGAAACCTCTTCGTCAACATACCCTTGAGCATTTAGCTCAAGAACCCCAATTTTTGCACCATACTTCTTCCGATGCATTTTCCAAGTAAGCATGCATAGGGCTACATTACAAGGCCGTGCACAAGGCACATACTTTTTTCAACCCATGCACGAACACACTTACCCATCATTCATTATGGGTTATGAGTAGTTGGGATGACTGCTCTCAACATCATCTTTGGAAGAGCTAGCGGACGTCATGGGAACAACATCCATATCTCGGAAGCAAATTGAAGTCAGTAGTTGCTCCAAATCAATCTTGACAACCTCTTTTGAGCAACTTGCAGTTTTGAAAGCTCACAACGACACATTCTTGCTGGAATCCAAGGAACAAGATCATACAAAGGATGGACACCACCTTTCAAAGCACTACATGGAACAACCCTTACAACAAGGGTCTGTCACGGATGACAGACTCGAGAGGGGGGGGAGTGTTGAAGCTCAAAGTCAAGGACAAAGCATGGAAGCACATCAAAAGGTGGACACACAAGGAAAGGGAGAAAGTAGGGAGCTCCAAGAAGTGTATGTCAAATTTTCAGAAGAATCCCCTACAAAAATAGTGATTTTCATCACTAAAAACCATTGTAAATACCATTATCTATTTTTATAACTCCATTTTGTTCAAGCCGAGGAGTCCTCGAGCTTGAGGAGTATTAGAAGTACCATCTTTCCATAATTTTTAGACTTCGCTTGAGCCCTCAAATAAGCCCTGGAACCTAATTTTTAACTAGGCCGGACACTAGGTCTGGATAGGGCCAAAACTAGTCAAAAAACTATAAAAAGAGCTAGAGAGCTCATTTTTGAGGTTAGCTGGTTAGAGAATAGAGCTTTGTAAGAGAACTCTTTGCAATCGAAGCTTTCCATTGTTCCTCTCTTTGATCTTACCTTGTGCGCGTGTGTGTGTATGTGTGTGCATGATTGTGTGCTTTCTCTCACGCACTTGTGCCTTCACTTGCTCGTGGTCTTCATACCGGTCCTCACGTCTCTGCGGATTGACAAGTAAAGGAGGTGGTGCTTACGCTTGAGCTACACAAGCATATCCAGAGATGATGATTACTTGGGTCAAGGCACCACTACACTTAAAGTACAACCCATGTTGGGGACGAGTGCCACGTCGCCACTCCTGGAAGGCATTTTCCATTAAAGTACAGAACAACAAGCAATGCCAGGATTGGCTTAATTACCCATACTTCACCCCACCCACCGGACCACCAACAGTTGGATACATGATGGCAACGATTCGTCACTGGCTCCCTCGCTTAAAACATATGGACGATGTAGCAGCACACATGACTGTCAAGATATTTGACATGATGCAGATGGTATTCAAAGTCTTCCATCGCGTCAAGGCACCACATGTGAACACCCCGGGTTTCGAGCATGGCAACCTAGATCTAGCATATGACATGAGCACGACACCATCGCTCCGGGTGTGTTACGCTTGGCACTATCGAATTAAATACTTATCGGCGTGCTATAAGCAGACCTTCGAAGAAATGTTCACAACCGGTTTCTGGGGATACCATTCAGAGGTGTTCATCAGCAGGCCTACACACCTCTTGTAGTTATTTTCCTGTGAACAAATGGTATATTCCACGCATTATCGACTCCCACCATCAGATGAATCGCAGCCCATTGATTGGGAGAAACTCGAGGCAGATCTGGCCCGAGGAATTCGCATATCAGAACACACCCTTGCTCAAGAACTACTCTAGAATTATATCCAACAGACCTCACAATCAGGTTCTGTCGAGGAGGACAGAAGCGAGAGGGAGGGGGTGTTGGCAATAGTCAAAGGCATAGAGGATGTAGAAGCATGTGAAGACAGAGCACAATGAAGTAGCAGGGAGTCAGTCGAATCATTTTTCAAACAAACATGTTTTATAAATACTTTTCAAAACCTCCAACAGTGATTTTCATCACTTTTGTACCATATGTAACATAGAAAAACCCTTTTTGTAATTTATAGCTCCATTTTGTGCAAGCCAAGGAGTCCTCGAGCTTGAGGAGCTTAGGTAGAATGAATGTACCAATTTTGGTTATTTTTAGACACCGTTTACCCTTTCAAATAGCATCTAGAACCTACTTTTTAACTATGCCGGTCACTAGATGTGAAACCAGTCAAAACTAGTCTAGAATCTATAAAAAGAGCTAGAGAGCTCATTTTTGAGGGTAGCTTGTATGAGTAGAGAGAGCTTAGAGTTATTTTGAGCTTGTAAGAGTGTTCTTGAGTAATAGAGTTGATTTCCTACCTTCCATTGTGTCTTGCTTGTCTCTTCGTTGTGTGTGTATGTGTGTGTGCATCTTTATGCTTCTCACCATCACTCTCACTTCATCTCATATTCATGATCTTCATATCACTCCTATCTCTTCTGCAGATTGACATTAAGGAGGTGGAGCTTCTTAACGTGGTTCTCACCATTGTGCTAGAGCAACAACATTGATCAAGGTATACCTACAATTCATGGATATAATATGAGTTCACTCTATCTTGCAGCAAATCCAATAGTTCATGCAAGAATGTTGTTCTACGCTAAGATAAGCTCCATGCTAAGAAGATCCACGTCCTTAATTGTCAATCGGCGGAAGAGATAGGAGTGATATGAAGATCCTGAATGCATGAAGGGAGAGAAGGTGAAGGTGAGAAGCATGAGAATGCACACACATACACATACAAACATGGTAGAGACAAGAGAGAAGCAATGGAAGGTCAAGAACACTCTCTATTACTCAAGAACACTATTACAAGCTCAAAAATAGCTCTAATCTCTAACTTGCCAACCTAAAAAATGAGCTCTCTAGATCTTTTTATAGATTCTAGACTAGCTTTGGCTAGTTTCATACCTAGTGTCTAGTATAGTTAAAAAATAGGTTCTCGGGGTCATTTGGAGGTACAAATGAGGTCTAAAAATTATCAAAACTGGTATGCTTATTCTACCTAGGCTCCTCAAGCTTGAGGACTCTTTGGCTTGCATAGAATGGAACTGCTAAAGACAAAGTTGGGTGTTTTATGGTACATATGCTACAAGAGTGATAATAAGCACTATTTGAACTTTGAAGAGAATATCATGAAATATATTTCTTGAAAAAAATGGTGTCTGGCCCGCGCAACTCACTGCATTCTTTTCTTACATGCTTCCTCTCTGTCGATGCCCCTGGCCACTACCGGGTGTACTGCCAACACCTTCCTCCCTCTCACGTCTGTCGTCCCTGGTAGATCCTTGTGATAGGGTCTGTGTAATGTAGGTTTGCAAGAGATCCTGGGCTAGAGTGTGCTCTGCTATATGGATACCTTTTGTGAGATTAGCTTCTAGTTTAGCCTAATCGATCTCCTGAGGTTCCTCTGGTGGTGGGAGCTGGTAGTGTGTAGAATAAATTAGTTGTTCACATGCAAACAACAATAATAGATATGTCGATCGACTGATGAAGAATTCTCAGTGATATTCCTAAAATCCAATCATAAACATTTCTTCAAACATCATTTTGTATCAGGCATGCAAATATTTGATCCAATAGTGCAAAGTGTAACATACCCTGATTGATAGTGTTGTGCTCATATCGTATGCAAGGTCTTCATTGCCATGTTCAAAACCCAGGGTGCTGACATGAGGTGCCTTGAATCTACAAAAGATTTTTAACATTATTTGCATCATGCCAAAGATTTTAATAGTCATCTACGTAGCTACATCGGTCATGCAATGAAGTCGAGGGAGCTAGTGGTGGATTGTTGCCATCATGTAAAAAACTGTGTGTTCACTCTATTAGCGCTTATATTATTCATTGATCTAGTCATAATCTTTGTATAGACGTGCATGATCACCCAAGAGCAACATGGTCTCGGAGGGGACTACTTTAAACTTGCTTGGACTGAGTGGTTTGTCAGGTCTATCCATGGGTGCTTCAAAGTTTTCACCATTTAAGCTCTACCTTGAGAATGCATGGGCGGACAACGCCATCATCTTTGTACTTGCTCTTAGTAGAAAATTGTTGAGATTCTCCTATATCTGTTACCTTCTCTACTACTGCTCCTGTGCTATATTGCGTAACTATTGTCTTACATGGTATCAGATCCGTAAGGTTCGAATAGCTTAAGAAGTATCACTATTTTAGCCTACTAGCAAAATAGAATATCAATAGATTATTCGAGTGATTACATGATGGCTTCATCATCGAACACTAGTTTTGGTGCTTCAGTTAATGTTAATGATGCACCTATACGAATTCGCCCACCTGCATTCACTGAAGGGAAGCTAGATGGAACCAACTATACACTCTCGAAGTTCAAAATTTCTGCAATTTTGGACTCCTATGAATTACTTGAAACTGTCAAGGGACCGATGGCATTGGATCTTGAGCCTATACCAGTTGAAGATCCAACAAATTCAAGATTGATGATTCAGCCATATCCAGATCTTCTACGAGCTTGGAAGAGGCGGAATGCTGATGCATTATGTGCAATTGTCACTAGTGTAAGTGATTCTGTGCTTAATTTAGTTCAACATACTACTAAAGCACATGAGGCTTGGGGCATATTAGCTCGTCAATATGAGACCAAGAATCACACTAGGATATAGAATTTAGAAAATCAGCTGGCAAATGAAAAGCATTCGAATTCTGAGAAGGCTGAAGATTTTATCAAACGGATAAAACATCTTCAAGATCAATTGGCTGCAGTTGGTGTTGTTATAACACCAGAAGAGCTGGCTCAAAGATGTGTACGTGTTCTTCCAGCAAAGTATGATGGATTAGTAACAACCCTTAACACTCAGGTAAGACCAACTCCCCTTACATTTGAAGAGTTTTGTGTTATGCTTTTAGAAGAAGAGATGCGGTTGAAGAATCAGCAAAGTACAAGTTATGTTGCATGCTCAGCAAATGCAAAAGGTAAAGGCTCTTCTAATGGATCAAATAATAAGCCAAAAAAGAAAACGTTCACAGAAAGTTGCTTCTATTGTGAAAAGAAAGGTCATGCCATCAAGAATTGTAGAAAGAAGCAAGTTGATGAACGGAATGGGACTGTAAAATCATTGTGGAAGAACAAAGAGTCTGCAAACAACATAGAGCTCCAACTATGGGTAGCTATTGAAGAGGTATGCTCATCTGCTCAAGCTCGTGGTGATGAACCATGGATTTTAGATAGTGGAGCTTCTTGCCATATGACCTGTAAAAGGATTGGTATAGTTAACTCCCTAGTGCCTCTGTGGGAATACATCAATGTAGTGGTGGGAAATGAATCCAAGTGTCTAGCGGAAGGAATTGGAACCATCTCTTTTATCACTTCTCTAGGTGTTGAGAAAAGTTATCCGATGTTCTCTATGTACCTACACTTAAAAGAAATTTGTTGTCAGTTTCTGCAATAACAGATCGTGGACTCGAAGTTCACTTCAATAAGAGTGGTGCAGAAATTATAGATTCATCAGGTAATGTAGTAGGTAAAGGCATAAGACATGATAACTTGTATGAGTTAAGTGCCTTAATTGCTACAGAAGATAAAGATGTAAGCAGGTTATGGAATCAACGATTTGGGCATATTGGATTTGCGTTTTTGAAGGAGATGCAAAGATCAGGGATGGTTGCTCATTTGCTTGCATTTTTAGAGTTGCAAGAACCTTGTGAAGCTTGTATGATGGGCAAGCAACAACGAAAGGCATTTCCAAGAGAGACTAGTAATCGATCTCAAGCTCCTCTAGAGTTGGTACATGCTGATCTCTGCGGTAAAATGTCTACACCTGCTTTAGGAGGATCTTTCTATTTTTGTTGTTAGTCAATGATTGTAGTAGAAAGATGTGGGTTTATTTCATTCGAGAAAAGGCTGATGCTTTTGAAAAATTTAAAATGTGGCATAAGTAAGTGGAAAATGAATCAGGAAGGGAACTGAAGAAATTCAGAACAGATAGAGGAGGTGAATTCTTGTCAACACAATTCAATAATTACTGTAAGGAGCATGGTGCAAAAGGCAACTTATCACAGCTCATACACCTCAACAAAATGGTGTTGTTAAGCACAGGAATAGGACAATAGTTGAAATGGATCGTTGTATGTTAAAGGCTCAAGACATGCCTGATTCATTTTGGACAGAAGCAGTCAATATAGCAGTCTACATCCTCAACCGAAGCTACACAAAAGCACTGAAGGGGATGAATCCTCAAGAAGCATATTCTGGTAAAAAGCATTCAATTTTGCATTTCAAAATTTTGGGTTGTTTCAATTATGCACATATTCCTGATTCAACAATATCAAAGTTGGATTCAAAAAGCAAAAAGTGTGTCTTCCTAGGATATAGTGAAGAGTCTAAAGCATATAGGTTGTGGGATCTTGAGGCAAGGAATATTTTTGTCAGTCGAGATGTGGTGTTTGATGAACGACCGCACTTAGTAGAAGATAAAGGTAAATCTACTATCTCATCAAACGGAGAAATATCTCACCTTGTGCCTATCAAAAGACAGGTTAAAGTTGAGGACGAAGAAACATTTGATGGAGAAATTTCCTCAATAAAAAGCCAACCAGTTGTAGCTACACAGCGTAAGCCACTACCAAAGTGGGCACAATAGCTCTTTGATGATCACAATCTACATATAGATGTACCAGAATCATCCTCAGATGGATTACAAAGATCAAAGAGAATAGAGGAGCAAAGAAGAGCCTCATAACACATTGTTAACATGGCTCGAATGGTAGATATCATGGGTAGTATACTCAAAAATGATACATGGGATCTAGTCGACTTGCCGCCAAAGAAGAAGGTAATATGTACTAAATGGATTTGGAAAGCTAAGTATAAAGCAGATGGAACATTAGAAAAGTATAAGGCAAGATTATTTGCACAGGGTTTTTCATAGATTGAAGGATTTGATGTTCAAGAAACTTTTGCACCAATAGCACACATGACAACTATTCGGACGGTACTTGCAGTAGCTGCACAAAAGGCATGGCCTATTTTCTAGATGGATGTCAAATCTGCATTTTTTAATGGTCACCTCAAGGAGGAGGTATATGTATCTCAACCACCAGGTTTTGAGGTGCCCAATTCAGAAAATAAAGTTTGCAGGTTGAAGAAAGCTTTGTATGGACTTAAGCAAGCTCCATGGGCTTGGTACCAACGGATAGATAACTTTTTCAAAAATATGGGTTTTGAAAGAAGTACTTATGATGCTAACTTGTATGTAATGAAAAGGGATAGCAAGCTAGTTATTGTCATTGTATATGTAGATGACGCACGGGCGGACAATGCCATCATCTTTGTATTTGTTGTTAGTAGAAAAATGTTGAGATTCTCCTATATCTATTACCTTCTCTACTACTGCTCCTGTGTTATATTGTGTAACTATTGTCTTACAATAGGAAGGTCCACTTCACCCATGCAAGGGGTTTCCATGCCTCCTAGCCCTATGAGGTATGCCTCAGTTCTCCACATTTCTAATCGTGAGTCCTTGTAGTGGGACCACCTAATCACACTCACCTGAATCAATTAATGCCCTAAGCTCCTGGTGGATGTTCCCTTGTCTTAGCATGACTGTAATGAATGGTCTCCTATCCACTATGCTAGGATAAAAAGTTGACTTTGTTTGACACATGGCCATAGGATATCTCGTTGTGTCTTCAAGATGGTTATAATGTTCTCTCCCTAGTCCTTGCCTTCTTTATTTCATGTGTCTAATGCGTTCTACAGCTTCTACCCGAGCTTCCTCACATATTCTCTCTTCTTCCTCCTTGCACTTCCTTTCCAACATGATTCGTCTAAGAATATCCTCTATAAGAGGTTCCTGATAAAGCTTGACTCTACATCCACTAATGTCATTAGGCATTCTTGGTTGCATATATGCCTACTATCGCTTTCAACTTGGTTTCTCCTAATCTTTCCAAATCCATTATCCTTGATGATAATTCATGGCTGATCTACTAATGCTCTTGTGCAACCTTAAGGGTGGGTATCAAAAAGTCCAAGGGAGCACTGCATTTTGACAAAAACCATCTGAAAAGGAGTTGCATTGAGTATGGTCTTGTAGGCCACTCAATATGCCCAAATAGCATGATGTAATTGTTTGTCCCAATCTGAACATTTGTTGTTCATGAGTAATACATTACAAAGGATCTTATTAGTACTTTCTGCCTGACCATTGGCATGAGGATGATATTTGTGGATTTCTTTTGAATCACCATAAAATTGTATAATAAATATTCAATGACTTGGTTTAGAAAGTGGGTTCCTCGATCGCTCACTACTTCTATAGGTAATCCATATCTCGTAAAGACATTTTCAAATAAGAATTTTGCAGTCATTTGTGCATCATTCTTGTTGGTAGCCTTAGCCTCTACCCATTTGGTAAGATAATCTATTTCTACTATGATTTATTCAGCATGAGTACCTTTAACAAGGGGGTTAATGGGTCCTACAAAGTCTATCCCCCACTTAGAGAATGCACGTCCTCCCATCATGGGTTTCAATGGCATGCCATCTCTGCGAGTAGGAAACTGAGTTCTTTGGCACACATAACATCTCTTAACATAGGTATGTGCATCCATGTGAAGAGTGGGCCACCATAATCCTATGAATTGTATGGCCTTGACTATTCTATTAGGGACAAAATGACCTCTACAACACCTTGGTGTGCAATCTCTAATATGCTCAAATAATCACTCTCATGAAAACATTGCCTTAGGTATCTATTTCTCCCTCATTTGTATAGGTTATCACCAATAAGTGAGTAAGCTTGAGCTTCCTTTTCTAGACTTTGTTGTGTTGCTAAAGTCATTCCTTGAGGGAATGTTTTCATCCTCAAGTATGTCACCATTGGTTCACTCCATTCTGGTGTAAGAGACACCTGGTATAGTGTGGCATGCTCCTATGGGGTTTGTTACAACAAACTGGGCATTCCTTACATAGCCTATAGACATTTGCTTCGATAGAAGGCCAATATACTCCTAGTCTGTGTAGAATCTGCAATGTATGGTGTTTCGAATAATGTTTCTTTAGTGTGTCTACATGTGCTAATTGCAACCAGTTCTTGTATTTTGATTTGTCTACACAACAAGCAAGATTTTTCTCATTATCTTGTTTATATACGCTTCCTACTAGTATCTAGTATCTTGGAGATCTAGAAATCTCTCCTTCTCTAACCTTCATCCTAGGATTCTTGCGTCCAAATGTGAGAATAGGGACAATGGTTTTGGCCCATTTAGGTACGATCTCAAGATTAAACAGGTGTGTGTCTAGTAGCTCATCTGCTATCCCTTGAGGGGCTTCTCCAGTGGTTAACCATGAAAGTTGATCGGCTCTAAGATGGGTCCTTCCCTTCTTGTCTACTACTTTGAAGACGTATTCCATTAGTAATAGAAACCAACATATCAATTGTCCGGTGTTACAAGGCTTATTATATAAATAATGCCTGATGATTTGTGAAGAACTTGAACTTGTTCGCTGTTGAGCCCATCAATGTCATATTGGTCAAAGTTAACATGTTCAAAGTCAACATAGTCAAAGTCAAAGTGGTCAAAGTCAACATGGTGAAGGTCAAAGTCAAGATGGTCAGGGTTAAAGTATTCAAAGTTCAATTGTCAAAGTGCACATGTAGTGCACAATCAATTGTTCACAAAGGTCATGTTTTACAGGAAGTGGATGCAAGTGCAAATTGTCTTTTTGTAATTTCTCTAAGGTTCAAAAGTGTTTGTAAAGTGTTTGGAAGGTTCAATGAACCCTCCCTTAGGTACACATTTGAAGAATTGAAGGGCAAAATGTGAAGTCATGTGAAGAGGAAGCATACACAAAGGTGAAAGTAAGGCCCCCCATTTAAACTTTTTGTTATTGCTTTAAAGTCACTATAGGACAAAACAGGGATTCGTTGGCTGTGCACATGTGGAGACAATCCTGGGACATAAAAGTGAGCACCAATATATGCTAGCAGTTAGGAGCATACGTGAACTGACACTTAACTCAAGGCAAGGCATCATTCTTGGTTAGACTAAGCAAGGTGGCCATAGTCTACACTAAGGGAGAGAAGAGTTTGACACCATCTAAGCTTTTGGTCATGATTTCTACTATTCGATCTTTTATACAAGTATACACCATCTCAAGTTCCTTCTCAATTGCCTTTTCTCTCAGGAAATGATATTAAATTACTATGTGCTTTATTCTTTGTTGGCAGTACATTCGGCAGTGGCCAGAGGCATCGACATAGAGGAAGCATGTAACATGGGAATGTAGTGAGTTGTGGGGGCTAGAAACTTCATTTTCTTAACAAAATATATTTCGTGATATTCTCTTCAAACTTGAAACAATGATTATTATCACTCTTGTAGCATATGTACCATAAAACACACAACTTTGTATTTAGCACCTCCATTTTGTGCAAGCCGAGGAGTCATCAAGATTGAGGAGCCTAGGTAGAACAAGATTACCAATTTGATAAATTTTAGATCTCATTTGGACCTCCAAATGACCCCAAGAACCTATTTTTTAACTGTGCCACACACTAGGTAGTCTAGAATCTATAAAAAGAGCTAGAGAGCTTATTTTTGAGGTTGACAAGTTAGAGATTAGAGTTATTTTTGAGCTTGTAATAGTGTTCTTGAGTAATGGAGTGTGTTTTTGACCTTCTATTGCTTCTTTGTTGTCTCTACCATGTGTGTGTATGTGTGTGTGTGCATTCTCATGCTTCACACTTGTTGCAATTAGACGTCTGCGGAAGCACATGAACAACACGAGGAAGAAGAAGAAGCTTGGAGCACAACACACAATACTGAATGTATTACTAGAGAATGTACAAAGATAAGTAGCCCATTAGGGGAATAGGCATATATATAAGCAATGGGAAAAAAACCTCCTAAAGAGGGAAAAAAGTGCCCCAATAGTCCTAGTGTGTTCACACAAATCACTACCTAAATATATCGTGCCAAGCTATGTGGAAATCACTCCACAAAAGGAAGTAAGCCCAAAGCTTTGCGGAAAGCTTTAAACTTCTCCCTAGGCAGAGCCTTCGTGAAAAAGTCTGCAATGTTCTCCTGTGTGGGCACATATGCCAAGCTGATCTCCCTAGCAGAGAACCTCTGCCTGACATAGTGATGCACCTCAATATGCTTAGTGCGAGCATGGAACACAAGGTTCCTCGCAACTGCCAATGCGCTCTGACTGTCAGTGAAGATGGTGGTGGCAAAAGTCTGACCAACACCCAAATCAGCCATAAGGCATCTGAACCACACACACTCAACAGTCGCTGTAAAGCTGCCCTATACTCAGCCTCACAGCTGGAAGTGGCCAAAGTAGGCTGCTTCTTGCTCAACCAAAATATACATGAGCTACCAAGCATGAAGCAAAAGCCACTAGTGGACACACGAGTGTTATAACAACCAGCCCAATCAGAGTCAGAAAAAGCATGCAAATCTAGCGGTTGTGATCCCCCCTTGGGATAAAACAACCCAAGTAGTTGAGTACCACTCAATTAGCGAAAGATGCGCTTAACTGCCTACCAATGCTTGACTCCTAGGCAATGCATAAACCTGTTCATCTTTGAGATAGCAAACTGAATATCTGGCCGAGTAATGTATAAGTAAATCAAGCATCCAACAACCTGCTGATAGAGAACAACATCAAATGCATCTCCAGCATCATGAAGACTCAATCGTAAACCTGTCTCCATAGGAGTGGCAATAGGCTTACAGTCTTCAAGGCTAAAATGCTGCAATAATATGTGAATATATTTCGTTTGACACAAAGCCATTCCACCATCAACTTACATAAACTGAATGCCCAAATAGTGATGCAAATGCTCCAAATCAGACATCTCAAATAAGGCATGCAAATCAGCCTTAAAATCAGCAATATGCTTCTCAATAGGACCAGTGAGCAGCATGTCGTCAACATAGACAACAATGATCAGAAGCAAATCATTAGTACGCTTAACATATAAGGTGCTTTTAGTTGGATTGTTCTCAAAACCATGTGCAATCAGATACGCATGTATCTTCTCATACCAAGCACGTGGTGCTTGCTTTAAACCATATAATGCCTTCTTTAACCTGCACACTTGGTTTTCATGCCCTTTCTGCACAAAGCCATGGGGCTGAAAAACATCCACTTCTTCATGCAAGTCACCATTTAGAAATGTTGTTTTAATGTCCAACGTACATTCCAACCATGATGAGCTGCAAGTGCACAGATGCTCCGAACAGTAGTCATATGGCATGTAGGTGCAAAGGTCTCATCAAAATCAATGCCTCTTTCCTGTGCATAACCATTTGCAACAAGCCTAGCCTTATACCTCTCAATTGTACCATCTGGTTTACGCTTCAGCTTGTATACCCACTTAGTGTCAATGGCCTTCTTGCTTGGAGGCAAGTCACATAAAGACCAAGTACCATTCTTCATTATAGCATCACATTCAAATTGCATAGCAGCCATCCAATTTTCTAAATTTTGTGCTTCATCAAACGAAACAGGCTCATTCTCATCACAGAGACTAGATGCAGCCATAGCATAGCAATCTGATGCAAAAGAGGCACTATGAGAGCTTGAATGAGTACGATATGATAGAGGTACATCTAATTTGCTGTCATGCAAAGTTTGCACCAGCCATTTTGGCATAGTTTTTGCTTGCTCAATATCAGCTCTCTCATCAACTAGTGCATCATGTAAATCTGCATCAAAAATGGAATGATCTACATCATCACATGAAACCTGCAAAGGCTGAGAAGTTGCCTCATTAGGACCAGCACTAGACTACCCACCTGTAAAAAGAGGCAGCAAAGTATCATACATGCCTTTGGAGCTAACAGATGTCTCCTTAGCACATGAAGGCAATGGCTGAATAGCATCTTCCTCAAAAACAACATCACGGCTAACCAGAATGTGTTTAGTCTGTGGATGATACAGATGATAGCCTTTACTTTCAGAACTGTACCCAACAAAAATACATTTTATTGCTTTATCATCCAATTTTTTGCGATGTTGTTCAGGCACTAATGCATATGCCAAACAACCAAAAACACACAGATGAGCAACAGATGGCTTGCGATCATGCCAAGCCTCATATGGAGTGATAGACTGCAGTGCTTTAGTGCGACACATGTTCAGTACATATGCTGCACACATGACAGCCTCAAGCCAGAAACTTTGTGGTAAAGCCTGACTCTTGACCATACACCTCACCATCTCCATGAGTGACCTATTCTTTTGTTCAGCAACTCCATTCTATTGAGGTGTATATGGCACTTTACACTAGTGTTTTATCGCATGTTCAGCCAGAAATGCATTAAAATTAGAAGACTTATATTCCCCCCCTCGATCCGAATGGAGGGTGCCTATTTTACATGCTGACAGATTTTCCATCCAAAACCGAAAACTGTTTGAAGCACATGAACACTTCGGACTTTGCCTTCAATGGATATACCCATGCATGCCTGGAAAAATCATCAATGAAATTCATGAAGTAAAGATAATTTCCAAAAGAAGGTGTCTACATAGGACCAAATATATCACTATGTACAAGCTGCAATTTCTGAGTAGCCTGAACTGAACCATCTTTTAGAAAGGACGAAAGCTACATTTTGCCCAAAATACAGCTTTCACAAACATGTTTTCCAGGTGCCTCAAGTTTGGGCAAAGAGGACACCATTTCAGATTTCTGTAGGTGTAGCAAACTAGCAAAATTCAGATGACCAAAGCATGCATGCCAAATCTTTACATCTGACATAGCCTGAGAATCATTTACTGCACATGCCAAATCATTTACAGATCTTTCATAGTCTATGAGCTTATACAGCACATGACATAAAATGCCAGAAGCAATAATCACATCGACATTTGATAGATCATGAACTGTACACCTGTCATCAACAAATTTCACAACCAAGCCAATCTTGGCTAATGCAGAAACTGATAACAGGTTCTTCTTGATCCCTGGCACAAATAAAGCATCTGACAAAGTGAAAGAACTACCATCAGTAGTAGTCAAAATGATCTTACCAACTCCCATAACAGGATAAGAGGAGTTGTTGGCACATGTAATAGTATTCCCTGTAGGGGCAGGCTCGAGTGAAGAGAAGAAACTATGCTGCGAGGTAATATGTTTGGTCGCCCCACTGTCAAAATACCAAACATCTGAGTCTACTGCAGACATGCACTGCTCATGAGAAGATGGGTCAAAATTGTAGACAGTAGTAAAGCCCATTCTTCTTCCTGCACAAGATTAGCAAACTCTGTTTTTGGTGTAGAGGCCTCTGCAACAACCATTCGATCCTCTTTCTTCTTTGCCTCTTTAGCAGCCAGTTTTGGACAGTTCTTTATGATATGATCATTCCCTTTACAGTACTTACAAAACAATTTCTACTTTTCTGATTTTTTCTCATCTTTGTCTTGGTTCTTCAAATGTGCAGCATTTGCAGATTTCTGTATACTAGTAGAAGTGCTCCATTTTCCTTTGCCCTTCTGACTAGATAGGAAAGCTTGATCTGCAACACGCATAATGGACCTGTTCTGCTTGGACTGATCTTCCTACAACAGAACAGAGACTAACCCCTCAAATGACAAGGCATTTGGATTGCCTTTCATCATCAACCGAAGAGTAGAAGCAAAACTTTGATATGAATCAGGAAGACCATTCAGAACGGTCTGCACATGTGAGCTATCTGGTATAACCTCATCAGCAGAAATCAATTGTTCCTTCAAGTCTTTGATCTTTATTAGGAAACTGTCCATAGAATCACCTTCATTCATGTGCTCATGCTCCAACTGTTTTGGGAGGTAAGGAACACAAGCCTCATTCCTAGCTTGGTACAATGTGGTAAGTGTGTCCCAAGCATTCCTTAGCTCTTCTACAAGAGCGAATATGAGGAATAATGGCACGTTTGACAGAAAACGCTATCAATGCATGTGTCAGGGCATCTTTGCCATCCCAACGAATCTGCTCTACAGTAGGTGCAGCAGAAACCGCAACACGAACAGGAATATGTAGAATATCATCATCTTTGACACCTTCTGCATCAGCTTCAGTACCTGTAGTTGTAATAGTTGCAGGTGTGATAGGACATTTTTCGACACCTTGCACAATGTTCCACAGTCCTTTTGCAACCAACACATGTTGCATCATATAAGCCCATAACGGGTAGTTGGTACATTCCAACTTATCCTCAACAACCAACATACGAAATACATCACTGCTTTGAGTCATGGCTAGTGACTAAAATACCTTGATGCAAAAAATTGGCTGTATCTCACAAAGTTGAACAGAACTGCCCATATGAATTCTACTAGACCTGTAGCAGACTTCGAGACACTTATACTGGCGAATAGAAATTGGTATATACCTTTGGCACAAAAAAACGAATTAGCTTGCACAAGTGCTGTGATAGTGCGTTCGAAGGCCGAAACGAGCTCAAATCGTGATTTTGGCAGCACAGAACGAAGCTATTTTATCTCAAAAACACCTTGAGTATGCTTACCAAATTTTTTGCGAATCTGAGACTACAAACAAAGGATGTCGACGACACCCTAGATGAAGTGAAGACCTGCTCTGATACCGATTGTTGGAGTTAGATGTCTGCGGAAGCACGCGAACAACACAAGGAAGAAGAAGAAGCTTGGAGCACAACACACAATACTGAATATATTACTAGAGAATGTACAAAGATAAGTAGTCCATTAGGCAATAGGCGTATATACAAGCCGAGGGAAAAAAACCTCCGAAAGAGGGAAAAAAGTGTCCCGACGGTCCTAGTGTGTTCACACACATCACTACATAAATGTATCAACAGCACCTTCACCTTCACTCACTTCATGTGTTCACAATCTTCATATCACTCCTATCTCTTCCACAGATTGACAATTAAGGAGGTGGATCTTCTTAGTGAGGAGCTTATCCTAGCCTAAGGTAAATAATTTTAGTTTTTTTTGTTGTTTTTGCATTGTTTTTTGTGTTTTTCACCTCCCCTAAACTCCCTTTTCACCCCCACATCATATTCTTGCATCCCAAAAAAAATCAAAAAATTCACCATATCCACCTATTCTCTCCATTTTTCTCATTTGTGCATGTGAGAGAGAGAGTGAGAGAGACTTTGAGCAAATTCATGCTTGTGTGTTTTTGAGTTTTCTTGCAACGAAAGCACTCAAGTACAACAGAGAAGCTCTAAAAAGGTAAGAATGTCCATTTTCTGTCAGATTTGTTGTTTGCTTCGAACCATCACAATGGTATGAGGATCTCTAATTTCTTGGATCACATCAATAGCACGTCATAGAGCACCCTTTCACATAGACGAATACACATACACAATTCAAAAATTCTCATTTTGGTGGACGATCACAATTGGATCATGCCATCACGATGGGGTGTCACCATCACGATTGGCTCATGCCATCGCGACGACTCAACTGGAGCATTACAATGAGCTCATGCCATTGCAACAAGCTCACGCCATCGTGACGGTTCAGTTGGACCATCACCACGGTCTTGGACCATCGCAACGATCATGTCTACCCTACATCATCGCAATCGGCTCATGCCATCGTGATGCCTCGAGACCCACGTGGCATTGAACCATCACTATGGTTCACTTGACCTTTGAACATTGCAACGATCGGCCACACATTGTGATTGGCTTATGCTGTCACGATGCCTCATCTGACTTGGACCATGACGACGACTCACCTAGATCAGACCATTGCGAAGATACGATCATTTGGACCATCACGACGACTCGTTAGATTTAGAACGTTGCGATTGTATCACACCATCGTGACGGTTCAAGCAGACCATCACGACGTTCCTAGTCCATTGTGACGGTTCAGCTAAAATGGAAAAATTAGGGTTGAATTTTTTGGCAACTTCAAGGCGAATTTGAGTGATTTTGAGTAATTGCTACATTTTTTAGGCTCCCTAGCTTATATTTGAATAGATCTTGATTACCTATTTTAACCCTCGAGAGCGTGAACGTTCATAACTTTCTCATACAAAACCTATTTTTCAAGCTCTAGAGCTCATTGGAAAGGATAAATTGGAGTTGATATTTAGATAGGATAAATTGAAGTTGACACTTCTCTGGGATTAGAAAACCAAGGGGGGCACCTGAGGATTTCACAAGGAGAAAAAGGACCTTTAAAGGTGTACACATCAAAAGTGTCTACTCATTAAGGTTAAAGATTGGTCTAAACTTTGGATTTCTGCAGGACTATTAAGAGTCACCCAAGGACATCCAAAGCAAGGTAGGAGATGGAGCAAGCAAGGCTTTGGGAATCACATCTTCTTGGGCACCAAAACATTCAACAAAGCTGGCTTGTGATTGGAAGAACTCTCAACCTCCTCAGTCAATTGCTAGCTTAGGCTAAGTGCACATAGCATTGTCAATTGAATTAGGATGACAATAGGAATGCATCAAGTACAAGAGCATTAATTTCTCACGTCCAAGTGTAAGCTAAGAGATTGTGATACAAAAAACCTAAAGGAAAGAACTTAATTTTGACATTGCAAGAGCTTAAATACATAACAAAAAGATGACTCCTTGTGTATACATTGTGACAAGACAAGATTTAAAAGAATTAAAAAATAAACAAGTGACTTGCAACAAAGAAGTAGAAGTGACCAGAAGTGTAAAGAGAGATGGTGGACGCAATCCAAGGATGAGTTGGTGCTGCTACAACAAGCTTCACACCAGCCAAATGAGACTTCAGAGTTGGTTAGTTGACCCTTTGAGCTCTCATAAATCCACAAAAAAATCACCCAAGCATTTTGGAACAAGTATCTCAAAAGCTTGAGTCAAGAGAGACTAGTTGCAAAATGACTAGCTCCCAAAACTTGTTATTTTTGTACATACACCTACTGTAAACAATGAAGAGTGCTCTCAACCTGGTAGGAATTAGATAAATTCCTTTTGGTAATAGCAAACAGACTTAGATATCTTGGTAGTCCAAGTTAAAAAACTTCAATTGATCAATGGATCACTAAGAACAAGATTTAGCAAAATCTTGAACACTCCCGCCATTTTTGGGGCTTTGCAGAGATTCAACCAATGAGGAGAAAAACACAGATTTCTCATAAACAGTAAATCTAGTCACCATGAAATTTTTTAAACATAAACTAGACTTAGAGAAAAATCGAATGCACTTTAAAAATCTGGAAGAAGTTACCTATAGCCTGAGATATGTGCTTCTGAAGTTACTGTTCTGAGTGAGTATAGTAGAGAATAAAACAGAGAAGAAGTAAATCATGAATGTATATATTCACATATAATTACAACCACATTGGCAATGAAAACTTGCACAATGGGAGTAGAATGATAGAGCTATGGAGTAAGTTCTTAAATCTCTACAAATGAACATGAAGTGGGCACCAGTCAAGCTCTCTAATGGTGAGTTCCTCCTTACTCTTTTTATAGCTACTTTTGAAGGTATTTTTGAATTTACATTCAAATAACTTCACCTTAAAGTGACGCTAAGAATCAGGAGATATTCTCTCAGCTTATGGATTCATGGTTTTATTTAGTTAGAGCCACAAATTTTCTTTTTACATCATGGATGACTTAAGCCATTCTTTCTTTCACAATTACAAGAGATAGAATATACTCTTTTACAAGAGGTGTTCATACGTCTACACATATGACTGCAAATGAACATAAATCAATCATATCAAGCATGTAGGCTTTGGTAAAATGCACCAATAAGAATGCGTATTGAGTGATCGAGGGAGATAAATTAATGAAACTTAGATCAAGAAAGCACATATGTAAGGTAGAGCAACAAAGCCTTAGATCATCGGAAGCAAGTGTGAAGACCACAACACACTCTTGGGCACAACAATTGAATAGCTATCCATACGAATTGAGCTCAGAGACTAGTGAGTCTGAAATGGATTATAGCATGGAGAGACCAAAAGGACGGTTAAGTATAGCTTATTTGGAAAGACCCAAAGGACCCTATAGGACCCAATTAGAATATGCTAAACCAACCACTTAGGTGCTTGCATCTACGAGGATGATTTGAGAAGATCAATGGTTCAACTGCACAACCCTGACCAACCCATTTGATTGGAACATCCAATAGTTAAGTTTGAGAGAGATGCCTACTTAGACAATGAAGGAACAATGTATATCATAAATAATTAGCCTAACCACACTAACAAGTTTGATGTAGTCATTCCTGAGACAGAAGTAGGAGCCCAAGGGCAAGAACCATTAGGAGATGAACCTAGGACACCTTGAGGAAAATGGGTATTGACAAGAATGTTGAATCTAGAATGGATCCCTCAAAATAACAGAAGCATTGAGTTATTCTTGAATAAGGACACTGATTAAGTGTTTTGGAGGTATAGAATGGAATAGCTTGATACGCCCTTTGAAGTAGGTTCAATAACAATTTATGAACTCAAGGACCCTCATATGCCTGTAAAAGTAGTACACCTAGACAACACATCAGAACGAGTGTTTGTAGTACCTCATCATGCAAGACATGCCTACACATTGAGAGGCGAGTTGGTATTTCCCCCATCATGAGCAAATGCAAACACTAGCTGTCAAGGTGTTGGGACATCGTCAATCCATGGTTCCCAAAGAAAGACGAACAAGGAAAAGCCAAAAGTGAGTTTTACCCACCCCATAGGGAGAGATAGATCAACCATGGACACTGATAGATTGGAGAGACTGAGAGAACTGAGACAACAAGGTGGTAAGGATGAATTTCCTCTACCTAGACCCTATGAACACCCATGAATACTGAGACCCACTCAGTTAGTAAAGTCAATGAAAAATTACTTTGATGGGATAGGAGATCCCTATGACCATGTTGCCGAATTTATGCAAGTGTTGCGAGCAGCGCACGTGGAAGATATGTTCAGACAATACAATGCCTTTGGACTTATGTTAAAGAACATGGCCTTAACCTAGTTCTAGCCTCTACAAAAAAGGTAATTTAGAGACATTCATCACTTGTTAGATTCGTTCATCACTGAATTCTCTAAAAGAGGAATCAAGCATAACACTTCCTCATTAATCCATAGTTTCAAACAGACCCCCCAAGAAACATTCACACTCATAGGATGTAGGTTTAGATAGTATATTGAGAGATGCCCAACACCAGAATGTCCCTCACAGGCCAACCAAGTGTATTTGTTTCTGGACAACCTCGTGAGCTCTAAACTACACTCTTATGTATATCTAAAGGAACCCAGAACTCTAAAGCAATGTGTACGGATCTCTATAGACATTAAGGATAATTTAGGAGATGAATTGGAGCTTTCAAAGGTCTACAAAGATTCAAATAGCCCCTCTCAATCATCCTCAAAGCACTCTAGCTCCATCAAAGACCTAACAGAAAAGGTGGAATGTAACACAACCCCAAGCAAACCCTAGTGGCAAATACTGCACAATTGAAAGGCAGTACACTAATCACACAACACAAGATTTCCCGTATAAAAAACAAGTGGTCAGACAGAACTACCCCCAAGCATACCCTCAACTAGGTATATATCCAAGTCAATACAATATTAAGCCTCATTACTACAAGCCCCCACAGAACTACCCTTATCAAAATCAACAGAGACTCAAACAGTCTTAGCTCAGCAGCCACCCCCCAGCCAATGTAATCTCAACCAAATATGCAATAGTAGCAAAAAACTTGAGTAGGGCTTTAGTGCCTTCTTCACCCTTGATCATTGAAAGTGATCCCAACTCAAATATTTTTGATTCCACCCATGTAGATAGCCCACCTCCATACTACATTGAATCGCCAAAACACATAGAAACATATCAATATGATAGTCCACCATTGGAACCCAACTATGAGCCTGACTATGCCAATGTTATGTATGCCAATCCTAACCCACGGCCCTAGTTGAGATAGCCAAGACCATAGGGCCCTAAAGGACCATGTTTTAGGTGCCAAGGAGACCATTTCATAAAGGAGTGCCCACATCCTTTGATAATAGGGCAATCACAATATTATAACATCAATGTGCTTTTGTGCAGAATGTGGTAAAGAGCGTGTCATAAGAGATCACCCTAAGAACCTTGCTAATCCCTCTAAGGTAATTCCTATAAATGTGATAGGTATTGTGCACACCCCAGATGTATCCCCACCTATGTATGTTTCTATCCAAGCTATAACTAGAGCGTAGGTGCTGTTACAAAACCAACAAGCTTACCTTGATAAGATAGCAGAAACAAGCAAAGATGGAGAGTTCAGTGGAAGAAAAACTAAATCATGGAAGGATTCACGAGAAAGAATCAAGAGAAAATGGAGTAAAAAGATAAATGAATTGGAAGGAATTCTAAAAGAAGCTAGAGATAAAATCTTATAACTAACTTCACGAGTCAAACCAGGAGACGTCGAACCAAAAATCAAGATCAGTCTTAGCTAAAACCATGCCTGAAAATCTAGACATGAGCATACCAAGCAAGATTAAGAGAAGGACCTCATGTAGGTGAATTGAGGAAGTTTGTGCTCCTTGTGTGTGCTTCTTGTGTGTCTCTCGCACTTCTACACACACCCAACAGTGGTATCAGAGCAGGTTCAGCTTCTTCTCAAGTTTCGGTTTTTCGCGTCGCGGCGTGTGCGCACTTCTAACAGTGCAAATCGACTTCGGAGCATAGAACTGTGAATTTAGTAGCCAAGAAACATTTCCACTAGGTGCATTGGGGTTTTACCCCCATTTCAAAGCCATTCGTGCAATCAGAATCGCCATTAGAGTGATGGTTTGTGAGCTGAAATTTCAGCATTCATTTCAGCTTTCATCGAAGTGAAGATTTTATCAGATTCTTGTTCCTTAGTGAAATGACAGGCAGCAATGACTTGTTTGGCATGCTTCAAGCTGAAGATAAGCTTGATGGGACCAACTATCCGATGTGGTCTTACATGATGAAACGTGTTCTTGTTGCTAAACAACTTTGGAACATAGTGGCAGATGTAGATCGAAGAACTGCAGGTACTTCTACTTCACCGTCTACTGTCACAGATGAAGCTTCTTCTTAGACTACAGTGGTTTCTCCTTCTCCAACTACACAGGAGCAGCTTAGATGGGATGGAAAAGATGCTCAAGCTCATGCTTTGATTGCAATTTTTGTGAAGCATCATATAGTTCCACACATTCAGTCATGTTCTACATCACGATAGGCATGTGCCACTCTTGCTTCTTTGTATGCCGTGCGTAATGAAGCACATGTTGCCTACTTGAGAAAGCAACTTGAGGATATATGTATGGCTGAAAATGATTCGGTGGATGTGTAATGTGACATGCATCAAGGACTTGAAAGAGCAATTGGCAAACATAGATGAGATCATTCCGGATGCATCACTCATTTCTACATTGTTGAAAGGATTACCGAAATCTTTTCAAAGCTTTGCTACTACACTCCATTTGGTTGCAAAACAAAATCCTAATATGTATGCATTTGATGAGGTTGTGTCTCTTCTTTTGCAAGAAGAGCAATCTAGAGTGAATAGGAGTGGTTTGATTGAGGGAACGCAAGCACTTGCTATCTCACAAAAGGGGAAAAGCAAGTATGGTTCAGCTTTGGGTTCATCAAAACCAAAGCCTCAAGCTTCCTCTTCCACTCATTCCTCTAATGATGGTGATTTGCAAAAGAAGAAGAGATGCAAATATTGTCGGAAGGCTGGTCATACTATTGATGAGTGTAGAAAGCTTGCTAAACGCAATGAAAAGAAGAAGGAATCCGGCATGTCTATTGTTGAAAATTCAGCAAATGCAAAGAATGATGAAGCTAACATGGCTCAAGATTTTTGGGCATGTATTTTTACATGTCATTATGATGCTTCTTTACATTCTAAATGTATGGTTGTGAGTGAGGCTGATTCGGATTGGTTCTTTGATAGTGGTGCTTCAAAGCACATAACATCATGCAAAAGATTTTTTGCCTCTTTGAAAGATGCACCTAAAGGAGGACACATGGTGTGTGCAAACAATGTCTCTTATCCTATCATTGGAGTAGGAGAAATTGAGCTTATGACTGTAAATGGAGGTGTGATTCTCTTGAAAAATGCATTGTATGTGCCCGGTATAAAGAAGAACTTAATTTCAGTTCCGTTGATTGCTAAAGCTGGACTTCATGTACACTTTGTTGATGATAAGTGTATGGTTCATGATTTCAGCAATGGTGATGTTATCGTGATGTCTGGTACAATATGTAACGGTTTGTATCGCATGGATACATACAAGAGGGCTGCCTCGAATGCCTTAGTTCCTCATAATTCTTCCATGGCTGAAATGAAGCTTTGGCATGCTCGTTTTGGTCACTTGAACTTCAATAGTTTGCTCTACTTGCAAAAGAAGGACATGGTTATTGGCTTGCCTACACTTGAGTCCATTGAAAAGCATGCATGTGAAGGTTGCATTCTTGGAAAAATGTATTCACCAAAAGATATTCATACACACACTACAAGAAAATTGCAGCTTGTTCATAGTGATGTATGTGGTCCCGTCAAGACTCCATCTTTTGGGAACCATGTGTATTTTGTTACCTTCATTGATGATGCTACTCGCCATACATGGGTGTATCCTATGAAAGCAAAGAATGAGGCATTTTCTTGCTTCAAAGCATTTTTAGCTATGGCTGAAAATTTTTCTTCACTAAAGCTTTTGACTCTATACATGGATCATGGTGGTGAATACATGTCACATGAGTTTAATGCTTTTCTTCATGAAGGAGGTATTTCACACCAATGTACAGTGCCATATACACCTCAACAAAATGGTATTGCCGAGCGTAAAAATAGAACTCTACTTGAAATGGCACGATGTATGGTTAAAAGAAAGCATCTTCCTGATAAGTTTTGGATGGAAGCGGTCATTTGTGCAAATTATGTGTTGAATTGCTACCCTACAAAAGCATTGAGAGTCATCACTCCTTATGAGGCTTGAAATGGTCATAAGCCTATGGTTAGTCATATGCGTGTGTTTGGTTGTTTGGCATATGCTCTTGTGCCATCACAACATCACAAACTTGATGACAAGGCAAAGAAATGTATATTTGTTGGTTATAGTGCTGAAAGTAAGGGATATCGGTTGTACCATCCATTAACGAACACAATTATTGTGAGTCGAGATGTGGTATTTGCTGAAAATTTAGTTTTCCCTCTACTTGAATGCAAAAAACTGACAACAATTAGCTCACAAGATGTGTTCAATACACTCATGCCTTTGTTCCAAAATGGTGTGCTTGAGTACGGCCATGTAGACCAGCCAACGGAGGCTCAAAGGGCTGAAAACATCCAGCCAAATAGGGCTGAAAATGCAGAGAATTCCCAGCCAAACACGACTGAAAAATTTCAGTCAAAAAATGTCCAAATTGATGGAAATTTCCAGCCACATATGGCTAAACATTTGCATCAAAATATGGTTGAAAATGAGCATGAAATTCAGCCCACGCATGATGTACATATTGAAGATGTTTTACATAATGAACGCATGTCTATCAAGAGTGCACAATCTATGCCAAAGTGGCTGAAACAAACTTTGCAGGACAGCAAATTGGGTGCACCTTTACTTGGTAGAACAAGATCAAGCTCTCACCATGCATCAAGTAATTTTGTGGATTATTCTCTTATTGCTACAACATGTAATGAAGAGCCACTTTCTTTTGAAGATGCATGTGATGATCCACAACGGATGAGTGCTATGCAATCAGAAATGGATTCCATACATAGGAATGGTACTTGGGAGTTATGTGAATTGCCAAAAGGAAAGAATGCCATTGGTACAAACTGGGTTTAAAAGATTAAGAGAACATCTGATGGTAGCATTATTCGCTACAAAGCTAGATTGGTTGCCAAAGGATATGCACAACAATATGGCATTGACTATGAGTAAACTTTTGCACCTACTTCACACATGACTACCATTCGTACCGTGGTTGCATTGGCTGCCCATCGAGGTTGGAAAGTGCATCAGTTGGACATAAAAACAGCCTTCTTGAATGGTGATTTGCAAGAAGAGGTCTATGTGAAGCAACCTCCTGGATTTGCTATGAAAGGGAAAGAGCATATGGTTTGTCACTTGCATAAATCCTTGTATGGTCTCAAGCAAGCTCCACGTGCATGGTATGACAAAATACATAAGCACTTGATTGCTCTTGGTTTCACATGTAGTCTGATTGAAAGCACACTTTATGTATGCAAAAATGGGGTTGATCTTATAGTGCTTGTTCTTTATGTCGATGACATACTCTTGACAGGGTCATGTGATGCAAAACTTGACATTCTTATGGCTGATTTGCAGCATACTTTTGATGTCACTTGTTAAAGGTTACTTCGTCGTTTATGATTATCGTAACTGTTAATTGCCTACCGCGGTCGTTAATTACTACTTCAACGCAACAACTCTTCGGAGACTCCAGAATCTGGTTCCATACCTATGTACCAGATATTTCCGAGTCTCTCTCCTTGCTCTGAATTCAATATTACCGCAGAAAATACACCGCCTCGAACCACGTGGGTCCTTGGGAGTGGTAGGGGTCTGTTAGACAGAGGCCCTGTACTATTTTCCCAATTCCTTACTCAACCGTAGTTGTGGCTATTCCGTCTTCGCTCAGGTTTCGCTCCTGAACAACTTCAATTAGACCAACATACTGGACTCAGAGTTCTCAGGCTGTTCTGCCATAGTGGTTGAGCAGTAGTCTGAGATTGCAGTCCAACACTGTTAGTAACTTAACACACAATCCTCCTTATCAGTTTGCAAACTTACCGCGTGTCTACCTTTCAAATCGTAATATCTACGGATCATAAGACATATCACAACCGTGTTGCCATGCTACGCGTACTTAGGTATTACTGGCGTTACCTTGAACACAGACTACGATACCAACTCAATCCCTTACAGAGAATCATACCAGCTCATGTCCATTCCTCACACTTACTTATTCCACTACAGGAATAGCAAATAAACAACACTCTAACACCTTACACATAATCAAGTCACCTCAACTCGTTACCGAACAGATTCTCACAATCGCAGTACCGACTAGTAACACACAGTGTATCACACATACACAGTCGAATGATTACACAGAGAAGGTGCACAGACAGGACAGAACCAAGACACTCTACGCGTTTGCACACAGTAGACGAAGTAAAGTAACCCCAAAACGGGAACTCTTACAATATATTCGCAACTTCCCAAAAACGGGGGGGGGGGGGGGGGGGGGGCTGCTCTGATGCCCTCTCTGGTCGCTTTAAATAGAGTTTTGTTACAAGGCTTTTACGCGAATCTTTCTTTACCGCGTACTTTCAGAAGGGTTCTTTCTACATTAAAAACTTCTGTCTAAGTACAATTCTTTCTACATTAAAAACCTCTGTCTAAGTACAATTGTCCTTTGTTCGGCGGCCGTCTAACACACTTATCTTGGTCTTTTGAGCTACTATCTTGGTATCCAGTTTGTATCCGTTGAGCGGGGAATTCTTATGCATCAAGCAAAGTATGTTGAAAAACTACTTCAGCGTTTTGACTTTGAGGATTGTAAGCCAGTTTCCACACCAGTTGAGACAAGATTCAGGTTCTCAGTTGAGGATTCCAGTGATGCATTTGACACTTCTCTTTATCAGCAAGCTGTGGGATGTCTTACATATGCATGCAACATAAGGCTGAATATACAATATGCAGTTTCCTAGTTGAGTTGATTCACGCATAGCCCTGACACTAAGCATTGGCAAGCGGTGAAACGTGTGTTTAGATATCTCCGAGGCACTTTGAGCTTAGGTCTCTTTTATGGCAGAGATGTTCAGCCATGATTGTATGCTTTTACAGATAGTGATTGGGCTGGTTGTTATGATACTCGCGTGTCCACTAGTGGTAATTGCTTTTTCCTTGGAGACTCATGCACATCTTGGTTGAGTAAGAAGCAACGTATAGTGGCAACATCGAGTTGTGAAGCTGAGTACAAGGCAATTTTCACAGCTACAGTGGAGTGTATATGGCTGAGATGCCTATTGATGGATCTTTGCACAGAGATTGATGCTGCCACACATATTCTCACAGATAGTCAGAGTGCTTTGGCTGTTTCACAAAACCCAGTGTTTCATGCACGGACCAAACATATTGAGGTGCATTATCACTATGTGAAAGAGCGCCTTCATGCAGGAGATATTGATTTGGTATATGTGCCTACACAAGATAATGTGGCAGGCATATTCACCAAAGCTCTTCCATGGGAAAAGTTTGAAGCTTTTCGCAAAGCTTTAGGCTTATTACCTTGTGGGGGCTGATCTGTCACTCCTTGTATGTGTTCACATCATTTGCTCTAGGGGGGTTTGTTACACTTATGTGTTCCTCAAGTAGCTTTGATGTGAACCTTTTCCCTCTACATGGGCACTTTTTACTCTAGTGCTGGCTAGAGTTTTTTTCCCCATGTTACCACATACTTCATACTCTCATATGTGGTGGTACTTTGTACTTAGGGATATCATTTAGCTCTTACTTCAGTTCAATTTTATCATCAATAGAGAGAGCTATTCCAGCCATCGTCTTCTTTGTGTGTCTTGCTGCATTTGTGCTCCTTGTGTGTGCTTCTTGTGTGTCTCCCGCACTTCTACACACACCCAACAAGAACCATTCTTCCATACATAAGTACTCATAGGGATTTGTGAGGGAAATCCAAGAGGAGAAGTGGAGACGAGAACAAGAAACCAATCCTCTTATTCACAAGATAGATGACTTACATGAACAATTTCCCCAAGCCATACCCTCTATTTATGACGATGTAGAGGAAGAACTAGTGAACAAACAAAGTTTGAATCCAATTCCTTACAAGAATTACCCCAGTTCACAAGACCTTGGGAAGCTAAGTCTATCGTATGAGAGAACCCACCATAATAATAAAATATGAAGAATCCGTAATCCCTAGAAACATGGAAGTGATAAAAAACACTAAAGTGTAGTGTCATCTCACTTTAGAAAAATTGCTAAAAATTAAACCCGAGTTATGGAAGCATGTAGCAAACCAATTCCTAGAGACAGCTACCACTCATTCTCAGGAGGTTTACACAAGAACGTACCAGAAATTCCTATGGAAAGAATTGGAGATATGAGCGAAGGAGAGGAAGGTAATACCTATCTTCCAATAACACACCAAGGCTACACCACCAAAGCCATCCTAGATTCTAGAGCGGGAGTAGCCATCGCTACCACTGCTTTATGGAAACGTTGGGGTAAGCCTGCATTAAGATCCACAAGAATGAAGCCACAAATGGCTGACCGACATATTGAGAAGCCATTAGTCTTACTAGAGGGCATACCTCTCACCACTTGTGTAGAATTTGAGCACACCTTCACCATTTGTGAGTTTGGAAAAAATCACGCGTACGAGATGATTTGAGGATGACCATTCCTGCACTAGTACAAGATTGGGGAACTAATTCCTTGTATCTACAACATTTAGGAGTGACCACCAAAGTAAATCTCAAGGATTATTCCCATCGAGATGTATCCCGAATACAATGGAATACCATCCATAGGACCCCTGAAGAAACAAACTCGGTGCAATCCATAGAATCAGAACCATCATGATTTCACGAGGACACTCATATATGGATGTGTAAGGTAGCCAAACAAGAAGAAGAATGATTGGAAGCCAAAACTTTAGGTTCAAAACAACATCCATGGATCCTTTAAGATCTTGATTATGCATGGATAGTGTTTCCTAACGAGGAATTGGAGCCTCACGGTTGGGTGGAAATCTTAGCTACTATGGATATAGCAGTAAATGAAGAACAATGGGCCCCTCATTGTGATGAGGACGAATATGATATTCCCATCTTTAGAATAGAGCCTTTAGAGGAAGAGCCCATCCTAGAAGAATGCAAGGAAGTGGGTGAAGAGCCAAATGAAACGAGTGATGGGGACCTAGAGTCCATTATCATGGAACAACCCAAGTCACTCACGGAATGCAAAGAAAGTAAGCACAAAAAGAAGAGAGAGAGAGCACCTAAGATGGAAGAAGAAGAACCCCCTCATGGAAGTACAGGAGAACTTTAAAAAGTATGAAATAGAAGGTATAAGAATCATGGTACGGATGCCTAAATGAGAAGCACGCATTGGAGAAGTGTATGATAATCGAGAGAAAACAAAAAAAAATATAGTCACAATTGAAGAAGGAGAATAGAAATGCATGTACATAGGGCATGATTTGACGGCAGAAGAAGAAGAAGAAGAGTTAACTGCCCTATTGAGAGAATATAGAGATGTGTTTGCTTGGAGCTACAAGAACTTGAAAGGAGTAGACGTAGATATATGCTCCCATAGAATTCCTATGACTCAAGAAGCCAAGACCTCTAAGCAAAAACCATACACATATAATGATAATTATGCTACCAAGATTAAAGAGGAGATTGATCCATTGATAGAAGGAGGATTCATTTATGAGATTGAGCATACCGAATGGGTATCCCCCATTGTGTTCGTGCCCAAGAAAAATGGGAAACTGTGCATGTGTATTAACCTTAAAAACGTTAATGCCATCATGATTAGAGATAGTTATCCTCTTCCTATCATGGAACATTTATTGGAATGAGTTGCAGGCAAGGAAGTTTATAGCATTCTTGATGGATTCTCAGGCTATAATCAAGTAGCCATTGCTCTTGAAGATCAACATAAGACAACCTTTTCCATAGAGTGGGGCATATATGCATTTCGATTGAAGCCATTTGGGCTGACAAATGCATCTACCATGTTTCAACGATTAATGTGCCATGTCTTTAAGGAATTCCTATGCAAAAACTTGGAAGTTTACGTGGATGATTTGTCTGCTCATTCTAACATGAGACATACCCACATCCCTCAATTAAGGCAAGTCTTTGATAAATGTTGAGAATATCAAGTCTGCTTGAACCCAGAAAAGTGCATTTTCAATGTCAGGAAAGGCAAAATTCTAAGACACATTGTGTCAAAAAACGCAATCTCTATAGATGAAGAGAAAGTGAGAGTGATTGCAGATTTACCTATGCAAAAGAATCTAAAGGTGGTACAAGCTTTCATGGGACATTGTGGATATTGTCGATGCTTTATACACATGTATGTGATCATAGCAAAGCCTTTGTACTCTCTTTTGACCAAGTTTGAATGGATGGATGAATGTGAGAATTCATTCAATGAACTCAAATGATGCTTGTGTTTAGCACCCATATTAACTATACCAGATTGGAGTAAACCATTCCATGTTCATGTGGATGCATCCAACTATGCCATCAGGTGTGTGTTGACACAACCCATGAATGGAAGCAATATAGATCTTCCCATAGCTTATGCAAGTAGACAGTTAAATACAATGGAAAGAAATCACACCAGCACAGAGTGCGAAGGATTAGGAATGATTTATGTAGTAAAAAAAATTTAGGCATTACTTATTGGCGAATGTTGGGGGATTCTTGTGCAAAAAGGTACTTGAGTGTTTGGAGGAGAAGGAAGAAAGATAAGAAGAAAGATACAGACACTCGGAAGCTTCTGTAGATTGATTATAAAGAGAGAAGTACAATAATGATGTACAACACAATCCAAATACTCCTCGATGCGAAATCCCAAAGAGTGCACAATCAACAAAGTTACAAAATACCCAAGGTTCTTTTGCCACCGACCTTCTCTGCACTAGACCTCCACCTTCTTCAAGAGCTTGCACTTATGCACACCTTGCACTCAAGCTTCCAATAGGGGGAGGGATGCACACCTTGCACTCAAGCTTCCAATAGTGGGAGAGAGGGGGAGGGATGCACACACAACTTCAATGGGACCTTGTGACCTTTGATTGCATTGCTTAACACTCCTCTGCACACACCTAAGTCACACTTCTTGCACACTTGCACTCCCTACTGTGCATCGCACACTCATTGTATGTCTCTTGCTCTTCTCTCCCTTAGTGTAGACTATGCCCACCTTGCTTAGTCTAACCAAGAATGATGTCTTGCCTTCGGTCGAGTGTCGGTTCATGTATGCTCCTAATTGCTAGCATATCTTGGTGCTCACTTTTATGTCCCAAGACTGTAGTGACTTTAAATGGGGTGCCTTACTTTCACCTTTGCGTACGCTTCCTCTTCACATGACTTCATATTTTTCCGTTCAATTCTTCAAATGTGTACCTAAGAGAGGGTTCAGCTGAACCTTCCAAACACTTTAAAAACACTTTTGAACCTTAGAGAAATTATAGAAAGACAATCTACACCTACATCCACATCCTGCAAAACATAACCTTTGTGAACAATTGATTGTGCACTACCTGTGCACTTTGACAACTGAACTTTGAACTCTTTGACCCTGACCATCTTGACTTTGACCTTGAACATGTTGACTTTGAACACTTTGACTTTGATTGTGTTGACTTTGATTATGTTGACTTTGACCAATATGACATTGATGGGCTCAACAGTTGCCCACCACCTAATGGGCTCTCCCTCCAAGAGAGCTAATAGCTAAAACTCGCAACAAAGATTTCACCATGATCATGTTTTGCAAAATATTCAAAAGGACCCTTGAGCAACCACCAAGACCAGCAGGAGGAGTAAATAACAAGCACCATTGAAGAACGGTTAAGGAGAGGTAAGGGTGGGGTTGGGTATAAGCATAAAGTGAGGGGCAGGGGTAGGATTAGGGGCTCGGGAGAGTGCCAAAAGGATAAAACGGGAAGCTACAGATGGTGCATATAGGAAAATGTGAAACATATGGTAAAATAAGGTGAGAATAGACCATGTGGATCATGTGAACAATGAAAAACACGTGATAAATGTGCTCAAAACATGCAGGATTTGACCAAAAGTCCGAGAAAAGTTGGGAATTTGGAAAAAAAATGAGTCTGGAGGTGCCAAAAGGCATGAAAATGACCCCAAGTTTGAAAACAATGGCCATCCGAGGCATAATCTAGAGCCAAAAGCCTTGGACCAAGAAAATTAAAAAAAATAAATATATTTTATTTTCTTTATTTATTATTATAGTTTTTTTCTTTTTTTCTTTTTTTCTATTTCTTTCTTTCTTTATTTTTTTGAACACTCATGGGGTTGGGCACAGCTCAAATAAAAAAGAAAAAAGAAAAAATAAAATAAAAGAAAAGAAAATAAAATAAAGTAAAAATAAATTAAAAATAATAAAAAGGGGAGAGAGAGAGAGAGAGAAAGAGAGGGCGGGGGGTAGGGGGGTTTTTTTTGTGAAACGGAAAAAAAGAAAATTAGTCGCTAGGGGCTTTTTTTTTGAAAAAATACCCAAAAAGAGATAAATAATACAAATAAAATAAAAAACAAAAATAAAAAAGAATTCTCAAATAATTTCCTAGATTTTTAGGCCATTTATCTCACTCAAAACCACAGAGATCTTCCTTTTTTCCTCCATTTTATTAAGAAAAATGACATTGAAAAAAGATAAAAAAATTTTAAGAAACTCTAAAAATGCTTTAAAAAATCCCAAAAATTTCCTAAATTTTTTCTTATGAAAAGGGCTACGAAATGGCTTCTAAGTTGCATAAAAACACAAAGAACACATGAAAATGGATAAAAACTACTAAAAATTAAGCAAAAAATGGTATGAGAAGGCTATGTACAACCTTGATAGATTTCACAAGTTCTAGGTGATCCAGAAATCTTCTGTTGTGCCGATGATAGGCCTTGAGCTTTGATATGATGACTAATTGAAACTCTTTGACCTCCATAATCTCCAATTGTAATGCACTGCATTTGATCTATCTTTCTTTTGGGCATACTGACCATCTAACAGGGCCACCCTAAATCCTTCATTAGAATACTATCCCCTCCATACTGCATCTTTTGTATCTTTGATTCACCTACTGTGTGCCATAACCTACAAAATTTCATTTGGACTATTCTAGCTTCTTCAGCCAATGGAATCCTCTGTTTCCAAAGAATTGCATATACTCCTTCCACATCATTGTAAGTTACAAGCCCTGCACTTACCGCCATAAAAATTGACATAATAGATGATATCCATACCAGTATTCATAACAAAGTGGCCATTGATATCAGATTTGAAGTAGCTTCATCACTACTGCACTAAAGGGCTTTTCTGTTCTTCTCTCTTCTATGGCCTTTAACTGAGACTGTTTCACTCGAATCAATAACCTCAATGATGTCCTCTTTCTCTTCATAGACTTCCTCTCTACTTGAGTTTGGAAAAATTCCATAGCAAGAAGGTGGGTCTTCTGCATGGAGGCAAGCCAACATGTTTTCTTCTTCATATAAATTTGCTTCTTCATATAGATATGCTTCTAGGTTGTCCATAAATTCATCTTCAAATTCATCTTCCATACAAATACCAATTGTCTACATCATGCTGGTATGTCTTTGGTTGCCTGGGCCTTCTTCTAAAAATATATGTTGCAACTTTTTTCCCTCTTGCTTTACCCACATTGTGTCCTTACCCCAGTCATGCAGCACATTGGCATGCCTTAACCAAGGTCTCCCAATCAGCAAGGGGAAACTTCCTTCTACATGTGGCAACCTTAAGACAACAAAGTCCAAGTTAAAGATGGTACCTTGTATCTCGACAGGGACTCCAAGGACCACTCCCATACGTCTTACTATGCTTTGTTCTGCCAATGTAATAGTAAAGTTGGCAGGTCTTGAAGGTTGTAGTCCAATCCTTTTCATGGTATGTTCAGGCATCAAGTTAATGCCAGAACCGTCGTCTACAATAATTCCTTGAAATTCATGTCTTCTGATAGTGACTTTTAGCCAAGGGCTCTTATAATCTATGAGGGGGGCTTCTCTTACCACTCTATCTTTATGCATAACACTAGACTTTGGCACTAAACGTGTTGTGGAAGCCTCATCAATTATCTGCAAGAGTTCTTACTTGAATTTCCCATCCATCTTTATCAAATAAAAAATATTGAACTCCTTTTTCATGGACTTGAGTAGTCTTGAAGCTTTTGATTCCTTAAGAGCATGGGCTCCGTTCGACTTATCAAACTCCTCATGAGCCTTACTGAATGCATGTTGAATGGCATCACTGGTACCTATGAGATTTTCTTTTTGCCTTGTATCTACACATGTGTTGGCTTTGTCTTTAGGTGTCTCTTTGTCTTTGTTCAATCCATTAATCCTTGACTCTTGACCTATTTCTAATTGAGCCTTCCCCTTGCTTCTTGTTTGCACTGTAAAAGATTCGATTTCTTCTAACTACACCACTCTAGTAGATGGTGATGGCACATTTACTTGTTCTACAACTTCTTTTATACACACAGAAATCATTTGAATGTGGGGCCCAGATGAAGATGCCTAGTTCTTAGGGTAGCAATTAGTATAATGGTCCCTAGCCTTTGGGTAGTTCCTACAAGGAGGGGCATTATCAGGTAGAGTGCACCTACTTTGGTAATGCCCACATTCTCCACATCTGAAAAAAATAATTGGCCTCCTTGGCCCATTTCCAAAGTTATCTCTATGTCTAGGGTTGTAATTATTACCTTGATTTGGTGTTGCTGCCATTACATTGGGTGGTGGTAGGGATCCTCCTTGTGTCCAATATGTTGTTGCACGCATCCCTCTCGACTGACATTCATGGGCCTCATTACCAGCTTTCTTTCATAGCTGGCAAGTTACACATAAAAGTGGACACTCACTTACCACATGTCCCTACTTGCTGCACATGGTGCACCATAGTCCATTTTGATGCCATCTCCCTTGAGTCCCTGCAACTCCTATCGAAGTTGAACCAGCTCTTCTGCTTGTGCTTCCTCTTCCTTTGTAGCTTCAATTTCTCACCTCAATTGAGTTACAACACTCTCCTCCTCTTTGTGGGGCTTATTCCTTTTTAAGCTCTCAAGCTCTTTCTTACCTGAATTACTGGGTCTTCAGGTTCTGCACGATATGATAAATTGGAAGAGCTTGCCCCATACTGCAATCTAATTTGCTCCAATCTTGTTGCTATATTGATAAATTCTTCTATTGTGGATGTCAGTAAAACTAAATCCTTTATTTTACATTGTGTGGTTATTGGAAGTGGTTTAGCCAACCACTTCTTGATTAAAAAATCATGGGGAGGGTCTGGCAGTTTGGCCATTAATGCCTTGGCTCTGGTAACAAATTCTGGGAAGGTCTCCCCAGGACCTAGTCTTAAATTTTCTAATTCTTCAATAATGTTTTCAATTATATTCCCTTGTTGGAATTGTGTCCTAAATGCTTCCTTCATCAAGTTCCATGTGGTGAAATGGTGTTCCGCAAACTGACTAAACCATTTGTCTTCTAGCCCTTCTAATGTTGCAAGGAAAAGCATAAAAAATATGTCTTCTCTTCCCATTAGACCCCTTGTTTTACATAAGGCTAAGAATCTCCTAATGTGATCATCTGCGTCTTCTTGTGCTAATCCTTTGAGGGATGGAAATTTGATCTTCAATCTAGAAACTAAAGTTTCCAAATCTACATGGGCTGCCATATTCTTTACTGATGATGTCGATGGCAATGGACTGGTTGATCTTTGAATAACCTTCGTTCTTGTTGCTTTGCACGAGACCCTCAAACTTTGGGACCGGTTTGTGTTCATGAGCTATTCATACTCCTCTTAGGTTAAGATAATTCCAATGGAAGAAAGATTACCTCTTAAGCCAGTACAATAATGTCGGTACCCTTGCACTCTTCTACACTTTGCAAATACTGCTTCTCCTATGCTCAAGCCTCCTTGTGTCCCACCAAGCGTGCCAAATTTTGTTGGGGGATTCTTGTGCAGAAAGGGACTTGAGTGTTTGTAGGAGAAGGAAGAAAGATAAGAAGGAAGATACAGACACCAAAAGCTTTTGTAGATTGATTATAAAGAGAGAAGTACAATAATGATTTACAACACAATCCAAACACTCTCTCTGCGGAATCCCAAAGACTGCACAAATACCCAAGGTTATTCTGTCATCGACCTTCTCTGCACCATGTTGACATATTTAGGTAGTGACATGTGTGAACACTCTAGGACTGTCCGGGCACTTTTTTCCCTCTTTAGGAGTTTTTTTCCCCGCGGCTTGTATATACGCCTATTGCCCTAATGGGCTACTTATCTTTGTACATTCTAGTGGTAATACATTCAGCATTGTGGTTGTGCTCCAAGCTTCTTCTTCTTCCTTGTGTTTTTTGCTTGCTTCCACATACGTCTAACTCCAACAATTGGTATTAGAGTAGGTGGCTGCTTCATCTAGGGCATTGTCTACACCTCTCCGGTTACAATCTCAAAATCACACGAAATTTGGTAAGCATACTCAAGGTGTTTTAGAGATCAAAATAGCTTCATTTTGTGGTGGCAAAATCGTGATCTAAGCTCATTTCAGCCTCTGAACACACTATCACAATGCTTTGCAAGCTATTTCATCTTTTTGTGCCAAAGGTATATACCACTTTCAGTTTGCCAATATAAGCATCTCAAAGTCTGCTACAAGTTTAGCAAAATTCATCTAGGAAGTTTTGTTCAGCTTTTTGAGATACAGTCAATCTTTTGTATCAAGGTATTTTAGTCATCGACCATGGCTGAAAGCAGTGATGTATTCCGTATGTTGGCTGTTGGGGATAAGTTGGATGGTACCAACTACCCATTATGGGCTTATATGATGTGTCATGTATTGGTTGCAAAAGGACTATGGAATATTGTGCAGGGTGTTGAAAGACGTCCTGTTACACCTACGAATACAGGCACTACAAATATAGGTGCTCGAGTTGATGGAGATGGTGTCGAAGACGATGATATTCTAAAGATTCGTGTTCGTGTTGTTTTTTATGTTGCACCTACTGCAAAGCAAATTCATTGGGATGGCAGAGATGCTCAGGTACATGCATTGATAGCTTTGTCTCTCAAACCTGCCATTATTCCTCACATTCACTCTTGCAGAATAGCTATGGATGCTTGGGATTCACTTACCACATTGTACGAGGGTAGGAATGAGGTTCGTGTTGCTTATCTCCGAAAACAATTGGAGAGTGAGCACATGAATGAAGGTGATTCTATGAAGATTTTTCTCACAAAGATCAAGGATTTGAAAGAATACTTGATTTCTATTGATGAAATTATACCAGATAACTCACTTGTGCAGACTCTTCTGAATGGTCTTCCTGACTCATATTAGAGTTTTGCTTCTACTCTTTGTTTGATGATGAAAGGTAATCCAAATGCCTTTTCATTTGAGGAGTTAGTCTCTGTTTTGTTGTAGGAAGACGAGTCTAGGCAGAATAGGTCTATTATGTGTGTTGCAGATCAAGCTTTCCTGGTTAGTCAGAAGGGTAAAGGTAAATGGAGCTCTTCTACTAGTAAGCAAAAATCTACAAATGCTGCACATTCAAAGAAGGAAGGCAAAGATGAGAAGAAATCAGAAAAGCAGAAAATTGTTTTGCAAATATTGTAAAGCAAATGATCATGTCATCAAGAGCTGTCTAAAACTGGCTGCTATAGAGACAAAGAAGAAAGAGGCCGGAATGGTTGTTGTAGAGGCCTCTACACCAAAAATAGAGTCTCCTAATCTTATGTAGGAAGAAGAATGGGCGTTTACTATTGTTTGTAGTTTTGACCCATCTTCTCATGAGCAGTGCATGTCTGCAATAAACTGAGATGTTTGGTACTTTGATAATGGGGTGACTAAACATATCACCTCGCAGCGTAGTTTCTTCTCTTCACTCAAGCCTGCCCCTACAAGGAATACTGTTACATGCACCAACAACTCCTTCTATCCTGTTATGGGAGTTGATAAGATCATTTTGGCTACTCTCGATGGTAGTTCTTTCACTTTGTTAGATGCTTTGTTTATGCGAGGGATCAAGAAAAATCTATTATCATTTTTTGCATTAGCCAAGATTGTCTTGGTTGTGAAATTTGTTGATGACAGATGTACAGTTCATGATCTATCAAATGGGGATGTCATTATTGCTTCTCGCATTTCATGTCGTGGGCTGTATAAGCTCATAGAATATGAAAGATCTGTAAATGATTTGGCATGTTAAGTACATGATTTTCAAGCTATGTCAGATGCAAAGCTTTGGCATGCACACTTTGGTCATGTAAATTGTTTTAGTTTGCTACGCCTGCAGAAAACTGAAATGATGTCCTCTTTGCCCAAACTTGAGGCACCTTATAAACATGTATATGAAGGCTATATTTTGGGCAAAATGCAGCATTCTTCCTTTCCAAAAGATGGTTCAGTTCGGGCTACTCAAAAATTGCAGCTTGTACATAGTGATGTTTGTGGTCTTATGCAGACACCTTTTTTTTGGGAACTATCTTTACTTCGTGAATTTCATCAATGATTTTTCCAGGCATGCATGGGTATATCCATTGAAGGCGAAGTCCGAAGTGTTTCTGTGCATCAAACAGTTTCTAGTTTTGGTTGAAAATATGTCAACATCTAAAATGGGCACCCTCCATTCTAATCAAGGGGGGGGGTATATATCTTCTTAATTTAATGCATTTCTGGTTGAACGTGGGATAAAACATTAGTGTATAGTGCCATATACACCTCAACAAAATGAATTTGCTGAACAAAAGAACAAGCCACTCATGGAGATGGCGAGATGTATGGTGAAGAGTCAGGCTTTACCACATAGTTTCTGGCTTAAGGCTGTTATGTGTGCAACATATGTACTGAACATGTGTCCCACTAAAGCACTGTAGTCTATCACTCCATATGAGGCTTGGCATGGTTGCAAGCCATCTGTTGCTCATCTGTGTGTTTTTGGTTGTCTGTCATATGCATTAGTGCATGAACAACATCACAAAAAATCGGATGATAAAGCAGTAAAATGTATTTTTTTGTTGGGTAAAGTTCTGAAAGTACATGCTATCGTTTGTATCATCCACAGACTAAACACATTCTAGTTAGCCATGATGTTGTTTTTGTGGAAGATGCTATTCAGCCATTGCTTTCATGTACTAAGGAGACATCTGTTAGCTCCAAAGACATGTATGATACTTTGCTACCTCTTTTTACAGGTGGACAATCTAGTGCTGGTCTTAATGAGGCAACTTCTCAACCTTTGCAGGTTTCATGTGATGATGCAAATCATTCCATTTTTATGCAGATTTGCATGATGCACTTGTTGATGAGAGAAATAATATTGAGTACGCAAAAACTATGCCAAAATGGTTGGTGCAGACTTTGCGTGACAACAAATTAGATGCACCTCTATCATATCGTACTCGATCAGGCTCTCATAGTGCCTCTTTTGCATCATATTGCTATGCTATGGCTGCATCTAGTCTCTGTGATGAGATTGAACCTGTTTCGTTTGATGGAGCACAAAATTCTAAACATTGGATGGTTGCAATGCAATCTGAATATGATGCTATCATGAAAAATGGTACCTCGTCTTTATGTGACTTGCCTCTTGGCAAGAAGGCTGTTGGCATACAAAGCAATAAAGGAGTCGTGCACAATACGGCAACAAGGCCAGATCATTTTTTCCCATAGATTATGTACAACCCAAGTGATTTTAATCACTACACAAACATTGTAAATCCCGTTTTTGGTAGATTAGACTCCATTTTGTGCAAGCCGAGGAGTCCTCGAGCTTGAGGAGTATTAGAAGTACCATCGTACCAAATTTCATAATTTTTAGACTTCGTTTGAGCCCTCAAATAAGCCCTGGAACCTAATTTTTAACTAGGCCGGACACTAGGTCTGGACAGGGCCAAAAGCTAGTCAAAAACTATAAAAAGAGCTAGAGAGCTCATTTTTGGGGTTAGATTGTAATTGAAACGAACTTGTAAGAGCTATTGAAAGTAATCTAAAGAACTCCATTGATTCTCTCTCTTTGTCTTGCCGTGTGTGCGCGTGTGTGTGTATGTGTGTGCATGCTTGTGTGCTTCTCACTCACGCACTTGTGCCGTCACTTGCTCGAGGTCTTCATACCATCCTCACGTCTTCCCGGATTGACATTAAAGGAGGTGCTACTCATCACTGAGCTACACCAAATTTTGGCGCCGTTGCCGGGGATCGAGCTTTGAGGACGAGCGTGTGATGGTAAGACGTAGAGTTGACGCGTTGGAGTTGTAGGTATTTTCTTCACTCTCATCGATTTTCTTTTACTTTCTTCACCATCATCATCATCACCATCTCCCACGTCCATCTCCATCATCGCGAAAATTTCAGTTTTTTGACTATATCCCCACCTCCACCTCATTTCCCTCATTTCACTTGTGAGAGAGAGCGAGAGAGCGAACTTGCATGTGCTGTTTTTGCATGTTTTCTGAGCTATTTTGCAGGTTTTTTGCTGTACCATCATCCCCAGCAGTGTGCGCAGGTACGACAGGCTCTTCACAGGTCCCGGGACGACAGCCTCTGTCTATCGCGACAGACAGAAAATCTTAACATTTTGTGAATGCATGTTTATCATTGTAACCTACACCTTGAGGGCACTCTAGATCACTAGAAGTTTTTCAAAAATTTGCATTTTTTCAGTCTATCGCGACAGACACCGTCTATCGCGACAGACACCGTCTATCGCGACAGACAGAAATCCGCGACAGATACCGTCTATCGCGACAGACACCGTCTATCGCGACAGACAGAAATCCACGACAGACAGCGTCTATCGCGACAGACACCGTCTATCGCGACAGACAGAAATCCACGACAGACAGCGTCTATCGCGACAGACACCGTCTATCGCGACAGACAGGAATCCGCGACAGATACCGTCTATCGCGACAGACACCGTCTATCGCGACAGACAGGAATCCGCGACAGATACCGTCTATCGCGACAGACACCGTCTATCGCGACAGACACCGTCTATCGCGACAGACAGAAATCCGCGACAGATACCGTCTATCGCGACAGACACCGTCTATCGCGACAGACCGAAATTCACGACAGACAGCGTCTATCGCGACAGACACCGTCTATCGCGACAGACAGAAATCCACGATAGACACTGTCTATCGCGACAGACACCGTCTATCGCGACAGACAGCCCCCACGATAGATTGTGTCTATCGCGACAGACACCGTCTATCGCGATAGACAGGCATTTTCGGCAAAAAATTAAGGAGTGAATTTTTGGAAATTTAGGCTAAATTTTGGGCCTATTTGCACTTTCATGTACTCATCTACTTACAAAGGCCTTAGAAAATGCATTAAAACCCCCGAAAGGTTCTGTTTGTCTAGTTAACCCCCTAAACCCTGAACGGTCATAACTTTTTCATACGAAATCCATTTTCTGAGCTCTAGGGCTTGTCGGAAAGCTCGTGACATATACTACACGCCCTCAACTGTTTTTTATAAGAATAACGCGTTGATTTTCCGATAGGATATTTGGAAGTTGACACACTGAGGGGTAGGAACACCAAGAGAGCTCTAGAGTAAACTTCTAACAATGCAAAAGGGGGAACAAGGGTCATTAACAAAGTGTCTGAAATAAATTGTCTGTCAATTGAAAGGTCTACTTGGAGCTAATCTTGGGATTTATGCAGGCCTATTGAGAAGCAATTGAGAGTATCCAAGCAAGGGTGTGGCACACGCTTGAGAATCAACTTCTCGAGCACTAAAGAGCAAAGTTCGGCAAGAAAGGTCGGAATATTCTCAACTCCTCTTCGTCAATTCCTAGCCTAGGCTAAGAGCGATTAGAAGTAGGAGTAAGTCAGGGCGACGATAGGCCACTATCAAGTTGAAGACTACCTAAAAACTCAAGTTCAAGCTAAAAACTTAATCTCTGTACTGTCGACAACATAAAGGAAAGAACCTAACGTGGAACGATCAACCTGAAAGTACGAAGAACATTCAAGTATTCCTGACGACGTAATAGCAGACAAGACTTTAAACACGAGGAATAACTAAAAAGAATCAAGTGACTGGTACCAATTGATCGGCAACGAGGTTGTACTCTGGGCAAAAATTTGGGCCAATCAGTTAGGCATATGAACCTTAGATCAGGACGACACCTAGTAAGAGAGAGACAAAGCCTTAGGTCTTCAGAGGCTAGTGTCAACCACACTGCTAGATCCTGGGCCCAGCAGTTGAGCCACCACTCGAACTACCCTCGCTCTGAGACCAGTGAGTCAGAGATGTCTCAAGGCATGGACAAACCTACGGGAAGTTCAGGAGTGCCCTACTTGTACAGGGTAGAAGGCCCTTACAAAACACAGTTGGAGTACCTGAGGACCAACCGATTAGGTGCTAGCATCTATGAGGACGGCTTAGGAAGATCTGTGGTCCAGATTAAAAACCCTGATCAATCCATTGGACTAGAACACCCAGCTGTCAAGTTTGAAAATGGTGCATACCTGGACAAAGAAGGAACTATATATGTAGTCACTAGTCATCCTGATAGGACAGATGACTTTGGGAATGTAATCTCAGAAGCGGACTTAGGTGACCTGGAACAAGGGAACATGGGTGCAGAACCTAGAACCCCTCGAGGTAAATCAGTTCTCACTAGGATTATCACGCTTGAATGGGTCCCCCAAGACAACAAGAGCATAGAGTTGCTCCTCAATCGAGAAACTGATGAAGCCTTTTGGAGGTATAAGTCTAATCAGCCAACAGACATAGGAAATATCATGATCTATGAGCTTAAGGATCCGGATAGCCCAGGCAGAGTGACCTATTTAGATCATGCTTCAGAACGGATCTTCGTGGTGACAGAAAATGATAGGCATGCCTACACGTGGAAGGGTGAATTTATTTTTCCCCAACCAAGATCAAATGCATCCTATGGTCACCCTGGGGCGGGAACTTCCCAAGCTCATGGTACGCAAAGAGACAGAAGTAGAGATAGACCGGAAGTAAGCTTTGCCAACCCTGTAGGCAGAGAAAGAACGAGAACAGAGACGAATAGGGTAGAACCTCCTGAGATACCTAGAGCCCACAGGAACCAAAGAAATATAGATGGATTCCCTCTGCCAAGACCTAGAGAGCACGCAAGAACTTTGAGACCCACCCAGCTAGTTAAGTCCATGAAGAATTACTTTGACGGCACAGGAGATCCCTATGATCATGTGGCAGAGTTCAAGCAAGTCTTGAGAGCTGAACAAGTGGAAGATCTGTTCACGCAGTACAATGCCTTTGGTCTAACCCTTAGGAACACGGCACTTACATGGTTTCAGCCATTAGATGAGCGTCAGTTCAGGAGCATAGACCAACTCCTAGAGGCATTCATTGTAGAGTTCTCTAAGAGCGGCATAAGACACAATACCTCCTCATTGATCCACAGCTTCAAACAGACCCCCCAAGAGACTGTCAGATTGGCCGGAAGAAGGTTTAGACAATATCTGGAAAGGTGCCCTATTTCGGAGTTACCCACATCTGCTAAACAAGTAGCCTTATTCCTTGATGGATTGCTGAGCCCAAAATTGAGATCCTATGTGTATTTGAAAGACCCTAGGACTATAGAAGAATGTGTACGTATGTGCATTGACATTGAAGATAACCTAGGAGAAGAGCTAGAGTTGTCCAAAATTTACAAAGATTCAGATAGTGCATCTAGTCAATCTTCCACACAAGCCACATCAATTGAAGAACTTGCCGAAAAAGTAGCTCAGAAACTAGGTGTAACTAGCAAACAAATCCCAAGGTTTGCCCCTGTGAAAAGGTGCTATACATGCGGTGGTGACCATATGGCGAACGTCTGTCCCATTATGGCTCAACCCCAAGTAAACCCTAGTAGCCAGTACTGCACCATAGAACGGAGATACACCAATCACACCGCACAAGACTGCCCATACAACAAGCAGGCAGTTAGGCAACCCTATCCGCAACCCTACCAACAAGGCAGATACCAAAACCAAAATCCACCACCACAATATGCCAGACCCCAACAAACCTACCAACCACAGTATCAGGCCCAACAAAGGCCTCAGCCTGTGCTAGCACAACAACCCCCTGCCCCAGCTAATGTGATTCCGGTAAAGTATACTGCTGCAGAAGAGAACCTGAATAGAGCTATAGTCCCTGTAACATCCTTGATCTCTGAAAATGACCCAAGTGACCATAGCTTTGATTCTACCCATGTGGATAGCCCCCAGGCTTACTACATGCAGTCCCCAGAACATGGAGAGTCCTACTATGGTGAAGAGCCGAACGAACCTAGTTGGGAGTCAGATTACACGAACATCATGTATACAAACCCCAACCCTAGACCTCAACCTAGGCAAGTACGACCACCATTTCCTAGAGGACCGTGCTACAGATGCCAAGGAGATCACCTCATTCGTGATTGTCCCTTGCCTCCACCTACGCAAACCCAGTCGGTGACGATCCAAGGCTTCTGCCAAGATTGCGGAAAAGAGCATCTCTTACGAGATTGCCCAAAGAACCCCAATAGCATGCCAAAAATCACCCCTATCAACGTTGTTGGGTTAGTGGTAGACTCCTCAGGAAGCGTCACTTCCACTGCACCAGTACAGGTAGTCACTAGGGCTCAGGCATTGCAGCAAAACCAAGGGGTAGGCCAGGAAAAGAGCCTAGATGCTAGCGATACTGAGAGCCAAAATAAAAAGAGAACAAGAGCTTGGAAAGATAGCCGCGAACGCATGAAAAGGCAATGGGCAAAGAAGATGAGTGAACTTGAGGAAAGTCTACGAGAAACCAAGGCTAAAATCATAGAGATCACGTCTCAACCGCACTCTCACACATTCCCACCGCTACCATCCCCATCACCCTCCATCCCTTCACCCTCTAAGACAGCCCACGCAACCCACCCACCACCCCAAACAGGATCAGTATTAGCTGATCCCACTCCCGAAGACATAGACATGATGCTTAAGGCATATCAGGCCAGAATCCAAGAAGGGCCAAACGTCACGGATCATGACAAGTGCTATCCTAGAGCTGACCTAGAGATAGAAAGAACAAAACTATGCGCGAAAATGGTCACATTGGCTCAGACTATGTTTGAAGCCAGTCGCCTTTTCAATTACTCAGGCTCAGCCAAAACGCAATTACACTTGGATGGATTCCTAGAGAAGTTAGAGAGGATAATTGCAAGATCTGACAAGGAAGAAAAAAATCAAGACCAAGAAAAAGCAAGCAAAAACAGGAATCATTCCCAATCAGAAGTGTATGTGGCCAATGCCCCTAAACCGGACAACTTCCCCTCCTTAGAAAGAATCGAGAGGCCAATAGCACAGCCAGAAAAGGAACCTACCCCTCAAAGAAAGGAAAGGGCAAGAGAACGGGTGAGCCAGCCTCTTCAGGAAGCCTGTGGGCCTCCTCAAGAAGCTTATCTTCCCCCCCAAAAGGCAGATGAGCCTCCCTCAAAAGCTCAAGTACCTCCACAGGTTGCCTCCATTCCTTCTCAGGGGATGTGTGAGCCTGTTCGGAAAAGTAATAGAATAAGTAATCCTCCCCAAGAAGCTTGTGCTCCAGCCATTTGCGAGAACGAGGAGAGAGTCAACAATAGAATCAGCCCTCCTTCACAGGTTGCTTATGCGCCCAATTCTACGGAGCCAGACACTTCTTCTTCTATGAATCGGTTTGCACCAGACTTCCTACGAGAGATTCAAGAAGACAAATGGGATAACGAAAGCGAGGTCGCCCCTCCTTTTGAACTTGTGGACGATGCACACGACCAATTCCCACAAGACATCCCATCTATTTACGGGGAGCATGAGAGTGTTCAGTCTCACGAGAGATTAGACTTTGAGTCGAATTCCATACAAGAGCTACCCCACTTCACAGGCCCATGGGAAGCAAAGTCCACATGTATGAGAGCACCCACAGTCATGGTAAGGAACGACGACTCAGTCATTCCTAGGAACACAGAGGTAGTGAAGAACACTAATGTGCAGTGTAATCTCAAGTTAGAAGAGCTACTCAAGGTTAGACCTGAATTATGGAAACATGTAGCCAAACAAGTACCAGAGATAGCAAAATCTCGTTCCCAGGTAGGATCCCATAGGACAGTGCCAGAAATTCCCTTGGATAAGATAGGGGATATGTGTGAAGGCGAAGAAGGGAACACCTATCTTCCCATCACCTACCAAGAGTACACCACCAAGGCAATTTTAGACTCAGGTGCAGGAGTTGCGATTGCCACTACTTCCCTTTGGAAGCGTTGGGGCAAGCCTGCACTTAGGCCAACAAGAATGAAATTGCAGATGGCCGATGGTCATATTGAGAGACCCTTAGGATTGCTGGAAGGGATAACTCTCACCACTTGTGGTGTTGAGTTTGAGCATAGCTTTGCTATATGTGACTTCAGCAAAAATCATGCTTATGAGATGATTTTAGGAAGACCATTTATGCGACAGTTGCAAGTGGTACAGGATTGGGGAACCAACTCCTTGTATTTGCAACACTTGGGCGTTACAACCAAAGTCAATCTCAAGGACTATTCTCATAGAGATGTCCCTCCTATCCAGTGGAATCCCATCCATAGAGCCAAAGATGATACAGAATCTGTGCATTCCCTAGAATCTGGATCCTCATGGATGCATGAAGACACTCACTTATGGATGTGCAAGGTAGCAGTAGAAGAAGAGAAGAGAGAGAAAGCCAGAGAGGTAGGTGCGAAAGAAACCCATAGATCAATCCAAGACCCAGCCTATGCACCTGTAGTTTTTCCAGACGAAGAATTTGAACCTCACGGTTGGGCAGAAATCTTAGCAACAATGGACGTAGCCATCAACGAAGAACAATGGACACCTCACTGTGATGAGGATGGTTATGATATTTCAGTCTTCTCCATAGAGCCAATCATGGGAGAGGCAGTTCTAGAAGAATGCGAGCCTAGCCCTGATGCATTTGAGGATGCAAGTGACTCCGATCTAGAGTCAATCATTATGGACCCACCATTTGCATCAGATGAAGAATACTTCCATGAAGTAGAAGTTCAACCCCAGAGGCATGGAGAGGTTACAACTAATGTAAGATTAACAACACATGTGACCCCGAAGGAAGAAGGAAAGAAACGAAAAAAAAGAGAAGCCTCACCAGAAGAGGAAGAATCTTTGTTTGAGGTCCCTGAAAATTTTAAGAAGTATGAGATAGATGACAGGAGAGTCATGATAAGAATGCCTAAACGAGAGGCACAATCAGGAGAGGCCTATGATAACAAAGAAACTACTAAGAAAATAGTAGTGGCCATAGAAGAAGGAGAGGAGAGATGCACGTATATAGGCCATGACCTGACAGAAGAAGAAGAGCATGAATTGACTGCCTTGCTAAGAGAATACAGAGATGTATTCGCTTGGAGTTACAAGGATTTGAAAGGGGTTGACCCAGACATATGCTCACACACTATTCCCATGACCTCAGATGCTAAACCCTCGAAGCAAAAGCCTTATACATATAACGATAATTATGCTGCTAAGATCAAAGAAGAGATAGATAGACTGGTTGAAGCTGGATTTATCTATGAAATTGAGCACACTGAATGGGTGTCCCCCATCGTAGTGGTGCCCAAAAAGAATGGCAAACTGCGTGTGTGCATTAACTTGAAAAAGGTTAATGCCGCCACGATTCGAGATAACTATCCGCTTCCCATCACAGAACATCTCTTAGAAAGAGTGGCAGGCAAGGAAGTGTACAGCTTCCTTGATGGATTTTCTGGCTACAATCAAGTAGCCATAGCTCCAGAGGATCAGCATAAGACAGCCTTTGCCACAGAATGGGGCATTTTTGCTTTTAGAGTAATGCCATTTGGGCTTACCAATGCACCAGCTACCTTCCAAAGGCTGATGTGCCATGTGTTTAAGGAGTTCCTGAGGAAGAGTTTAGAAGTCTATGTTGATGATCTTTGTGCTCATTCCAACATTAGACAAACTCATATTCCTGAACTCAGACAAATCTTTGACAAATGTAGAGAATACCAAGTCTGCCTGAACCCAGAAAAGTGCGTTTTCATGGTCAGGCAAGGCAAGATCCTAGGACATATAGTGTCAAAGAATGGCATATCTACCGATGAAGAAAAAGTGAGAGCCATAGCAGAGCTACCTAGGCCAAAGAATGTCAAGGAAGTACAAGCTTTCATGGGGCATTGTGGTTATTATCGACGATTCATACACATGTATGCTGTCATTGCAAAGCCCATGTACGGACTTCTGACAAACTTTGAGTGGACGGATGAATGTGAGAATTCCTTCCAAGAACTTAAACGAAGATTGTGTTCAGCACCAATCTTGACCACACCAGATTGGAATAAGCCATTCCATGTTCACGTGGATGCATCCAATTATGCTATTGGATGTGTGCTCGCACAACCTACTGGTGAAGGTAATATGGATCTTCCAATTGCCTATGCCAGTAGACAATTGAATGCGGCTGAACGGAATTACACCACTACAGAGCGCGAAGGATTAGGCATGGTTTATGCAGTCAAAAAATTTAGACACTATTTGCTTGCAAATAAGTTTAAATTTTTTACTGATCACCAGGCTTTGTTATATCTTGTAAACAAGCCATGCAATACAGGAAGATTAGTAAGATGGTTTCTCTTGCTAATGGAATATGACTTTGAGGTTGTGGTAAGAAAAGGTAGGACTCACTTGAGAGCAGATCATCTCTCTAGGCTCACATCGGGAGAAGCCCCACAAGGAGTGTCAGATGACCTTCCTGATGCTTACTTGTTTAATTTGGAAGTTATACCGCAGTGGGCTAAGCCATTGGTACCAGTATTGACCTACGGGCCTAATCATCCAGTCGTAAACACACGGAATAGAGAGGTTGTAAAAGCCCAGAAGTACCACATCATGGCAGGAAGCATGTACAAGCACACAGACCAAGGGATCTTGGCTTGTTGCGTAGAAGAGGATGAGTACTCTAAATGGTTGCAATTAGCACATGTAGGTGCACTAGAGCAACACCATTCAAAGCAACGAACGTTACAGACTCTAAGGAGACTCGGAGTACATTGGCCAACTATGGAAGCTGATGTCCAAAAGTTGTGCAAGGAATGCCCAATCTGTTGCACTAAACCACCAGTGGAACATGCCACTCTTTATCAAGTATCCATTGTGCCAGATTGGAGCGAACCACTAGTATCATTCCTGAGGACAAACACATTCCCTCCAGACATGACTCTGGCTAGGAAAAGGAGTTTAGAACAAGAAGCCTTGGATTACTCACTCATTGGTGATAATCTATACAAACGCGGTAAGGATGGTTACCTGAGACTGTGTGTCCATGAGAGTGAATATCTTAAGATCTTGGAAACTGCTCACCAAGGTGTAGCAGGAGGACACTTTGGACCAGATCGGGTGATCAAGGCGATATTATTTGCGGGCTTCTGGTGGCCTACCCTTCACATGGATGCACATACCTATGTGAAACGGTGTGATGTCTGTCAGAGGACTCAGTATCCTATACGCAAAGATGAGATGCCACTGAAACCTATGATGGGTGGACGTGCATTCTCTAAGTGGGGAATAGACTTCGTAGGTCCTATTAATCCCCCAGCTAAGGGTTCTCATGCGGAATACATCATTGTGGCAACAGATTATCTCACCAAGTGGGTTGAGGTAAAAGCTACAACCAAGAACGATGCTCAAACAACTGCCAAATTCTTGTTTGAGAATGTATTCACGAGATATGGGCTACCCATAGAGCTTGTAAGTGATAGAGGCACTCATTTCTTGAACGAAGTGATTGAAAATCTACTCCAAGAATTCTTGGTAATACACAAGAAGTCTGCCCCTTATCATCCTCAAGCTAATGGACAAGCTGAGAGCACTAATAAGATTTTATGCAATGTACTGACGAAATTAGTGAACACTAAACGCTCTGATTGGGACAAACAGCTACACCATGCTGTTTGGGCATACCGAGTTGCCTACAAAACGGTACTCCAAGCCACCCCCTTTCAGATGGTATTCGGTCAAAACGCTGTGTTACCTTTGGACTTCTTGATCCCTACATTGAAAGTAGCACAAGAGCACGAATGGACAGGTCATGAGCTCTCCTCTAGGATCTTTGACCTTGAACGATTAGGGGAAACAAGACTGAGAGCCGCTGCAGGAATATATGCAGCCAAGAAGAGACAGAAGGCATATTTTGATGCCCATGTGAAGGATAAGGGCTTGAAAGCAGGAGATTTAGTTTTAGTCTATACACTAAAACAACACGCGAGGAAGCTAGAAAAGAGAGGCTACGGACCTATGATCATCAATAGGATCTCCACGAGCGGAGCAGTACAACTAGCCACGTTAGAGGGTAATGTTCTCCCAAACTATATTAGCGGATGCAGAGTCAAGTTGTATCAAGAACCCCTCACGGAGGAAATGCTCAGTCGACTCAACACTGCTAAAAAACGCAAAGAGGAAGAAAAGCGAGTTAGAGAAGAAGCTCAAGCGGAAGCTTTAGAACGCATCAGAAGGATGAAATTACGAAGGCAAGGTAGAGATCAGCCTGGAGCGAATGACTATGCAGACCAAGGATTTCCTATGGCCATGTGTGAAGTTGCAGGAACAAGCTCGCATAGGATAATTGATAGACGTCCTTTCGTAACCTTAGATATAGGACAAGGAAAGAGTGCAAGGACCGTAAGAGCCTTGATTGACTCAGGTGCAGCCACTAGTGCTGTTAAATTGTCTTACTGCCAAGAATTACAATTGACTGTCAATCCTGTGGAAGCATATCTCATAGGATTGGGAGGCGTGGAAACCCCTTGCATGGGCGAGGTGGAACTTCCCCTCTACATTCACGATGAGGCAATGACCGTTAAAGTACTAGTGTGTCAAGATGAGGATCTCACTGAACCTCTCGTCTTGGGTCAGGATTGGATCTATGACCAAGCAGTCAATCTAAACCTAAGAAGTGGACTTCTCCAAGTTTGGCTCAATCATAGTCGAGTCACAGTAGAATTAGACAATGGAGCACTCAAGGAGCTAGGAAAGGCACAGACTCCTGGTCCTTCCAGGGGTACACATGAAGATGACCATGCTGTTCTTGTTCAAAACCCTGTGTTGCAGAGGAATGATATTTGCAAAAAAGGAGTCAGGGATGCAACGGAACTCCCTTCTTTTCCAAAGGCCAGAAGGAGGCAGCAACCAAAGGCGGATCACAAGCAGAAGAAGCCGAGTACTACCTATTTCCGAGATCAAAAGTACCTGCGCAGCAGAATGTCCCAGAAAATAAACCAGGTGTGGGTGCGGAAAGGCGAACGATCGGGTGCACCACCGACAACTACACGGGCAAAGCCTCTTATTAGTAACCAACAACACGACGCTAATAAGAAGTCTGTCAGAAATTCTTCTGCTAAAGTAAAATCTATTTGGGTGCCCAAGAAGTCGATGAAGGCAAGCCCACAATCTAGACAAATTTGGGTGCCTAAGACTTGCTTGAGGGCACAAGTAGTTACACCAAGGCCACAACCTATGCAGCATAACCCATCTACGAGTACAACCAGTATTCCCTCGTGCTCAACACTTAGGAACACACCAAGACCCATGAGCATGCATGTAATCACTTATAAGTGGGTCCCTAAAAGGCCCCACTCCCAAACAGCGATACCGACACAGCTCTCTGGAGTCTCTACGAAACCGAAAGCAAAGCCCATCCACTGCATTTGGCAGTCTAAGATCTGTAATAAACCCCCCGACCCCGATTTGTAAATTCACCCCACTTACTAACGGCATTAGTCTCCTAGGAATACACAAACGTTAACTACACTCACTGTCTTCGTGCACTTACTAACCACTAACTCACCATATACCTCATGTTAATGTTGTAACGGGGACAGGAACGGATTTAGTCTGTCCATTACGATGTTAACACATGCTTCTATATTCTCACAGAATCAGAAGGCAAACAGTAAAATGGCAGAAGCGACAGGTTCGGGCTCACAAGTAGGGATACTTACTGCAGGAATTGATGTGGATAGCCTACCTGTGGACGTGCCCCCGACTGAACGACCAGTGGAGATGCAACACCTTCAGCAACTCCCGGTGCCAGACCCACCTACAGGAATCACGGAAAGAGTTCATGCCAACTCTCATTGGTTCAATGGCATGCCCGGTCCATTAGGAGAGGCTAAGTATATCTGGGAGTCTAAATGCGAGTATGACAGATCATGGGTACGTTTCCAATTTTTCTCCAAGGAGTTCGAGACTTTACAGAACACCGAAGACCTCCAGATCATATGGCAAAGAGCAGGGTTGGCGGAATATTTTGAAGCCCCACTACCTAAACCCGACCTCCTCCGATGTTACTATCTGGTCTCTACATTACAAGCTCATGAAGATAAAGACCAACCCGGATCATTTGTTCTCCCCTCATTGCTGGGCAACAACGAGTTGAAGAGGTTTGAACTTACTGTGGAGCTAGTGAGTGATGCTTTAAAGATGCATGGCACGCATGTACCCTCAGAAAAGGATGCTCTCGTTCCCAACAACATGAAGGACAGGAAAGTAGTGAAACTGAAAGACATGGCAGCCCTCACCCCAAATGTGTCCATCCCTCTCCGCATGTGCATGCAACATTTCGCCTTCCCCGGTCAAGACCGATTCACGCAACCACACAAGAAGATCTGGTTTGCTCTCTACTTGGCGGAAGCAGGTGCGCTACCTATTAAGCTACCAGTGTGGATTATAGATCAGTTGTATGAAGCGAACAAACGGGCTTCTAGGAAATTAGTGGTGAACGGATGCTGTGCACTCACACGCATCATTTACCGATGCTTGGCATATGATGTCCCCATTGAGCGTGCCTTAACTTGGGCACAATTACAAATGTTTAAAAGGCTCAAGACATCCACACATCAGTCCAAGCGCATGAGGGGCGCGATTCCGTGTGTCCAGACAAGGGAAGTCCTGACTACTCCTGAGGCATCACCATTAAGGGAGGGCACTGTACCTCCTTTTACCATTAGGATACCCAGGTCGGAATCTGACACTACGACACAACCCACCCCATCGGCTCCTCCGGTTACACCTGAATTCGAGTTTGCTGCCACTGGAGAGGCTGAAGGACTGGACCCCCAGGATTTCGAAGCATTCCTACAAAGCACACAATTCTCTGACGTGGAGTTTTATTCAGAGGCAGAGGAGCAGGGCACATCCTCGCGGAGAAGAAGAAAGTCTACAGACGGTAGACATGTCCATTGGAGTGACGCTCAGCAAAGTCAACAACACGGACAACCGGAAGAAGAAGAAGCATATGAAGAAGAGACCACTAAAGCCCCAGCATATACAGCAGAACTCCGAAGGCTGTATCAGATTATGGAAAGAGTGCGATCGCAGCAGTTACTCACTGAACAGAGCAGCAGAGTACTTATGACTCAGTTGTTGGAAGAAGCGGGAGTTGACTCAGAGTACAGGGAAGGTCTCTTATTGATGGCAGAAACATATGGAGTTGTAGAAGCTGTGCGCACTGCCATTCAGAGGCCTTCAGTTCAATATGACCCACGAAGGTTCCAGACACGGCCTCGCTCAGGTAAAAATATCCAAATTCCCGTTACAGTTGCAGAGGAGCCAACTACTACACCAACCTCCCAAACAGCTAGTCAATAGCACCCCGCCACCCATGAGGAGTCCACCGAACCACTACCACCTACTCCCCCACCATCGCCTCCGAGAACAGAGACAGTGGAAATCCCATCGACCACTCAACCCACTGACCCAACCTTCATCTTTCGTACTCCCATCTCTAGTGCCACCCTATTCTCTACCACTGATAACCCGACCTTTGAAGCAAACCCCATCACTACACAACCCACCGAAACCCTTCCCAAGCCTGCCCTAGGACAACCATCCCCAATGCCTTCAGCCACGGGTCATCCTGACCCCAGATCCACATTCATGGGTTTCCCTACTACCATGCCACCCTTTCCACCCTCCTCAAATTTACGACCCCAACCCCCGATATCCCTCTCTCCATTTCTACAATCCCTCCAGGACATCTTTGCTAGGGCTTTTCAACCAGGCCCTCAACCATTCCCTGACTTTTCAGCTCCCCACCCCACTTCACACCTATTCACCACTTCCACACACACACCACCTACCATACCAGTGTATATGGCAGGCCCCACACTAACACCCACTCCTGAAGGTATGGACATTTCACCACCCACGGCACCTCCACCCACGGTTTCACCTCCTCCCATTCCCCCTCCACCAATTTCACCCACACACACAACTTTCGTAGACACATCATTCACTGTCTCCCTTCCCCAATTCCCTTCCCATGCATCTTCCACAGTAAACACCCCCCACTCATCTATAGGTAATGCATTGGACACCATGTTGGCTTGTATATCAAATTTAAGAACAGATTACGTTCAGCTCCAGCAACAAAACGCACGCCTGCAAGAGCACTCAGTGACACTACAGCTCCGCCTTGCGGTACTAGAAGAGGAGAATGCTCGCCTCCACACACAGTTCCAAACCCTCCAAGACGCCCATAATATATTGGAAGTACAGCTACAGAACGTAGATCAGGAAGCAGTGCAGGTGGTAGAAAGTCACCTACGGACACAACTGGAACGCAACTCAAAACTTCAGCGAAATATGGCGCTACTTAAACGCCATCTTGCGGCTGCTCAGGAAGAGAACAGACGTCTGCAAATACAAAATCAAGAGAACCTGGAGGCAGCTATTGAGAGCACACCGGGGGCACCCATCAGCCCATCCAAGTTTCAAGCAGTGACCCCCGATAATATCAAGATTATATTGGAAGATTATGCCATGCTACTCGAAGCACATGATAAGCTATCGGAGGAGCTAGGACAACTGAAGCAGGAACACCAACAAGGCCTAACAGCTACCCCTCCAACCACCCCCTCTGCAGCTTCGCTTCCCTCCGACGCAGAGGCCATAAAAGATCTCCAGCAACAGGTAACTGAATTGCAGACACGCCTACTACAATATGAGAGGCCATCTTCCCCTCCGGAGGCTCCCACGGACGAAGAAGTTGTGCAAATTCCTGTGGAACAAACGTTTGATGAAGAATATGATCCGCAACCATTCCCAGGAGGCCAACAAACAGAAGAAGCGCAGGACACGTTCGAGGCACCACGGCCGCCATGGTTACGACAAGTGGAGGAAATAGGGACCTCGCATGAAGAGCGCACCGTAGTGCAAAATCAGGCTATGAGGGTCATAGAGGAGACTGTTTTACAATCAGATTACTTCAAGAACTTGTCATCGAGACGCCTGATTCTCTCATCGGAACTCCAGTACAGGCCATATTATATTATCTTGGCTGATTATAATGCAGAAATACAAAGAGTTACGGGTCAGATTCCTACTTTTGCGACCCAATTTCAACCCGAAGACCTTCCTCCAGAGGTGCGAAAAGGCAAGATTCGTCAACCAACATGGCGGCAGAAACTTTTAGAGACTTATCCAGAAATGCTACGCACATGGAACAACGCGCCGTTGCACCTCCTGTACAACCCATGCTACGGTCCAGTCCCCCGCCGCAGGTCGTGGAAGGCTTTTAATATCAAGGTACAGAACAATGCGCAATGCAAGGAATGGCTGAACTACCCGTACATAGCGCCACCACAAGGACCACCATCGGTAGCATATATGATGGGGACCATTCGCCACTGGATGCCGCGCTTGAAGCCCATGCAAGATGTAGCAGCGTAAATGATGCTTAAAATCTTAGATATGATGCAAGTGGTGCTGAAGACCTTTAGAAATGCAGCCGCACCACAGGTACGCCTTCCGGGGTTTAGCAATGGAAATTACGACTTGGTGTATGACATGAGCACCACCCCCAGTATCCGTGTGGCTTACGCTTGGCATGCACGCATCAAATACCTCCCCGCCTGCTACAAACAGACCTTCGAAGAAATGTTCAGATCAGGGTTCTGGGAGTACCACTCGGAGATTTTCGCGCCAAAGCCGACACATCTGCTTCAACTGTTTGCTTGTGAACAAGCAATGTATTCAGAGTACTACACCACCCCGCAACCAGAGACCCCCGGTGCAATAAATTGGGAGGCATTGGAAGCCGATCTAGCAAGAGGCTTAAGGATAGGAGAACATGAACTGGCCACCAATGTCATCCAATATTACATCGACCACCCGAGGGAACAAAGGTCTGTCAGGGGCGACAGACGCTAGGAAGGGGGGAGTGTTGGCATACAAAGCAATAAAGGAGTCGTGCACAATACGGCAACAAGGCCAGATCATTTTTTCCCATAGATTATGTACAACCCAAGTGATTTTAATCACTACACAAACATTGTAAATCCCGTTTTTGGTAGATTAGACTCCATTTTGTGCAAGCCGAGGAGTCCTCGAGCTTGAGGAGTATTAGAAGTACCATCGTACCAAATTTCATAATTTTTAGACTTCGTTTGAGCCCTCAAATAAGCCCTGGAACCTAATTTTTAACTAGGCCGGACACTAGGTCTGGACAGGGCCAAAAGCTAGTCAAAAACTATAAAAAGAGCTAGAGAGCTCATTTTTGGGGTTAGATTGTAATTGAAACGAACTTGTAAGAGCTATTGAAAGTAATCTAAAGAACTCCATTGATTCTCTCTCTTTGTCTTGCCGTGTGTGCGCGTGTGTGTGTATGTGTGTGCATGCTTGTGTGCTTCTCACTCACGCACTTGTGCCGTCACTTGCTCGAGGTCTTCATACCATCCTCACGTCTTCCCGGATTGACATTAAAGGAGGTGCTACTCATCACTGAGCTACAAAGGCCATTGGCACTAAGTGGGTATACAAGCTGAAGCATAAACCTGATGGAGTAGTTGACAAGTATAAAGCTAGGCTTGTTGCAAAGGGTTATGCGTAGGAAAGAGGCATTGATTTTGGTGAAACCTTTGCTCCTACTTGCCGAATGACTACTATTTGTAGCATCTGTGCACTTGCAGCTCATCATGGTTGGAATGTACATCAGTTGGACATTAAAAGAACATTTCTAAATGGTGACTTGCATGAAGAAGTGTATGTTTTTCAGCCTCATGGCTTTGTGCACAAAGAGCATGAAAACCAGGTGTGCAGGTTAAAGAAGGCATTATATGGTTTAAAGCAAGCACCACGTGCTTGGTATGAAAAGATACATGCCTATCTCATTGCACAAGGTTTGGAGAATAGTGGAACTGAAAGCACCTTATATGTTAAGCATGCTAATGATGTGCCTCTGATCATTGTGGTGTATGTTGATGACATACTGGTCATTGGTCCACATGACAGGCATATTGCTGATTTTAAGGTTGATCTGCATGCCTCATTTGAGATATCTAATTTGGGGCATTTGCATCACTATTTGGGCATTCAATTTATGCAAGTTGATGGTGAAATGGCCTTGTTTCAAACAAAATAAAATGACACATTATTGCAACATTTTGGCCTTGAAGACTGTAAGTCTATTGCCACTCCTATGGAGACAGGTTTACGATTGAGTCTTCATGATGTTCGAGATGCATTTGATGTTGTCCTCTATCAACACGCTATTGGATGCTTGATTTACTTATGCATTACTTGGCTAGATATTCAGTTTGTTGTCTCATAGATGAGCAGGTTTATGCATTGCCCATGTGTCAAGCATTGGCAGGCGGTTAAGCGCATCTTTCGCCACTTGAGTGGTACCCGGTGTGGGAGCGATTTGTGACGACTGGCGGATCAATTCAGTCATCTCGCGAACGGCGCACACAGGGTGACTATGCGGAACAGGTACAAGTTTTCCTAAGATCCGTAGGGGGAAGCGTTTCTATAACGTTCAACTGCGTCAAAATAAGAAGGTAGGATAATCTTTTCACTAACTATTTGATCTTTTATAGTTTCGTTTGTTTCTTCTTGGAAATTTTCTACGTTTCTATCTACAGATGGAGGAAAAAGTTCTTCACTAACACTAGGTGGAACAGTAGAATGTAAAGTTATAGTTGTTCTAGGATCATGCAAGGATTCTTCTACTATCATTTCTTTGACTAGTTCTTCAACTTCAGCTGGTTTAGGAAATAATAACTCAAATGTAGATGAAGGTAGAAAGGAACTACTCGAAGAACTTTCATTAGACAAAAAGTAAAAGATACTAAATTAATAACCAAAGTCCTATACAACCTATAAGATGATGTTTATAAATGATAATTTAATCAAAACTAAAAGATAGCCTATACAAGCTAATAAAAGTTTCAAGCTAAGGATAATCTTTGCTCTTCAATCTTCAGGTAACCAACAGGGCTTTGCAAATCACATGTGAATCTCCAGTTTGCCAATAACTGAAAAAAACACATGAGAGAAATTAGTATATCTTTATAAAAATAACACTCATTTAGCATTTTTTAAATAACATTAAAGTAATAATTTTTCTAAAAACACATATATATTAAATATATTCTTTTATTAAAATATTTACATTACAATAAAAAATTCATTGACATAATTATTTTAATATACATTAACATACATTGTTTACTCATAAATAAACATACATTTAACTAACATACATATATACATAAATAATCATACATAAACATACATGCACATGCACTAAATGAACATGCATAAACACGCATACATGCACATAACCATACACACATTAATACACATGTGCAAACTAAACATATACATGCATATATACCTAATACTATCACACACATGCATAAACTATACTATCATACACACTAATACACATATGCATACTATACTAACATATACATATATGAACATACACTAACATGTACATGCATGGACATATACTAACACATACTAACATATACATGCATGAACAAATACTAACACATACTAACATATACATGCATACACATACATGTAATATGCATAACAACTTAAATACATACTTTAATTAGCATGCATTAACTTAGATGCATAAATTTCTAACACCTAATATGCACTAACATGCTCTAATAACTAACATGGTTCATACATTAAACTAACATGGGTGCATATCCTAATATCTAACATGCACTATCTTGGTACTTGGGTAAAAGAACTTAGGTATCTATCAAGTTGAAGAAGCTTAGCTTATGGGTAGGGTAAAGAAATGAATAGGCTAAGAATGGTTAGGTTAAGTGAATGGATAAAGAAAAGTTTAGATAATGTAATAGAATCTTGGAGAAAGCTAAGGTTATAAACTAAATGGACCCTCCTTCTGGTAACCTGAAACTCATAAAAGAAGGTTAGGAATGCAAATCATATATATGAAATCAATTTCATTAAATAAACATACACATGTACCCTTCACACCCTCCATTTCTTAATAAATTCATTATTCATTCATATCATTCATCTCATACTTAATGCATATGCATCTCAGAATTTAAATGCAAAAACATTAACACTTAGTACATAAAAATGAACTAATTAAAACATACACACATAAGTACATACTTACACATACATATATTAAAACATGTATATTCACATACATAAATCATTTATATTCATAAATAAATAAATCATTATCATTCATAATATACATTTATAATTCATATTTCTTTCATATATTAGTTATATTAATTTAAGAAAATAAAACATATAAAATATGAATTACTAGAACATAGAATATATAATAAAATCATAAGACAATAAAATATAAAAAAACCCAAAAAACCCTTAACTCTCTTTCTCTCTCTCTCTTTCTCTCTCTCTCTTTCTCTCTCTCTCTATCTCTTTCTCTCTATCACTCTCTCTCTCTCTTTCTCTCTATCACTCTCTCTCTCTCTCTCTCTCTCTCTCTCTCTCTCTCTCTCCCTCTCTCTCTCTCTCTCTACTGCGCCGACGGCTGCGTCCGTCGGTTGCAGAGAAAGAGAGGGAGAAGGAGGGAGAAAAAGAAGAAACAAAAGAACAAATAAAATAAAAAATTTAAAAACTAAACTCTCTCTCTCTACTGTTCTCTCTTTCTCTCTCTCTCTCTCTCTCTCTCTCTCTCTCTCTCTCTCTCTCTCTCTCTCTCTTTGCGCGCGCAGCAGAGCTGCGCCGCCGGTAGAGAAAGGGAGGGAGAGAGAGGGGAAAAAAATTCTTTTAGATAAAAAAGGGAGAGGCAAGAAGAAGGGAAAAAGAAGAGGGGAAAGAAAGAAAAATCAGAAAATAAATCTCTGCACTTCCTAAAAAAATTTGCTTTTTATAAATTGAAGGACAAGAGAGATGGCCTTCTCTCTCCTCCTGTCAGAGGACTGACATAAAGCTAAGTACAAATATGACTATAGTCTAGAGAAGAATTAAGTACCTGAAAAAAAACACATGAACTTGTGAGCACGTACTCCCTCTTTAAATAGATGAGAGTAGCCCACCATAGCCTACAATATCCTTTAGATAACTGAACCAACTACCTAATTTGACTCCTCTTTAACTCAACAATAATCCAACAACAAAATAGGCGTGGAAATTTCCTTTATGTGGTTTTCCCCAATTTTCAACCAACCAATTAAATATTCAATGCAAACTTTAGATTTTAAATAACCTTTTACTTCTTCCTTTTTATTTATTTAAATACTAAACTTTATAATAAATACTATACCTTAGACTAAGATTTAATTTAACCCATTTTAATTATTACCTTAGGCTTAGTGGAAATAAATAATTAATATATATTCCTATTAATTTGCTAAGGTTCCTTAAGATATAATTAACCTATTTAATAATTTATTTATAGACTATAACCCACTTATTTAATTATTTAACCTTAAGTTTACCCTACAACTAACTTTAAACCACATCAAATAACTTCAACTAACCCATAAACCTATTTTCTAACCTTCCATAACCCTCTAGGATGAATATTTAACCCATAATTAACCTTAAAAATTAACTAGAACCCTATAATTCATGCTCAAAACATACATTTAATCCTTGCAATTTAGCTAGAACATACATTTAACCCATAATTACCCTTGTAACCCTTTAAAACATGATCAAGACTTTTAATTAACCCTTATTTACCCTTAATATTTAGCTAGAGTATTATCAAAACCTATAATTAACCCTTAATTATCTTTATATTTTCATCCAAAACTCAATTTACCCCTTAACTAACCCTTGATTTATCATCTAAACCATTAAATACTATTAAGAAAACATTTGGATAAATACTTCCCTTCTTGTTATTGATCAACAACTTCTTTTCCTGCAAAATTAAAGTCAAACATTAGTCAAAATTTCATAATTTAACCAAACTTATATCAATCAATTAATATTTTAATTTTTGAAATATTTTAAGAGTAACAAGTTCTTTCCGACATCCGCCCCCACTAAACCTGCACATCGTCTCGATGGGCCAACCTACAGATTCAAAAGGAACATATCAAATTCTTTTGAAATTAAGTTTAATTAATTTCAAAATTTTATTACATCATGCATTCACACTTTATGCAATTAAAAATATTTGTACAAATCATTTAAAAAAACAACATAGAAATAAGTTATAAAATATCATGTCATATTTTTGAATCCACATTTAAACAAATATTCATAAGAATAAATCATAAGTTTTATAGTTCTTCTGTTCATGTTACTTGTTTCGAATAAGTAACTTATCTTTTATAACAGCATATACAAAAAGAAAACTTTTCCCATCAGATAACAAAATTATATGCCTCCTACTTTTATTTCCTATGGTCTGACTCTCTTTTATTGCTTAAATCATTTCATTTTTCTTACTTCATCCTAACTCAGCTTTTTCTTTAATTTTTAACAAATCGGCCTATACCGAAATTGGGTGCGACTCCTGGACTTGTCCACCCGGCCAAGTTTACCCCACTTGTCTGCCAACCCGGTATAGCACACGACAAACTATGTCAGCCCTACATGAAATCGACGTCAGCTCGTGGCTCTGATCGCCCGACCAGAGTAACTCCACCCGCCTACCGACCCATGCAGGTGCATGACAACATATAGGTTAGGCCTATGATGAAGCTAGCTGCAGCTCGTGGCCTTGATCACCCGACCAAGGTTGTTCCACCCACCTACTAGCCCAACACAGCACACTAACAACAGACACATACATATAAACTAGTTGGGTATGAAGTTTTTAATTAATTTTTATTTTATTTAGAGGTCAGATCTCATAAAAAATAAAAGCAAGATACAAAATCCCATTTACTAATGAATAAAATTTATTTTAAGCATATACATATATTCAAAATAAGACTACCTTTTCTTTTACAAGATTCCAATTCCAAAATTTCTATTTAACTTCCTGATTCAGTTCATATAAATACGAGTTATTATGCTTCAATCATAAATATTTCAGATATTTCTATATCTTAATTCTACTTGATTTTTTTTTTAAATAAATTGGAACATATCCTTTTAATCCATGCAGTAATGCTTATGCATATACACAAAAAATTAAAGAATCTCTAATCAAAACTGTTGCACCTAATTTTTTAAATAGATTTTTAATCGTCATCTTCATTTTCATCAGCATCATCTTCAGCATCATTTTCTTCAATTTCATATTCTTCATTATTTCTCTTTTTAAATAGTTTATCTCTTTTTCCTGCAATCAAATTTTTCAATAAAGAACCATCAAATTCTCTAAGCTTAAATGTACCATTTTCAAATACAGTCACAACTACATATGGTCCAAACCATCTCTTAATTAATTTTTTCCTAGCATCATACTGAGTATCAAAAGTGCTATCATAAACTAAAACCCAGTCATCTACTTCTATAGTACAAGGTCTAAGTCTATGTTTTTTTATCAAAATAGATTTTATTTTTAAGACGTGAATTTTTAATTTTCTGAACAGCTTCTTCAATTTTTTTGTTACCTATATTTAACTGCATAATCCTAACTGAAATTAGATCTTCATGAGTCATCTCATTATTCCACGGAAGTGTCGTCCATGAAATAATCTGGGACTGGATAGGAAAAATCGGCTTTTGACAGTACATTAGTTCTGCAGGCATAAATCCTGTAGACCTAGTATACGTCATCCTGTCTGCCCATAGTGCAAAAGGAAGGAATCTAGGCCACTGTGTCGTATCACCATTGCAGGCCTTAGAAATTGCCTTCACAATAGAGGGATGACCCCGCTCAATCTTCCCATTAGACTCCGGATTATAAGCAGTAGTGAGAGACAGACGAATTCCATGTTGGTCAAAGAATTCTCCAGCCTCTCTAGCATCTAACTCTCCCCTATCTGCCACTATCTTCTCTACATAGCCAAATCTACTAATTACTTCTTCTAGCAAAAATTTACATACGTTATAAGTAGTTTTCGTACGAAGAGCTCTACCTTCTACATGATTAGTCAGGTCTTCTCTAGCTAAAACTATATATCTCATCTTATCTAATCCTTTAGGCATGGTCACTAAATCAACTACCCACTTGTAATGAATACAAGGAGGGTAGGTAGGGTGCAAAGGTTCTCTATGCCTAATTGACGAATGTACTTGACATGTAGTACAAGAACTAACAAAGTCATGTATATTCACATACATACCCGGCCACCAGTAGGCTTCTCTAATTTTATCATAAGTTGCATAAAAGCCTTTATGACCTGCCCAAAGAGTCTCATGTTGGAAAACAATGTTCCTATTGGTCAGGATTGCTCACAATACATATATGAGTATGTATGTTCTTATAGCACTCTCCAATCCGAACCGTAGCGGGCAGTCACAACAGCGATCACAGAATATCTATCACTGTTACTAATCCTTAATACATCGAAAGCGCCTAGCGCAATGGATAAGACACTCGCCTCCCATGATGGTGACCTGGGTTCGAATCCCCTTGGCGGCAGCCCGCGGCAATTTCTTTTATATCATGCTTTGGATGGGACCATCTACAAGAAGATGTCTGGCTACTTCAAAGACATTGGATGGGACCATCTACATGATTTTGAAGATTATCTTCTACAGGAAGATATTAGGTTGAAGATTGTCTTCTACAAGAAGATGTCGGGCTACTTCAAAGACATTAGATGGAGATTAACATAAGATTCACATCTTATGTTAAAGTATTCAGGTACATATTCTCTTTATGCACACTGGTACTACTTGAAGTTTATGGAGGTCGTGGCGTTCATATCAGGAGGAGTCCTATTTGGCATAGGTACAAGAGAATTAGTACTTATATGCTTTATGCATATTTTTATGAGGTGTTTGAGAAGGTGTGTTCACATGAGTTTGAGGATTTCCGGCAACAATCTTGTTAGCATTCTATGCTACTTTATAAGTATGTGATCTTTTCACACACGTATCTAACTTAGGGTCTTCCATAGCCTAAGTTTAGATGTAGGTTTGTTGACCATCAGTTTCACACTGATCCTTCCTCATTCAGTCACTCATATTCACTCTTCTATAACCTATTAGGTCACACATCTCATGTATATTCAGATTACTGCCCACACATCTGAATATGTTTGTTACATTGTACATTCACTCATTCATCTATTTCTCATCACATAGAATGGTTGAGAATTTTGCTCCCACATTGTACATTGAGCATTGGTATATACGATACTATGAGTAAGCGATGGCTTACGTAACACCTTACACATGTCGTCTATTCTTTCTCTATCTTTATCCCATCATCTGTATGATTAAGTTGTGGTATGTTCATGTTTTGTCAATATGGAAGATTGCTGGAATTAATGTTGTACATAACTTGACCTATAGAACCATGGACCTGTGACATGAGCCTAAGGGCCTACCTCACTTCCAACATTTGGTATCAGAGCACTAAGGTTTTGGTTATAGAACTTTAGATCTTTGGCATCAATGCATTAAGGCTCATTCATAATCCCAGGTTCCTAGACTTCCAGATTTACAACATATGATTTAAAGGCATCTTCTAACATTTGACATTTGACATACACACTTAATCTAGATGAGTAGAGATTTGAGAATTAGACATTTCAGTTACATGTGTATTCATTAGTGTGGAGTATGAAGTTGATGATCTGTTAGCAGCCGAATATTTTTGAAGAGTATGCAAATACTTTACAAAAGTATTGTTTGAAGACCCAGACTTGATGAAGAGAAGACTACTTCAAATTCAAGGAAGAACAATGGTTTAGAGAAGATGAAGAAATCAGATCAACATCAAATCAGAGGTATCAGTTTCTACTATCAGATTATCATTTGCAGGTCATATCTTAGAAGAGCAGTTATGAAGAGTTTGAAGAAATTCAAGGATTGCTTTTATACGCTTTCATCATTTGAAAGTTAAAGGCTACATCGAAACAGGTATCTAGAGGTTTTTCTAGAGAGTTTTTGAGAAATCTCTTTCATGGCAAGAAAGTTCATTTAAGAAGACAAGCGCAGAGATGAGATGAGTTTTGTTTTCAGCCAATTTTCTGTTGTAAGTTGGTTGGATATCAAGGTACAAATGTATCTAGAGAAGGTAACTCTAGAAGGGCAATTCATCATTCAGACAACGATTGGTGAATATAGTCGTTTCAGACATTTGAAGCAGAATTTTTATTCAGAGATATGAGGAGATGATAAAACATGATTCTATATTCACTTCCATTTATATACCATGTTTGTTTTATCTCTTACTCTTACATTAGAGGAAGATAAAAGTTCGTTTGAAGAAGTCAAGAGTGCTTGCTACTTCAAGATGAAGAGAACAAAAGGTATGGAAGAGAAGTGTGAAGATGTTGACATCATCAAGTGGAAGAAAGATGCAGAAAAAGAAAGTCCATCATTTCCAAAAGAAAAGTAAGGCTTCCTTTTCTCATATATTTTCCATATACTTTTCCTATTTTATCCTCTACACCCAAAGACAAGTCTACGAGAACATCTTGTTTAAAGAAGAAGCAGTTTCTTGTTTTGCATTACACTTGGTCATGATTTAGTAGATTTGACAAAGAATTGCATTGAGAGAAAGAAAAGCAGCAGATATATGTTTTAAACTCATATATGTATGAGTTATGTTTTAGTTGAAGCTTTTAAGCAGGCAGCTTATATGTTCCCTCAAAGAATTCTTGGAGTGTCAATACAGAGCTACTTGGTATATGACAAGTTGCAGAGAAGTATATTTCTTCTTTATCTAACTCTTGAGGTAAAAGAGTTTTTTGTAGCAGATGTTGAAGACTTGGGTTGAGGTTTTATGTTTGGAAAAGGTTACCTCATATTCAGTATTTTCAGAAAACTTCAGAAAATTCAGAATCTTGTTGATGTACCAGTCAGTTGAAGAATCTACTTTCTATGATTCTCTTGATTTTTTGGATACATGCTTGTATTCAAAAAGGTGTTCCATTAGATCCTATAACTTGATTGAAAAGTGGAGTTAGCCAAAACAAAACCAAGCAGGTACTATCACATTTCACCCGGGTAAAATATGAAAGTTATGAAGTATCAACTTGTAGCTTTTGGGGTTCTCAAAGTGAGAAGTTTGTCCACTTACGTTTCAAGTAGGAATTGCAGATTCCTTGAAGGATTTGTTTGAAGAAAAGTTTTACAACTTTTTGAGAAGCATGGACACTTGGAGACATTCAGGAAGCAAATCAAACATTCAGACATGAAGGTTTGATAAGAGCAGATTCTACACAGGAGAGATCATTGATCTTGTATGATCTTATATGATCTTGAGTATTTATGATTCAATTGTCTATCCTTTGTTTGTGAAGATTCTTAACATTGGAAGAAGTAAGTCAAAGATTCAGATTCTATCAGATTTGTCTTGCAGAGAGATAGAAGAAGATACTTGTTATGTTACAGAAGGTTATGAATCCTAAAATGCTTTCATCAAGGTTTTATTATGTTAGGTTCAGCTAACCTTATTCTAGATTTTGGAAAGCTGAAGAATGACATGGAAAGCTATTGGCATGTGTACAATGCTAATAAAAAGGGTTCAGAGATTTTGTTTCAGATACAGGTATTGATCACTGAACATCAGATTTATGAAGGAAGACGTTCCAGATTTCATAAAGTCTGATATATTTGAAGAATACTGGATACTAGTGTTAAGTCATCCAGGGGGATGATGAAACATGAAGACTTATTTTAAGCCATATGTAAAAGAATGCAGAGTCATACCTACAGGTATTCCTATTACAGGTATTCCTATATTTCTTTTGTCAGGTTCTCTTTATGTTCCAACTTTGAAAGAAGAAGGAAGAAGAAGAATGTTTGGAGAAAGTTCCTGTTAGGATGTTCCTGTTCAAGAGAAGGTTCCAGAGTTCTATTTGAAGAGAAGCTTGATATTTCAGAAAGGTATATTTCAAAAAGTGCGCACATATATGTTTATACCAAATTCTGAAGGAAAGAGGTATGAAGGATTTAAAGGATGGAGACATGATGATATCATAGCTTCTTTGACTCATATTTCAGTTGATTTCAATTGAGTTGAGTTGATTTGACTTGAGTACAGTCAGAGATGAACTAGCAGTGTTCATAATACACTAAGTTGTGAGTTGTCAGTCACAGGTTCCAGGATTCAGTTCCTGATTTTGTTTAGTGTATTTACATGACGCAGCAGAAGTACGTTGAGAAACCTTTTTTTGGAAGGTAAATGCAAATATATGGATCCTAGTGTATGTTTTTCAGGTTTTTGAAGACAAGAGATAGCAGGTTCAGAGTCAGTACATGCTACATTTGTTGTCAAGCAGTGATTGCTTGATGTGTACACTATTGGATATCTAGTTTGCATATTTTCTCAAGTATTATGGTTCATATTCAGCAAGTTCAGGTTCTTTTGAAGGAAAGTCAAATTCAGTTTTGAAGAAGACTTTTTGAAGAAAAGTTCTGAAGTTCGGGAGTACAAGCTTGAAGCTTGTGACAGGCTATTTGAAGCTTGTGGTAATTTGCAGATTATAAAGTTTGCAGATCCAGTCCCGTTTATACCAATATGACATTGCAGGGGGGATTGTTGGAAAACAATGTTCCTATTGGTCAGGATTGCTCACAATACATATATGAGTATGTATGTTCTTATAGCACTCTCCAATCCGAACCGTAGCGGGCAGTCACAACAGCGATCACAGAATATCTATCACTGTTACTAATCCTTAATACATCGAAAGCGCCTAGCGCAATGGATAAGACACTTGCCTCCCACGATGGTGACCTGGGTTCGAATCCCCTTGGCGGCAGCCCGCGGCAATTTCTTTTATATCATGCTTTGGATGGGACCATCTACAAGAAGATGTCTGGCTACTTCAAAGACATTGGATGGGACCATCTACATGATTTTGAAGATTATCTTCTATAGGAAGATATTAGGTTGAAGATTGTCTTCTACAAGAAGATGTCGGGCTACTTCAAAGACATTAGATGGAGATTAACATAAGATTCACATCTTATGTTAAAGTATTCAGGTACATATTCTCTTTATGCACACAGGTACTACTTGAAGTTTATGGAGGTCGTGGCGTTCATATCAGGAGGAGTCCTATTTGGCATAGGTACAAGAGAATCAGTACTTATATGCTTTATGCATATTTTTATGAGGTGTTTGAGAAGGTGTGTTCACATGAGTTTGAGGATTTCCGACAACAATCTTGTTAGCATTCTATGCTACTTTATAAGTATGTGATCTTTTCACACACATATCTAACTTAGGGTCTTCCATAGCCTAAGTTTAGATGTAGGTTTGTTGACCATCAGTTTCACATTGATCCTTCCTCATTCAGTCACTCATATTCACTCTTCTATAACCTATTAGGTCACACATCTCATGTATATTCAGATTACTGCCCACACATCTGAATATGTTTGTTACATTGTACATTCACTCATTCATCTATTTCTCATCACATAGAATGGTTGAGAATTTTGCTCCCACATTGTACATTGAACATTGGTATATACGATACTATGAGTAAGCGATGGCTTACGTAACACCTTACACATGTCGTCTATTATTTCTCTATCTTTATCCCATCATCTGTATGATTAAGTTGTGGTATGTTCATGTTTTGTCAATATGGAAGATTGCTGGAATTAATGTTGTACATAACTGGACCTATAGAACCATGGACCTGTGACATGAGCCTAAGGGCCTACCTCACTTCCAACATTAGCCAAAACCCTAGAGCTCTGATACCAAATGTTGGAATTAATGTTGTACATGACTGGAACTATGGAACCATGGACCTGTGACATGAGCCTAAGGGCCTACCTCACTTCCAATATCTCATGCATATCTATCATAACTTTATTTTTCTGTTTTTTATTACCTAAAACACGTTGCGGATATCTAATTTTACCCTTCGCATGACGCCAAATAAAACCATCTTTAAGAAAAAAGTTAAACGCACGTTTTCTAATATCTCTAAATCTATTAGCCGACCAATTAGGTAATTTCTTTAAAGTACTAAGGTAATACCCTATATCATACCAAACTCCTTCATACTCATTTTCATTAAATTTTTCATACACAAAAACATCAGAAACATAATTAATCATATTTAAATCAGTTTCAGTCATTTCATCATCTTCAAATTTAGCCCTAGAAAGCATATCTGCTACGGAATTAGTTTTACCCAAAATATGATTTAAAATAGGATTAATAAACTTAATATATAATATCCATCATTCCTATTAAAGGTAAACAATCTGTTTCTATGATGACATTAGCTCCTATAAAATACTCTTTATCAGTTTTCAACGCAGTAACTAAACCCCATAATTCAAGTTTTATTTGTGGATAATTTCTCTGAGTTTCATGCAAAATTTTAGCTCCGAATCTAATAGCATATCTATTCCCTTCATTATCATCCTGACCTATTACCCAGCCTATTCCTATAGGGCTATTATCTACAGTTAAAATAATCGGTTTATTATTTGAATAATCTACACGTTTCAAAGCTGGTGCATTAGAAAGCAAATTTTTTAATTTTTTCATCGTTTTAACATGAGTTTCAGTCCATTTAAATTTTTTGTTTTTCCTAAGTAAATCGTACAATGGATTAGCTACATGAGCATAATGCGGAATCCAAATTGCATAAAATACACATGCTCCTAAGAAACGTCTAACTTCACTAATGTTTTTACAAGTTTCAGATAGTTTATTAATAGCATCTACTTTTTGAGGATAAGGCCTACGACCATAATAACCACATAAAGGTCCTACAATTAAAACTTCATTAACTCCGAAAACTGATTTTTCTATAGAAAAAGTTAATCCTACTTCTTCAAATCTTTTTAGAATCACAATCTAAAATATGATTAGCTACAAATTTCCTACATCCTAATGCATCTAATGTCTCATCTTTTTCTTTTTCTTCACATCCTTTAATTGGGATATCATCTATAAACGGCATGGTTATATTAGGAATAAAGTCATGAAGAACCCTATTCATCGCGTTCATCATATGTGCTACCAAATTTGTAGCTCCTTGAGGAAGAGTACACATACGAACTAATCCTAAAGGAGTCTTCATCGTGGTAATATCTCTACTTTCAGTAGCAAGCTGAAACTGGTCATATCCTGAATATAAGTCACCCATAGAGTAGATAGAATGCCCAGTAAAAGCTTCGGCAAATTCTCCTACAATAGGGCCAGTTCCCACGTTCCTAATAGTAACTTTATTTACGGGTTGTAAGTCTTGAATAAATCTAAGTTTACCATTCTTTTTAGGAACAGTAAACCATCTATTAGAATAAGGTGCAGAGGAAGGTTCTAATATTTTCATTTTCATCTTCTCCTTAAGCAGTTTCATTAGCTCAGGTAAATGAGCCTTTGGAACTGGTATAGGGCGAAGATTCCATGGTATATGGGCTACAGTAAATATGATCATAGGAGAAACTACTCTAGGGTCAACACATCCTATTTCCTGAGGATAAAGAGAAAATGCTCTACCATGTTTTTTAATCATTTCACGAAATAATTCTCGTTCGGCTGGTAATAAAAAAGAATCATCATTTCCTATTTTTATTAATTTAATAGTTTCTTCAGTAAATTTATGACCTATTTTAGACATGTCACGTAAGATAGGATCGTTAGCTACTTGTTTAATTTTTAAATCACTTCCTTCAGGTAAGGCTTGAGCTATGGGTTTCACTTTTTTATCTACTGTTTTATACTTTGTATTAATTTGAACTTCATGAAAATCAGAAACAAATTTTGAAATTAAATCATATTCATTTAATGAGTTTAAAAGAATAACATGTAATAATTTTTCATCATGTAAAGTTTCGTCAATTTCATCAAATAAAGTAGAGGAAAAAGAAGTTTCAATTATGTTTTCAATATTTTCAGTTTTAGACATATATCCTTTATCTTTAAAATATTTTTCATATTTTTTTATTGTTTTTCTAGGAATATCTTTATTATTTAGAATTTGTAATTTTGAAGATGAAAAATAAACAGATACATTTTATATTTTATTTACACATTTATGCGAGATATCAAACCAGTTACCACTGTTGTCTCGCTCAACAATGGTCTCTAGTAAAAATTTTGATCAAAGTATGTTCCAGAATCACTAAGAGGTAAATGACTCTCGTGCATTTTTTCTTGTGATCTGATAGGTGTTTTCCTAATTTGTTCTCTGTTTCTAATATGATTCGGGTTAAGAGTCATTACTTGTAAGGATTGTAAGTCATCTTTTGATCTAAATCTAGCATACGCTGATCCATCGTCCATTATTTTTGTTTCCATACGAGTTTCACATATAAAGGGTTGTCCTAAGATGATTTCATAAGAACAGTTATCTTGTATGAAAAAATGAAATGTTTCACTTATGCCACCTATTGAAATTGGAATGTTGGCACATGCTCATAGAAGTGCACCACATCCGGTATCTGCTGTTCTCATAATCCACTCATGTTGTTTATCTATAGGCCATCTAAATTTATCATATAAGTCTTTTGATATTACGTTTATTTCTGAGCCTGAATCTTGTAAAGCTAAAGCTGTACAAGAATTTTTCCTATCTCCTAACTTTACTTTAATCTCTGGTGTTCCTCTAGCCCAAAAACTCTTTATGTAATTGCTTTCAGATTTTTCCTGTATATTATCTGGAATTATAGGTCCTAGAAAATTTTTATTAACATATCCTTCACTTTCTTCCTCATCATCAGAGTCAGAAAGAAAGGAATCTTTAGAAATGTGAGTTACATCTACATTGTCAGTCATTTCAGTATCAGTATTTAAAGGAAATCTTTTTCTTTTAATGATCTTAATAAAGTTATCTTTGAATTCTAATTTAGCTATAGTAAATAATTGTTCAAGTGACATAGTCACTTGACTTTTTAAAAGAATATCATACAGTATTTCTTTTGTGTCATTTTTTTGGTCAAGTTCTGAAGTTAAAATAGCTTTTGGAATTATTTTGGGTTTCTTGGTTTTTTCCTCATTTTTATCTGTTTCTTCATTAATCTTTGATTCTAGTTTATTAGGTTTGTTTGTTGTCTCTGGTTGTTTGCCTTCCCTTATATCTCTTCTTTTCTGCTCAATTGGATCTAAATTTGTATTTTCATTAAATTGTACATTTTTAGGTTCTTGTCTCAATTGTTTTCTAGTAACTCTTTGATTAGATTCATCTAAATCTTGAGTTTCATCTCTTTTTCTCTTTTCTTCCACATTTGCAATATGTGAAAAGATAGAGAAATTATCTATAGGTGAGTTCCATGCAGTTTTGTTCATTATATCATCTCTAGCTTTTATAAAGGCTTCTATTGAATACTTTTTGGTTTCTTTTGATGTATCATCATCTAAATCACTTTCATCGCATTCTAATCTAACCCCAGATGAGCTTCTTTGTGCTTCTGATATATTTTCATATAGTTTTTGCATTCCACCTTTCCCCAATTTACAGCTAGAGGGAGGTGGGTGCGATAGTCACATAGTTTTTTATCAATATCAATAACTAGTTTTCTTTCTTTTGCCTCTTTTAATGATTCACAAGCATAAGACATATGTTCAGTGGAGTCACACCAAACACATCGTCGGATGGGTGCGCCTCTTCGTTCATTATTCTGAGCTACTGGTTGATTCTGAGCTAATGGTTGATTCAATACAGGTGCTAAAGGTATAGGATTCATTTGCGGGGCATGAGTAAACTGTGGTCCTAGAATCGTTCTATCTTGCAGGCTAACTAAGGAATGAACTGTATTTTGAAGTGTTGCCACTTCTTTAGATATGTTCGTATGCATTTGCATCATATTATCTCTCACGTAGTTGTGAAAATCTCTTCATCAATTCTCCATGTAATTGAGTAAGTGAAATTTGAGTTTTTGGTGAGCTAAGCCATTTCATAAATCCCTCCCTACTGTGTTGACTAAAATCTTCTAAGTAAAAGTCTTTGTGCATTTGTTTTTTAAATTCTTCCCATTCAAGTGCTTTATAAGGTTCAATAACACTAATAGTTGAGCCTATTGCAAGTCTAACTAGAAATGATACCCATTTATCTACTGGTAACCCATGTAATTTTGCTAGGTCTTCAAAAGTGTCTAAGTAGTTCGTTGTATTAACTCCTGTGAACTTCCCTTTTTCTTTTAACATAGCCTCAACTACTTTTTGTCCTTGGGTTTCTGACATCATATTTTTAAATAACTCATCCATTTTGATATGAATAATAGAACTAGGCCTAAGTTTCTTAATATATTCCTTAACTTCTTCTCGAACTTTGGATTTCTCTTCCCTTATCAAACTAACTAAGTTACCTGATTCCAGCTTTACTTAAATTTTAAACTTTTTAAACAAGTCTTTGAAAAAATAAATACTAATTTCCCAAATGAAAATTCTTAATGAATTTTCAGCTAATCTAAGCTATTTTAACAATCCTTAATAATTAAATCTAGACAATCTAACTTTCAAATGAAATGAAATTTAAATCTAGCAATTAAACTTTCCTAAAATTCTACTTAAATAGACACAAACAGATGCAAGTTAAGAAAATATACCTCACACCTGACAGTTGGAGCAGAAGCTAGTGTGCATGTGAAATTTTCAAGTTACATTTGTTGATCATAAATGCCTAATACAAAATCTAAGTGCTATGAGTGCAAACGTTTTTCTTCAAAATCTTGATGGTAAGGGTGTAGAAATGAGGTTTACTACTTGCCTATTCCCATGGAGGCGCTCAGAGCATAAGCTCAGCCCTCAACAACCAGGGAATTACAAGGTTTGTATTATCTGCCCCTGCATGATGACCACCTCAAGCTGCCGCAACCACGTCGTCTAAACCAAGTTAATGCATATGCTAGGAAAGGAAAAGTTTTATACCTGTTCCACTGTGCCGTTGTTTCACATCGGGTTCAAAATGTGGGAGCGATTTGCGACGACTAGCGGATCAATTCAGTCGTCTCGCGAACGGCGCATGCAGGGTGACTATGCGGAACAGGTACAAGTTTTCCTAAGATCCGTAGGGGGAAGCGTTTCTATAACGTTCAACTGCGTCAAAATAAGAAGGTAGGATAATCTTTTCACTAACTATTTGATCTTTTATAGTTTCGTTTATTTCTTCTTGGAAATTTTCTACGTTTCTATCTACAGATGGAGGAAAAAGTTCTTCACTAACACTAGGTGGAACAGTAGAATGTAAAGTTATAGTTGTTATAGGATCATGCAAGGATTCTTCTACTATCATTTCTTTGACTAGTTCTTCAACTTCAGCTGGTTTAGGAAATAATAACTCAAATGTAGATGAGGGTAGAAAGGAACTACTCGAAGAACTTTCATTAGACATAAAGTAAAAGATACTAAATTAATAACCAAAGTCCTATACAACCTATAAGATGATGTTTATAAATGATAATTTAATCAAAACTAAAAGATAGCCTATACAAGCTAATAAAAGTTTCAAGCTAAGGATAATCTTTGCTCTTCAATCTTCAGGTAACCAACAGGGCTTCGCAAATCACATGTGAATCTCCAGTTTGCCAATAACTGAAAAAAAGCACATGAGAGAAATTAGTATATCTTTATAAAAATAACACTCATTTAGCATTTTTTAAATAACATTAAAGTAATTAATTTTTCTAAAAACACATATATATTAAATACATTCTTTTATTAAAATATATAAATTACAATAAAAAATTCATTCACATAATTATTTTAATATACATTAATATACATTGTTTACTCATAAATAAACATACATTTAACTAACATACATATATACATAAATAATCATACATAAACATACATACACATGCACTAAATGAACATGCATAAACACGCATACATGCACATAACCATACACACATTAATACACATGTGCATACTAAACATATACATGCATATATACCTAATACTATCACACACATGCATAAACTATACTATCATACAGACTAATACACATATGCATACTATACTAACATATACATATATGAACATACATTAACATGTACATGCATGGACATATACTAACACATACTAACATATACATGCATGAACAAATACTAACACATACTAACATATACATGCATACATGTAATATGCATAACAACTTAAATACATACTTTAATTAGCATGCATTAACTTAGATGCATAAATTTCTAACATCTAATATGCACTAACATGCTCTAATAACTAACATGGTTCATACATTAAACTAACATGGGTGCATATCCTAATATCTAACATGCACTATCTTGGTACTTGGGTAAAAGAACTTAGGTATCTATCAAGTTGAAGAAGCTTAGGTTATGGGTAGGGTAAAGAAATGAATAGGCTAAGAATGGTTAGGTTAAGTAAATGGATAAAGAAAAGTTTAGATAATGTAATAGAATCTTGGAGAAAGCTAAGGTTAGAAACTAAATGGACCCTCCTTCTGGTAAACTGAAACTCATAAAAGAAGGTTAGGAATGCAAATCATATATATGAAATCAATTTCATTAAATAAACATACACATGTACCCTTCACACCCTCTATTTCTTAATAAATTCATTATTCATTCATATCATTCATCTCATACTTAATGCATATGCATCTCATAATTTAAATGCAAAAACATTAACACTTAGTACATAAAAATGAACTAATTAAAACATACACACATAAGTACATACTTACACATACATATATTAAAATATATATATTCACATACATAAATCATATTATTCATAAATAAATAAATCATTTTCATTCATAATATACATTTATAATTCATATTTCTTTCATATATTAGTTATATTAATTTAAGAAAATAAAACATATAAAATATGACTTACTAGAACATAGAATATATAATAAAATCATAAGACAATAAAATATAAAAAAACCCAAAAAACCCTTAACTCTCTTTCTCTCTCTCTCTTTCTCTCTCTCTCTATCTCTTTCTCTCTATCACTCTTTCTCTCTCTCTTTCTCTCTCTCTTTATCTCTTTCTCTCTATCACTCTCTCTCTCTCTCTCTCTCTCTCTCTCTCTTTCTCTCTATCACTCTCTCTCTACTGCGCCGACGGCTGCGTCCGTCGGTTGCTTAGAAAGAGAGGGAGAAGGAGGGAGAAAAAGAAGAAAGAAAAGAACAAATAAAATAAAAAATTTAAAAACTAAACTCTCTCTCTCTCTACTGTTCTCTCTTTCTTTCTCTCTCTCTCTCTCTCTCTCTCTCTCTCTCTCTCTCTCTCTCTCTCTCTCTCTTTGCTACGCGCGCAGCAGAGCTGCGCCGCCCGCAGAGAAAGGGAGGGAGAGAGAGGGGAAAAAAAATTCTTTTAGATAAAAAAGGGAGAGGCAAGAAGAAGGGAAAAAGAAGAGGGGAAAGAAAGAAAAATCAGATAATAAATCTCTGCACTTCCTAAAAAAATTTGCTTTTTATAAATTGAAGGACAAGAGAGATGGCCTTCTCTCTCCTCTTGTCAGAGGACTGACATAAAGCTAAGTACAAATATGACTGTAGTCTAGAGAAGAATTAAGTACCTGAAAAAAAACACATGAACTTGTGAGCAGGTACTCCCTCTTTAAATAGATGAGAGTAGCCCACCATAGCCTACAATATCCTTTAGATAACTGAACCAACTACCTAATTTGACTCCTCTTTAACTCAACAATAATCCAACTACAAAATAGGCATGGAAATTTCCTTTATGTGGTTTTCCCCAATTTTCAACCAACCAATTAAATATTCAATGGACCAAAAACTTTAGATTTTAAATAACCTTTTACTTCTTCCTTTTTATTTATTTAAATACTAAACTTTAGAATAAATACTATACCTTAGACTAAGATTTAAGTTAACCCATTTTAATTATTACCTTAGGCTTAGTGGAAATAAATAATTAATATATATTCCTATTAATTTGCTAAGGTTCCTTAAGATATAATTAACCTATTTAATAATTTATTTATAGACTATAACCCACTTATTTAATTATTTAACCTTAAGTTTACCCTACAACTAACTTTAAACCACATCAAATAACTTCAGCTAACCCATAAACCTATTTTCTAACCTTCCATAACCCTCTAGGATGAATATTTAACCCATAATTAACCTTAAAACTTAACTAGAACCCTATAATTCATGCTCAAAACATACATTTAATCCTTGCAATTTAGCTGGAACATACATTTAACCCATAATTACCCTTGTAACCCTTTAAAACATGATCAAGACTTTTAGTTAACCCTTATTTACCCTTAATATTTAGCTAGAGTATTATCAAAACCTATAATTAACCCTTAATTATCTTTATATTTTCATCCAAAACTCAGTTTACCCCTTAACTAACCCTTGATTTATCATCTAAACCATTAAATACTATTAAGAACACATTTGGATAAATACTTCCCTTCTTGTTATTGATCAACAACTTCTTTTCCTGCAAAATTAAAGTCAAACATTAGTCAAAATTTCATAATTTAACCAAACTTATATCAATCAATTAATATTTTAATTTTTGAAATATTTTAAGAGTAACAAATTCTTTCCGACACCGGCTACTTGGATTGTTTTTCAGAAGGGGGAATCACTACTGCCAGATTTGCATGCTTTTTCTGACAGTGATTGGGCTGGTTGCTATGACACTCATGTGTCCACCAGTGGCTTTTGCTTCATGCTTGGTAGCTCATGTATACCTTGGTTGAGCAAGAAGCACCCTACTGTGGCCACTTCCAGTTGTGAGGCTGAGTATAGGGCAACTTTCATAGTGACTGTTGAGTGTGTGTGGCTCAAATGCCTTATGGCTGTTTTGGGTGTTGGTCAGTCTTCTGCCACCATCATCTTCATTGATAGTCAGAGGGCATTGACAGTTGCGAGGAACCCTGTGTTCCATGCTCGCACATTCAAAGAAATGGCAAGAATAAATGAAAAGAAGAACATATGAAGACTCAGAGAATGTAAATTAGTGATTGAGTTGGAGTTGTTGGTGCTTCACTAACTAATTGAGCATGAGGGCATGAAGTATATGAAGATAATTGATGAAGACATAATCGAAGAAAGGAAGAGCAAAAAGACTTCAGAGCTTGGACATTCAAAAGCATGCATATGTGAAGGGAAAAATTCACACATGTAACATATAGTTAGAATTTGGATGCAAATTACTTCTAGAAGTTTCAAATTCCCACATTTGAGGAGTAAACGCATAAGAGATAAATGCATATAAGTCAAGTAGAATCATGAACATGTAAATTCGAGAGTCATTCACTCGATTGTAGAATTTAAACTTGTGTATAGGCAATCATGAATTTTATGGTGAGAGGTTGTGAAGAAAGGTCCTCCACAGTTAGATATCTTTCTATGGTTTTGAGCTGATTCAAGAAAAACCATTTCCTACACATCTTTCCTAATAATAAATCAATATTTGGGTAGAAGGAATTGATGAATCTCTTAGTCTGTGAAGAGATCATGTTCAATTTATAATTGTATGTATGGTAGTTGATAGTTATGAGGATTAGGCATAAATTTCCATGAAATTCTTAGAGTTAGATCTCAAAGTACACTGTAAATTTTTTAATGAATAAAAGTCCATTTGAAATCTAGAATCATCATCTACATTTGAACAAAAGATCCTTACAAAACAATATGTGTGCTCAGAGAATCAAGCTTAAGATTGCACATGTGTCAAATCAAAGAAGACATAAGACATTTTTAGACATAGTACAAATTTTTAAGAGTAATGAAGGTATGTAGGATGTAATGCTTCAAAGTATTGTTGAAATCGATCAAGTTACTGTATGAGACATCTTCTACTAGTCATTGTGCATAAGAATCTTGAGGATTTGTGATGAATCAGAGACAAAACTAAAGCTAAAGTTATGAAAGAATACGGCACATGTTTAGAGAGAGTAAGTGATCACACTTCTTGCATAAAAGTGAGCTTCACACATCGAAAAAGAACTAGCTATGAGGATCAATCTTCAGCATCAACTCTTCTTTCTTCATACTATACCAACTTATTGACTTCCTTTCTTTCATGTCTTCTCTCACTAGTAGTCTAGAATGATGGTATTGGTGTCCTTGTACATTAAGACTCACTTGATCTTTTGTATACTTATGAGTGTCTCACAATGTTGCTTTCAAATATTCTTGAGTGATAGGAAGTGGTTGAGCAAGCATGGAGGTAGGCAGTTCATGAGTTTTCATAATAGAAGTAGGCTGAATTTTTTCAACATACCTTCTAGCTCTTTTGGTCCCTCTCATTTGTGGTGTTGCATCAGTCTCTATTGTAGAAGCATCTATTTGCTTCTTTTGCTTTGATAATGCAACTCTTTTAATATAATTTTCCATCTCATTAGACATAGGTGTCAAGGTTAACTTCATTCGAGCATGTAATCCATGACAAATTAGAATCGTCAATCTTGTTCCACCATTCAAGGGCAAGTTGGTACCACCACTTCTTTGATTCAAATATTTAGTCTTGCACATATGACATCAGATTCATTTAATGACCAATTTGCACAAATTTCAGAGGTGTTTTGTATTTGTTCATAACTGGAAGGCAAAAGTGTCGATGGAATAAGAATACTGCTTCTTCAATGTCATCTCTACTAATATCTGAAAAGGTTTTCTTCTTCACATCATGATCCGCATCTTCTAAAGCCATGGATCTATCCTTTACCCATCCGAAATTTGATTAGTCCATAAATTGTATAATATGAAACCTCCCTTCAAATTCCTTGAGGAATATTTCCGACATAGATGGCCGATGAAGTGATGGATTAAGTGTATTCATAATTTGTGGACATCTTTCAAAACAAGACATGTAGCTAGAGAGGGACAGAATGCAACAACTTCTAGGTTTTTCCCAAATCTCTTGAATAGATGAAAGACCATGAAAAACTTTGAAGTCCCAACCCAACACTATATAATGGTGATCTGTATCCTTTATCTTCAAAATGGCTTGGAATATGTGATCCTTTAGAGTTCCATGTGTTGGAGTTCAAGGTTTGCAGAAGCACATGAACAACACAAGGAAGAAGAAGAAGCTTGGAGCACAATACAATATAAAATGTATTACCAACTTTTAGTGAAAAGATAAGTGATCCTTTGGGGTTATAGGCATATATACAAGCCCGGGTAAAGAAACTCCTAAAGAGGGAAAAAAGTGCCGCAATGTTCCTAAGTGTGTTCACACACGTCACTACCAAAAAATACCAACAAACCCCCTTGGGAGTGATGTAGTGAATAAGGAGCTCACACTCATGGATAAGGAAGTGCATGTTAGAACAAGCAAGCCTTTGATATGCTTGGAGTTAAATCTCTCATTAAGTGCAATCAATTTATATTCTTTGAAGCAAAATTTACTAATGTTATTGAATTACACGGTTTCATATACTCCATTGTATACTTACACTTCTAAAGATTCTCTTATGTACCAAAGCATTAGATTTTTATTTAAGGTTTTAATTGAAGCCTTAGGCCACGAGTCAAGTGGTTGGAGTTTCCCACCAACATGCAAATCAATTATGAATTATATGTGATCTCTTACTTCATTTCATGGATTTTAGGAAAAGAGAATATGACTCACCAAACTCACTCCCACGAGGTTTATGAGATGAAATTCGCTTTTGGGATTCATGGAAAGCCACAAGGAGACTTCTATGAGAGTATATAATTACTATATGTAGTTGTATTATGATGGATGGGTGAATACAATCAAGTTTGAATCGTCGTTTTGCTCATTTCCCCTTTTGTGCATCTTCTTCATCAAAGTCTGGTAACTCGTAGAGCTTGTTTGACTCTATTCATAAGCCTAATGCTGAAAGTTAAATATTAATTTTAAAGTTCTAAGTTTCTTCTTTTATTATATGCAAGCATTACTTCTTTTGCTTTTCTTACTATGAGTTATTATTCATTTTGCCTCTTAAGGTCTTTCACCATCTCCTTTCAATAAAGTCAAGGTGACCACTTGAGAGTGTTAAGCTCAAAATTGGAACATGTCTTGTAAATTTTATGTACTTTAGTACGTAATATCTTCCCAACTCTATACTTTATCTTCCTATAAGAGGGAATTGATCAATTGTAGATAGGCTATGTGTATGAAGTGTTTTAAATAGCTACTTCCATCCATACGTAGAAACTTCTCATGAGTCTGCTTCATGTGCAAGTAGTCTATTTTGCACTATATTATTCATGGTGATGATACAAATTAATTGAGGTACTTTGTTGCACTAAATTGAATTTCTAAGGGTCAAACAAAGCTTCCAATCCCTAATGTAGGTTTCTACTTTATTATTCTTTACAAGAACTTTTAGTGCTATCAAAGCATTCTTCAATGAATATGGGTGATGGATTACCTTCCATGATTGACAAGCTTGATAGGAACAACTATGTTGCTTGAAAAATCAAAATGGAGGCCTACTTAGAAGGTAGAAATCTGCATGGAGTAGTAAAGGGTCATGAATTCATGCCTATACCAAGATCCAAGGGAGGTCCTACACAAGAAGAAACACAAAGGTTGACATTATTGTTGGAGAGATGGTGGATAGATTCTAGAGATGAAGTCGTGCTGCAAAACCCTATTTCACTCTAGCCAAGAACAAGATGTGGAAAGTGTAGTAGGCCCATTTATCTTCCTAATGATCACAAATAATCACTTGTCCTTTGGCACATGATCCTCTACTCAATGGATCAAAACAGATGAGTAGGAGGTTGATCCAAGATCATAGACTTGCTATTTTAGTCACTATACATGTTCAGTAGAATGAGCAGTGCTCTCAATCTTCTAGCAATTAGCCAAATTCCTTTAAAAAGATGGACTATACATTGAGAATGATGTTTATCAAGTTAGAGGAATTGCCTCATATTTCTGGGATGGTTCATACTACAAACCAGAGAGTAAGGATATGTAGATATCTCACAATTGGGAGAAGTAATAACAATAAAACTTTGTAATTATGAAGTGGATAGCATGGTGGTTCTATAGAACTTTAAATCACATCAAATGATCAATCATGCACCGAGAACAAGCTTTACAAAGTTGATTGTTCTCAGATGGTCATAGCAGAGAAGTGAGGTGGAGGTATGATCAATGTGTATGTATTAAATCACATAGTAATACAATGTCATTGGCCATGTTCAATTGTACAATGTGAGTGTAGTGAAGTGGCTATGCGATGAGCACACTAGGAGATGTAGTGAAGTCTCAAAATGATCTCATACTCGGGTCCTCTAATTTTCTCTATCACGTGAGTTTTTTTATCCTCTTTTATAACTAAAACTGGAGTCAAGCTTTGAATTCAAATTCAAATTCTCACCTAAAATTAATCCCTAGACTTTAGGCTTTATTTTTTCACCTGTTGTCTATCAAGATTTGAGATTTGATTCCTCCTAACTCCTTGTGGAATTAGTGCAAGTAACATATGCACTTTTACATGGATAAAATTAGTTTGACATTTACGAGGGAATGATCATATGTGACTATATGAAATAAATGCTAATTATCCAAGTATGTAGGCTTGGAGTCTCTTGCACCAAGAGCTCCCCCTCAAGCCTAACATTCTTGGTCTTCATTCCTCCTTGATCTCTTGCAAATCAATCATCATCTTGAACCTATTCATCTTAGTTCCATCCAAAGGCTTTGTGAGCATATATGCACATTGCAAATGCGTTGACACATAAGACGATTCAATGTCCATGCTAAGTAGTTTCTCTCTTACATAATGATAGTGCACTTCAATGTGCTTAGTCCTTGCATGAGGATTACCAGCCAATTGAAGTGAACTAGTGTTGTCTCCAAAAATCATTGGAGTATAAGAATGTAACCCCAACTGTATAGAGTTGTTTAAGCCACATAGCCTCTTGTGTTGCGTTTGGTAGGCCTCTATATTCTACCTCTGTAGATGACAATGCCATAGTTGGTTGCTTCTTTGATGACCATGATATTAGCTTTGAACCTGCAAAAGACAAGTATCTAGAGATGCTTCTCCTATCATCCTTGGAGCCAGCCCAATCTGCATTAGAATATATCTTTATGTCCAAATAAAAAATGAATGAGTAAAACAGCCCTTCATGTATGGTACCCTTTAGATATTTTATGATCTTCTTGGCAGCTTCCAAGTGAGGTTTTCTTGGTGTATGCATACACTAGCTTAATGTACATACTCCATAACATATGCCTACTCTTTTTTGGGTTGCGTAATTAAGGCTCCCAACAAGTTTTTGGCATCCTCTAACATCTTCAAGACGTTCTCCCTCATGAGAACTAAGTTGGTGGTTGATTTCCATTGGTCTACCTACAATTTTAGTGTTTTCCATCTTGAATTTTACCAACATAACATGAATGTACTTCCTTTGAGTAATAAACACACTAGAATTTGTGTATACAAGTTATAATCCAATAAAGTATGTTAACAAACCAAGATCACTAATTTTAAATTCTTCCACCATTTGAGCTTTAACTTGCTTGATGCCATTAGCATCATTCCTTGTAATGATAATGTCATCCACATAGACACATAGAAGAATATGCTTTGCTAGCAACAAATCCTTGATCCTGCAAATATGTGACAAGCCTATGGTTCCAGGCTCTTGGAGCTTGTTTTAGACCATAGAGTGCCTTCCTTAGCTTGCATACATAACCTAGTTTGTCCTTATCTTCATATCCTTGTGGTTGAGCCATGTAATCTTCTTTTGACATCCATCCATTTATGAATGCATTCTTAACATCTAATTGATATGGGTTCCAATTCTTAGAAGCAGCAACACTTACCAAAACCCTAATTGTTGGCATCTTAGCCACAGGTGAAAAGGTTTCTTCATAATCCACTCCATGAGTTTGAGCAAACCCATTTGCCACTAGCCTTGCTTTGTACCTGTTTATAGAACCATTTGAATTCTTCTTGACTTTATATATCCACCTCGATCCTATTACCTTCATGCTTGGCTTCTTGGGAACCAAATCCTAAGTACTATTTTCTTGAAGTGCTTCAACTTCTTCTTGCATGGCTTTTCTTCATTCCTTCTTCTCATTAGCTTCTTCAAATGAAGAAGTTTCTTCTGTCATAGAGACTTTAGTGATGTACATAGAATGCTTGGTGACTAATGATGTGTCATAGCCATACCTTATGGGTTTTTTACTCTCCCTTTGAGATCTTCTGAGTGCTTGATTAGAAGACTCTGGAATGTCTTCTAATTGCTTGAACTTGGTATTTCCCTTTGACTTCCAAACCTTGAAGTCAATCTGCTCTTCATCCTCTGAGTTGACATCTTCTAGTATTTGTTGATCTTCTTGGGTGAGAGTTGGAAAATCACTTTTCAAGTCATAAGGTAACTTGATCTTCTTGCAATCATCTTCAAACCATGAATTATTTTCATCAAACACTACATCCCTACTTACTGTAAAACCTTTGTTAGTGGGATTGTATAACCTATATCCCTTCTCGTTTTGGACATAGCCAATCAATATACACTTTTCAGCTCTTGGATCAAGCTTCCCTCTAATCTATGAGGGAATATGTGCATAAGCAATGCACCCAAAGATTTTACAATGGTCCAATGAGGGTCTCTTGCCATTCCATGCCTCATATGGTGTCATTCCATCCAAGGATTTGGATGGGAGCCTATTAATCAAGTATGTGGTTGTAGAAACAGCTTCTACCCACAGGTAATTTGGTAGTTTCTTTTCATTCAACATTGATCTTGCAGCCTCTACTATCAGTCTATTCCTCCTCTTTGCTACTTCATTTAATTCTGGAGTGTATCTTGTTGTGCCCTCTCTCTTTATACCTCTGTCCTATAAGAATGAGTCATATTCATGTGAGAAGTACTCACTAGCTCCATCAGATCTGATCCTCTTCAAGCTTCTACCTGTTTGGTTCTCAACCAATGCCAAATACTTTTTGAAACAAGTAAATACTTCATCTTTATGCTTCATGAAGTAAAGAATTTTCCATCTACTTTAATCATCTATAAATGAAACATAGTACCTTGAACCTGAGATTGATGGCTCTCTGTTAGGACCCCACACATTAGTGTGCACAAGCTCCAAGTAGTCTTCATACATGTACCCTTTCCTATTGAATGGTTGCCTATGACCTTTGCCAAATTGGAATGACTCACATTCGTAAGTCATGCATTGCTTGGACACATTTGGCATGCCAAGCACACTCTGATCCCTACATATTTGCTTTAGTGTTCTTTCACCTATATGACCTAGCCTTTTATGCCATATCTCTAGTTCAGATAGGGTTTGATCCTTGTAGTTGAAGAGTGCAATATTTCTGGTATCTTCAACTTCAAATGTAAAGAGTCTACCAGATTTCTCACCTTTTCCAATCCTCTTGAAGCCTTGTTGAGGGTCTTCCACATATGCTCCATGCCTTGTGAATATGACCTATAAGTCTTTCTAAACAATCTGCCCAACACTGATTAGGTTTTTTGTTATGGTTGGCACATATAAAACCTTAATTAAGAGGTTCATGTTACATTAGAAGCCTTGACATTTCCAATTTTCTTAACAGAGTGTCTAGTGTCATCACCTATCTACACTTCATGCTTCCATTTAGGTTCTTCAAGATGAGATAGCAATGTGACATTTCTAGCCACATGATTGGAACAACCAGAATCAATATAGAAACGATGTTCATCATCTTTGCCTTGCTTGGATATCATGTTCATGATCATTAATGAATCCTCTTGGTCTTCTGTGTAGTTTTTATAATCTCTTCTACCTTTGAAGCCTCCTTGGTAGTTGTTGTTGTTGTAGCCTTGATTGTAGTTGTGATGGTAATTACTTCCTCCATTGTTGAACCTTCCTCTAGATTGTCCATAGCTTCCTTTATGGAAGCCTCTTCCCCTCTGATTCCTTGTATTCTTGAAGCATTCTTCTATGGTGTGATTGGTTAGGGCATAGATATTGCAAGGTGAAGTGTTGTAAGATCTCCCCCTACCTTGCTTTCCTCCTCTGTCCCTTCCTCTAGTGCCTCTTCCTCTACCTGTGAAGTTCACTTGAGAGGTACTAGCCTCTTCTTCATTCTCTTTGCCTTTACCTTTATCCATACTTTTATTTCTATCTCTATAAAGAGAAAAAGACTGATTACCTCTAGAGTTTTCTCCATTCTTGATGAGCTTTGTCTCATGGGTGAAGAGTTGCCCCATCAAGGTGTTGAGGTCAAGTATCTGCATATCCATATAAAGATCTATTGCTATAGTGAAGGACTCCCACTTATCATCAACTTTGATGCCATTTATAATCTATATTACTAAATGTTCTTCTTCTATATCCTCTCCAATGCTAGCAAGCTAGTGAGCCACATCCTTCATCTTGGTCACATAGTCAGCTACACTTTTCTTTGGTTGCTTTTTTAAGGTTGTAAACTCCATCCATAGCTGGTTCTTCCTAGCCCTTCTATTTGATGAGAAGTATGAAGAAAGAACTTCCCAAGTCTCTTGGGAGGTCTTCCAATTCCTAATGTGAGGTAATAAGAAATCAGATATTGAATTAAGCAGATAAGGCCTGGCAAGAGCATCCTTTGCACACCATGTAGTTAGCCCTTCTTGTTCTTCCCTTGTAGGTTGATGTTTGCCCTTGAATGTTGGCATTTCTTCATCTCCTGATATATATCCATATAAGCTTCTTCCTTGGAGGTAGGCTTGCATACTTAGTCACCATGCTGGATAGTTGCTTCTGTCGAATTTGTCAATGAATTATGGAAATCCATCTCCCATCTTGCTTGTTGTTGCTCAGATACCACTGTTGGAGAGATGGTGGATAGATTCTAGAGATCAAGTGGTGCTGTAAAACCCTGCTTCACAACCGCCAAGAACAAGAAGTGGAAAGTGCAGTAGGCCCCTTTAGCTTCCTAATGATCATAAATAATTGGTTATGTGCTTTGGAACATGATCCTCTAATCAATGGATCAAAATAGATGAGTAGGAGGTTGAATCAAGATCATAGACTTGCTATTTTAGCCACTACACATGTTCAGTAGAATGAACAATGCTCTCAATCTGATAGCAATTAGCCAAATTTCTTTTGATGTTATCTAAATAGCTTAGATAGCTAACAATCATGAGTTATTTCAATAAAAAAGATGAAATACACACTGAGAATGATGTTTAGCAAGTCACAGGACTTGCTTGACATTTTTGGGATGCTTCACACTATAGACCAGAGAGTAAAGATATGAAGGTATCTCACGATTGGCAAAATGAGTAATAATGAAACTTTGTAGCCATGAATTAGAAAGAATGAGGTTCTATGGCACTTTAAATCGCATCAAATTATCCATCATGCACCGAGAACAAGCTCTCAGAAGTTGACTCTTCTGAGATGTTCATAGCAGAGAAATGAGGTAGAGATATGATCAATGTGTATGTATTAAATCACATAGTAATACAATGTCATTGGCAATGTTTAATTGCACAATGTGAAGGTCACTATGAGATGAGCACACTAATTACTTAAGTCCATCTCAAAATGATCTCATAATCAAGTTCTCTAATCTTTTATACCTGAAGTTGGAGCCAAGCCTTGAATTCAAATTCAAATTCTCACCTAAACGTAATCCCTAGACTTTATCCTTTATTCTTTCACCTATTTTCTATCAAGATTAGAGATTTGATTCCTCCTAACTCCTCTTGGAATTAGTGCAAGTAACATATGCACTTTTACATGGATAAACGTAGCTTGACATTTACAAGGGAATGATCATATGTGACTATATGAAATACATGCTAGTTATCCAACTATGTAGGCTTCGATTCTCTTGCACCAAAAATTATGGTGTGGAAGAGATGCTCAAGCTAGGTCTTATTGCCTAAAATCTATCTCTATGTCTTTTCTTCCACACATTTGAAGCCATAAGACATCAAAACAAACAAGATATGCACTTGCGACAATCTTCTCTACTAGCACCAAAACTAGGAAGAATCACTTGTAGAAGGAATGAGTTTAATGAAAGGAAGAAAACAACTAAGAAGACAATAATAGACTTTGTATCAAAAGTTAAGGATGTAGAAGATCAATTAGCATCAATTGGATTTGTGATGAAACCATTATGAGGTAGAGAAGAATAAAGGAAAGGAGGAGGCATATAATGATCAAGACATTTCCAAAGCTAATTATACATGCAAAAGGAAATGGAATGGAAAGAAGAAAGAAGTAAATCAAGACATGACTAAGTGGCAAGAAGTTTAGTCTTGTGCCATTTGTATAATCAAGTTTGAATCATCTTCTTCATCAAAATCTATTGACTTGTAGAGCTTGGTTCTCTCTACTCATAAGTCCAATCCTCAAAGTAAAGGATTCATCTTAAAGATATATGTGTCTACTTTCATTGTATGCACTATGAGTTATAGTTCATTCTTCCTCCCAAGGTCTATCACTGTCTTTGTCCAAAAAAATTGGGGTGACCACCTGAGAGTGTTAAGCTCAAAATTGGAACGTCTTGTTACTTATAAGTACTGTAGTACATAAGAGCTTCCTAACCCTATAAGTCATCTTCCTATAAGAGGAACTTGATCAATTGTAAAAAGGTTGTTTGTACTAAGTATTTTTAGTAGCCACTTCCTTCCATAAATAGATTTTTCTCATGAGTGTGCTTCATGTGCAAGTTGTCCGTTTTGCACTATATTGTTCATGGTGATGATATAAAGTACTTGAGGTATTGTTTTGCACTAAATGGAATTTCTAAGGGTCAAAAAAAGCTTCCAAGTCTCAAAGGGTTGGTTCTATGGTGGTAAGTTGAACCAAACTTCATTACTTAGAGAAGCACATTTATATGTTATTCTTCCTTTCAAGAACTTTTAGTGCCAAGTTACGTGGAAAGAGATCAATCCAAAAGCAACATTATCCTGTGTGGGCACATAAGCCAAACTGATCTCTCTAGTAGACAACCTCTCCATGACATAATCATAGTGCATCTCAAAGTGCTTTGTGCTAGCATGTAACATAGGATTCCTCGCAATTTCCAATGCACTCTGACTATCAATGAAGATGTTGGTGATGTAAGTTCCATGTAACCTTACCTTTATAGGCTCCCACACTGTTGGAGAGACTGTGGATAGATTCTAGAGATGATCTGGTGTTGCAAAACCCTGCTTCACACCAGCCAAGAACAAGAGGTGGAAAGTGTAGTAGGCCCCTTTATCTTCCTAATGATAAAAATTAATCACTTATGTGCTTTAGAACATGATCCTCTAATCAATGGATCAAAACATATGAGTAGGAGGCTGAACCAAGATCATAGACTTGTTATTTTAATCACTACACATGTTCAATAGAATGAACAATGCTCTCAACCTATTAGCAATTAGCCAAATTCCTTTTGGTGTTATCTAATTAACTTAGATAACTACCAATCGTGAGTTATTTCAATAAAAAAGATGGACTACACACTAAGAATGATGCTTAGCAAGTTAGAAGACTTTCCTCACATTTTTGGGATGCTTCAGGCTACAGACCAAAGAGTAAAGATATGAAGATATCTCACGATTGGGAAAATTAATAACAATGAAAATTTCTAGCTAGTAGACAGTATGCAGATTCTACAACACTTTAAATCACATCAAGGGATTAACCATGCACTGAGAACAAGCTCTAACAAGTTCACAGTTCTGAGATGGTCATAACAGAGAACTGAGGTAGAGATATGATCCATGTGTATGTATTAGATCACATAGTAATACAATGCCATTGGCAATGTTCAATTAGACAATGTGAGGGTAGTGAAGCGGCCCTGAGGTGAGCACACAAATCACTTAAGTCCCTCTACAAATGATCTCATAATCGGGCTCTCTAATCATCTTTTCCACACATGTTTTTTGATCCTCTTTTATAATTGAAGTTGGAGCCAAGCTTTAATTCAAATTCAAATTCTCACCTAAAAGTAATCCCTAGATTTTGGGCTTTATTCTTTCACCTATCGTCTATCAAGATTTGAGATTTGATTCCTCCTAACTCCTCGTGGAATTGTGCAAGTAACATATGCACTTTTACATTGATAAAAGTAGTTTGACATTTACAAGGGAATGATCATATGTGATTATATGAAATATATGCTAATTATCCAAGTATCTGGGCTTGGATTTTCTTGCACCAAGAGCTCCTGCTCAAGCCTAACATACTTGGTCTTCATTCCTCAATTTCCTACAAACCAATCATCATCTTGAACCTGTTCATCTTAGTTCCATCCAAAGACTTTGTGAGCATATCTGCACATTGCAAATGAGTTGATACGTAAGACAATTGAATGTCCATGCTAAGTAATTTCTCTCCTACATAATGATAATGTACTTCAATGTGCTTAGCCCTTTCATGATATACATGATTAGCAACCAAATGAAGTGAACAAGTGTTGTCTCCAAAAAATCATTGGAGTATAAGAATGTAAGCCCAAATTGTGTAGAGTTGTTTGAGCCACATAGCCTCTTATGTTGCATTTGATAAGCCTCTATATTTTGCCTCTATATATGACAATGCCACAATTGGTTGCTTCTTTGATGACCATGATATTAGCTTTGAACCTGTGAAAGACAAGTATCCAGAGGTGCTCCTATCATCCTTGGAGCCAGCCCAATTTGCATCAGAATACATCTCTATGTCCAAATCAGAAGTGAATGAGTAAAATAGCCCTTCATTTATGGTACCCTTTAGATATATTAGGATCCTCTTGGCAGCTTCCATGTGAGGTTCTCTTGGTGTGTGCATAAACTAGCTTCATGTACTCACTCCATAACATATGTCTACTCTTGTTAGGGTTGAATAATTGAGACTCCCAACAAGTTTTTGGTAACTTGTAACATCTTCAAGAATTTCTCCCTCATGAGAACTAAGTTTGTGGTTGAGTTTCATGGGTGTACCTACAATTTTAGTGTTTTCCATATTGAATTTTACCAACATATCATGAATGTACTTTCTCTGAGTAATAAACACACCAGAATTTGTGTATACAAGTTCAAAACCAAGAAAGTATGTTAAAAAACCAAGATCACTAATTTGAAACTCTTCCATCATTTGAGCTTTAATCAGCTTGATGCCATTAGCATCATTCCCTAAAATGATAATGTCATCCTATAAGCCGCCGGATTGGCATTTGTAATTCTCTACTTTTTGTATTCCGCACGAACCGAAAGGTCGTTGCGAAGAGTTGTAACTGCTTATAAAACACTGAAAGGACGCTCCGGTGACGACCAGGAGAATCGCGAGACTGTCTGTCTGGGCGATTGCATTCTGTGAAGCTGCCATGGTGCATTGTTTGAGAAATCTAAGTATTGTTGTTTCTTGTCTCTGTTTGATTACATTAATTTGTGGGTAGCACAGTTCCATTAAGTTAGAAAGTGTAAGTCTGTATTACGGTAATGAATAGCTTCGGCGCGGTGTACTAAGAAAGCATTAACCTGAGTACGAATAGTAATTCTGTGATAGAATGGAATAGAGGATTGATAGTAATTTGTATGCAGAGTTTTTGAGTGTTGATGTACCACGACGTAAATGCGTTAATTGGGAAAATTAAGCTATAGGGCCTCTGATTAGCAGACCCCTACCACCCCTAAGAACCTGAAAGAGTTTAAACGCGCCTGTGACGGCAACACGCGTCTAACACTGGCGCCATCTGTGGGAAGGTGGCAACAGAGTGTTGCAAAGTGATTGTGGGAAGGTGGCAACAGAGTGTTGCAAAGTGATTGTGGGAAGGTGGCCATAGATTGTGAATCGACAGTAAGGAGGAGTAGTACACAAGTGTTGCAAAGGTGATATATGCCAGTTACTCGGTCCGGCGAGTCGTATCCGAAGTACAGGAGAGACCGACAACCTTGGGCGGTACTAAATTTGTTAGGGACACCCCTAGGAGGCAGAAGCATAGATCGGTTAAGCCCAGTCGTAGAAGAAGCGAAGCACGTTAGAAGTGATTCCGATAGCATTCCGGTGGAACATACTGCAATTCCAATAGATTCTGGTGTGATTTCGGCACAGTTTGCAGAAGGTACAGTAACTTCGGAGTCTACAGGGACGCAGTGTGCAGTTGACCGGACACCGTCTGGTCAGGATTCGAATTCGTCTAAGGATAGAGGTGTCTTGCCCAAAGAGATTATTAAAGGTGAAAGAATACCCTGGTTTGGGGAAAGTTCAACTAATTCTGGTGACAGTTTGGTACCAGTTGCAGGGAATTTATAGTTTTCCAGTGACAGTGTGATACTTCCTAGTGAATCTTCATTCCGGACACCACTGCTCGAGGTAAGCTTGCCTACGTTTGATACCAAAGAAGAGGATAGGCTATTCGAATTGGAAATCCGTAAGAGGTTGAGTGCTATTTTCGAACCTAAAGGTGAGCAGTCTGATCATACAGAATCCGAAGGACCGGAAACACCTCCTCAAAACTCAGGAGATAGTAACAGTACCACCACTAGCACCATGAGTGGACAACAACAGCAACAACAACAGCAACAGCAATAGCAGCAACAGCAACCACCACTTCCACTTCCACCTGTTCCAACTGGGGTGACGTACACAAAGTTTGGTGGATTTCCAGGTGATGATCCTGATGCCCATGTATGCACCTTTGAAATAAGTTATGCAGTGCTAAACCATCCACCCGATCCGGCGTACAAGGCTATCGTATTCCAGTCTACATTAGTCAATGAGCAAGGTGGTTAACAGAGTATGATATAAACCATTTCGGTACCTATGAGGCGGTAAGGGATGCGTTTTTGCAGAGGTTCCGGTTGAAGAAGAACCCTACCGAAATTTTCGATTACTTGCAGAACAATAGACAGAAGAGGCACCAAACAGTTCAGGAATATGCCACATTATTTAGAACTCATTTAAGACAATTGCCTCCGGCACATGCTAATTAACCGGATGATGTCATAACCTAGTGGTTCATTAATGGTTTGACCCCACAGCTTAAACAAATCATGATCATTCGCTGTGTGGGAGCTATGACACTTGATGCGGTTATTGCGATGGCCCTGCAACTTGAGCATAAGGTGGGAGGATTTACTAAGGATTTGGAGTGGCTGAAAGCCAGTAAAAATGTTGTAGAGGATCGGGCTAAACAGATGTACTGCACTAAGTGCAAAAATTCTGGGCATACCAGTGCTACCTATGCCCTTAATCAGATGTATTGCGCCATCTGCAATACCACTGGACATTCCACCGAAAATTGTGCATATAACACCAAGGTGCAGGGACAAGCAATTGTAAATGCCATTATACAAGAACCAGGGCAGCCAGCTACTCACTACTTACCACCGCAGATGCGAAACAATCAACAGCAAGAATACCAAAATTACTAGGGACAGCGGAATACCAACTTCGATGCAAATCGTTGGCAGACAGGGACATCACAGGAAGGTACTTCCTTGCCACCACCTCGATGTCACTTTTGCGATGAGCTTGGTCACATCTGAAGATTCTGCAAGGATGAAGCCGAATATGATCAAAGAAAGAAAGAACGTCAGAACCCAATGACCAATATGGTCTACATTTCACCAGTGGAAACTCAAGCAGCAGTGATCCAGACAAGATCCGGTAAGCAGTTGCAACCAGCCGCGGAAGTGTTTGAACCTGGCATCCGTGAACAATAGAGAATGTATAGCAAAGCTAGCCAATGGACCACCAAAGAGCCTACGGTGTTCCCTGATCCAGTTCCGGTGACACAGGTTCCCTTGCCAAAGGTAGGATAGTATGAACAAGATTGTACCCCAGTAACAGGAGAATCATCATCGGAATCAATGAAAAGTGCAATTCCAACAGACCACGTATGGGATATTCTCTCTAAGGCCTCAATTACACTCCCCTTGGGACAACTACTTGCTTTAGTGCCAAGAGTACGGCAACAGTTTCAACAACAGGTTAGTCCCATATCTCCCAGTACTCCGACGGCTTACACCACATAGACACATAAGTAAATAACTTCTGAGTTGGTCTTCTTTATGAACAAAGAAGAATCTCCTTTGCTAGCTACAAATCCTTGATCTTGCAAATATGTGACAAGCCTATGATTACAAGCTCTAGGATCTTGCTTTAGACCATAGAGTGCCTTCCTTAGCTTGCATACATAACCCAGTTTGTCCTTATCTTCATACCCTGGTGGTTGAGCCATGTACACTTCTTTAGAGATCCATCCATTTAGGAATGCATTATTAACATCTAATTGATATAGGTTCTAATTCTTAGAAGCAGCAACACTTACCAAAACCCTAATTGTTGGCATTAGCCACATGTGAAAAGGTTTCTTCATAATACACTTCATGGGATTTGAGCAAACCCCTTTGCCACTAGCCTTGCTTTGTACCTGTTTATAGAACCATTTGAATTCTTCTTGATTTTATATATCCACCTAGATCCTATTACCTTCATGCTTGGCTTCTTGGGAACCAAATCCCAAGTATTGTTTTCCTGAAGTTCTCCAATTTCTTCTTGCATGGCTTCTCTCCATTCTTTCTTCTCATTAACTTCTCCAAATGAAGAAGGTTCTTTTGTCATAGAGTCTTTAGTGATCTACACAGAATGCTTGTTGACTAAAGATGTGTCATAGCCATAACTTATGGTTTTTTACTCTCCCTTTGAGATCTTCTGAGTGCTTGATCATAAGACTCTAGAATATCTTCCAATTGCTTGAACTTGGTCTTGCCCTTTCACTTCCAAGCCTTGAAGTCAAACTGCTCTTCATCCTCTGAGTTGACATATTTTGGTATTTGTTGATCTTTTTGAGTGAGAGTTGGGAAATCACTTCCCAAATCATAAGGTAACTTGATCGTCCTCCAATCATATTCAAACCATGAATCATTTTCATCAAACACTACATCCCTTTCCTGTTGAATGGTTGGCTACGAGCTTTGCCAAATAGGCATGCTCCACATTTGTAAATCATGTGTTGCTTGGACACATTTGGCATGTCAAGCACATTCTGATCCCTCTCCTTGTAGTTAAAGAGTGCAATATTTCTGGTATCTTCAACTTCAAATGTAAAGATTCTACCAGATTTCTAAGCTTTTGCAATCCTCTTGAAGCGTTGTTGCGGATCTTCCGCATATGCTCCATGCCTTGTGAATCTGACCTATAAATCTTTCTCAACAATCTACCCAACACTGATTAGGTTTTTTTTTTATGCTTGGCACATATAAAACCTTAATTAAGATGTTCATGTTACCATCAAAAGCCTTGACATTCTCAATTTTCTTAATAGAGTGTCTAGTGTCATCACCTGTCTGCACTTCATGCTTCCCTTTAGATTCTTCAAGATGAGATAGCAATTCTACATTTCTAGCCACATGATTGGAACAGCCAAAATCAATATAGAAAAGATGGTCATCATCTTTACCTTGCTTGGATGTCATGTTCATGATTAGTAATGAACCCTCTTGGTCTTCTATGTAGTTGTTATAATCTCTTCTACCTCTAAAGCCTCCTTGGTAGTTGTTGTTGTAGCCTCGATTGTAGTTGTGATGGTAATTACTTCCTCCATTGTTGAACCTGCCTCCCAATTGTCCATAGCTTCGTCTATGGAAGCCTCTTCCCCTCTGATTCCTTGTGTTCTTGAAGCATTCTTCTGTGGTGTGATTGTTGGTGCATGACAACCATCAATTGATGTTTTAGATAAATACTTGAAGTCAAACGATGAAGAAAAGATCAAAAAATAAATTTTGAAGATAGTGAAATTCAAGAAATGAAGACTTGTATACATATGTACATTAAACTTGTAACTAGTTCACTTATACTTTTGTTATGGTCATGATCTTGTAAATATATGCCTATATATACAAGTAAAAAGTCGGGGCAAGTATAAAGAGCATGAGATGAGAAGCATTAGATGTTGTAAGGGTCATTAGACACTTTAGAAGAGAAGAAGATCTCTCTCATCATTGAGATGAAAAGTTTTTCTGAGTAAAAAGAAAAAGTTGCACCCGAAATATTGTTGTGTTCTCCTTCTGTGTTTGTAGCTCAAGCGTAAGCACCACCTCCTTTACTTGTCAATCTGCGGAGACGTGAGGACCCGTATGAAGACCACGAGCAAGTGAAGGCACAAGTGCGTGAGTGAAAGCACACAAACATGCACACACATACACACACACGCGCACAATGTAAGATCAAAGAGAGGAACAATGGAAAGATTCGATTGCAAAAGAGTTCTCTTACAAAAGCTCTATTCTCTAACAAGCTAACCTCAAAAATGAGCTCTCTAGCTCTTTTTATAGTTTTTTGACTAGTTTTGGCCCTGTCCAGACCTAGTGTCGGGCCTAGTTAAAAATTAGGTTCGAGGGCTTATTTGAGGGCTCAAATGAAGTCTAAAAATTATGAAAATTGGTAGGATGATACTTCTAATACTCCTCAAGCTTGAGGACTCCTCGGCTTGAACAAAATGGAGTTAGAAAAATAGAAAATGATATTTACAATGGTTTTTAGTGATGAGAATCACTATTTTATAGGGATTTCTTCTGAAAATTTGACATACACTTCTTGGAGCTCCCTACTTGCTCCTTCTTCTTGTGTGTCCACCTCTTTGATGTGCTCCTGTGCTTTTTCCTTGACCTTCAGCTTCAACACTCCCCCCCCCTCTCGAGTCTGTCGTCCCTCACAGACCCTTGTTGTAGTGGTTGTTCCAAGTAGTGCTTTGAGAGGGAGTGTCCCTTCTGTATGAACAAAAGTCGTCTGACTTCCAGATGTGGCAGGGTTGGTTGTCTGATTCTTCATTTGTCACTGTGAGTCTTTGCACGTTGTAGTCCCTTGGTATGTGCTTTTTCCATGGATTCCAGCATGACTGTGTCGTTGTGAGTCTCCGTTGATGTCTTCTAGATCTTCCAAAGTTGATGTTCATAGTAGTCATGCCAAGTACTTGTAACCCATATTGAGTGATGGGTAAGTGTGTTAGTGCATGGGTTGAGGAAAATATGTGCCTTGTGCACGGCCTTGTAATATAGCCCTATGAATGCTTACTTGGGAAATGCATTGGAAGAAGTATGGTGCAAAAATTGGTGGTCTTGAGTTAAGTGCTCAAGGGGGTGCCGACGAAGAGGTTTCCTAATCTATCATGGTTATGGTGTTTCCAGAGTAAAGATACTTACCATGGAGAAGGGTTGATGGATGGTTATCTTTTCTTGTTGTACTCCCAGCATTTGTGATGGAACATTGTCGATGAATGTCCGTGTTGATGGTCCACTAATGAAATCTTTGAGTGCATGGTCCTGTCTCCTCTTTTCAAAGAAACATTTGTCAAATACTGAGAATTGAATGTCTTTATATTCCTTGACAGACAACATTGGGTAATTACACCAAGCTCACATATTCTCTTTAGCTCACCATAAGCAGGAGTCTTCTCTTTTAGTATACATACAAGGATTTGCAGTGTACCAAAACTACCCTTTGCAGATATCTCCTTGGATGCTCTCGTACATAGAGTAGTTAAGCATCGCTCAAGTTGTGGACCTTCAAGCTCTTCCCTCCTACCATGGTAAGGGGGAGCCATAGTTGTGGATGCCATGTTCATGCCAAGTTCTTGACATCTACCAGATAAGGCAGCAATTATATCATCTGCTAGCCGAGAGACACTTCTATCCAAACTGATAAATGCCCACTAATCAACAGTTCCACCTTCAACTAAGCATGAATCATTCACATTTCATAAGCCAAACCTGGGAACAAGTGGCTCCTTTTCCTTTTTTTTTTTTTTTGAAGGAACAATGTCACCAAACAAGAAGACAGATGTTAGTATCAAAAAATGGTTTACATGTGTCAATGTGCTCTCGTGCATGGGACTCTCAATTGTGTCTATGCATGGCCATGTAATGTGGCCCTATATTAATGCATACTTTGGAAATGCATGACCTGAATGGTGCAAAAGACAAGGTTGTGCAAGGAGCACATGGTTGTCGCTCATCGAGGCTTTCGATGTTATTTGCAGATGTTGATGCCACCTGTCGTGGAGGTATCCATTGGATCTCCAGATGACAATTGATCCTTCTTTCTTATGGGGATCCATTTGAGAACGATCTGTGACTATGTAGTGAGCATCTTTGGCCTATTCATCCTTGGCTGGTTTCTTGACTGTTGTGTCCCTTGTGGTTGGTGCTTTGGTTTTGTAGGGGTTGCTGATGCTTTTGGCTTCCAAACCCCTACCTCTATGGCTGGTCGCCTGACTGGAGAGGTTAATTGGTTTACTTTTATTCTTGGTGTTTGGTTCTGACCTTTGCCTCGCCTTGGCTTCGCTGTTGAGACTTTTCACGTATGGGAGAGCATAGGTTGTTGCGGACGTAAGAGCTTCCTGGGTACCCACAAGTGTAATCGCCCCTGTTGAGCTGCAACTAATTTCTTAGGCACCCAAATTTGTCGGATACCTTGTGGTTGAGCTTGTTCGAGCTTCTTTGTGCATCTTCTGGCCTGGTGGGCTTGCGTGGATGGGGTTTGTGGGGGCAAGGTTGGTGGTTGCTCTCCTTTGTGTACCCAGATCTGCCTCATGCCCGGAACTGCTTTCTTGTTGAATGGTGTCTTTCTATTTGCTATAGCAGTTGACTTGAATTGTTGTGCATGCTTCTGAGGTTGAACTACTATGGATGCTTTAGTCTTCAAAAAAGAAGGAGGGTTTTCTTGCCTTTGCGACTCTCCTTCCATGATTGAGTCCTTCTGGATCATTGAGCTTTTGACACATGTAACATCTTCTTCCAGATGATTAGTCTTAGAAGAACTAAGAGAATGTGGGACATCTGGATTTGTGAGCATGCAGTTCTCTAATTCTAATGTAATACATTGTTCTTGTACCCAAACTTAAAGAATTTGACTTCTTAGGTTTAAGTTAACTTCATGGTCATAGATCCAATCTTGACCCAAGACAAGTGGTTCTGTAAGGTTCTCATCTTGACACACTGTTAGAAGATGTATTTTTTGAAGCATTTTGGATGAGAAATAATTGTAAAATGACAAAAACTTGTAAAAGTATTTATGCAATTGATGTCAAAATAAGGAAGAGTCTTCCTTATGTAGACTAGAATTTTATGTAATTTTTCTAGAATTTTTGGAAACTCTTAGATAGCATATTTTTAGAACAATAGAGGAAAGGACCAAAATTCAAGTGTGAAAAGGGACACTTGAAAATGTATATAAGACAATTTCCTCTATTATGAGGGGGTTGGTTGATCATTTGTTTACATGCTATCCAAGTGAATAGAGAGAGTTTCCTGCTGAAAATCGTGTTTTCTCCTCTTTGTGTGGTTTCATTGATTTGTTGAGTCTATTCTTTGTGCATCCATGGAGATTTGTGAACTTCTATTGTGTAATTCTGTTGAATGTGTATGGAGAGAGCTGAATATTGATGTGTTGAGTGATAAATTGATGAAGAATGGTGCTGGAGATGAAAATCTTCTGTTTTCACAGAATCGCGATTGTCTCGTCTGTATGGTACAGATGAGACAAAAACTTGTAAAATGACAAAACCTTGTAAAAGTATTTATGCAATTGATGTCAAAATAAGGAAGAGTCTTCCTTATGTAGATTAGAATTTTATGTAATTTTTCTAGAATTTTTGGAAACTCTTAGATAGCATATTTTTAGAATAATAGAGGAAAGGACCAAAATTCAAGTGTGAAAAGGGACACTTGAAAATGTATATAAGACAATTTCCTCTATTATGAGGGGGTTGGTTGATCATTCGTTTACATGCTATCCAAGTGAATAGAGAGAGTTTCCTGCTGAAAATCGTGTTTTCTCCTCTTTGTGTGGTTTCATTGATTTGTTGAGTCTATTCTTTGTGCATCCATGGAGATTTGTGAACTTCTATTGTGTAATTCTGTTGAATGTGTATGAAGAGAGCTGAATATTGATGTGTTGAGTGTTAAATTGATGAAGAATGGTGCTGGAGATGAAAATCGTCTATTTTCACAGAATCACGATTGTCTCGTCTGTATGATACATGTAATATTTTTTATTTTTGACTTCATGATTGTGTTCTTCTAAGAAAATAGCATGTATTAGACACCAAGATTGTGGAAAATGGTGGAGATTTGCTCAAGATAATCCAAACCCTAGAAATTCCTCTTCATTTTCACCATTCTCAGAAATTCAGCCATTATTCTCTTATTTCTTGGATTCTATCATCTAGAAGGGGCTGTGGTCTCTTGAATACTTCCAGGATTGACAAAATAAAGATGTATTGTTAATTCTTTATGCTAAATGATTGGAGAGGACAACTCCAAAGATCAATAACAAACATTTTTTGGTGTCGTTGTCGGGGAGTATTTCAAAAGCTTCATTGAAGTTGGACCTTGCTGGATCTTCTATTGTTGATGGTAACAAACACAGGGAAAAGGTAACACTCTTTAATCAAGAAATGTGAACATGAAAAGGTAGATGTCTTTGTTTGTCTTTTGGGAAAAGAAAGCAATAGATCATCTTTTAGAATTGGAAGTGCTAAAATTTTTGTAAATTGATAGTTGCTCATCTCATTTTGTGAAGTAAAAGTGCAGGAGTGTGAAAAATTTGAATCAAGAAAGCTGAAGATGAGGTAACATGTGTCTATTCTTGCATTTTTAGAGTGTTTTTTGACCAAATACTAGGCAAAATTATTGATCTTGGGAAGATAGCATGGTTGCATTAAGGAAAAGTCAAGTAAAGTAGCTAGATGCAAGTAGAAAAGATTCATTTGTTAACCAAGTCAAAGCATTAATCTTGAAAAAAAAATGATTTGCATTTTGAAGAAAAAAAATGGTTGAGTTTATCTTTGCAAAAAATTGATACTTGCATTTCATAGCACAATTTTTCTTTTAGGAAGTTTTCTGATGAACTGTTTTGATAGCCAAAGCATAAGAAAGTATAACCAATGAAGGAACACAGGATCAATAGATCACCAAACAAGAAACCCTAAGTGAAGTGTTTACCTTAATTTAGGGCAATATACTAAAAAAATTCATAAAATTCATTAAAACAACCAAACAAATTTCTTTTCTTCTTAGGAAGTTGGATTGAAGCTTTGTTGATAAGAGTAATAGGGACCAAGTGAAAGAAAAGCAAAAATTTGTCAAAAAATTAGAAAATTGGAAAAACACGATTCTCTGCACAAGATCACGATTTGCTGAGTAATGTTGTGATTTTGATGCAAAAGTACAGGAGTTGTTGAATTGCAATTGGTAGAGGGTATTGAAGGGGAACAAGAGAAAAGAATACTCAAATTTGCACAAAATAAGAAGTACAGAAAAAACACGATTTTCTGCACAAAATCGTGATTTTCTGCACAAAATCGCGATTTTCTGGAATTTTCAGCATATTTGGGTTTTTTGAGAAAGGTAATTGCAAGAGATTTCATCAAGATTGGGTAAGTGAAGTTGGACAAATGAAAGAGTGAAGAAAAGTGGAAATCACACAAAATCGCAATTTTCTGGACACTATAAAATCGTGGAATTGCAAGAAAAACTCATTTGAGTGAGTGTGAGAGAGAGTGAGAGCGAGCAAAAAGTCGCGATTTTCTGCAGCCAATCATTTTGGAGAAGTTTTCAACCAAGCAAGCAAGGTAAGGAGTCTCAACATTATTTTGTTGTATTTCTTTGCATTTTAGTGATCATATAACACATAAAAATAGAAAATAATAGAAAAAACACGGAATCGCAATTTTATAATTCAGAAATTTTTGTAAAAAATAAAAAGTTTTGAGAAGAACACTTTCATTGCATGTTAAAAAATAGACATGGCGATACTATAGGTGAAATAAAATCTTAAAAATCAATATCTAAAAATTTTTCAAAAAATTGATCAGAATCGCGATTCTGTAGTCAAACACAAAATCGCGATTCTCTGATCAAAGGACAAAATCGCGATTCCCAGAACACGATTTTCATAAGAAAATCGTGTTATTTACAATTGTGAGCAATCACGATTGTCTGGGAAGAAAATCGTGAAAAACACGATTTTGAGTACAGAATTGTGAAAAACACGATTTTGGACACAGAATCGTGAAAAACACGATTTTGGACACAGAATCGTGAAAAACACGATTTTGAACACAAAATCATGAAAAACACGATTTTGAGTAGAAAATCGTGAAAAACACGATTTTAGTCAAAAAATCGTGAAAACACGATATTGAGTACAGAATCGTGAAAAACACGATTTTGGACACAGAATTGTGAAAAACACGATTTTGAGTACAGAATCGTGAAAAACACGATTTTGGACACAGAATGGTGAAAAACACGATTTTGTACACAGAATCGTAAAAAACACGATTTTGAACACAAAATCGTGAAAAACACGATTTTGAGTAGAAAATCGTCAAAAACACAATTTTAAGTACAGAATCGTGAAAAACATGATTTTGGACACAGAATCATGAAAAAACACGATTTTAGTCAGAAAATCGTGAAAAACACGATTTTGAGTAGAAAATCGTGAAAAACATGATTTTGAACACAAAATCGTGAAAAATTAACTGAATGGGAACAAATTAAATACACATACTAGGCAAAACTTAGGAAGGAAGGAAATAGAGCCAGTGGAAGGGGAAGTGCAAAAAAGAAATCTAGGGCAAGAAAACAACATGGAGAATTTAAACGAAACAAATGAGCCCATTGAAACTGGGGATTATAGAAATATCCTCAAATACATGTATACAAATAGGTTTGGAACCTATGTATATCAGGATGGAATGCATAAGTTTCTCATTAGATTGAGAAACTTAGAAGTTCCCATGAACATAACACCAGTAGCTCAATTCAAAGATGGTAGGTATGAGGATAGGCAAGGATGTGTATACATCTTCTCCCAAGACCCAAAAAATTCAAATGACTTAAGACAATGTGCTGACAAAGGACCTTGGGAACATAATCTAGGACAATCAGATTTACCAAGACCACATTATCTTGGTTCATCCCTTTGAGAAAGGAAATGTACCTAGATATTGAATCCTTCCTAGAAGCCTTCATTAGGGAATTCTCAAAGACTGGAATAAAACATAGCACAGCCACTCTGATACACAGTTTTAAACAACAAAAAGATGAAAATGTCAGAGAGGCAGCCAGGAGATTTAAGCGATACATTGATAGATGTCCTAAAGAAGAAGTAGCTTCCATGGCAAGACAAGTATCCCTATTCATAGAAGGATTAAGAAGTGCTCAATTAAGGACCTTAGTGTACTATAGGAGATACCCCAATCTAGGAGCTTGTGTAAAAGAAGCAATAGATTTGGAAGATAACAGAGGCCAAGATCTGTTAGCATTTGATCAACCCAGATCAAATGAAGATAAAATCCCACCAGCAGAAGAATTGGCTCAGGCCATTGTTAAAGCCCTAGAGGTAAGCACTAAAACCAATTTGATAAACTCCAGGATAAACACAAATAAAAAATGCTACAATTGTGGAGAAAGTCATTTGGTACAACAATGCCCATATCAAAAGCCTCCACATTTGCAAAATAGAAAAACACTCAAATATTGTACACTAGAGAGGAAATGGACAAATCATACCAGGGAGGAATGCTTTTATAATAAACAACCCATAAAGGAGAGAGATTATGGGAGCCAAAGAGAATCAGGGTACATTGAGAAACCAAGACCCGTGCTTGGGCAACAACCTCCTATACCAACAAATGTGGTACCAATCAAATACACACCAATAGAGGAGGGTAACTCAAGAACAAAGTCACCATACAAGGAAGATTATCAATGGAATGAAGGATATCAAGAAGAATGGGAAGGATATGAATTAAGAGAACCAGAATTACAAGCCCTAGATTTGGGAAATGGAAGAATTGAGATGGACACTGCCACTTTCATGTATATAACCAATAATTATATGTCCAATCAAAAACCTCAATTCAAAGGGGGACCAAAGATAACTTGTTATAGGTGTGGGGGAGAACATTTCATTAGAGACTGTCCACAACCTCCTACATTAAGAATAGAAGGAGCTTATTGCAAGGATTGTGGCAGGGAGCATTTGATAAAGGATTGCCCAAAAAATCCTCAAAAACTACAAAACACACCTAATAACATACCACTAAAAGCAGTCAATATCATGGAACAAGAAGAATTGAGTGACATTGACCAAGTGAATGTAAATGCTATAACAAGGTCACAAACAAAACAACAAAGAACAACTAAGGAACAAAATGAAGGTTGAATCTCAAAGGTGAAGAAAAATAGACCAAAAGGGAAATGGGAAAGGAAACAAAGAATGGGTAAAAATTTGGAAGAAGAAAATAGGGAACAATCAAACAGTACTTCTCCTCAAAAGACACAAACCCAGTTGGAGAGAGGAAATTCACAAAGTCTAGACACTCTAATAAAAGCATACAAGGGAAGAATTCAAGAGGGACCAAGCCCTGCTAATCATACAATGGCTTATCCTATGCCAGACTTAGAACATGAAAGGATGCAGGAGTGTAAACAAATCATACGGGAAGTGCAACTCAAAATGGGGGAAGAAGACAATTCTCAAAAAACAGTTGAGAATCTGAGACAACAAAAACAAGAGGAAATAGTATCAAGGAAGAAAACCCACAAGTAACATTCCAGGTGAATATAGATAAACAATGCACAATTCTATATCATACCACATGGGAAGAGTTAATGAAACAAAATCCTCACCTACAGAACCAAATGAAAAAATGGGAAACAACACCAGAAAATCTTCACCCACAACTACAGGAAATGGAGGAGTTGTGGTATATTCCCATTGATAAGATAGGAGGATATTGTGAAGGAGAAGAGGGAAACTCAACCTTAAAAATACAATTTGGTAAAAACCAGGCCAAAGCTATTCTGGATAGTGGATCAGGAGTGGCCATCATGACTAAACAAACTTGGGAGAAATGGGGAAAAAATGAATTATTACCCACCAAAATGAGATTGCAACTTGCAGATGGACACATAGAAAAACCCCTAGGAATATGGGAAAAAGTGATTGTGGACATATGTGGAATAGAGATAGAACATACCTTTGCTATAGTTGAATTCCCACAATCCACTTCATATGAAATTATCCTAGGAAGACCATTTATGAGACAAATGCAAATTGTGCAAGATTGGGGTAATGATTGCGTATACCTGCAGAGCAAAGGAAGAATAACCAAAGTAAATCTAAGAAATGGGCACTACTGTGACATATCTCCTCAAGAATGGTATAAAATTCATCAGAATCAAGAGTTGAGTGAGGAATCAGAAATGGAAGACCAGGATGAAACTGAATCATCAGTATGGAAGTGCAATATGATAAGAAATCTTACCAGTAGGAAAAGGAGATTAAGAAGAGAGGATTGTGTGGAAGGAAGGAAGTTACAAGATGAGAACTATGTACCACAACAATTCAAAGATGAGGAATTTGAGCCCTATGGGTGGAATCAAATTTTGGCTACCATGGATCTAGCCAGTGATGAATATGTAGGAGTGGAATTTCAAAATGAAGAAGGATATGATGTCTTTCACATTGGAATACAAATGATAAAGGTATCCGGAACAGAAGAGGACAAAGAAGAAGAAATGATATTAGAAAAAGGGAAGACACAATTTTTGGAGGAAGTAAAAGCTGAAGATGCTATTAAAGATAAAATCTCAGGCAAGTATAAGAAAAACAAACACAAGGAAATAAAAGAAAATCAGGGGGATGAGAAGAAAACAAGGGAAACAAACAAAGATCAACAGTTTGATGTACCAGCAAATTTCAAAACTTATGAAGTAGAAAACAGACTACTTCTCAGGAGGAAACCAAAGAGGGAAAAGAAGAAAGGGGAGGCTTATGATAATGAGGAACAAACTAAAAGAATCATGATCACTCAGGAAGAGGGAGAAAAAAGACATATTGTAGTGGCTGATGACATGACATCTCAAGAAGAGGAGGCACTAAGAAACTTGGCAAGAAACTATAGGGATGTGTTTGCTTATAGCTATAAGGATTTGAAAGGAATCGATCCTAAAATTTGTGAGCATAAGATTCCTATTACACCTGAGGCAAAACCTAGCAAACAGAGACATTACACATTCAATGATAAATACTCTGCTAAAATAAAGGAAGAAATTGACAAGCTATTAGCTGCCAATTTCATCTATGAAATTGAGTATACAGAATGGATATCTCCTATAGTTGTGGTACCAAAAAAGAATGGGAAACTTAGGGTATGCATTAACTTGAAAAAAGTAAATGCAGCAACTATAAGAGATAATTATCCACTACCTATAACAGATCATCTTCTAGAAAGATTTGCAGGGAAGGAGGTTTATAGTTTTTTAGATGGTTTTTCAGGATACAACCAGGTTCCTATAGCATTGGAAGACCAACATAAAACTGCCTTTTCCACAGAATGGGGAATTTATGCTTTTAGGGTTATGCCCTTTGGGTTAACTAATGCCCCAGCAACTTTTCAAAGGTTGATGTGTCATATCTTCAAAGAGTTCCTGAGGAATGTAATGGAAATTTATGTAGATGATCTTTGTACTTTTTCATTAAAAAGACAAGATCACTTGCAGGATTTAGAAAATATATTCAGGAAATGCAGAACCTACAGAGTATGTTTAAATCCAAAAAAATGTGTATTCTTTGTAAGACAAGGAAGAATGTTAGGTCACATAGTCTCTAAAAATGGAATTTCAACTGATGAGAAGAAAATAAAGGCCATAATAGAGCTTCCAAGACTAACAAGTGTAAAGGAACTTCAAACTTCCATGGGACATTGTGGGTACTATAGGAAATTTGTACACAAATTTGCTGACATAGCCAAACCCTTATATGCCCTAATTACAAAGTTTGAGTGGACCAAGGAGTGTGACCAAGCCTTTGAAACTTTAAAAACTTGTTTGGTAACAGCCCCAATTCTGAAAACACCTCAATGGGATAAAATTTTTCATGTCCATGTGGATGCTTCAAATTATGCTTTAGGATGTGTGTTAGCACAACCAATAGAAGGAAGCAAGTTAGATTTTCCAGTGGCTTATGCTAGTAGGCAATTGAATCTAGCAGAAAAAAATTACACAACCACTAAAAGAGAGGGATTGGGCATGATATTTGCTGTAAAGAAATTTAGACATTACCTTTTGGCCAACAAGTTTAAGTTCTTTGTAGACCATCAAGCTTTATTATATTTGGTAAATAAACCTTGTCACACTAGGAGAATAGTCAGATGGTTTCTTTTGCTAATGGAATTTGAGTTTGAAGTGGTGGCCAGACAAGGGAAAACACACTTGAGAGCAGATCATTTATCTCGAATTCATTCTAAAGAACCTAGTTCACCTTTAGATGACAATTTGCCAGACACTTATTTGTTTAAGGTAGAGAGTGTTCCTGAGTGGGCCATGACTTTAGTACCATTATTAACCATGGGACCTTGCAGAACAGTTGGGAACAATGCACACTTAGTGTTACAAAGCAGAACCTTTATGTTACTAGCTGGGCATTTGTACCATCTCAACCACACAGGCATATTGGAATATTGTACTCTTGAGGAAGAGCAACAAGAATATCTGAGGAGAGCTCATTATTGGAACCCTTGCACTCATGCCTCTAGGGTAGTCACCCTAAGTAATCTCAATAGGATGGGGGTACATTGGCCTAATAAGATTCAAGATGTAACAAAATACATTGCTAATTGTAGGAAGTGGCAAATATTGCAAGATTCAGAATTCATAACTCTATATTGGTTGCAGAAAAATCGAGATTGGAGTGAAAATATCATTGAGGAATTGAAAAGGAAGAAGAAAGGAAAACAAGTGATAGCTGGTACAGATTCAAAAAATCTACAAGTAATCTCTGAAGAATATCAATTGATAGGAGGACAGTTGTATAAGAGAGGAATGGATGGATACTTAAGAATTTGTGTTCCTGAGAATAAATATCTAGAAATGTTGGAACTGGCACATTCTAGAGTGGTAGGAGGACACTTCTCAAGTGACAGAACTGCTAAACTCATTTTATATTCTGGCTTTTGGTGGCCAACGCTATTTCCTGATGCAAGAACCTATGTAAAAAGGTGTGATGTCTGTTAGAGGGTGAGTCAACCAAATAGAAGAAATGATATGCCATTAGTTCCATTAATTTCAGCCAGAGTCTTTAGTAAATGGGGGTTGGATTTCATTGGACCTATACATCCTCCAGCAAAACAATCCCATGCTGAATACATCATAGTGGCTATAGACTACTTGACAAAGTGGGCTGAGGCCAAAGCCACAAGAAGGAATGATGCTCATACTACTTCCAGATTCCTATATGAAAATATTATCACCAGATTTGGACTTCCAATTGAATTGGTAAGTGATAGGGGGACCCATTTTGTAAACCAAATCATAGAAAACATCACTGAATATTTCCTGATCAGTCATAGAAAGTCAGCCCCATATCACCCACAAGCCAATGGGTTAGCAGAAAGTACTAATAAAGTACTTTGTACTGTACTATCAAAATTAGTAAACACAAACAGGAATGATTGGGAGTTACAACTTAATCATGTCCTATGGGCTTATAGAGTGGCTTATAAAACTGCAATAGGAAATACACCATTCAATCTATTATATGGACAAAATGCAGTTCTACCTATGGGATTTCTTATTCCAACATTAAAAGTAGGTAGTCACTACAATTGGACTGGACATGAACTATCAAAGAGAGTAATAGAATTGGAAAAATTGGGAGCATCTAGACTCCAAGCCATTATGAGTATATATGTGGACAAGAAAAGGCAAAAAGCTTATCATGATGTTCACATAAAAGAAAAAGATCTACAGGAAGGAGATCTAGTCCTGGCATATACAGTCAAAGAACATCAAAAAAAATTCCAGAAAAAAGGACATGGACCATATATTATACATCAGATAAGCAACAGTGGAGCCATTCAACTAGCTAACATAGACAGAGAAATCATGTCAAGCTTCATAAGTGGATGTAGAGTCAAGAGGTATGATTGTCCATTAACTGTTATCATGAATGGAGAAGGTTGCAACAAGCTCAAAACAGGAAAAGAGAAGAGGAAGACATTAGAAAAGAGGCTCAACAGGAAGCAAAGGAAAGGATAAGAAAAGCCCAAGATTTTAGGGAAGTCTGTTTGTGTGAAACTCCTCTAAGACTAAAAGAACATTTGTCTGTGATGACAATGAATTTTCAAAATGACAAAATAAGAGTTTTGATAGATTCTGGAGCACAAGTGAATCTAATTAGTTCAGCTTTGGTAAATAAATTTAACATAAAAAGAACTAAAAGCAGAACCCTTATTAAAACTTTGGAAGGGCAAATAGTACAAAGCATGTCTTCACTGTCTATTGAAGTTAAGTTCAATGAAGAATATATGAAAATAGACTGTGAAGAATGGCCAGATCATTTGATGTCTGAAAAATTGATTTTAGGTCAACCATGGCTCCAACAAGGTAAAGTGATTTTGAATTTTGAAAAAATGAAGCTTAAATTGAACATAAATGACAAAAGATTTTTAATATTTTTATTGAGTAATGAAGAACAGGAAATTCAATAAGATGTTCATGATATACACTTGGAAGGATTCACTTTTGCATTTGAAGATACACAAACATTACCAATACAAAGGTTAAATGACCAAGCTTCATGTAATCAAAATCAGCAAAAGATTGGAAGAACAAGGAAGGGTGGAGAGATAGGAAGAAGGTGGCAATCATGGCATTGTCCAAAGAATCAAAGCATCAGAACAAGAAGCACATGGAATCAAAGCCTACAGGAGGTCTGCTCATCAAAACAGAAATCCACGACAAAATGGATATGGAGACTAAAAAATCCTACAAAATGCTTATCCGAAGGAAATGGTTGTTTGCCTGAAACCAAGACAATTAGAGTCAGGAAGTATTGGGTCAAAAAATCAGAGTTGTTCCAATGGAAAAAAGATCATCCATATTTGATCTGTATTTAGAAAATCAGAACATGTTGAAAATTATGATAAAAATATTTGACCTGATTCTCTTTTCTAAAAAGAGAATTAGGAGGGGAAGAAAAGAAATAGAAAAAAATTATTATTAAATAAAAAAAAAAGAGAGAAAATTTATATATAAAGAAAAAAACAGAAGGAATCGTTGTTAAAAAAAAAAAAAAAAAAGAAAAAGGGAGAGAAAGAAAAGTTGAGAAAAATTGTTTATTTTCCCTTCTTTTTCACAAAAATTATATAGCACAAAGCAAGATCTAGGTAGAAGAGTAGTAGAGTTCTATTTATTTTTTATTAATTAATTTTTTTTCTCTATCATTGATAAATGTTTTGTTTTTCTCCAAAAGAGTTGTTAGGAAAAGGGACTGCACTAGACATCTTGCTACACCTGTAATGATCACTTTTTGAGTCTTTCTGAAGAAACAGAATTTATTTTCATTCCTATGTCATGACATCTCAAAATAAGTATTACTTTTTGATCTCTTGTGACTCATGTGGGTGGAGTTTTTCTTTGTGTGTTTTATTTTCCTCAGGATGGTGAATGCAAAGGAGTTGTCAATTCATGACTTCAAGGCAAAATCAGTCACTTTATCAAGAGGTCATTGGTTCCTAGACAGTGAAGCTGTGGAAGAACAGGTGGACCTAGAGTCAGATGAAGAGCTAGAAATTCTAGAAGCTGAGAAGGTGGTGAAGGAACTCAAGGAGACTTTAAGCATAATTGGTCAGCACATATTCACAGTGGGAGTAGGAGGATATAAATATACAATGTTGTGTCAGGAGTTCTACAGATTTCAAAGAGTTGCTGTCAATATGAAAAGATGGAAGGCAGTAGGGTTGCACAAATTATTGGAAGAGCCCATCTTCTTCATTGATTTTGAGAGAGTGGCACAAGTAATGAGTAGTCTAATGGAAATAGGAAAAGGGAATGATGCTTATTTCCGGTGCAAAGTCAAGAACAAGGATAATCAGGAGGTGGGTATCACTATCAAAGCAGAACACATCAGAGCAGCTTTACAATTCTACCCTATGGGAACCAAGCTTGATCCCAGCTTTGTAAAGAAGAATAAGGAAACCTATACAGGGTACGCAAAATTTATTGACTTCAAAGGAAGAGAGAATGAAGAATATGCCACAAGGATGTTCTTACAATATTTCTGCTTCCCAAAGCTACCAAGGTATACCATGCCACATAAGTCTGTTACACTGTTGATGTTCAACAACCAGGATAGGAATAAGCCCTTTGGAGTAATGGATGTGACACCATACATCCATGAACAGCTGAAAGAAGCAGCAAAACACTAGGAACAGAAAAAATTCATGAATGGAGCCTAGTTTTTAACCAGGATCATTTATCATGTCCTAGGAATGGAAGATCAATTGAAACTGGCTCCAGAGGCACAATATTTTAGAAATCTTATGTCAGGAATCAAGAGTCCTCCAAGGAAAATGGCTGTGAGGGAAATAGAAGGACAAACTCGCATGAGCGGAACAGGAATGAAAAGAAAGGTAATATCTGAGGAAGTGATTCCTATAAAGAAAAGGAGGTTGGACCCAAGAAAGGTTGAACTAGAGATGGATGAAGCTACAAAAGAAGAACATGAAGATGCACAGAAGCAGGTCCAATCTGATGGAGAGTGTTAATCTCCAAAAGAACAAGTTAACCTTGAAGTTAGACCACCTCTATATCAAGATTAACCTTAGACTCCACCAAACTTAGAGATCATTCACCAAGTTATCAGAAAAATTGAATGTTCTGAAAAATTCAACTTCTCCAGAAAAGTCTGCAGCAGATTAATCACTCATTGACTAATCAATTCTGTAAAGTTTTTGACAAAACTTTGCACAACACTTCGCCTGTGTCTGAAACAGCTTCTCTGCAATGGCGACTTTGACACCTGCAACTTCTTAGCACTGGTTCTCACAATGTCCAACCCGTTTGATCAAGATTTTTTAGCCATAGATGGCTTACCTCCCAACTTAGATTTTGAGCCCTCACTTGTGTAAAACTTTACACTGTGGACTGAGCAATGACCATTTCTTTGAAGATGAAATGTGCGCCAGTTCTGACGACTCTTAGAACATTTTCACATATGAATGTTCCTAGACAAAATTCTCTCAGCCTGATTGTAATTAACCTCTCAAATTCTAGCCATAGATAGATTAGCTATGGCCTTAGATATGTGCAGAAGGATTTCTCAAAAGATTAAACACAGAAGGAGCAGACTGCTAAACATCGGGCGCAAGTTTCTCGATTTCTTCAGAAAAATTACATCTAAGTGAGGATAGACAATTCACTCACTTTCCATGTGTCTAATGACACTTCTTACAACTCATTCCTCTCTACCTATTCTCTATTCTTCTTCTGCTCTCTTTGCCCGACATTTACCAACATATTTATAGATGAATATATACAAGTGTATGACTAGACAAAAGTATATGTCAGCTAATGTACATATGTGTACACATCTTTGGATTTTCTGAATATGTCCTTCCTTCAACCTTCTGAATTTATTCTCTTCTTGACTCCTTGACTTCATTTCTTCATAATCCTTCAATTGATGATTGTCATGCACCAACAGCTCCCCCTCAATCATTAATTGAGATTCTTCTCTATCTTCTTAATTCCTGCCATATTCTTGAATCTTTGTAGCTTTGGTCCATCTAGACTTTTTGTCATCATATCTGCAAGTTGATCTTTTGTAGGAGTGTGTATGACTTCAATCTCCTTCTCAATGACCTTCTCTCTCAGAAAATGATACTGTATTTCAATATGCTTAGTTCTAGCATGAAACACAGGATTAGCTGCCAAGTATAGAGAACTCATGTTGTCTCCACAAACAATAGGAGTACTTTGAACAACATCAAAAACTTTCATAAGTGTCTTTAGCCATATTACCTCTTTTGCAGCTTCCACCATACCTTTATATTCTGCCTCTGTAGATGACAAAGCAACTGTATGTTGCTACTTAGAACACCATGAAATCAATTTGTCTCCTACATAGCACAAGTATCCATGTGTTGATCTTCTATCATCCACATTACCTGCCCAATCTGCATCACTATATATCTTCACTCTTGTATCAGAAGTAAATCCATAGTACAACCCTTCTCTGAGTGTACCCTTGATGTACCTAAGTACTCTTTGTCCTGCAATCCAATGTTCCTTTCTAGGACAATGCATAAATTGTGAAAGCACACCAACTGCATATGACAAATCAGGCCTTGTTAATGTAGCATAAATCAAGCTACCAACCAAACTTTGATAGAGTTTCATATCTCTGAACTCTTCTCCTCCAAACCTAGACAATTTGTGATTCACTTCCAAAGGTGTAGGTGCAACCCTGCAATCTTCCATTTTAAATTTGGTTAGCAAATTTTTAAGATACCTTTCTTGGGTCACATATACTCCATGTTGAGTATAAGAAATCTCCATTCCCAAGAAGAATGATAGGTTCCCCAAATCACTGATTTTGAACTCTTTCTCCATCTGCTTCTTGATCATTTGTATTCCTTTATCATCTGTTCCTGTAAGTATTATGTCATCAACATAAATACAAACATAAATGAACCCATCTTCACTTGCTTTGACTAGCAAGCTACTATCTGCCTTTGATGCTTGAAATCCAAGATCATTCAAGAATTTCACAAGCCTATAATTCCAAGCCCTTGGGGCCTGCTTCAACCCATACAAAGCTCTCTTGAGCTTACACACATAATTTGGACTCACTTGATCTTTGAACCCATCTGGTTGCTTGTTGGCAGTAGCCTTGGTACACCAGGACTTACAAGACGTGAAAGTCAAAGAAGGGAGTCAGAGCGAAGGGACAGCACAAGCAAACAGGGCAGTCAAAGAAGATCTGGCAAGTAGGCCAATATTTTTTCAAGACATTAACGCAAATCAAAGAGATGGACATGCAGGGAGGAAGAGCAAGTAGGGAGCTCGAAGATATGTATGGCAGATCACTAGAAGAAATCCCTACAACAACAGTGGTTTTTATCACTAACAATCATTGTAAATATCATTTCACATTTTTGTAGCTCCATTTTGTGCAAGCCAAGGAGTCCTTGAGCTTGAGGAGCCTTAGAAGTAGTTGCGTACCAATTTTCGTAATTTTTAGATCTCGTTTGAGCCCCCAAATAAGCCCTGGAACCTAATTTTTAACTAGGCCGGACACTAGGTCTGGACAGGGCCAAAAGCTAGTCAAAAACTATAAAAAGAGCTAGAGAGCTCATTTTTGAGGTTAGATTGTAATTGAAATGAACTTGTAAGAGCTTTTGAAAGTAATCTAAAGAACTCCATTGATTCTCTCTCTTTGTCCTGCCGTGTGTGCGCGTGTGTGTGTATGTGTGTGCATGCTTGTGTGCTTCTCACTCACGCACTTGTGCCGCCACTTGCTCGAGGTCTTCATACCATCCTCACGTCTTCCCGGATTGACATTAAAGGAGGTGCTACTCATCACTGAGCTACACCAAATTTTGGCGCCGTTGCCGGGGATCGAGCTTTGAGGACGAGCGTGTGATGGTAAGACGTAGAGTTGACGCGTTGGAGTTGTAGGTATTTTCTTCACGCTCATCGATTTTCTTTTACTTTCTTCACTATCATCATCACCATCATCATCATCACCATCTCCCACGTCCATCTCCATCATCGCGAAAATTTCAGTTTTTTGACTATATCCCCATCTCCACCTCATTTCCCTCATTTCACTTGTGAGAGAGAGCGAGAGAGCGAATTTGCATGTGCTATTTTTTGCATGTTTTGTGAGCATTCTGCAGGTACAGGCCGCATCATCATCCCCAGCACCCTGCGCAGGTACGGAAATCTGAGTAACTGTCTGTGTGTCGCCGAGCTCTGTCAATCGCGACCGACAGAAAAATTGCTCTAATTGCTAAACAAAGTGCATATCCATGACCTACAGGCCTAGAGCTTCCCAAAAATGTGTTTAGTTTTTTGAAATTCCACAGATTTCTGTCAATCGCGATCGCTCTGTCAATCGCGACCGACAAACCACGACGGACAGACCTGTCAATCGCGATCGACACGTCAATCGCGATCGACAGCCCACGACGGCTCTGTCAATCGCGACCGACAGGGTCAACGACCGATTGACCACGACCGACTGACCATACGCATGACACGTGTCAATCGCGATCGAGTCATCAATCGCGACCGACTCATCAATCGCGACCGACACAGTCAACGACTGTTTGACCACGATCGACAGACCCTCGCGACCGACCTGTCAATCGCGATCGACTCATCAATCGCGACTGACAGAGTCAACGATGCTTTGACCACGATTGATTGACTTTTCGGCCACGTGTCAATCGCGACTGACCAGTCAATCGCGACTGACAGCCACGACGGACCTGTCAATCGCGATCGACACATCGATCGCGACTGACCTGTCAATCGCGACCGACAGACTTTGCGAACGCGTTAGAAGGGCAAATTAGGTCAAATTTTCAAGGCAAAATTATTGGTCTAAATTTTGATTAAGTGTGGGACAAACACTAGGGTGTAGTATTGCATCGCGAGGCCGTGCCACAAGCTACTCGAGTATTCCTGTTTGACTGTTAGCTTGTATTGAATCCTGATTTAACCTCCTAAACCCTGAACAGTCATAACTCTTTCATACGAAATCCAATTTTTGAGCTCTTGGGCTTGTTGGAAAGCTCGTGGCATATACTACACGCCCTCAACTGTTTTTTATAAAGATAATGCGTTGATTTTCAGAGAGGGTATTTTGAAGTTGACCATACCCAGGGGGATCAAAGTCAGGGGTCTTTAGAATTATTTTCCTAAAAGTCACAATGCAAATGTGTGTTTGTGTCACATGAATGAAAGTGGTTGGTTTTGTCCTTTGAATATAAGCATTGAGCTAACCGTGGGACTTTTATAGGTCCATTGAGAGCAACTGAGAGCGTACAAAGCAAGGTTTCTTTGCAAACTTGAGAACCGGGTTCTTGGGCACCATAAAGCAAGGGATCAACAAGTAAGGTTGGAATATTCTCAACTCCCTCTGTCATTTCCTAGCTCAGGTTAAGAACGACTAGTGATAGAAGTAAGCTAGGGCGACGGTAGGCAGTTATCAAGTGAAGACTACCTAAAAACTCAAGTTCAAGTTAAAAACATAATCTCTGTACTATCGATAACCTAAAGGAAAAGAACCTAATGTGGAACGATCAACCTAAAGTACGAAGAACATTCAAGTGTTCCTGACGACGTGATATCAGACAAGACCATAAACACAATAATTAACTAAAAAGAATCAAGTGACTGGTACCAATTGATCGGCAACGAGGTTGTACTCTGGAAAAAAATTTGGGCTAATCAGTTAGGCATATGAACCTTCGATCAGGACGACACCTAGCAAGAGAGAGACAAAGCCTTAGGTCTTCAGAGGCTAGTGTCAACCACACTGCTAGGTCTTGGGCCCAGCAGTTGAGCCACCACTCATACTACCCTAGCTCTGAGACCAGTGAGTCAGAAATGTCTCAGGGCATGGACAGACCTACGGGAAGTTCAGGAGTGCCTTATTTGTACAGGGTAGAAGGCCCTTACAAAACACAGCTGGAATATCTTAGGACCAACCGACTAGGTGCTAGCATCTATGAGGACGGCCTAGGAAGATCCGTGGTCCAGATTAAAAACCCTGACCAATCCATAGGACTAGAGCACCCAGCTGTCAAGTTTGAAAATGGTGCATACCTGGACAAAGAAGGAACTATATATGTAGTCACTAGTCACCCTGATAGGAGAGATGACCTTGGGAATGTAATCTCAGAAGCGGACTTAGGTGACCTGGAACAAGGGAACATGGGTGCGGAACCTAGAACCCCTCGAGGTAAATCAGTTCTCACTAGGATTATCACGCCTGAGTGGGTACCCCAAGACAACAAGAGCATAGAGTTGCTTATCCATCGAGAAACTGATGAAGCCTTTTGGAGGTATAAATCCAATCAGCCAACTGATATAGGAAATATCATGATCTATGAGTTTAAGGATCAAGATAGCCCAGGTAGAGTGACCTACTTAGAGCACACTTCGGAACGGATCTTTGTGGTGACAGAAAATGATAGGCATGCTTACACTTGGAAGGGTGAATTTATTTTCCCCCAACCAAGATCAAATGTATCCTATGGTCACCCTGGAGCTGGAACATCCCAGGCTCACGGTATGCAAAGAGACAGAAGTAAAGATAGACCAGAAGTAAGTTTTGCCAATCCAATGGGTAGAGAAAGAACGAGAACGGAGACTAATAGGGTAGGACCTGAGATGCTTAGAGCCCACAGGAACCAAAGAAATGTAGATGGATTCCCTCTGCCGAGGCCTAGAGAGCACACAAGAACTTTGAGACCCACCCAGCTAGTTAAGTCCATGAAGAATTACTTTGACGGCACAGGAGATCCCTATGATCATGTGGCGGAGTTCAAGCAAGTCTTGAGAGCTGAACAAGTTGAGGATCTATTCACGCAGTACAATGCCTTCGGTCTAACCCTTAGGAATACGGCACTTACATGGTTTCAGCCATTGGATGAGCGCCAGTTCAGGAGCATAGACCAACTCCTAGAGGCATTCATTGTAGAGTTCTCTAAGAGCGGCATAAGACACAATACCTCCTCATTGATTCACAGCTTCAAACAGACCCCCCAAGAGACTATCAGATTGGCCGGAAGAAGATTTAGACAATATCTTGAAAGGTGCCCTATTTCGGAGCTACCCACATCTGCTAAACAAGTAGCCTTATTCCTTGATGGATTGCTGAGTACGAAATTGAGATCCTATGTGTATCTGAAGGACCCCAGGACCATAGAAGAATGTGTGCGCATGTGCATTGACATTGAAGATAACCTAGGGGAAGAACTAGAGCTCTCCAAAATCTACAAAGATTCAGATAGTGCATCTAGTCACTCTTCCTCGCAATCCACATCAATTGAGGAACTTGCCGAAAAGGTAGCTCAGAAATTAGGTGTAACTAGCAAACAAATCCCAAGGTTTGCCCCTGTGAAAAGATGCTATACATGCGGTGGTGACCATATGGCGAATGTCTGCCCTATTATGGCTCAACCCCAAGTAAACCCTAGTAGCCAGTACTGCACCATAGAACGGAGATACACCAATCACACCGCACAAGATTGCCCATACAACAAGCAGACTGTTAGGCAACCCTACCCTCAGCCCTACCAACAAGGAAGATACCAGAACCAGTACCCTCCACCACCACAATATGCTAGACCCCAACAAACCTACCAACCACAATATCAGGCCCAACAGAGACCCCAACCGGTGCTAGCTCAACAGCCTCCAAACCCCTCTAACGTGATTCCAGTAAAGTATGCTGTTGCAGAAGAAAACCTGAATAGGGCCATAGTTCCAGTAACCCCATTGATCTCAGAAAGTGACCCGAGTGACCATAGCTTTGATTCTACACATGTCGATAGTCCCCAGGCTTACTACATGCAGTCTCCAGAACATGGTGAGTCTTACTATAGTGAAGAACCAAGTGAACCTAGTTGGGAGTCAGATTACACGAACGTCATGTATGCAAACCCCAACCCCAGGCCTCAACCTAGGCAAGTAAGACCTCCATTCCCAAGAGGACCGTGCTACAGATGCCAAGGAGATCATCTCATCCGTGATTGTCCCTTGCCCCCACCTACACAACCCCAGTCAGTGACTATCCAAGGTTTTTGCCAAGATTGTGGAAAAGAACATCTCTTACGAGATTGCCCTAAGAATCCTAATAATATGCCAAAAATCACTCCGATCAATGTGATTGGTTTGGTTGTAGATTCCTCAGGAAGCGTCACTTCCACTGCACCAGTGCAGGCAGTCACTAGAGCTCAGGCATTGCAGCAAAACCAAGAGACAAACCAGGATAAGAACTCAGAGGCTGGTGAAACCGAGAGCATAACAAAGAAAAGGACTAGAGCATGGAAAGATAGTCGGGAAAGAATGAAAAGACAATGGGCTAAAAAGATGAGTGAACTTGAGGAAAGCATAAGAGAAACCAAAGCTAGGATAACTGAAATCACCTCTCAAACCCCCTCTCACACTATTCCACCACCACCACCCCCTTCGCCCTCCGACCCACCACCTTCCCCACCACGTCATACGATTCCACCACCTCCTAGGGTAGGATCAGTGTTAGCTGATCCCACTCCTGAAGACATAGACATGATGCTCAAAGCATATCAGGCCAGAATCCAAGAAGGGCCAAACGTCACGGATCATGCCAAGTGCTATCCTAGAGCCGACCTAGAGATAGAAAGAACCAAACTGTGCGCGAAAATGGTCGCATTGGCTCAGACTATGTTTGAAGCCAGTCGCCTTTTCAATTACTCGGGCTCAGCCAAAACGCAATTACACTTGGATGGATTCCTAGAGAAGTTAGAGGAAATAATTGCAAGATCTGCCAAGGAAGAAAAAAATAAAAAAAAAGATAAAGCAAGCAAAAACATGAATCATTCCCCATCGGAAGTGTATGTGGCCAATTCCACTAAACCAGACAACTTCCCCTCCTTAGAAAGAATAGAGAGGCTAATCGCACAATCAGAAAAGGAACCTACCCCTCAAAGAAAGGAAAGGGCAAGAGAACGGAAAAGCCAGCCTCTTCAGGAAGCCCACGTGCCTTTCCAAGAAACTTATCTTCCCCCCCAAGGGTCACAGGTGCCTCCCTCGAAAGCTTATGTACCTCCACAGGTAACCCACATTCCTTCCCAGAGAGCGTATGAGCCTGATCGGAAAAGTAATAGAATAAGTAACCCTCCCCAGGAAGCTTGTGCTCCAGCTATCTATGAGAACGAGGAAAGAGCCAACAATAGAATAAGCCCTCCTTCCCAGGTAGCATATGTACCTAATTCTACAGAGCCAGACACTTCTTCTTCTATGAATTGGTTTGCGCCAGACTTCCTACGAGAGATTCAAGAAGACAAATGGGATAACGAAAGTGAGGTCGCCCCTCCTTTTGAACTTGTGGATGATGCACACGACCAATTCCCACAAGACATCCCATCAATTTACGGGGAACATGAGAGTGCTCAATCTCATGAGAGATTGGACTTTGAGTCTAATTCCATACAGGAGCTACCCCACTTCACAGGCCCATGGGAAGCAAAGTCCACATGTATGAGAGCACCCACAGTCATGGTAAGGAACGACGATTCAGTCATACCTAGGAACACGGAGATAGTAAAGAACACCAAAGTGCAGCGCAATCTCACTTTGGAAGAACTGCCCAAGGATAGACCAGAAGCGCGGAAATATGTAGCTAGTCAAGTAACTGAAGTCGCAAAACCTCATTCCCGGGCAGGATCCCATAGGACAGTACCGGAAATTCCCTTGGATAAGATAGGAGATATGTGTGAAGGTGAAGAAGGGAACACCTATCTTCCCATCACCTACCAGGAGTACACCACCAAGGCGATTTTGGACTCAGGTGCAGGAGTTGCAATCGCCACCACTTCCCTATGGAAGCGTTGGGGCAAGCCAGCACTCAGGCCAACGAGAATGAAATTGCAAATGGCCGATGGTCACATAGAGAGACCCCTAGGATTGCTAGAAGGAATAACTCTCACCACTTGTGGTGTCGAGTTTGAACATACCTTTGCCATATGTGACTTCAGCAAAAATCATGCCTATGAGATGATTTTGGGAAGACCATTTATGCGACAGTTGCAAGTGGTACAGGATTGGGGGACCAATTCCTTGTACCTGCAACACTTGGGTGTTACCACCAAAGTCAATCTCAAAGATTACTCTCATAGAGATGTCCCTCCTATCCAGTGGAATCCCATCCATAGAGCCAAAGATGATACAGAATCGGTGCATTCCATAGGGTCTGGATCCTCATGGATGCATGAAGACACCCACTTATGGATGTGCAAAGTAGCAGTAGAGGAAGAGAAGAGAGAAAAGGCCAGAGAAATAGGTGCAAACGAAACTCATAGACCCGTTCACGACCCAGCCTATGCACCTGTAGTTTTTCCAGACGAAGAATTTGAACCTCACGGTTGGGCAGAAATTTTGGCAACAATGGATGTAGCCATCAATGAAGAACAATGGACACCTCACTGTGATGAGGATGGCTATGACATTTCAGTCTTCTCCATAGAGCCAATCATGGGAGAGGCAATTTTAGAAGAATGCGAACCTAGCCCTGATGCATTTGAGGATGCAAGTGACTCTGATCTAGAGTCAATCATTATGGACCCACCATTTGCATCAGATGAAGAATACTTCCATGAAATAGAATTTCAACCCCAGAGGCATGGAGAGGTTACAAATGATGTAAGATTAGCAACGCATATGACCCCTAAGGAAGGAGGAAAGAAACGAAAGAAGAGAGAAGCCTTACCAGAAGAGGAAGAATCTTTGTTTGAGGTCCCAGAAAATTTTAAGAAGTATGAGATAGATGACAGGAGAGTCATGATAAGAATGCCTAAACGAGAGGCACAATCAGGAGAGGCCTATGATAACAAAGAAACCACCAAGAAAATAGTAGTGGCCATAGAAGAAGGAGAGGAGAGATGCACGTATATAGGCCATGACCTGACAGAAGAAGAAGAGCATGAATTGATTGCCTTGCTAAGAGAATACAGAGATGTATTCGCTTGGAGTTACAAGGATTTGAAAGGGGTTGACCCGGACATATGCTCACACACTATTCCCATGACCTCAGATGCTAAACCCTCTAAGCAAAAGCCTTATACATATAACGATAACTATGCTGCTAAGATCAAGGAAGAGATAGATAGATTGGTCGAAGCTAGATTTATCTATGAAATTGAGCACACTGAATGGGTATCCCCCATCGTAGTGGTGCCCAAGAAGAATGGCAAGCTGCGTGTGTGCATTAACTTGAAAAAGGTTAATGCCGCCACAATCCGAGATAACTATCCGCTTCCCATCACAGAGCATCTCTTAGAAAGAGTGGCAGGCAAGGAAGTGTACAGCTTCCTTGATGGATTTTCGGGCTACAACCAAGTAGCCATAGCTCCAGAGGATCAGCATAAGACAGCCTTTGCCACAGAATGGGGCATTTTTGCTTTTAGAGTAATGCCATTTGGGCTTACCAATGCACCCGCGACCTTCCAGAGGCTGATGTGCCATGTGTTTAAGGAGTTCTTGAGGAAGAGTTTAGAAGTCTATGTTGATGATCTTTGTGCTCATTCCAATGTTAGACAAACCCATATTCCTGAACTCAGACAAATCTTTGACAAATGTAGAGACTATCAAGTCTGCTTGAACCCAGAGAAGTGCGTTTTTATGGTCAGGCAAGGCAAGATCCTAGGACACATAGTGTCAAAGAATGGCATATCTACCGACGAAGAAAAGGTGAGAGCCATAGCAGAGCTACCTAGGCCAAAGAATGTCAAGGAAGTACAAGCTTTCATGGGGCATTGTGGTTATTATCGACGATTTATACACATGTATGCTGTCATTGCAAAGCCCATGTACGGACTTCTGACAAACTTTGAGTGGACGGATGAATGTGAGAATTCCTTCCAGGAGCTTAAACGAAGATTATGTTCAGCACCAATCTTGACCACACCAGATTGGAATAAGCCATTCCATGTTCATGTGGATGCATCCAATTATGCTATTGGATGTGTGCTTGCACAACCTACTGGTGAAGGTAATATGGATCTTCCAATTGCCTATGCCAGTAGACAATTGAATGCGGCTGAACGGAATTACACCACCACAGAGCGAGAAGGATTAGGCATGGTATATGCAGTTAAGAAATTTAGACACTATTTGCTTGCAAATAAGTTTAAATTTTTTACTGATCATCAGGCATTGTTATATCTTGTAAACAAGCCATGCAATACAGGAAGATTAGTAAGATGGTTTCTCTTACTAATGGAATACGATTTTGAGGTTGTGGTAAGGAAAGGTAGGACTCATTTGAGAGCAGATCACCTCTCTAGGCTCACATCGGGAGAAGCCCCACAAGGAGTATCAGATGACCTTCCTGATGCTTACTTGTTTAATTTGGAAGTGGTACCGCAGTGGGCTAAGCCATTGGTACCAGTTTTGACATACGGGCCTAACCATCCAGTGGTAAACACACGGAATAGAGAGGTTGTAAAAGCCCAAAAGTACCACATCATGGCAGGAAGCATGTACAAGCACACAGATCAAGGGATCTTGGCTTGTTGCGTAGAAGAGGATGAGTATGCTAAATGGTTGCAATTAGCACATGTAGGTGCACTAGAGCAACACCATTCAAAGCAACGAACTTTACAGACCCTAAAGAGACTCGGAGTACATTGGCCAACTATGGAAGCTGATGTCCAAAAGTTGTGCAAGGAATGCCCAATCTGTTACACTAAACCACCAGTGGAACACGCCACTCTTTATCAAATATCCATTGTGCCAGATTGGAGTGAACCACTAGTATCATTCCTGAGGACAAACACATTCCCTCCAGACATGACTCTGGCTAGGAAAAGGAGTTTAGAACAAGAAGCCTTGGATTACTCACTCATTGGTGATAATCTATACAAACGCGGTAAGGATGGTTACCTGAGACTGTGTGTCCATGAGAGTGAATATCTTAAGATCTTGGAAACTGCTCACCAAGGTGTAGCAGGAGGACACTTTGGACCAGATCGGGTGATCAAAGCGATACTATTTGCGGGCTTTTGGTGGCCTACCCTTCACATGGATGCACATACCTATGTGAAACGGTGTGATGTCTGTCAAAGGACTCAGTATCCTATACGCAAAGATGAGATGCCACTGAAACCTATGATGGGTGGACGTGCATTCTCTAAGTGGGGAATAGACTTCGTAGGTCCTATTAATCCCCCAGCTAAAGGGTCTCATGCGGAATACATCATTGTTGCAACAGACTATCTCACCAAGTGGGTAGAGGTAAAGGCTACGACCAAGAACGATGCTCAAACAACTGCCAAATTCTTGTTTGAGAATGTATTCACGAGATATGGGCTACCCATAGAGCTTGTAAGTGATAGAGGCACTCATTTCTTGAACGAAGTGATTGAAAATCTACTCCAAGAATTCTTGGTAATACACAAGAAGTCTACCCCCTATCACCCTCAAGCTAATGGGCAAGCTGAGAGCACTAATAAGATACTATGCAATGTACTGACGAAATTAGTGAACACTAAACGCTCTGACTGGGACAAACAGCTACACCATGCTGTTTGGGCATACCGAGTTGCCTACAAAACGGTACTCCAAGCCACCCCCTTTCAGATGGTATTCGGTCAAAACGCTGTGCTACCCTTGGATTTCCTGATTCCTACATTGAAAGTAGCACAAGATCACGAATGGACAGGTCACGAACTCTCCTCTAGGATCTTTGACCTTGAACGATTAGGGGAAACAAGACTAAGAGCCGCTGCAGGAATATATGCAGCCAAGAAGAGACAGAAGGCATATTTCGATGCCCACGTGAAGGATAAAGGCTTGAAAGCAGGAGATCTAGTCTTAGTCTATACACTAAAACAACACGCGAGGAAGCTAGAAAAGAGAGGCTACGGACCTATGATCATCAATAGGATCTCCACGAGCGGAGCAGTACAATTGGCCACATTAGAGGGTGATGTTCTCCCAAATTATATTAGCGGGTGCAGAGTCAAGCTGTATCAGGAACCCCTCACGGAGGAAATGCTTAGCCGACTCAACACTGCTAAGAAACGCAAAGAGGAAGAAAAGCGAGTGCGGGAAGAAGCTCAAGCAGAAGCTTTAGAACGCATTAGAAGGATGAAATTACGTAGGCAAGGTAGAGAGCAGCCTAGGACAAATGACTATGCAGATCAAGGATATCATATGGCAATGTGTGAAGTCGCAGGAACCAGCTCACCTAGGATAACTGATCGACGTCCTTTCGTAACCCTAGATATAGGACAAGGAAAGAGTGCAAGGACTGTAAGAGCCTTGATTGACTCAGGTGCCGCCACTAGTGCTGTTAGAATGTCTTACTGTCAAGAGTTACAGTTAACTGTCAATCCTGTGGAGGCATATCTTATAGGATTGGGAGGCGTGGAAACCCCTTGCATGGGCGAGGTGGAACTCCCCCTCTACCTTCATGATGAGGCAATGACAGTTAAAGTACTAGTGTGTCAGGATGAGGATCTCACTGAACCTCTTGTCTTGGGTCAAGACTGGATTTATGACCAAGCAGTCAACTTAAACCTAAGAAGTGGACTTCTTCAGGTATGGGTCAATCATAGTCGAGTTACAGTAGAATTAGACAATGGAGCACTCAAGGAACTAGGAAAGGCACAGACTCCTGGTCCTTCCAGGGGTGCACATGAAGTTGACCATGCTGCTCTTGTCCAAAACTATGTGTTGCAGAGGAAGGATATTCACAAAAAAGGAGTCCGGGATGCAAAGGAACTCCCTTCTTTTCCAAAGGCCAGAAGAAGGCAACAAACCAAGGTGGATCACAGGCCGAAGAAGCAGAGTACTACCTATGTCGGGGATCCAAAGTACCTACGCAGCAAAATGTCCCAGCAAGTGAAACAAGTGTGGGTGCGGAAAGGCGAACACCCGGTTGCACTCAAGCCAACCACCCGAGCCAAGCTTCTTATTAGTAACCAACGACACGACACTAATAAGAAGTCTTTCGGAAATTCTTCTACTAACGTGACATGTATTTGGGTGCCCAAGAAGTCGATGAAGGCTAGCCCACAATCAAGACAAATTTGGGTGCCTAAGGCTTGTTTGATGGCACAAGCAGCTACGCTGAGGACACAACCTAACCAGCATAACGCAACTACGCACACTGCCAGTATTCACTCGTTCTCAACGCTCAAGAACACACCAAGACCCAAGAGCGTGCATGTAATCAATTGTAAATGGGTCCCAAAAAGGCCTCGTTTTCAAACCACGACACCGAGAAAGCTCTGTAGAGACTCTCCGAAACCGAAGGCAAAGCCCACTCACTGCATTTGGCAGCCTAGGGCCTGTAATAAACCCCCCAACCCCAATTTGTAAATTCATACCCACTTACTAACTGCAGTAGTCTCCTAGGACAACACAAACACTAACTACACACACTGTCCTCATGCACTTACTAACCACTAACTCACCATCCACCTCATGTTAATGTTGTAAAGGGGGCAACAACGGATTTATTCTGTCCATTACGATGTTAACACTTGGTTCTATATTCTCACAGAACCAACCAGCGAACAGGGCCATGGCAGAAGCAGGTACCAGTTCTCAAGCCGGATCTGGTGCCCAGATTGTGGACATAGAAACACTTCTCCTTGAGCCACGTCTCACTGCAAGACCGCAAGAGCTTCAAGCAGTGCATGTGCTCCCCATTCAGGATCCTCCTCAAGGGCACACTTCTCAAGTAGGTAAGCATGCACATTGGTTCAGTGATGTTGCTGGACCACTGGGCGATGGAACCTATTTCTGGGAAGCCGAATTGGAGTTCAATGGCAAATGGGGTCGATACCACTTTTTCACACGCGAGTTTGAAAGCTACCAAAATGCCGAAGTCATGAGATCAGTTTGGATCAAAGCGGGTGTGGACAGTTATTTCAGGACTCACTTACCAAAGCCGGATTTTTTACGATGTTCATATCTGATCAGTACCATCACGCCAAGCAGGGCCAAGGGAGGCGACAGCACCTTTGTGTTGCCATCACTGCTGCCGGGTAATGAGCTTAAAAGGTTCAAGTTGAACCTCAATCTGGTAAGAGAAGCATTGGGTATGTATGGCATGCACATCCCAACAGAAAAGGAAACCATGGTCCCAGGTCGAATGAAGCACAAGGATCTTAATAAGTTGAAGGATATGGTAGCGATGACACCTACCATTGCGCTTCACCTGCGAACCATCATGCAACATTTTGCTTTTCCCGCCCAAGAACGATTCACAATGCCTCCGAAAAAAATATGGTTCAGCTTATATCTAGCAGAGACAGAAAGCCTTCCCATCAATGTGCCCCACTGGATCATAGATCAGATCCACCTAGCGCATCAAAGGTGGAACAAGAAACAAAAGAATGTGCTCCACGGGTGTTGTGCTCTGACCAGAATAATCTATAGATGCTTGGCTTATGACGTGCCTGTTCAGCGGGCACTCGTATGGTCCCGAGTCCAAGAATTCCAGAGAAGACTATCAGCAGCAGGTCCCCCATCAAAGAAGATGAGGGGGGGAGTCCAACTACCATGTGCTCAACCAAGGGGAGCTACCACTACACCAGAGATCACCCCTCCCCAGACACGACGAGTTAGGCCATTCACAATCCGGCTACCAAGACCAAGCACAGAGGGACCTAATCTGGTGTTTCCACCCATTCCATCAGATTTGGAATTTCCACAGGGATTTACTCTTGAGGACCTCACGGATGAAGAAATTGCCAGGTTGATCTATGACTCTAATCTCGAAGCCGAAGCAGAGCGAGCTCAGGAACCACAACCCCAAACAACAACATCGGCCCACACCCACCCACAAGTTGTAGAAGTCGATGTAGATGAACAAGAGGCAGGAGGAGATGAAGAAGAAGCCGACGAAGAACAACATCAAGAATATGACGAACTCTCCGAGTTAGCAAGTGCCCCAGCATATTCGGCACAAATCAAGAGACTATATCGAACCATGCGGCTGGTTCAGGAACAGCATCAGATGTCTCTAGAACAGGGCAAAAGACTCATGAACGACTTGCTAGCTGAGGAAGGTGTGGACGAGTTGTTCATTGAGTCCATGAACCTTCATGCCGACGCCGTAGGACTGGATGAGGCCATTCATGAGGCAGTGGCCTACATTCACAGGTTTGAGAAAAGGGTTCCCGTTCGTCCAAGGAGGTCCGGGAAGCAAATTCACATCAATGTATCAGCACCAGGCGAGGCAGCGCAAGCAGGAGAATATCAGGAAGCACCGTTGTCACCACCATCCCCACCTCACACTACACAATTCACTCCACCACGGGATGCTAGCACTACCACATCCACTACCACTACCATTGTCATGGGCATCCCACTCTCTCCGGGAATCCAATTCGGGGGAGTCACCATACCCACCTTCACCACCCTGTTCACCGATGTCACATCCACTCCACCCACGATTCCCATCTACACCGTCACTCAAACAGTTGACACGATGGAAACATCACCTGCCACAGCACCGCTCCCTCCCCCCATGCCACCTTCATCACCCATACCCCCTCCACCCACATCTCCACTTACATCCACATCATTCACATCTCCCATTCCCGCCCCCATTCCCCCTGCATCTTCTCCCCTCCCAGCATTATTTAATGTAAATAACATATTTTTAGCATTAAATCAATGTGTATACCAGCTCCAGAATGAGTACAAAGCTCTGGACAACCGGTATCAACAACTGGCAATGCACCATCAGAACTTACAAAGACAATTTCACATTCTACAAACAGAAAATGCAGAACTGAATCAACGCTACACGACGCTTGAGCAGGCTCACCAAACATTATTGGAGGCACCCCAACCATCGACAGAATCAGGTGTCAAACAACTAGAAGCTTTGCTCGAAGTATACCAAGCCGATAATCTCAAAGTCCGGCGTAACCTGGCACTTCTCAGAAAACACATGGCGGCCGCCCTTGAAGAGAACAAGAGACTGCAGCAGCAAAATGAAGCAAATCTAGAAGCAGCAATGGAAGGCTCTCCACACGAAATTGATCCAGAGCAGTTTAAAGCTGTGCCCTCAGAGACAATGAAGACCATCTTGGACAGCTATGCAGATCTATTAGAAGCTCATGATGACTTGGAAAGGGAACGTGATGCGCTGCGCAATCAACTCCAAGAGCAACAGACAGCACCCAAAGTCCCAGAAACGACCACGACTTCAGAGGAAGTCAAGGCATTGAAAGAGCAGGTGGCCGAATTACAGGCAAGATTACTCACACATGAAAGGCAACCCTCTCCAGTTGTCGAACCAGAACCCGAGGATTTGGTACCCATCGAGGTAGATGAGACGTATGAGGAACCTTACGTTCCTATGCCAATGCCAGGTGGTGAGCAAACCGCAGAAGGAATGGATACGTTAGAAATTGAAGTACCTGAGTGGCTCCAAACACTAGAGAAAACGGCATCAACTCATGAAGATCGAGTGGCAGTTCAAATCCAATCTATGGCAAAGATAGAGGACACTATTATTAAATCAGAATACTTCCGCAGCATGTCCCACCATAGATGGATCGGAACCAATGATGATCAATACGTGCCATATTGTATACTCCTGGCGGACTATAATGCAGAAATCCAACAAAGATGTGGCAAACCTCCAACGTTTGCTACACAATTTGGGCCAGATGACATCCCAGAGAGCGCTCAAAAAGGATCCATTCATCAACCCACTTGGAGGATCCGACTCCTCGAAACCTACCCGGAGATGGTTCGAACCTGGACGAATATGCCTCTTTTTATTAAATATAACCCTTGTTATGTTCCTGTACTCCGCAGACGCACATGGCCAGAGTTTACCATTGCAGTCAAGAATATCAAGGGCTGCGCCAAATGGTTAAACTACGTCTATCTAGCACCCCCTCAAGGGCCTCCCACCGTCAATTACATGATTTCCACTATACGGCACTGGAGCATCCGATTAAGGAATACCCCTGATGTAATGGCCCAGATGTGCATGAAAATTTTTGAGTTAATGCTTATTACATTCAGGACATTCAAGAATATCAAGGACCCACACTTCTCAGGCGTCGGATTCCTTACAGGAAACCAAGATTTAGTTTATGACATGAGCACCACTCCTTCCATAGAGGTGATATATGCTTGGCACGCCAGAATAAAATACCTCCCAGCCTGCTTTAAACAAACATTCGAAGAGATGTTCATAACAGGGTTCTGGGAATACCACTCAGAAATATTTGTACCCAGACCCTCACATCTCCTCCATTTATTTGCTGTGGAGCGAACCATTCACTCAGAACAGTTACGGGTGCCACATCCAGATGTCCCAGGGCCAGTCAATTGGGATGCATTGCTGACAGATCTAGCAAGGGGACTCAGGTTAGAAGAACACCACCTCGCCGCCGATGTTGTACAATACTACGTCCAAAAAGCAGCTAGACAAGGGTCTGTCAGGGGCGACAGACGCGAGAGTGGGGGGGGTGTTGGCAGTAGCCTTGGTACACCAGGACTTACAAGACGTGAAAGTCAAAGAAGGGAGTCAGAGCGAAGGGACAGCACAAGCAAACAGGGCAGTCAAAGAAGATCTGGCAAGTAGGCCAATATTTTTTCAAGACATTAACGCAAATCAAAGAGATGGACATGCAGGGAGGAAGAGCAAGTAGGGAGCTCGAAGATATGTATGGCAGATCACTAGAAGAAATCCCTACAACAACAGTGGTTTTTATCACTAACAATCATTGTAAATATCATTTCACATTTTTGTAGCTCCATTTTGTGCAAGCCAAGGAGTCCTTGAGCTTGAGGAGCCTTAGAAGTAGTTGCGTACCAATTTTCGTAATTTTTAGATCTCGTTTGAGCCCCCAAATAAGCCCTGGAACCTAATTTTTAACTAGGCCGGACACTAGGTCTGGACAGGGCCAAAAGCTAGTCAAAAACTATAAAAAGAGCTAGAGAGCTCATTTTTGAGGTTAGATTGTAATTGAAATGAACTTGTAAGAGCTTTTGAAAGTAATCTAAAGAACTCCATTGATTCTCTCTCTTTGTCCTGCCGTGTGTGCGCGTGTGTGTGTATGTGTGTGCATGCTTGTGTGCTTCTCACTCACGCACTTGTGCCGCCACTTGCTCGAGGTCTTCATACCATCCTCACGTCTTCCCGGATTGACATTAAAGGAGGTGCTACTCATCACTGAGCTACACCAAAGGAGGTCATACCATCCTCATACCATCCTCACTCATACCATCCTCACGTCTTCCCGGATTGACATTAAAGGAGGTGCTACTCATCACTGTGTCGATCGCGATTGACAGGTCCGTCGTGGCTGTCAGTCGCGATTGACTGGTCAGTCGCGATTGACACGTGGCCGAAAAGTCAATCAATCGTGGTCAAAGCATCGTTGACTCTGTCAGTCGCGATTGATGAGTCGATCGCGATTGACAGGTCGGTCGCGAGGGTCTGTCGATCGTGGTCAAACAGTCGTTGACTGTGTCGGTCGCGATTGATGAGTCGGTCGCGATTGATGACTCGATCGCGATTGACACGTGTCACGCGTATGGTCAGTCGGTCGTGGTCAATCGGTCGTTGACCCTGTCGGTCGCGATTGACAGAGCCGTCATGGGCTGTCGATCGCGATTGACGTGTCGATCGCGATTGACAGGTCTGTCCGTCGTGGTTTGTCGGTCGCGATTGACAGAGCGATCGCGATTGACAGAAATCTATGGAATTTCAAAAAACTAAACACATTTTTGGGAAGCTCTAGGCCTGTAGGTCATGGATATGCACTTTGTTTAGCAATTAGAGCAATTTTTCTGTCGGTCGCGATTGACAGAGCTCGGCGACACACAGACAGTTACTCAGATTTCCGTACCTGCGCAGGGTGCTGGGGATGATGATGCGGCCTGTACCTGCAGAATGCTCACAAAACATGCAAAAAATAGCACATGCAAATTCGCTCTCTCGCTCTCTCTCACAAGTGAAATGAGGGAAATGAGGTGGAGATGGGGATATAGTCAAAAAACTGAAATTTTCGTGATGATGGAGATGGACGTGGGAGATGGTGATGATGATGATGGTGATGATGATAGTGAAGAAAGTAAAAGAAAATCGATGAGCGTGAAGAAAATACCTACAACTCCAACGCGTCAACTCTACGTCTTACCATCACACGCTCGTCCTCAAAGCTCGATCCCCGGCAACGGCGCCAAAATTTGGTGTAGCTCAGTGATGAGTAGCACCTCCTTTAATGTCAATCCGGGAAGACGTGAGGATGGTATGAAGACCTCGAGCAAGTGGCGGCACAAGTGCGTGAGTGAGAAGCACACAAGCATGCACACACATACACACACACGCGCACACACGGCAGGACAAAGAGAGAGAATCAATGGAGTTCTTTAGATTACTTTCAAAAGCTCTTACAAGTTCATTTCAATTACAATCTAACCTCAAAAATGAGCTCTCTAGCTCTTTTTATAGTTTTTGACTAGCTTTTGGCCCTGTCCAGACCTAGTGTTCGGCCTAGTTAAAAATTAGGTTCCAGGGCTTATTTGGGGGCTCAAACGAGATCTAAAAATTACGAAAATTGGTACGCAACTACTTCTAAGGCTCCTCAAGCTCAAGGACTCCTTGGCTTGCACAAAATGGAGCTACAAAAATGTGAAATGATATTTACAATGATTGTTAGTGATAAAAACCACTGTTGTTGTAGGGATTTCTTCTAGTGATCTGCCATACATATCTTCGAGCTCCCTACTTGCTCTTCCTCCCTGCATGTCCATCTCTTTGATTTGCGTTAATGTCTTGAAAAAATATTGGCCTACTTGCCAGATCTTCTTTGACTGCCCTGTTTGCTTGTGCTGTCCCTTCGCTCTGACTCCCTTCTTTGACTTTCACGTCTTGTAAGTCCTGGTGTACCAAGGCTACTGCCAACATTGCTCCATGTAGACTTCATCTGAAATATAACCATTCAAAAAAGCATTTTAAACATCTAATTGAGACAACTTCCAACCTTTGCAAGCAGCAATTGCTATGAGTGTCCTGATGGTTGTCATCTTTGCCACAGGACTATAAGTCTCATCATAATCCACTCCATATGTCTGTGCATATCCTTTCACAACAAGTCTAGCTTTGTACCTAGACACACTTCCATCTGCATATCTTTTAGTCTTGTAAACCCACTTACAACCAATGATTTTCTGACTATTAGGTTTAGGAACCAAATCCCATGTTTGATTCTCTATCAATGCATCATACTCCTCTTGCATAGCATCTTCCCAATTCTTCTTCCCTTTGGCCTCTTCAAATGTAGAAGGGTCTTCATCTGCTTTTACCAAATAAGCATAATCTTTAGTAGTTAAGAATGAAGTGTCATAGCTATACCTTGTAGGTTGCCATTTGTGCCTAGATGATCTCCTAACTTCTGCACTTCTTGAAGTTTCTGGTTCATCATATTCTGGATCAAACCTTGGCCTCTCTTCAACTTCAACCTGTACTTCATTGTTCTCACTTTCATCAAATAATTGAATCTTTGCTTTACCTTTTCTTTGTTCCACTACTTCTTCATCATCTGCATGTACATTATATTTACCTGCATACCAAGTACCTTGCTCATCAAATGTAACATCCTTAGATACAAGAAATTGCTTTGTGGATGGACTCCACAACCTGTATCCCATTTGCTTATCATCATAACCAATGAATACATACTTTTCTGCCTTAGGCTCCAACTTATGCCTCAATTGAGATGGCACATATGCATATGCCAAGCATCCAAATATTCTGCAATGATCCAAGGTAGGTTTCTTACCCCACCAAGCTTCATATGGTGTCATACCTTGCAAAGCTTTACAAGGCAATCTATTAACCATGTATGTAGCTGTATTAACAGCCTCAGCCCACAAATAATTTGGGCAATTCTTCTCTTTTATCATAGACCTTGCAAATTCAACAAGAGTCCTATTCCTTCTTTCTGCTACCCCATTTTGTTGAGGAGAATACCTGCAAGTAACTTCTCTCTTTATACCTGCATTCCACAAATAATCATTGAACTCATTTGAAAAATACTCTCCCCCTCCATCTGACCTTAGTCTCTTCAATTGTTGACCTGTAATCCTTTCTGCATATGCATGCTAATGTTTAAATGTATTAAACACTTCTGACTTTTCTTTAATCACATAAATTGTGATCCACCTGGTAGCATCATCAACATATATGACATAATATCTTGAGCCATTTATACTAAAGTCCTTTGAAGGACCCCACACATCTGTATGCACCAATTCAAGTCTTTCTGAATACATAAACCCATGCTTGGAGTAGGATTGCTTATGAGCCTTACCTAATTGACATGCCTCACATCTGTATGTCATGTGTTGACCTGCAATGTTAGGCAATCCAAGCACTGAATCATTGTTAATCATTTCTTTAATACCTCTTTCATTAAAGTGTCCAAGTCTTTTGTGCCAAAGATCCAATTCTGACACCTTCTGCTCTCCATATGTGAACATAGCATGTCCAACATTTCCTTGTACCTTCAATGTGAAGAGCCTTCCTTCTTTCTTTCTTGTAACAACCTGTTTATACCCTTGACTAGGGTCTTCAACATAAACTCCATCATTTGTGAACCTTACCTCATATCCTTTTTCCACAATTTGACCTACACTGATCAAATTCTTTGGAATTGTGGGAACATAGAGTACCTTACTCAGAAGAGTGCTCCCATCCTTAGCTTTGACTGAACCAATTGACTTTACCTTATGCTTTGTATTATCACCTGTCTGAACTGTATGATTAATTGCATTATGATCTAGGTCAGTCATCAAAGCAATATTTCCACTTAAATGATTACTACATCCTGAATCAATATAGAACACTCTCATGTCTTCATGTGAGGTTTCACATGTATTCATAATGAGAGTTGAATCCTCCTTCTGATCTGATGTATAGTTGTAGTAGGTGTTATTATAGGATTGATTTTGGAAGCTTCTTCCTCCACCTCTTCCAAAAGAATTCCTACCACCTCTACCTCTGAAGTTTCCTCTCTGAAATCTACCACCTCTTGCTCTTTGATTAAAGTTCTGATAATTACCATTGTTTTGATTATTATGCCAACAATCATGAGATAGATGATTGGTCTTACCACATATCCAACAAGCTCTTGCATTCTCTTTGTTGTTTCTGCCTCTTCCTCTACTTCTGCCACTTCCTTTTCCTCTTATGAAATTTGCTTGGTTTGATGTACCTTCTTCTTCACCTAATTGTTGCTTTCCTTTGTTAGCTTTCTTCTTGTCTTTAGAATACATTGCATGACCTGCACTCTTATCAACATCTCCTTTGATATCATTCTCAAAAGTTAGCATATGACCTAACAATTGATTCAAATCAGGAGTAAAGTGATCTAATGAAAGTTCTGTAGATAAAATGAAAGGCTTCCACTTCTCATCTCCTCTTAGCCCTGTGAGTATTTGTCTTACCAATTTGTCTTCTTCAATGTCTTCATCCACTGCACCTAGAGAATCTGCAATGTCCTTCATCTTTGTCACATAATCAGAGATTGATTGTGAGGCCTTCTTCTTGAAAGTAGTAAATTCTGCCCATAGTGAAGCCTTCCTTGATTTGGTTGTATTTTGGAAATGCTCTTCCAAAGCATTCCAAATGTCACATGCACTTTCAAGTCCTCTAATGTGAGGAAGCAAATAGTCATTGACTGCCATGTAGATTATGCTCCTTGCTTGAGCATCCTTCTTCATCCAATTCTTTAGATCTGACAATTCTTCCCTAGTTGGAACACTAGGATCTCTGAATTTAGGCTTCTCTTCTTCACCTGTAATGTAGGCTATCAAATCTTTGCTCATAAGATGAGCTTCCATCCTCATAGACCATGCAGGATAGTTCTCTCTATCCAACTTTTCAATTTGGAGACTATCTCCCATCCTTGCTTCACCTGTAGTCTCAAAACTTTAGACTTTACAAGGAATAAATGTACCTTTACTTCGAGTCTTGCTTCTTCTGATCCTTCTGATGACTTCAATGTGTCTACCTTCAAGTTTTCTTCAACATTTATCCTTTCCACCTTCAAGATGTAAAGATTTGTATTTCTGCAGTAGTCGGAGTCTTCTTCACTTCAATTTTGACACAACCTGCTCTGATACCACTGATGGAGAGTGTTAATCTCCAAAAGAACAAGTTAACCTTGAAGTTAGACCACCTCTATATCAAGATTAACCTTAGACTCCACCAAACTTAGAGATCATTCACCAAGTTATCAGAAAAATTGAATGTTCTGAAAAATTCAACTTCTCCAGAAAAGTCTGCTGCAGATTAATCACTCATTGACTAATCAATTCTGTAAAGTTTTTGACAAAACTTTGCACAACACTTCGCCTGTGTCTGAAACAGCTTCTCTGCAATGGCGACTTTGACACCTGCAACTTCTTAGCACTGGTTCTCACAATGTCGAACCCGTTTGATCAAGATTTTTTAGCCATAGATGGCTTACCTCCCAACTTAGATTTTGAGCCCTCACTTGTGTAAAACTTTACACTGTGGACTGAGCAATGACCATTTCTTTGAAGATGAAATGTGCGCCAGTTCTGACGACTCTTAGAACATTTTCACATATGAATGTTCCTAGATAAAATTCTCTCAGCCTGATTGTAATTAACCTCTCAAATTCTAGCCATAGATAGATTAGCTATGGACTTAGATATGTGCAGAAGGATTTCTCAAAAGATTAAACACAGAAGGAGCAGACTGCTAAACATCGGGCGCAAGTTTCTCGATTTCTTCAGAAAAATTACATCTAAGTGAGGATAGACAATTCACTCACTTTCCATGTGTCTAATGACACTTCTTACAACTCATTCCTCTCTACCTATTCTCTATTCTTCTTCTGCTCTCTTTGCCCGACATTTACCAACATATTTATAGATGAATATATACAAGTGTATGACTAGACAAAAGTATATGTCAGCTAATGTACATATGTGTACACATCTTTGGATTTTCTGAATATGTCCTTCCTTCAACCTTCTGAATTTATTCTCTTCTTGACTCCTTGACTTCATTTCTTCATAATCCTTCAATTGATGATTGTCATGCACCAACACAATCCTCTAGTGATCCTCATCCACCCCAAACAAGCAAAGAACAATTATACACTTATCTAACTCAAGGAAATAACAAAAGAGCAATGTATGAGGCACAATATCAAAAAATGCTGGAAGATTATTCATGCAAGGCTACAGATTGGGTTCAAGAGGAGGTAGAGCATTATGAAGCACTTCATGATCAGATGATGACAACTGAAACAGAAGAGGTGTTTGTTAGAAAGGAAGTTGAGTTGCTAGCTTACTTCAAAGAATTGCAAGGACCTCCAGAAACCAGAACAACTATTGTTGTAAAAAAGAAGGTTCAAAAGAAACCAGTGCAAAAGAAGAAGTTGACCAAGAAGGGAAAGGGAAAATTAGTAGTTGAAACTGTAATCACAAAAGAAATGGAGGAAGTGATAGTGGAAGAAACACAGAAGCAATCCACTGTGGTAGAAGCATCAAGACTGAAAGAACCAGAAATAGGAGGACCTTCACATTTTTCCTCTGATTCTGAAAGTGATATTGAGAGTTTTTTATTAAAGATTCTGAATTTATCAATACCAAATACTCCTAATGTGATTACACAGGCCCCTGAGAAACAGAAAACACTCGAAGATTTGAAGAAGAAGTCTCAGGAGAAGCAGATGCAGGAACAGGCAGTGAAACAACTCAGTTCTGAAGATGAAAGAAGGTTGATGAAAGGAAAAGCAGCTATGATAGAACAAGAAAGTGAAATAAGAGAAGAAGTCAGTTGTAGGCTGGTGCATACAGGAATAAAATCAATATGGACAAAACCCTCACAAACCTACTTCAAATTAGATGAGAGCATAGCAGAAATGGCCAAAAAAGCACAGATAAGCAGTCCAGTTATAAATCAAAAAGGTGCAGATCAAGATCAAATTCAGGAAGAAGAGGAAATAGTAGTGAAAAACAATATTCAAGAAGTCACAGGAGGAGTAGTGGAAAAGGAGATTATCCAAAGTATAAAAGATGTACTTCATGATTTGAAGAATAATGAAGAATTTACAACCAATGAAGATCAAGAACAAGAGGAAGCAATGGATCTCATGGACATTGATGAGTAGGAAGAAGAACATAAAGAACAAAAAAGTAATGATCAGGTCAAAATTTTTGAGGAAACTAAATCAATTCTAGTCTAGGAAAAGGAAGGACAGGAAGAGCAAACAGGTAAAGGTCAGGTAAACTCTGTTGAGGAAATTGAATCTACTCTGGTTCAGGAAACCCCAATCCAGGAAAAGGAGGTACAAATAAAGGAAGGACACCTCTCTGAAGAGAAGCAACAGATGATGGAGAACAAAAAGGTACAGGGAATAATGCTGACTTCAGATGTCTTAGAGCAGAAGAATCTGGGTGCTCAGATTTTGGAACATGAAGAAGACATGGCAGATCCAGAAACACTGGAAACTCATCCAAGCAATGAAGAACACTAGGCCAAGGTTATAGAATATGAAGAAGAAGAGGAAGAGGAGAATGAATGCAAAGAAGACAAACAAATAGAAGCTAAACAAATGGAAATGGAAGGGGTATTGGAAAGATTACCCAAGAATATAAGATCAGCTTGTTAGATTATTATGAGTAACATTGAGCAGTTCAGACCTTCAAGCAGGAATATGATCATTTCAGGAATGGTAGCAGAGTCTGAATTTGAGAAAGGCAGTATGATCATTAAAGAGCACAAAAGGGAGAAGGAACAAATGTCAGAACAACTGAGGAAGGTGAAGGAGAAAAATGAGGAATTTACAAACAGAATAATTGCTTTGGAAGAGTTAGAAGTGCAGAAACAAAATAGAATTCAATATCTAGAAGAAAAGAGTGTAAAACTAACAAAGCAGAATAATAAACTGGAAATGGAGCTGAGAAAAATTAAAGGAAGATATAGAACCTTGCAGACTTCTTATCAGATTTTGACTAAAGCAAATGGAGAAATCAACAAGTTATTATTGGAGGAAGGTCAGTTAAAGGAGGAAAGGTAGACAGCTCAGATGACAGAGGAAGAAAAGGAAGAATTACACAAAGAGATTAAGAGATTACAGATCGAATTGAAAGAAGCCAAGGAACTAGAGAAGCAGGCGAGTATACATGCTGCTACATCAATGAGAGGATATAACAAGTTGCACATGGATATGGAAAAAGAAAGAAGTGATTGGCAGACAAGGAGGGAAAAGGAAAAAAATGAATGGATAAAAGAAAGAGAGTTATGGGAAAAACAGAATGGAAGTCTGATGATGACAATAGAGGAATTACAGAAAAAGCTGGATAAGCCACAAGTTCAGGAAGAAACACCTGTAGAGACCACATATACAGAAGAATATGAGGTAGAAAATAATGATGGAATACAACATGGCAGTGAACCAACAAATAAAAGACCAGAGGAAGAATATTAAGAAGAATTTGTAAAACAATTGTTGACAAATAGAGATTCTAGAATGGATTTTATCAGGAAAATGCATGATGAATATGAAGATCAAATTGTCACATTTGCATTGAATAAGGGGATTAATCCAGACTAGCATCATTGGGCCGCAGATGGATTGGGTATACCATTGTGTATGATCATGGAGAGTATCAAGAACTATCAATTGGCTAGAGTCGGGCTACCTCCAAATAAATATCTAGAGTATGAAGAGGATATCAATGTGACTAAAGAATTATTTGAAAGAGCCAATCCAAAGTGGAGGAACAAATGGTTGGATGCAAATAAAGAATGTAGGAAAATTTGGAAGGAGGCACCTCTTCACTTGAAAATTAATCCAGCTTACTGTCCAGTGGCAAGAAGGAGAGAATGGACAATTTTTTGGGAAAGACGGAGAGAAGGTCAAATCCCACCTAAATGGTTGAATTTCCCAAAAATAGCCGGTCCAAAGACAAGAACATGGCCTACAAAAACTACATGGTGAATACAGCTGAGTCTGTTATAGCTACATACAAAGATGTAAACGACCCTGCATGCATTCTACTGATCAGAGTAATGAGATTAATTTTGGCCTCTATAGAAACATACACCGATACAGATATCAAAACATTAAATTACATTGGCTTCAATTCTCCAACGGATGCATTATTGTTTGATCTTAGTGAAACACCAGATAGAATCTGTTTAATGGCATACTATAGCAGAGTAATATTTTTGGGCAGTCACTATTTACAAATTTTTGAAGATGCATTCGATTATGGGTTTTTTGAGAGAGAGTCAGAAATATTCGAAAATTTTTCGGTAGTCACCAAGTCTCGCCTTACTACATATGAAGCTGCTTACACAGAATATTTAAAGAAGGATGTAATTGATAAACCAGAAGCTGCAGTACAGTGGAGAAAGGCATTGTTTGAAATGGTAAATAACCTGAACATTACAGAAAGGAAAAGTCATGACTTACTGTCACAAGTCTAGCAAAGAAAGAAAAAATGAAGAAGGCAATCAGCACAGAAGAGCAGGAAAGTCTTTTGTCAGGAGCCAAAAGGTGGAAGGATGTTAGAAGATGTATTTTTTGAAGCATTTTGGATGAGAAATAATTGTAAAATGATAAAAACTTGTAAAAGTATTTATGCAATTGATGTCAAAATAAGGAAGAGTCTTCCTTACGTAGACTAGAATTTTATGCAATTTTTCTAGAATTTTTGGAAACTCTTAGATAGCATATTTTTAGAATAATAGAGGAAAGGACCAAAATTCAAGTGTGAAAAGGGACACTTGAAAATGTATATAAGACAATTTCCTCTATTATGAGGGGGTTGGTTGATCATTTGTTTACATGCTATCCAAGTGAATAGAGAGAGTTTCCTGCTGAAAATCGTGTTTTCTCCTCTTTGTGTGGTTTCATTGATTTGTTGAGTCTATTCTTTGTGCATCCATGGAGATTTGTGAACTTCTATTGTGTAATTCTGTTGAATGTGTATGAAGAGAGCTGAATATTGATGTGTTGAGTGATAAATTGATGAAGAATGGTGATGGAGATGAAAATCGTCTGTTTTCACAGAATCACGATTGTCTCGTTTGTATGGTACAGGTAATATTTTTTATTTTTGACTTCATGATTGTGTTCTGCTAAGAAAATAGCATGTATTAGACACCAAGATTGTGGAAAATGGTGGAGATTTGCTCAAGATAATCCAAACCCTAGAAATTCCTCTTCATTTTCACCATTCTCAAAAATTCAGCCATTATTCTCTTATTTCTTGGATTCTATCATCTAGAAGGGGCTGTGGTCTCTTGAATACTTCTAGGATTGACAAAATAAAGATGTATTGTTAATTCTTTATGCTAAATGATTGGAGAGGACAACTCCAAAGATCAATAACAAACACACACTAGCACTTTGACTTTCATTGGAACATCTTGAAGGTAGATGGGAAGTTCCACCTCGCCCAAACAAGGGGTTTCCACACCTCCCAATCCTATGAGATAAGCTTCTATGGGATTGATGTTCAACTGCAAGTCTTGGCAGCAGGACAATCTAACTGCACTACTTGTTGTACCTAAGTCAATCAATGCTTTCACAGTCCTGGCACCCTTTCCTTGTCCTATCTCTATGGTCACAAAGGGACGCCGATCAATGACTTGAGAAGTAGTTATGCCCGATTTTTGACACATATCCATGTGATATTTTGGGGCTTTTGAGTTGACATCTAGGCCTAGTCGCCTTAACTTATTTCGCCTAATACACTCTTTGGCCTCTGCCTGTGCTTCTTCCCTCACCCTTAACTCCTCTTCTTTTCACTTCTTAGCAGTGTTGAGTCTCGTAAGCATATCCTCTGTAAGAGGTTCTTGGTATAACTTGACTCTACATCCACTAATATAGTTTGGCAAGATATCTCCTTCTAAAGTAGCCAACTGAACTGCACCGCTAGTGGAAATTCTATTAATGATCATGGGTCTGTATCCTCTTTTTTCCAATTTACGGGCATGTTGTTTTACTGTGTACACCAACACTAGGTCTCCCTCTTTCAATCATTTATCTTTGATGTGTGCATCAAAGTAAGCCTTTTGTCTTTTCTTTGCAGCATAGATGCCTGCTACCGCTCGTAGCCTTGTCTCACCTAAGCGTTCTAGATCAAAGATCCTAGAGGACAATTCATGTCCATTCCACTCATGCTCTTGTGCTACTTTTAAAGCCGGAATTAAGAAATCTAATGGTAGGACAACATTCTATCCAAAGACCATCTGAAATGGGGTGGCATTCAGTACCATCTTATAGGCACCTCGATAAGCCCAAACAACATGATGTAGCTGCTTGTCCCAATCAGAGTGTTTATTATTTGCTAGTTTTGTCAATACGTTACATAGGATCTTGTTTGTGCTCTCAGCTTGTCCGTTAGCTTGTGGATGATAGGGGGCAGAATTCTTATGTACTACCAAGAATTCTTGGAGAAGATTTTCAATGACCTCAGTCAAGAAGTGGGTGTCTCTATCGCTCACTAACTCTATTGGTAGCCCATATCTCGTGAACACATTCTCGAATAAGAACTTAGTCGTAGTCTGAGCATCATTCTTTGTTGTGGCTTTCACTTCTACCCACTTTGTAAGGTAATCTATGGCTACAATAATATACTCTGCATGGGAGTTTCTATCTGGGGGGTTAATAGGACCTATGAAGTCTATGCCCCACTTCGAAAATGCATGCCCTCCCATCATTGGCCTCAAAGGCATCTCGTCTTTTCTAACTAGATATTGTGCACGTTGGCATGTGTCACATTTCTTCACATAGGTATGACCATCCATATGAAGAGTGGGCCACCAAAGTCCTGAGAATAGAATGTTCTTGATTACTTGATCAAGACCGAAGTGTCCACCTGCAACACCGCTGTGTGCAGTTTCTAAGACTTTCAAATAGTCTGATTCGTGAACGCACAATCTTAGATAACCATCCTTGCCTCTTCGATATAAGTTGTCTCCAACTAAAGCATAGTCCTGAGCCTCTTGCTCCATGCTTCATCTTCTTGCTAGACTAGCCTCTTTGGGTAAGGTTCCCGATCTCATAAACTCTACCTATGGAGCACTCCAATCAGGAATTAATGACACTTGATAAAGGGTGGCATGCTCCACTGGTGGTCTCTCTCTGCACATTGGACAATTCTTAATCCACTCATGTATTTCTTTGTCCATGCTAGGCCAATACACTCCTAAACGTTTCAGATTTTGTAATGTGCGCTGTTTAGAATAATGATTTCCTAGCAATCCTTCATGAGCTTGTTGCAACAAACTACTATGTTCATCGTCCTCAACAGAACAAGCTAATACACCCTCAGTATTTTGTTTGTACATGCTTCCTGCCAATATGTGATATTTTTTGTGATTTTACAATTTCTTCTTGTGATGTTTTCACATTCTTATTTGCAGGGCTGAAGGTTAGGACTCGTACCAATTTATTTGCCCATTTAGGAACAACTTCTAAATTGAACAGATAAGCATCAGGTAATTCATCAGACACTCCTTGTGGTGACTCTCCTGAAGTGATGCGAGAAAGGTGATCCGCCCAAAGGTGGGTTCTACCTTTCCTGACAAC